>OY747706.1:41296529-41896529 GCA_963556495.2 Valencia hispanica | reverse complement strand
TTTAGATGTTTTGTGACCATGCTGGGTAGATGAGATGAGGATGAAGTATACCTTAGATAATGTTATACTTTAAGCTATCAGTGTGTTGGACTTTAAACAAAATTCAACCTAAGAAATGGGATGAGAGATGAACCAGGTCTTTGGGTGAAGTGGATTAAGGCATGTGATCTGGTTTGTAGTAGAGATGTGTACAATATGTACAATATATCCCCCCTGTACAATATGGAAATATGTCCAATATGTCCCCTCTGTATTGTGATACAATATGAGACATGCTGACCAGTATTGAATGTGTTGCTTTTCACCCAAAAAGACTGCTGAATCCTGCACAGCTAGCAAGTGCACGGTGTCTACTTTATTTACCCATGTTTGAAAGCTTAAGAGCTTTTTGGCATCCAGCTTTTGGAAATAAAAATCCAATAGCTTTTTACCTTGACAGCATGGACATTTAAACTGAGTGTTGCTTGTCTTGTATGGCTGAGAAATCTCCACATCTTACCTTCCTCTGCTGTTGGCATTTTCTGTTTAAATTTGACTGTGCCAAATTTGCTAACTGCTTCCACACTCCTTATCCTGCCAAAACACAGTTTTAAAAAAGCTAAAAAGATGTTTTGCTGTAACATCCTCATCTTGTTTCTTGTTTTTTCAAAACTTAATTATCATTGTCTCATAGAGTCTATGACTGCCCCCAAGTGGTGAAATAAATATTTGCTGAATTAAGTAGAAAATATGCTGGGTTGCCCTCCTGTGCAAGTATACCAAGGTGAAAAAATCTTCATCAGTGCAGAAAGAGTGTCTGCATATAGTTTCATGAGATTAGGTAATGTTATTAATTGGTGCATGACTTTTGAGTAGCCCTTCCATAATTCCCCCAGTGGCACCAATTTGACATATACATATGTACCTCTGAATACAAACACATCTGTACGCGCATTTTGACAAACATGAGCAGCTTCTGAATGCCCCAAACAGACACTTTCCTTTACACAAAAATGTATACGGTAGTGATGGCTGGTGCAAGCAACACTTGACATTATTTAGCTAGTAGGGTTCAGATTTTGCTGCATCATGTGTGCTGCTTCCCCTTCCTAAGTTTTTCGTACAATGACAGCAATGAAGCCATCGGTGGTGGTGAGGTGCTGTTTTCCAGATCCACAAAGGGGGTGTGTTTAAAGGAGAGAGAAAGTGTAAAGCTTCTTTGTAGAATGATCCAAACAAAGTTGCTGTCCCACACAGCACAACTGCAATCACATGGCTACTTTTTGGAACATTTTGAAGGGCAGACAGAAAAAAAGGACCAATGGACCAATTTATTTCCAATTTCAAGGGTAAAGATGGTGACCACAGCAGTGCTGCCAGTACTTTTATGGTGCTTTCACATTTATGGTTTGTTTACTTTGGTTCAAACCATTTAATGAGTTTGTTAACCTGTAACTTTTTCTGGTGATTTGGTCTCTTTTCACAGTGAGAAACCCCAGGCAAAAAAACCCTGTTACTATAATTGTTGTGTTCTGATTAAGTAGAAAAGGCAGAGAATGTAATCATATCATTAGGGTTTTTTTCTGTACTATTTCTGGCATAAATCTCTGAGAAGTACACAGAATAATTTTGACAAGAAATCTTGAAAAATGTATAGGATTTTATGCTTGACAAAAAGGATGCGTAAAAACAATTTTAGAGTTCAGATTATTAACTGAATGTGTAACATTTAATCAAGACTGCTCAGTCTGTGATTCTCAAAGTGAAAAAGAAATGATTCTGGTTAAACAAATGATTTACCTAGATGTGCCTTTTTAGACTAACCACAGTAACATTCAAAACGTTTTTAAACTGTAGACATTGGTTACTTATCAGCTTATTCCTTTTTAAAAAAGTACATTACTTTTTACCATTTCTTGTGCAAAATTTGCAACAATATTACTTATATTTTAGCTTATCAGAGGAGATGAAAGGTGCATAACATTTTGCACTAACAGAAAACCCAAGGGTTCTGTAGGCTGTGTGTTGGCTGTCACAAACTTCTCCATCTCTACTCCTCCGTCAGATCTGTGCACTGGTGTGTTGGTGGGTTCCATTTAAGTCGGAACTTGCAGCTGGGTTTGACCTCACGCCTGAGTAAATAGCATTCTAGTAAAGTAGTCAGATAATCGGGATTCCAGTATGACGACACCCGATTAGCCATTATTGGTAGTATTTCATACAAACATCTTTTTAGACTCTACTGTCCATAGGCAAACACCACTTTTATTTTGTTACAGAGTTGCAGACTTTACATATAACATTGATTTTAAAACGCACTCTCTCAAGTGTGTTTTGTAAAATAAACGTTTACACCACAGCTACTATTGTTGATGGGTTGTTGTTATTGAAAGTCAAAGTCGGAACAAGAAAATATCAGACTTTCTAAGTGGCGGAGTCTGACCTCTGGGGTGCGTTCCAGTTAGTTTTTTCCCACTCGGAAGTCGGAATTTCCCAGGTTATGGAACACATTATGCATGTGTAGGCTATTTTTTCTACTAGGTGAAGAGGTAGCCTGTTCATTAGTTTAGCACTGCTGCCACCTAGTGACTGGAGGCTTGTTTATCTGTTTTTAGCATGAATAAAGACTAAAAGTAAAACGTTCTCCTGCCTCTCGACTCAACACCTCACTGCTCCGCACTACTTGAGTACTGTCATGAAGGAACCCGTTGTGATTACTGTGTCACATCTACACAAACGAACCACACCGGGGGGAGCACGGGAGTTCGTTTTAATCAAACTAAACACCTTACTGTAGATGTGAAAACACTCTTGAAGACAGCGATGTACATAATGCCAATGCTGCTAAAATTTGTGGCTGTTGTGTTGGCTTATTGACAGTTCAAAATGCTCTGGAATAGAAAAAACCTCATGATGTTTTGGTAATAACGGAAGTGGTTTTTCCTTCAAAAGTAGTTGTCCCAAAGAAACTGTGTCCATTGTCTTTAGTTGTTTTTGCTTTATTAATATTTCTCAAAACAACGCATCGATCAATGTTGTCATAAAAATATTGACTGTTATGCTGAAAATTACTTTCATTTTGAGTCTTCTTCTTGTTTTGGTGATGGTGAGGGATTGGGAATTGATACTTAAATTAACTTAAATTGCTAGGGTTTTATTGACTTAAAAGACACAAAGCTATGTAACAAAAGGCAAGGTGGACTCACATTATAGTATGTGAATAATTTTGATTACATTGCACTGGAATATATTAGTTTTGCATATATATGGTTGTGAAATTAAGTGAAAACATACCAAGAATCTGAACTGAACAACCAGAGAACCATTACAGAAGAGGCTTACTTGTCTAATGCACATTGTTGAACAGTATACTGTACATGCTTCTCATGTGAAAGCATCAAAACTTAGTAAGTCAATGCTCTGCAAAAGCACATAAAGAGACAATGTAGTGATAAACAAGTTGTCTGCTGGTGTGTTTGTCAGGCTTTAAAGACTGTTTTTTGCATCATAAAAGAAAAAAAAGTGGCCACATGCCAAGCAAAAATGTTTTGACACATTCTCTGATTGCAAAATCACAGCACCCACATGCATCCAGTGCAACAAATGTCCGTCCTGACTAACAATTTCCGAGGAACATTGAAGACTTAGAAGACAAAGAAAAAAAATTAAGCCCTCTAAGTTACACTGATTTCTCCTTTTTAAATTTACCATCACCATATTGCCATTTCTGAGAAACACAATGAACAGTACTCAGTAATTTCCTTGTTTCTGAGAAAGCACATTTAACATGATTATAGCTGTGCAACTCCTTTAAATGAAGTTAAAAGTTTGTCGCGTTTACTTCCTCACAGAACATTTGGCACAAACTCAACAATATTTTAATTGGCTTCTCATGCTCCAAATGGTAAATTGACAAGATAGCAGAATAAATTAACAGTGAGGAGGTGACAAAAATGTGAAATAAATTAGCAGCTGAGACACTGATGAGGGGAAAAAACAACCTAGAGAAATTCTGAAACTAACAGCGTTTCTTCCTTTTTATTTAAAAAAAAAGCCTTCCAAGCATTTGATCTAATCCTAAACAAACTGGGTAACAAAATCAAAAGATTATCACTGCCTGCTATTTCAGTTAAACAAAAACTGAACAAACAACGAACAAAACAGTCCTAGACAGAATACAGTTCCTTCTGACAAGCTGACGAATTTATATTCTGTATCAGTCACTCAGCTTAGCGTCTCAATATAAAGTGCTTTTATACCCACTTATCTATTTCTTTCTTTTGTTCATTTTACAATCCCCAACATCGATGTCTTTTATTTAAATAAAATAGAACAACATGAATTGCATCATGGAGGAAAAAGAATAGAAAGAAGCCATTATTGAAAGAAAGCCATTAGAAGTCACAATTTGCCACAAGCCATGCGGGGAGACACAGAGACCATGTAAAGGAAGGAAGTACTCTAAGTTGAATTCAAAATATAACTTTTTGGCCTACAAAATACTATGTATGGCAAACTAACATTGCATGTCTATTATGAGACATGGTATTGGCCGCATTATGCTTTTATTCAGCGGGGACATAGAAGGATCAATGGAAAGAGGAGTGCCATAGTGGTATAAAGCTGATGCAGCACATCACCCTGAACTGACCCAAACTGGTGGTGGCAGCATCATGCTTTGGGGGTGCTTTTGTCAGAGGTGAGGAGAACATGCATGGAGCTGAACAGAGTAATCGTGGATGAAAGCCGGTTGGAGGCTTCAAAAGACTCGAGAGTTCTCACTCGCATTCTTTCCTTCCAGCAGGACAATGACCACAAACGCACAGTAAAAGCTACAAAGTAACGATTTATATTATTGTGTTAGACATTAAAATCGCCCAATCAAAGCCCAGATATAAATCCAGCTAAGAATGACAAGACTTGGAAGTTGCTGCGCACATATGCTCTCGGTCTAATTTGACAAAGCTTGAGTGGTTTTCCAAAGAGAAATAGGTAAAATGTTTAGTCTCCACAAAGCTGCAAGAAACGTACCCATAAGTGGATAAAAATGTTCCTCAGCAGTTTTGTATTCTCAGTCCAACCATCTCATCAATATGTGACGTTGTCTTTCCATTCTGTTACCACAGTCTGATTTATCTTATAGACATTCATAGGCATCACCAAATCCTGCACAGCTGAGTTTTACACCAAAGCGAATCTTTCAGTGAGAGGGAATAATATTGTATATAAAATGTAAATATTAATGCTAGGTAGCCTATAAAAAGTGTTTTTCTGCACATTGCTTAATGCAGCACATTTATCCATGCAACCTGCTACAGCTATTTTCTCACAGCAAAACATAAAGTTGATTCAAGAGTGCAACAGTTTACAGAAACTAACTTTGACCACTGCTGTTTGTATTTATGGAATAACTAACACATGATTGACCTCTGAAATTTAACATGCCGTGTATTTGGCCCTTTTTTGGTTGAAAATGAATAAGTCAACACCACTCTCCCCCATCTTATCATCTGTGGTTAACTGACAGAATAGAGGTCAGTCTAAGCAGCTAGCCAGACGTGAGATGTTTCTATGCCAAAGGATATAGGAATAGGCAATTGAGTCCCTTTGTTTTCAGCTGGTTTCTATCCAGTTTGCAGGGTAACAAGAGGGTGTTCAATGACTGGTTTTCAGAACTAGGAAGGAAAGCGGGTTTATATAACTGACCTTCTCAATGTTGGAAAACATGATGGAGGAGATGACATTCTTAAAATCAGTATAACATTTTAATAATGGACACTTTGTGTAATCAATCTTTTATTTAAAGGGAAAAAATAATAATTTCCCCCAGTTTTAGGAACTAGTTGGTCAGTGAAAATCCTTTCAACAAACTGACAGAACTATAAGTGATGTACTCCAGAAATCTGGCCTTTCTAGAAGAGAGGCAAGAGAAAAGCCAAAGAAAGCCATAAGAAGTCCTGATTGCCATTTGCCAAAAGTCATACAGGGAAACCACATATGGAAGAAGACCAGTACTCTGGCCACAAGAAAAAAAAAACACACAAAAAAAACCCAATTCGCATTACCATAAGACACCATCCCAATGGCAAAAGATGGTGTTAGAAACATTATGCCTGGGGGATGACTGGGGGATTCAGGAAGAAAACCAGTTAGAGGTTGCAAGGGACTTTAAACTGGGTGGAGCTTCACTTTCCAGCAGGACAAAGACTCCACATATTCATCCAGAGCTATAATAAAATTGTCAAAACCAGTGCATTGCAGTATGAGGGATTGCTGTGGTTGGAGTCTGCATCAACAGGGTGCAACTGCCAGTCAATGACTTGATGCAATCTGCCAGGATTCCTTAACTAGAAAACTAGCTAAAACTTTAAACTGATTGGAATGTTTGTATTGAAATGTCTTTCCTGTAAAATGCCTTGAGATGATGTCTGTTGTGAATCTGCGCTATCTAAACAAACTGAATTGAAAATTGAATTCCATATTTAGGCATGTCTTAGAGTGGCCCAAGAAAAGTTCGGACCTATTTTCAATATAAAATATGACTCACACCTTAAATACTGAAATTCATAGGTGCTTTTCAGGTGATCTAACTGAGCTTGTGCTTGAAAAGAAGAATGGGCAGCAAAGGTTAGGTCCCTCGATGTGCACAACTGGAAGAGACATGCTTCAAGATTTTTCCTCAAAGATTTTCCAAAGGAATTGCAGGTGGAGGTACTTCTACGGTGTATTAATTCAGAGTGGCTGAATTCAAATGCACAACACTGTCACGAATGCAGCGATCAATGGAAGATCGTTGCTGGGAAGATGGATGTTCCAAGTGCAGAGTGAGGATGCAGCCGAAGGTCTTATTGGAGCGGAGGAGATGGAAGAACCAGGAACTCATGATGCGAGGAGCTTGGAAAGGCTATTAGCCGTAGGGAATCGTTGGGTCTAGAATACTACTCAGGTTGGAGTCGTAGGAGCTATGCGTCACAACGAGGTTGATGACTGAGCGCCATAGAGGTGAGTGACGGGAGCTTTTGAGTGTTTGGGAGGAGGAGAATCTCATCAGAAGCAGCTGCTTCGAGTTGGGTCTGATGACTTCTTGACAAACACACCTTTTTCAGATTTTTGTTTGCACGTGCAGGTATGCAATTTTCTGATCTACTTCAGAAAATTCCAAATAAATATATTGAAGGTTGTGGTTATAATGTGGCAAATTGTGGACAAGTCTAGGAGGTGTAAGTCAAGCAAAAAATATGCTTAAGACTCAAATGCAACAGGCATAATCCTTTTTTGAATTTGTAGCCTTTCGTGATAAAAACTCTGTAACACAACCGATTGAGGGTCATTTTTCGCCCAAGTCATAAATGAGTGCAAGGTATTGTCCCACAAGCAGCAAGCAATACTGATAGGACAGTGTTGTGGGAAGAAAATATCTCCTTCCTTCCATCAGGATGAGGCTGAAGTCTGGATCGAAGTTCTTATATTTTATTACGGCCATTCTTATACATGAGCCCGTCTGGGCCAACGCTCGTACTCTCTCACATCCCAGATCATGTTTGCCCTCTCTGTAAGCAGCTTCTGCCTTCAGTCTCCCAATATGATGTCGTCATTGCAAGGTTAATCAAAACACTCCTCACTGCAGTTAGAGTCGAGGTGAAAAGCCTCTTCACTGACTAATAATCTCTTATTATGCCATATTCCCTAGATGCCTTTACTAATATGTAATTAATCAATTAATTGACATAACCATGGCATATTGCAGTGACAACAGTTAATATAGTTAATGTTATTTACCTGACAAAACTGACACAACATTTTTTTTCTTTAGCTTCTTTTAGTTATACAGAACGGTTTCCTATTGAATTAAAAACATAAAAATTTTTCCGGGTCCTGCAGTGAACATACTCTTCTTCACTAAGTATCCAGAATTTCCGAGGATCCATCATAAAAGTGGAAAAAGTAGACCACAGGATTCTGTAAAACCATTGGCCGTTCTGTACTTCTTGCACTTAGAGACAACATTTACATAATATAAAGTTGTGATCAACCTGACTAAAGAGAGCAGTGGCAGAGGACCCAAAAGGTGCATTTACGTTATGCCGATATCAGGAAACGTTTACTTCAGTTGAGGTAACATACAGGCCTCTTGTGAAAAAAGAACAAATCGTTCCTTTCCCAAATGTGTAAAACAAGATTTCTGTTTTATGTCATGAAAGAAAACAATCATGGATCTCTAGAACTAAATTGATACACTATAGAACATTATTAGGTTATGTTAGGTTTATTATGTTTTGGCAGATATATATTAATGTTGGTGATTAATGATTGATTTTTTTTTTTGCAGCATTTTAATCACTGTAGAGCACAAACGGCTATCACCATGAGTAAAGGATCAGCAAAGAGTTTTTAAAAAATCATCTTCAGTGCTAAAGGCATCTTTTTTATATTTATGCTAAAATATATGCATCCACTTCTACAGTACTCTGTAAACGTTTTCATATCATTAGAAATGTTTCAGATTTCATCACTACAAACATAAACCTCAGTGTATTTTATTGGTATTTTAAGTCATAGAGCAACAAGAATTGGAGCAAAATGTTATTGTAGAGGGGAACTGATACATTTTCTTTTCTCAGAATCTGAGACAAGTCTGATGCATTTACATTTAGCACCCAATTTTCAAATTCAATTAAAATTCAAAAATACTTTATTGATCCCAGAGGGAAATTAAGTGTTGGTATAACTCATATAATTAATTTATACCTCTAAATACATTCTAGTTAATCAACTTCCCTTCAACAATATTTAATTAGAAAATAATATGTGCCTCTAATTGGTTTTGCTCCAGGATTGCCCTGTATTTTATGTATAATGTGTGTTAATGTTTCTGAAATCTCTGAGCAACAAAAGCCCCCAATCATATCATTCTTTAAGTGTTTTCATTGAGAACACATTCCTTTAGACAAATGCTTGATAAAACTGCAATCACAATTTATACACCATTCAGTGCTTTTACTCCTAAATAACAGTAATTTTATTTTTTGTTGTAATACGACAATGTAAAAAAAGGCATGGAAGTTTTAACTAATCATGATAGTATCACCCCATTTTCACACAAATACAACACAATCCAAATTTATATTGCAAGCGTCTGTTAGTGTGTTGCAAGACAACTATTCAAAAATGATCACATTTCCCGGCCTTACAGTAATCCAGAACAAACTGCCACTCCTATTAGACGAAACAAATGATTGTTCACGGGGCATCTGTTGGTAGCCTGGAGTGAAACAGTGGTTCCATAGCCTACAATGTTGTCTGTGCAGGCCTCTTGGGACTGTACAGTTGGTAAGGCTGGTGAAATATATTTTAATATGAAGACTCTGCAGAGTCAAGCCTAAGGCAGTTTAACTTACCCAGTAGCAAATTAAGCCATGTGGCTTGTAATATGTTGCACAACATGCTAATGGATATTACAAAGGATTTACAGTTTTTTCATTAATACAAAACACTCGAAACTAGACTTCATTCAAGGGCTTTTCAATACCTTTACTTATTGTGTAGAAAAGAATCATTAACCTTCATTTTAAACATAAACTTTAGATCATACTTTTGATACCTGATCTGAATCTGTTCAGTAAGATCATGCACGAATGTAAAATTAGGAATAGGGGGTGTTAAGTTGACCCAGCAATGTAAAGTCTTTGTGACAAAGTCACAAAGCCGTAATGACCACAAGATGAAAGCCATGAAACAGCCATGAGGGTAGGAGTTCAGGAAGAGCTTGATGTATTGATATGACTCAAAGAAAGTAACAGCAGTTGCAGAAGCACAATAAAGGTTCACAAATTTTTTTATCCCCTATCATACACCTAATCTGACAGGTGTGTTGTTCATGAGAACTTGGAGATAATATTAATGTTAAAAATGAAGCACAATTAGTTTGAAGCATTAAATGCATTGGGACAGCCAGCATAAGAAACTTGACACAGACCATAGCCAGATATTTAAAGACAAAGGTGAAATGCCCAACACACATTTTTATAAACGTGTCTATATAAATACTGCAGGTGCTGTGTTTTTTGAAAGTGCACAAGGTCAACGTGTCTCCGTGCTGGTTTTATGACGTGATTGACAAAAGTAAGTAATAATGGACATGGAATTTTGAGTTGAGACAATCTAAGGCAGAAATCCCCAACCCTAGTCCTCAGGGATGTGCTGCTGCACACTTGGCTTAAATGAATGGGGAATTAACAGGCTTCTACAAGCATTTGAATCAGCTGTGCTGGAGCGCGGACACAGCTAGAACATGTAGGACAGTGGGCCCATAGGCTAGGGCACCCATCAATTGATTTGTGGACTATACTTTCCACATTTCCAGCATGTTTTGACTTTAGGAAAACCCTTGAACAACATCAGTTTAAAAACCACAACATATGGAGCAAAGTATCTTCAGACTGGATAATTTGTGGATAAGAAATAATTGGTTCTCCAAAAATATTGTTAATGTCCCAAATAATGAGGCTGATGTATCTTTACACCTCTATACATAAAGAGCACCACAGCAGTGAAGCCTGTTGTACTGACTCTGATTTTCAACTTCTTTATATTCTTTCGATGTTCTTGGGTTTTGGAGCTCTTTTTTGATAATTTAGATCATGTGTAAGGAAAGCAGTTTATTTACTGTTTCAATGCTATGCATTTAAGAATTAAAGCAGTTCTAAAGCGCGATCATCTGACTGAGCTTTTAAAAATTTAATGAGATCCCAAATCCCTGAAGAGTTGAAAATGTGACACCATGTATTGTTGTGAAGATAGAGCAGAGAGAAGCAATAAGGAAGTATAAATCTTGCAATAAAAGAGTTGAGATGATTGGGTAAAAAAAAAAAATATAAGTATGGTTATAGGGAAACAATGGAAACATTCAAAACACAATACTAAGTGTGCTTTGTTAAAAATGACTGCAAGCCTAGATGTTAACAAGAACAGCGAACCAAATGTGAAATAATATTGTACTTAAACTAAGCAACAGATTGGACTGTAAATGACACCCTGACACTGTTTATGAGAAGTGACAGAGCAGACTGTATTTCTTGAAGTGTTGTCTTCAACATTTGTAAGAGGATGTTGCACACCTACTGCAGTTCTACTGTGGAAAATGTAATTTGCGCTGCAGTCATCTGTTGCAGCAGCAGAATCAGAGCCAACAATTTACACGACAAACAATTCAAAAGGCTGGGTCTAGCCCGGGAACTGCTTTGGTGGCACAGATTTTTTTTTAAAGGATCAGAATGGACAATACTAAAAATCAATCCATTCCATCCATTTTCTATACCCGTCATTCCTATGCAGGGTTGCGGGGGGGCTGGGGCCTATCTCCAGCGGTCAAGGGGCGAGAGGCGGGGTACACCCTGGACAGGTCGCCAGTCCATCGCAGGGCAACACAGAGACATACAGGAAAAACCACCACACACACACTCATATCTAAGGGCAATTTTTTTAAAGAAACCAATTCACAAGTACACAAGTACTTTCTGAACTCTCCACTATCAGGTCTATCAGAAGGTGTTATTAACAATCACATTGGTGCTGACATTAAGATTGTCCAGAACACATATATGCATACATTGTGCGTGTGCGTGTGTGTGTGTGTGTGATATATATAGAGATAGATAGTTAGATAGATAGATAGATAGATAGATAGATAGATAGATAGATAGATAGATAGATAGATAGATAGATAGATAGATAGATAGATAGATAGATAGATAGATAGATAGATAGATAGATAGATAGATAGATAGATAGATAGAGAGAGAGAGAGAGATAGATAGATAGATAGATAGATATTTCAGTCTTTGAGTCCATTTTTAAATAAATGACTAAATAATAAAATCTTCAGCAGGTTTCTTCTAATTACTCACAAATCAATGCCTTTTTATTGGTGTGTCATGTCATCTTTAAACAACATAATGACTTAAAAATGATGGTCTGATGTAGCTCAGAAAGGAATTTGAGCTAACATGTAACATTTATTTAGAATTATCCCCATTGATATATAATCTTTGCATTTGATATTTCATGACCGTCTATCTTTTTAGTATGGTTCATGTGGGACCTTTTGTGCAAATCAAAACATTAAATCTGCAATTCTCAGATGTTTACCAGTGTGCACAGAGAGGTGTTTTACAATATGGTGCTTTTAATTATTTACTTTGTTAAATAAATTAGCACTACTCATTGTTTCTCAGTTTCTCAGCAAACTAGGGCCCCACACTGCACAACAGAATGAGAGGTTAAATGAGGTAACAACAAGTTCAGCTTAGAAATAAACCTCAAACCTCCAGCAAAGGTTAGGTTTCCAGACACTGATAACACCTCCTCTTCACAAATCATTCACCTGAATAAATGAAAAAAATATTCTTTTTTTTCACCCCTCACTGTTTTCACATCACCCATATTTGATTTTAAAACACTGTTTAAAGTTGCCAACAATGATAGCTTTTATACTATGTTATAGGGTGAGGATGGCAGAAAATGAATCTAGACATTTACATTTCTTCTTGATGAAGTGTTTTTTTCATCTCCATTTAGTGCAGAAATGATTTAAAATATTTGAACATACATATTTCTTGTTGACTGCTTGATTGTTAAAATAAAAAGTGCTCGGATGTCGAACAGGTGACACAGCACCATTTAGTACAATATTATTTGATAAAATTTTCATACTTACATACTTAATAATACATTTTCTTTATCGTAATATTTCACAGCTATCAGGTGTTTTTGGATGTCTGCCTCATTTATGCCTCAGCTACAGTGTGTGAAAAACTTGTGAAGACTAACAGGAAAACCGCTGACCTCTGTCATTGACAACAAAGGGTATGTAACTAAGTATTGAGATGAGCTTTTGTTATTGACCAAATACTTATTTTCGACCATAATTGCTAATAAATTCTTTAAAAATCAGACCATGTGATTTTGTGGACTTTTTTCCCCATTTTGTCTCGCACAGTGGAGGTGTACCTATGATGAAAAGTACAGGCCTCTCTCATCTTTTTAAGTGGGAGAACTTGCACAGTTCTCCCACTTAAATATATATATATATATATATATATTTATCTCTAAATTGAATCAGCAATGTATCCATATGTAAACTAGTTCCACATCTAATTTATATGAGAGCATAATACATTAATGCTTCAGTCGTTTTGATGTGATATTGAAAAGCCTTTTAATTTTACCTTTCTTCCAGCCTCTTCATTGTGATTGATCTTCTTATTCCAGCTTCAGCACTTTTACACCAACGTGCTAAGATCCAGATTTAGTAACCTGGGGTTTAAGATCCAAATGTTATATTGAGAGCAAAGCTGTGATTAAAGTGAACCACATTAATTCTATTGTGAAACTGTAATATAGATCAGTTATTTTTTTCTGCTGGATTGTTGATGATTTCCATGCAGGAATCAGCCTGAGGTATGAAAGGTGTTCAATTCATATCTTTCAGCTCCTTAAAATTCTAGTCAGGAGAAGGTGAGCAGCCACTACAGAATTATGCATAATCTAAAGGAGTCTGAGACAACAGAGCTTTATGATACCAGGTTACAAACCATGATAGGAATGTGATTAGATTATGAGCAGACGGTATTTTTGATTTTTACTAGGAACTGCTTTCACTTGAACCAATATTGCTCTCTCAAAAGGATGAACAAAACAGTGTATACTGTTAGGAAGTGTTAGTCAGCTCGATGGATAGAAGCTCAACAACATGGACTCCTGGAGTTATAACACCTGTTTCTAATCCCTCATTATCTCTCCATAGTTTATTGCAGGTTTAAAATGAGTTGGGCAGTCAGTCTGCTCCTTACTGTGTACGGCATGGCTTGTCAAGCACAAGTGTAAACAATTATATTAATTATGGTGAGAATCTATTTCAGTGCGCGCCCCCCCCCCCCCTCCACACAATGCCAGTGCTCTACTGTTCATGAAAGCTCACTGCAAGAGTCTTTAGGAACACCTGTGCAGTTATTTCTTTAACAAATTGCGTAGTTTGCCATGAATGAAGGTGAAACAATCTTAATAGTTTAAACTTAAAACAACTGGATTTTGTGGGACTATGTAAAATGTATGACCACCTGAAAAGAAACTTACAATATAGTTTATCTGACTTTTCCTCTGTGTTGTCAGAGTAGTGGCATTACCATTTTTGACATTTCTATAAACCTCAGGAAATCTCATCAGCTTTCAGAAAAAAATACATTGGTTACATAATTGAGGTTTAGTAAAAACAAATTAAAAAAAGCAGAGCTTGGACAGATTGCATTTGACACCAAACTATGAACTTTTTAACTACTCATTTTCTCTATCATGTTGGAGGTCATGGGCGGCTGAAGCCTTTTTTTAGCATCCACCAAGCACACTTGATTAGAGGGTTACACCTTGGACAGGCTACCAGTCGACCGAAGGGCAAACACATAGACACATTAAACAGACACCCATACGGGCACACAACCTTACCTAAAGGCAATTTAGAGTGGCCAATTATTCCAACACAGCAAGAATCCAAAGTACCTACAGAAAATCCAGACGTGCAGGGGAAAGTCCAGGCTTCCAACATAGATGGTCCTTCCTGATGTTTAAACAGGTGACTTTCTGGCTATGAGGCATAAATGCTAACCATCAAACACATGTATTTTTTCGTGAAGCCACATGCAGGTGAAAACATACTTATAACCAGTGTAAAATGACACGTATCACTTTTTGGTGTCTGACACTAAATGAAATTAGATTTTTATTTTTTTAGGTCAGTCCGGATAACCAGTAGTACTTTTATTTGCTAAATCCACCATTAATGATAAAGAACTATTTTGAGAAATGTCTTTGTACCTATTCAAATTAAGAAGTTTTTATACTGTAGCATTGCTATGCCTAAAATTACTATTTAGAAAACCCCAGATGATGATGATATGGTTTGTAAGCTTCTTAGAGGTTTATTCACGTCTGATTTAAATTGAGGCACACCTGTTGATGTATTTTACAACAATATGCTGCTTTCTTGTGTAAATTTTATTTTTTTTTTATTAAAAAGAAAAAAGAAAAAAAAATCAGCCAAGGCTTCAGAAGGAGAGTCTATAGTTCATTTTAGGTAGAACTTCCAGGTTCAATTTCTGGCCATCATATTGTTCAGGAAGCAGAAAAGTTCCGCTTCCCAGAGAGGAATGTGTATTGGCGTAAAATGTGGGTATCAACCCTATAACAACAGCAAAAGACCTGTGGAGATGCTGTCTGAAGGTGATAAAGTGTTATCCAAAGTAAAACATGTCCTGTCTGCAACTCAGATGAGTTAGTGAGGGAGGGATTGCTGAGGGTGTTGGCATTCTGTGTAAATTGAAAACAAAAAACAAAAACGAAAGTGGTTAAAGAAGACGAGGCGACACTGGAAGAGGCAGATTCAATTTTCAACAACCAACTACATATTCTGCTGTGACCTGCAAAACAACCGCAACATCCACCATAACTGCCAAAAAATGATTGGCAGGAAGAAAGATAGTGAACATTGAAACGCAGCACATGGCACAAAATTAAGTCCTTTCCAATGTTTATGCACTTTGTTCAGTGTGTAATGTATAACAATGTGGATTTGTGTGTCACCTGTGTGACTGTTGTGCAGGCATTTCACTCAAAGAATATGACTAGATTCATACCACTTCTGAACATGATCATTATCTTTGTCACCAATTGTTTTAGCCTCTGCATCCACATTATGGGTTGTGGATTCTCGGAGTCTCAACTCTTAGCAGCAGGAACACTATTTCTGTCTGAGATATATTTGTCAGTGGAATAGTATGTCTGATGAAAATTCATAATCTTCTTTGGAATATGTTAAAAGTCACTCCTCGAGCATAGTGTTAACTAAAACCAACAAATCACCCCGAAACGCAGATATTTCTGTCAGCCCTTACAGTTTACAATTATTCCAACGATCTCCTTATGATCCCCTTTTCTTTTTCTTTTTTTTACATCAGTGACCTGGATGTTGACAACCCTGAAACACTTGGGGTCTTATGCAAGCTTTTTAAAAACTTGGGTGAAGTCCTGTATTGGATTTTCATAAATTATATGAAAATATGAGTATACTGCTGATTTACTTTTAATATAATTGTACAACTGTTGAATTAAAATTCACCTCTGGCCATTTATTTATTTGAAGGAAAAGCTGAAGTCAAACCAAGATCTCTAAGAAGAACAACCCACCCACTTGTCTGTAGAGTTAAAAAGATATGCAGTCAGACATGTCAACATTTCTGCTGGGACAGGTTTTATGTCTGGGATTTTTACAGGGGTTTCATACATTGCTTTCCTTGTCTGTTTTTATATCTAGGAAGAAAAGCTAACATTTCTTTATTTAGAAGAGGTCTAAAAAGGTAACCATGGTTGCTTCCTTTCTGCTACATAAATTAAATTAAAGCGACAAGCTGTGCAGCATGCATGTTTTTAACCCTATGTGCAGGATAGTGCCTGGGTTTGGAAAATCATTTATTAGCTAAAGTACCATCTCTGATCAGGAGTAATTTAGAGGATTCTAGCTAATTATTGTCATCCGCTGCTGTGCTTAAGTTTATTCAATGTATTATGAGTCAATTTTTGGGGATAAAAACAATACAGCGAACTGAAAATAATGGAATACTTTTGCCATGTAAAACAGCTGGAAGTCTCAGTAATGAGTGAAGCAGGGGCGCAATGACACAGGCACCCGCCAGCTCTGGTTCTCCAGTGATGTGGTGTAGGCGAATATTTTACAATCCCAATTCAGAAAACTTTTTCTTGCTGTGCTAAGAAAAGCAAAGGCATTTACTTGTTTTCATTTCTATTTAGATTTCAAACCATGCATGCATATTCACAGTCACAATTTGCTCCAAATGACAAGGGAATGTGGAGTGTGAGGGGGAAAAAATAGCTTGTGCCACTTGGGTCGTCTATCTCATGAGACTGCTAACAAAGGGGCACTCATCTATGCCGAGAGCAATTTAAACCACTCCATTAAATCACTTCCCTGGGGTGAGTCAGTTCTTTCGATTGTGGCTCTCTGGCATGTGAATACTGAGGGCTAACATGTGCAGAGCAACTAATGATGTTGGAAATTTAGATGATTGGGGAAGACAAAAACATGACAATGTCACTGAACAAACCCTGATAAAATAAGTATATAAAAAACACCGGTTGAACTGCATGTTTGTATGAAAAAACCCACAGTATATGTGAATCTCAATAAATTGCTGTAGTATATGCACTCAATATTTGGTTGGGGCTTCACTTGCCTGAATCGCCGCGTCAGTTTGGCGTCCCATGGCATGGCTGAGATCAACCTGTGGCTCTGCTAAATTGGTAATGAAGCCCTGGGGTCTCATTTATAAAGCTTGCTTACGCACAAAACGGGGTCGGAAAACTACGCAAGCAACTTTCTACGCAAAGTTTGGGATTTATAGAAAAAACCTGACGGAAAAATGTGCACAACTTTAAGCACACTAAGGATCTTGCTTACGCACTTTGTGGACAAAGAGGACACTGACAGCGCAGCAGGAGAGATGGCAAAAATGAAAATGAAAGCCACAATTTCAAACCTTTAGAGCTTTGCGCACACAGACACACAACCAGCAGTCACCCCCCCCCCCATCCCATCTCTGGACTGAGAATAAAAATGAGAATCTGAATGAAAATATGTTGCACATAAGAATCATATCACAGTATGTTCATATGTATTTATCTATTCAGACTATATAGAAATTGCACTTATTGGTGAATTAAATGTGTGAAGTATGAATACTGCAGCGTCCCCTGCATAGTGATGCACAATGGATGCTGGCGCTCATTGTAGATCACACCACTGGAAGCATCTGGATGGGGGACCCGATGTAGATTCCTTAAAGCAGTACTATTAGATCTATGTGCTGAACTGGACCCGCAGTGTTGGATCTACTGACCCGCTGGAACCGTCCACCCCGTCCCCCATTCTTCTTTTTTATGCCAGGAACGCTGCTGCATCAACGCTGCGTCATTTGCAGCTCTTCCGTTTGTTTGTGACCCCAAATCAATATTTTACAAGGATTATACTTTTTAAAAGTATACTTAAAACACATCTTTTCTGTAAGGCTTTAAATATCAGTTTAATATTGGTTTAATAAATCCCAGTCTTAGTGTTGCTACAAGAAGTAATCATATAGGCCTAACTGAAACTTTATTGTTCTTATCTTTTTTTATTGCTTGTGCTGCTTTTATTATAAATTTTTTAAATCTCTTTACTCTCTTCTTGTCACACATTTTCTTTTTGCAACTGCATTTTTGTCTTTTAATGTGAAGCACTTTGGCTGCCTTTGGCTGAGTAAAGCCGAATAAAACAGTTTACCGTGCCTCTACGAGCCTGCAGCTGTCTCTGTGGAATTACTTTCTCCGCCTCTCGGTTGCCATGGTGTCCCATATTAGCTGGTTTAAGTGGATGCAGAATATTCACTAGACACTTTGCATAGACCGTTTATGGGAGAAAGTGGGTGTGTAGGAGGCGGGAAATAATCCAAAAACACCTGCGCACATTTCTGGGGAGAGTGTGATTTATAAAGCGGAAAGTGCGTGCAGCTGTGCGTACTCCAAGTTTGATAGATCCGAAACTTACTAGGCGTAAGTAAAAAAAAGTTGCTGAGCTTAAGTACGGTTTTATAAATGAGATCCCAGGGTGTTATAAAATGTACTTTCTGCTCATCTGCATTGTTTGATCTGGTGTCTCTCATCATCCTCATGACAAAACACGTGCAGTATCAATAGCTTTTAGGTCAGGCCGGTTTGCTGGTCAAGCTAACACTGATACCATGGTTCTTAAAGCATGTATTTGTAGTATTGTGGTGGTATCTGGTATTGGTCTTGAGTTCAAGACTAGTCCTGAGACCATATTTTACACATCTTTGAAACACCTGGAAACATTCAAATGGAAACAATAAAGGTTTTTCTTTGAAAATGTCAACAACGCCACTTAACTCTATGTGCCAAGATCGATAAGATGAGAGAGGTTCAGTCCTCCCCCTCCACCTTAATGCTAAATCAGCTAATGTTTAGCTGGATTATATGCACTCTTCAGAGTTTTCTGGTTTATGTGTTTCACTTTTTCATACATTGACAGATTTATTAAACAAGTGGCAAGCTGTTGAGGGTCTGTTCATATAAAAGTTTGAGTTCACCTAAATGTTGTGGGAGTAGCTGCAAGTTACACGCACAAGTTCAACCAATTAAACTAGAGCCCTGTTATAGGTTGCTAATGAGCTGCACAGCCAGTGTATCTTTAAATGCCCCTTTTATCCTTGGCCCAGGTAAGACACCTCTGATGTTGTTCTAACTGTGGGGGGGGGGGGGGGCTTAAAACAAAGGAACACGAAAATTGTGGTCTGTGTGTGGTGGCTTTTAAAGTACTGACTCCAGCCACTGCCCACACCTTGTGAATCTCCCCGAAGCTCCTCAATAGGCTTTGCTTAACAATCCTGTCAAGACTGTGGATATCCCTATTGCTTGTGCACATTTTTCTACCACATTTTTTCCTTCATCTCAATTTCCCAATAATAGGTTTGCATGCAGCAACAGTCAACCTCCTCAGCAATTACCTTTTCTACTACACCTTCCTTGGGTGCCATTCACTGTCAAGTTAACATTTTTCTCCAGGTTTGTGGGAGATGTTACATGGCATAAGATGGCATCACATAAGATTTTTTTTAAAAGAATTTTTATACGTATTTTATGTATATGTATTTTTTTGAGAAACAAAATGTTTGTTTTCATTAGCTTTAGGACATACAGTACTTATCCAAATTAACAGATTGAACTGGAAATAAATCACTATGTGTATGATAAAACCATATGATCTATGATTGATATTTTTTTAATTGAATTATTGAAATTAGTTTTTTTGATTTATATTTCTAATTTATTATGATGGAGTTGGGATACATCACATTCCAGCCAATTATAACCCAACAGACACACTAAATGGGTTGTAGTATGTAGGTATCATCCAGCATCATACTCCAGCTATATTTCTGCTAAATTGTATGTGCACCCACTCTCAACTTCAATTACTGGAGAAAATCCCCTCAACCAGAGAGTAGGAGAGAGCTGTGTTCGAGATCCTCATTGCATAGCCTCTGTGCATCGGTCATTAGCTTCCCAGAGGGTGCAGCAACACGCATGGTCTCCCAAGCTTTCAGATGTCTCAGCAGCCTCCATTCCTCAGCAAGCACCTCTCCACACCATGCAAATTCCCAGCAGACTCCCTTTATAAAATCCAGCATATTAAATGGCAGATGTGGAAGGTAACTTAATCCTCAGCAGCTCCCTTATTTGCAATTGAACTTTTTTTTCCCCCTAGCAGCGAAAATGAACCGCGTGTTAACAGAAATTCTAAGCTTGTAATTAGCTGTTGCTGTTGTTTAAACAGTCATGAATAAAATGCAGCATCTTCTCAGCGCAGTGCGATTTCATGATGTGTCTGCAGTTTGATGGAAGCCTTAGCAGATTTACCCCCTGCCAGGCCTCCTGCTGCTCTCTCAAATTCCAGGCCGAAGATTGCATCAGCATTTTGAACAAGCTTGAGAATGTGGGTAATGTGGCCCCAAATACGTTTTGAGGACTTCCTTATAAAGGAATATAATTATTACAATAAAATATAATTTCTTCTTTGTGATATCTGGCCTGTCTTTAAAAAGTCCTGGCTTTTCCCCCCTTCTTTAAGATGTGGAAAACCATGTTAGATGGAGTAGCAGCAGGGGAGTTGCTCTTCAGTGAGACATCTTGCAGCTTGACTCAATTCTCACTTTGGTTGAGGCTTGCCAGGGGAATTGATTAATATTCATTTTCATTTGAAATTCAGGGAGAGAATCAAGAGTGTTTTTGTGAAGCTCAAAAGGGAAAATTACACATGGGCAACAACAATGCAAAAATAGGGCAACACAATGGAAAAAATGCTAGCACTTCACTGAAATCAATGTCTTTGTTTATCTCTGAGGCCTCAAACTTAAAAATAAATGACTTATAATTGAGAATATAAAGGACGTTTACCTGAAATGCACTGTTGATTAATGAAGTTGCTTGCAAAAGAACTGACGTGTCAGATTTTGTCATGCTACAGCCATGAACTTTGATGTATTTGATTGGAAATCTATATAATAGAACTGCACAAATCAGCACACCTGTGGACCAGAAGAAAAAAGATGCTTTGTTTTCAAATTAAAAAAAAAAAGTTGTGTTTTTTTTTACCAAAAATAAAAATATAGTAAGCATTTACATTCAATTGGAATTTTCGTATTACTTTTTTTTTCCACAACTGTCTTCTTACCATTCTTTCATGAAAGCCAAAATCATGGATTGCATTTCTTATAGTCGAACAGTTCATACATTCTCCCACTTGGGTTTCTGCAGCTCTTCCAGAGATACCATTGACCTCTTGGCCAGTCCTCTGATAAATCCTAGATGATAGAGCTGTCCCAAGGCATAAGCAAACTAAGCAACTGCTTATGGCCTTAAAAACATCAGGGGCCTCTCATAAATGATTTAATTTTAGACCATAGAGCAAAAATATCTACCTTTGTTTATTAGAAATGACAATAATATTCAATTTGATGTAACACTTCATCATAGATTAATTAAAAGATTTTAGATTGTTTAAAATTTAAATTCAAGTTTTAAAGGATCTGGGAACTTTTTTAAACACAAAGTGCAAAGAATAATCTTCCTACCTGCTGCCCTCAGGTAGATGATACCGTAGCCTGAGGTACAGGTTGAAGAGGTTCTGTGGAAGTTTCTTTCCAGCTTCAATCAGATTTCTGAACAGTACAGAAAGAAGTATTTTGTTGATCATCATAATATACAAGTTGGTCAAAAAATAAATCAGTGCAATCAACAGTTCTCATGTGCAATACTTGAATATATTTCTGTTTTTTAATATTTGCTACTGACTTTATTTATTTATTACACTTGCCTCTTTTTTTAAACTGTACTAAAATGTTTTCATATTTTAGATTTTGTCTTGGAGACGATGCAAAATGTCAAAGCGAATCTCGAAACCTGAATAGTTTGATTCCTGTGTCACCATGGTTAAAATATAATTCTACAAGTTCAAACTGTTCAACATGTTTGAGCTCAGTTCATTCACAAGTACATCTCGGCGACTAACAACCAGTTATCCTTGGTTTGCTTTTACGCTCTAAGATCAGACAATAAAATTTGCCACACTCCATGATTCCACCAAACCTGTATTGAAACAATGTGAGTAAGTGGTGATATTCTTAACTGGAAGCCCAACCCCAAAAACCTTGGGCCAGCCCTGCTAGATGCTTCTGTTTTTGTATGTCAGCAATTGTTCCATTCTCTTTCCATTTTCGAGCGATGCATTGAACAAAGGTAGGATTGACCATATACTATGTAACACAAACATGCACTGAACTTCTCAACAACTCTATCCCTGACCTGTCTGATGTATTCAAAGAACAGTTGTGCTTATACTGAGATTAGATTACACACTGTTGGACTCTATTTTGATTTATAGGGTGCCATTTATATATTTTTAAATAAAATTTGTTCCTCTTTATTCTATTAAGGAATAACAGAGTAAAGCCTGCTGAATAAAAATGCCTAGCACTATTTTCAGTACTTTTATCTTTTTTATTTGTAAGAATTATCTTTAACTTTACAATTATCCATTAATGTGTGGGTCTAATTCATTAAATCACAATAAAATACTATGAAGTTTGCTACTGTAACACAAGTGTTCAAAGACGGTAATACGATCCTTAATTTTATATTTATATTTTTATCCCAGAGATGTGAAGGTCACTGTCTGAATGGTCACGGTTTTAAATAGAGAGGAATGTACTGGAAAGATAAATATTGTTCCTGAAGATTAAAGTTGTTCACAGATGGAGAAATAAAGGTTCCCACACCTGAGAATAAAGCATCTCCTCAAGCTTTCTTTGTCAAGATTACATTGGCTTCAGAGTCCTGATAGAAACAATGTAATGGAAGGATATTTTCATTCAGTGGTAATACTTTATTTATTTGTGACATAAAAAAAGCGGAAGCAGAAAACTAAAGATGTGATCTAAAGCATGGTATCAGAAATGTGGAACACTGGTGCTTGCTCCTAATTTAAAACGTAGAAATTAGAACAATTTCACATTTTTCTTTAAGATGAAGTTGGCTGTAAATTGAAAAGGCCTCAGATCCCTCCCCACACCTGAAATAGGACTACACCTAAGTCAAATGTGTGAAAGCCAAATGGATCTCTGCATTCTCTCCCCAACATTCCCTTTCAAAGTAACCAGTGTTGTTAAATCCTGCAGAGATTAAGCGGTTAATTAATGGAATGAATTTAGGTGTTCTCATTTAGCATCTCAAATAATCTGATTATCAATAAAATTAATGAAACATGGTAATATATTTATTGGTGATTCGTCTTTAAGCCAAGTTCATCTGGGTAGTCATTCTCCTTATCCCCACTCGCCTCACGATGGGCAGGATGCAACATGTCAGTAAGAAAATTACAATCAGTACTATGGTGGTACTAATTGCCATCTTAATTAGCATTGGTTTCCAATCCCCTAAATTCAGATCTAACCACCCCCCCAGACCAGTCATTCTTACCCGCATTCATACTAAGTTCTTTTCTAAGGATTTTAAGCTTAACCATTGCGACAGAAAAAGTTCCATCAGGTGCAATATTGCTGGGAATGTAAGTACAGCACTGGTCTCCGAACATCTGACAAACTCTGGCTTTCCTCCTTTACTTTAATGCCTTGCTTTAAATCCATTTGAAATTCCTCTGGGTTGTCCTATTATGTCAAAATAAACATTCGAATATGGCACATATTGTGGCACATACTGTACTATCTCTTACCCTTAACAGTTATCCCAATAAGTATCCAGATGAGCAAAGTTGGTAGCTTGTATTTTTTAAAACCAAATATTATTTTCCTTACACTTCACAATTATGCACTACTTTGTTTTGTAATTTCACAAAATGTGAGAGAAAGTTCAGGAGGTTTGAATTCCTTAGCAAGGCAATGTACCTCCAGGATGTTTTAGATATTTTGCTATGGAGTGAGTCCAAAACAATTACACAAGAGTCTCTTACTTGGAAGTATTCATGCCAGTTTATCCAACAAACAGATGTGTATTGCAACATTCATGCAATTCAGAATTAGACGTTTGGTGTTTTTTATTCAAATAGGCAAAGTTGTACTAAAAATGGTACATAATTTGGCAGCATTAGCCATGACTTTAATCTAAAAATGGTTGTAGGAAAAATAGCTCTGAGAAATCTTTGGCATTGAGAAGGTTAGGTATTAACAAGCATTAACAAAATATAACTTGGGCCATGCAGTAATGTGCTGTCATGCTTAGAAATGCCGTCAATTATCAATAAATCAATGGAAATTCATTTGGCAGATGAATTAATTTTGCGACCCACGAACTAGTGAGTTACTCCTTAGTTTTGTACAAGTAAGTTAGATTGTTTGAGATTCTGCTCCTCCTCATTTTTCTTGAAATAGACTCAATTAATTTTATTGGGGAGGAAATACAGGCTTGTCTATGTTCCAAAGCTCTGGCTTCTGGATTTTACGACCTCCTCATTCAGCTGTGAGGAGATCACAGCTCGACATGAGAATACCAGCGAATGCCTGCAGTGAACACTTGCAAAATTGTTATTCCAACCAACAGTGAGAATTGAGAGTAATGATCAGCACCTTGAACAGAGGCGGCGGGGGGGGGAATTGGAGTTTTTTTGCTGTTTCACTGGTTTGTGTAATTATATTAATAAAATTGTCTCCGGTGGCCCTGTTGTTCTGTTGCTCAGACGGCAAGTTTTAATAGCTGTGTTGTTCTTGTGTATTCAATAAATAGAATCAGCTCTTGGTTCAGTGTGCTGCTGGCTACACCAAAGTGTGGTGTATAAACAGTAGTATAATGAATAACATCTGCTTCTGAATGCGGGCACCCTACCTTGAGAGATTGAGAGCAAGCAAATTATAATAAATTAATGAAAATTGCTCTTGAATATCCATTATTTTGAAAGAAATTCCATTGTTAGGTTAGCATTTCATGCACAGAATACAATTTTCCTTTTTAATGCTGTTGGTACATGCCCAGCAGTTGAACTCATGATCACAAGCATAGATTAAAAGAAAACAATACATGCAAACCACTTAGTAAAAAAAACAAAACAACAACTTTTAATTTAGTGCCCTGGGTTTGAAAATAACAGAATAATTGACCAGATACAGAAATAGCCAAGCACTCACCTAAAGTCACCAAGAAGAGGCATCATAGAGAGGTAAATGCAACAGAATTATGGCTTCCCGAGATCAAGATCATGCAGAAGGGGTTAATATGGGTATTTGAAAGGAAGTGATGAATACAAGATTAGTACATTTGAAGGCTGAAGCCAATACCAACAGGAAGTAAACCTGCCTGTTGACTAAGCTGCCGAAACATGTGGAGCAGAGAGACCCCGTTGGCAGCAAAAATTGGTATGGTGTCATCTGTTGTAATTTCGGTTATTATGCATAAAGAGCTTACCATTTTGTAGGTGCTGACCAAAATAATCCACGGTGGTAGCATTTACAGCATGCTCCTAAACTCTAACAGTTATGACTAGAAAACTAATAAGAATAGACTGAGTCTGAATTTTTTAACAGCTTATTAGCTGAATGATAAAACTGAAAAACTGAACAATTTACTTGATAGGCAGGCATGTGCAGCTTAGAAAACACAACAGCTACAGCACTGATTTTTCCTAGTGACTTGGCTCTGAATCAATTCACTGCTCATCTAATGTTCATTCTGAGGACAAAAGGATGGATTGTTTACACCTGGAGGTATACTAGCAGCATGTACAGCAGGTAATATAAATAAGAGAAACCAAATTTTTCTTCAGTAAATATATTTCTAATATTTCTACCAACAATACATTTTCACCGGACGTCTGCAATAACCAAAGTAATCCGCACACAAACATCTCACGGCAAATTAGCCTAGGATTTAGGTTATGTGTAACGAAGTGGAATGGTACAGGGAATACATGCAGAACACATGAAGAAAAGAATGCACAAAAAGGCATGGAGAGCTAAGAAACCAGTGAAACTCTCTCAGTATCGTACACATCCCTCTTGCTGCTATTCTCAAATCAATATTAGCTGGTTAATATTGGCTAAGTATTAATATTGGTTAGTATTAGCTTGGTAATACTTGCTAATATTAACTGATGGCCTATAAAAAGGTTTCTCTTTGCACAGTTTAATAGAACTAAGAAGAGTAAATTCACAAATACCTGTCTAAAGGCTCAATTTCTAAACTTCTGAACACTCCAGAAGTAGAAAGAACGTAATTTAAACGGAAAGTTACCATGACCATGATCAAGTAGACTACTTGGGTTGTTGCCAACTTCTGGTGGGGTTTTTTGTCAATCACCCCATTAGAAAAATGTAAACTACAGTCGTGGCCAAAAGTTTTGAGAATTAAATAAATATTGGAAATTGGAAAAGTTGCTGCTTAAGTTTTTATAATAGCAATTTGCATATACTCCAGAATGTTATGAACAGTGATCAGATGAATTGCATAGTCCTTCTTTGCCATGAAAATTCCACTGCATTTCATTGCTGTTAAACGACCTGCTGAGATCATTTCAGTAATCGTCTTTTTAACTCAGGTGAGAATGTTGACGAACACAAGGCTGGAGATCATTATGTCAGGCTGATTGGGTTAGAATGGCAGACTTCACATGTTAAAAGGAGGGTGATGCTTGAAATCATTGTTCTTCCATTGTTAACCATGGTGACCTGCAAAGACGTGTGCAGCCATCATTGCGTTGCATAAAAATGGCTTCACAGGCAAGGATATTGTGGCTACTAAAATTGCACCTAAATCAACAATTTCTAAAATTATCAAGAACTTCAAGGAAAGAGGTTCAATTCTTGTTAAGAAGGCTCCAGGGCTTCCCAGAAAGTCCAGCAAGCGCCAGGATCGTCTCCTAAAGAGGATTCAGCTTCGGGATCGGAGTGCCACCAGTGCAGAGCTTGCTCAGGAATGCCAGCATGCAGGTGTGAGCGCATCTGCACGCACAGTGGGTCGAAGACTTTTGGAAGATGGCCTGGTGTCAAGAAGGGCAGCAAAGAAACTACTTCTCTCCAAAAAAAACATCAGGGACAGATTGATCTTCTGCAGAAAGTATGGTAAATGGACTGCTGAGGACAAGGACAAAATCATATTCTCCGATAAAGCCTCTTTCCGATTGTTTGGGGCATCTGGAAAAAGGCTTGTCCAGAGAATAAAAGGTGAGTGCTACCATCAGTCCTGTGTCTTGCCAACAGTAAAGCATTCTGAGACCATTCATGTGTGGGGTTGCTTCTCATCCAAGGGAGTTGGCTCACTTACAATTTTGCCCAAAAACACAGCCATGAATAAAGAATGGTACCAAAACACCCTCCAACAGCAACTTCTTCCAACAATTCAACAACAGTTTGGTGAAGAACAATGCATTTTCCAGCACCATGGAGCACCGTGCCATAAGGCAACAGTGATAACTAAGTGGCACGGGGACCAAAACGTTGACATTTTGGGTCCATGGCCTGGAAACTCCCCAGATCTTAATCCCATTGAGAACTTGTGGTCAGTCCTCAAGAGGCGGGGGGACAAACAAAAACCCACTAATTCTGACAAACTCCAAGAAGTGATTATGAAAGAATGGGTTGCTATCAGTCAGGATTTGGCCCAGAAGTTGTTTGAGAGCATGCCCAGTAGAATTGCAGAGGTCATGAAAAAGAAGGACCAACACTGCAAATACTGACTCTTTGCATAAATGTCATGTAATTGTCAATAAAAGCCTTTGAAACGTATAAAGTGCTTGTAATTATTTTTCAGTACATCACAGAAACAACTGAAACAAAGATCAAAAGTAGTTTTGCAGCCAACTTTGTGAAAACTAATATTTGTGTCATTCTCAAAACTTTTGGCCACAACTGTATACACTACATATAGATCTTTTCAATACATCAGCGTGCATCTTTGCAACATGAATGCATAGAGTATCACTGAGGCAAATCAGCTTCTGCTTAGCCATTAAGAGATGTGATAGAAGCTGCTTTATTTGTAAGTACTCAACAGCATCCTTCAGTTATTAGCTTGCTACCTCAAAACATCACACAATTGAACATTTGCATGAGAAAAAAAAATACATGCTTTTGGGTGAATGAAAATTCACCCAAAATGTTCCTAAATTTTTTTTATATTTGCTGTGGTGAAAAAAAGATGGGAAAACTAAATTAAAAGTATTGTTTCATTTTAAAATGTGTGACATCTACAGTACATTGGTCTAAACCGTGAAAACATACCACATTTGTGCTATAAAAGTCTGTTTTTTTTATGCATGCTGGTGGAGCAGAAAAATCCATTACAAATTTATTGAAAAGCATTTAACAAAAAGTTCACAATTTGTCATTAAAATTAAATGTAGCAGTTTAGCGGTAAGAATATTCCAGGGTTTCTTCTCAGGGACTTTCTAGTGCCGAGCTTACTATCAGCTGTGCTGTCTTTCATGGAACCCTTCAACCACATACCAAAACATCTCCATCCTGAAGGTTTACTGCTGCTTGTGTTGGATTGCCTTGTTCAGTAATCCTGGATATGGTGAAACAACAAAGCAAAAAAAAGTGACCCCTGCTTTCCAAGGAATGCATGAGTGTCGCATAATGTCTGGGAAGCGTAATACGTAGCTGATAGCCATTTCTAAAGTCAATGGGACAGTTTCCACTGGGCGCAAAGCAGCGCGAATTCGATGCGTCTCAGAAGCGTTGTGTCGCTGCCCTCCCCTAAATTTACGTGTCAGGTCTATTTTCTACGCTCTAGGCTTCTAAAACACGTCAATTTCAGCAGTTTAGATCAGACCAGAAAGGAAATCAGCCACAGAAGTAGGGAAAATAATCCCGACAAAAACAAAAAAAAGACACGTACAGATTGCTTAACTACGAAAAAAAACAAAAAAAACTTCACTACCTGTGACACCAGGGTTGAAGTCAGTGGGTCTTTGGGTTTAATTTGTTGATTTTTATCATGGACGACTAGAATTGGATCCTTAAAGTGGAGAGTCACCTAGTTTATCTGACACCAGTGATCATTTTTACAAGAACAATATGAAAAAGGAGAAGACATGGACAGAAATATCTGCAGTTTGGGGAATGGATGGTGATTTTATGACAATTATTAACAAAGAATTCGATTTTTTCCCCTGGATACCCTTTAAGTTGTGTAATTGCAAATCTCCTGTGATTTCGTGATCTCCTGTGACCAGCTGGGTGGAACACTTTCGTGAGTGATACGCGTCTAAAACGCACCCGGTGGGAAGGGACGCGCTGCTAAATGCCCAAGTAAAACACGTCTATTACGTTACGCGCCACTTACGTGTCCGGTGGAAAGCAGGGATAACATTTCCTTAAGAGAAATTTGTAAGAAGAATTTATCAAAATAATTCTCATTTTATTTTGACAGCATGTCTGTCTGCAAGCGACACCAAGCATGTATTTTGTAAAGAAGTTGAAGGCGTTCAATTAAATTGCCCAATGTGTTTTAAACTCATTAAATTTCTCTTCCCCGTAGCTCAAGGAATGCATTCATTCTTCTGCTTTTGTGATAGAAGCCATCCAGGCCCTGCTCTGCTTCATTTGATGTAGGTTTATCAGGAGCAGTACCATGAACCAAAGAGAGAGTAAGAAAATGAGACTGAACAGATTCCACATGCCTCAACTCGAGCGTGATAGCCGTTTCCCATTTACTTCTGCTGAACCACATCAAACTCAAAATAAGTGATCAGTGTTGAATAGAATGGCAGATGGATGACATACCAGGGCAAAACACTTCAATAATAGCTGCTGTAAATGCTAAGAATTAAGTTGCTACATGAATTAACAATAAAAAACAAACAAGAGAAGCAAGGCGGTGTCTCTAGATTGTGTTTTTTCCTTACATTCATTTATCAGTTAAAGAGAATGTGGTGAAGCATCTCTATCCATCATGAAAAATAAAAAAATAGCTCACCTGTATATCCATAATTTCTGAGAATTATTTCACATCTCTGTTCTGACACCTGTGGGCAAGTATTCTAGTTCAGCAGAGAGGACTACATTTTTCTATTTCTTTGGCTTTTTGGTTTTGCCAGAGAAACATCATGTGTAATGTCACATTACAAGTTTTCTATTAAACTAAGGCCTGGACTTGGACTGTTCACTCCATAATGTTAATATTGCTGGTCTGGAACCAAGATGGTGCTTTTTCACTAGTGTGTCGTACATCTATGTCTTTTTGAAACATCAATTTCAAAGGCATTTACTCTTTATCATAAGACAAGAGGATCTTTTCAAGAATTTTAACGCATTTACATTGATACAGTACGTGACCCTGTTACATGAAAAAAGATCTGACACTATACTTTGAAAAACATTCTCATATCACAATGCCTGGGCCAACATGGTTCACATTGTCTTTTGGTTTGAATTTCAAGTTTGAGGGTCATTTGAGAAACTATCCACAGCTGCTAAACCCAAAAAGAAAAATCGTACAATCATCTGTCCACAAAAAGTTATGCCAGTGAAACTGTAACCTTGCCTTCATATAGCCTCCCTATAATTTCTACATTACTTATGGGTAAATATTCTGTAGACCATCTTTGATCACCCTGGAGCTGATTATTCGCCAAGTCTGTTCCATTTTAGGTATTCTTTGATCCATTCAAATGGTGGTCTCTGTTTCCCTGTATGTCTTTCTTATTTTGGTTCGTGAAGTTAGACAGCTATTATTTTTAACACACCAGTATGTAGATCCAAAGATTTGTAGAGACTGTAACATACTGTAAGTATGTATGAGATGTTAAATAAATCATTTTCAGGATGAGTTATATGTTTTTTAACAATTATAACATATTTAAAGAACTACAGATTTTCTCTTAAATTTTCACTTTTGTGGCATTATTCATCATAATCTAAGAGCAACAACTGTGCTCAGATTGGGTGAGCTTTGGTATGTTTATCCCAGCCAGAAATACATTATTTTCATTACTTTGCTCACTTTTATAATATTATCCTCAAACCAAAGTGACTAGCCTCTTCTGATCCCTACATTTGTAAATCCATTTACACACAAACACACTTACACAGAATAACAGGCGCTTCAGATAACTTTTGCATGACATCAGCAGCACATCTGTTGTTGGCTTGTGTAAACCCCACCTGGCTCCTCTCCAACTGATTCCTGACCGTCATCACATGTGAGATACATGCACAGTGCAACATCTGCAGCACCACAGTACAAATTATTACTTCAAGGCACTGAGCTGTTATGGGACTATTTTTTTCCCCAGGTTCCAAAAACCTTCCTCCTTGTTGGAAAGTGGGCCATTAAAAAATAAATAAATATATAAAATGGGCTAACAGCTGACTAGCCTGTGGCTAAACATTAAGTACACGGTGGGACTGCACCTTTTACTGATGGAGGAGGAGCTGAGGGGCTGCAATTGTGTGGAAATTGAAATCTGTCTGTCTGTGGCACATCAAATATGTTCACTAATGACTTGAGGCTAATTCCAATTTCACCATATTTTGGTACCAGTAAAGCTAGACACTGTATGTATGAAACATTAGTCACAATTGGACTTTTTTTCAAAGCCAGATGAGTAAATTTCCAGGCCTTGAGAAAATGGAATTTGCACTTGTGATGGGAATATTTCATGGTAATGTGAATTTATTGATTAGTAACATGAAAGTAAAGCATCTAGGGAATACAGCTTAAAGAGATCATGAGAGTGTTTCAACAGACGTCAGAGAGGATGCCTTTCATCTAGTCTCCTCTAGCTGCAGTGAGAGGTGTTTTGGTTAACCTTGTTATGAAGACATAACATTGTGGTAGTGGAGGCAGAAAGGTTAATCAGAGGAGGCAGACATGAGAGAGGGCGGACCAGTCTGAGCATCTTATGCAAGAATGGCCGATCAACTTAACAAAATACTTAGAAAAACGCAGATCAGGACTTCCGTCTCATCCTCGTTTAAAAAAAAAAGACACTGATTTCTATAACCCACTATCACACAAAGAGTTTTATTTGAGACCACAAACGGAAAATGAGTACGTTTTTGGTAAAAAAAAAAAAAAAGGCCTTTGCAACACATAAAAGAATGAAGTGAGAGCTCTTGCTAACCCGACACTGCACAAAAAGCTGAGATACATGAACATAAATTTGTCTTCATCCACAAAAACAGTGTTTTTCTGTTCCAAACAAATTTTGCACAGCAATATGAAGACTTATGTTACTCCTTCATTCATTCCTTAGTGATGACCGATAGCCAAAGTGAAGTCAACAGCCACCTCGAGATTGTGTGAAAACATAGATTTCCTTGTTTTACCATAGTTTTTAGTTTTAATGTGCCCTTTGTCAATACAAAAGGACTGATAAGTTACCCTAGCCTGCTTTAGCCACAACATGTAGCAGCACCAGTTACACATTTTTTTTCTCAGATTCTGAGTCAAACAAATCGCAGTTTGACTGCAACATCTGTATAAATGTATATCGCTATTTTAATTGACATCTCATCTGCAACCAAATAAATATTTTAGAGCCAAATTACTTGCTGTTGTAGAAAACCTAATTGTGCACTCACACACCAGACTGTGCTTTCAAAGTAATCTTTTAACACCAACATTACTGTTGTGGAGTTAGACCCTCAAAAGTAATATTTGGATTATGTGTAGAAAAAGTGGGACTTTCAGCTGCTTCCATTCATTGCTATGATTTACATAAAAACTGGTATTGGTAACTATCAGGGTAGGAGTTCTACTAATAATTGGAACGGAAATTACAGCAGCAACCTAAGTGCTGCAAGATTAAAATTGTTGGGCCGTACAGACTCCGCACCGCATTCGTTCTGAACCCGGTGTGAATTAGGGATAACAATTAGCTATTCATCTGTAAGGTTTTTCACAGAACATTTGTAAATTACTGCAAGCCTCTGCCTCTCAGGTAAAATGTTATGTCTGACTTCCTCCTCTTTGTTGCACAATTTGACAAATCCATCGTGTTAAAGATGTAAACTGTAGATGTTGCTAGAACTACTTTCTTCTTGGGTGACCATTGTGCTAGGCATTGATGCCTAAGTTCAGAGTTATCGTAAGGTCAGCAGTCTTTGGAAACCTTCAGCTGCATGCTTTGCAGACTTGTGCTTGATTTCTTTCTTAATAACTTTTTTATACATTTCCAAAGTTTGGACATGAAAACGAATAGAAAGAATAGAAAATGAACAAGCCAAAACAGAGCTGAAAGGTAAGACGCGAAACACTGTACAATGAAAGATGCCCTTTGACTTTAAACATTTTTTCAAGCTTCCTGTGTACTAAGAAATTGTTACACTTTCATGACAGCTTAAGAAAAAATATATTTGTATATGACTTCTGCTATACCCGCAATTCATAATCTTTTAATTGATTTTATATTCTACATGATTACTTTCAGCTCACAGCAGCAATGTAAGTCCCTCATGACTCTACATCTTGTTTAGTTAAATGCTTGTAAAACAGAAAATCCAGGATCTAAGACTTAATCAGCTTTTACAGTCATAGCTCTGAAGATGTGCATCAGTGGAATAACTTGGATGCAAGAATAAGATGGGAGAGTAAAGAGAAGCTTATTAAGATACAGAACTCATTTAAACATTAAATGCCCTGTCTAGAATTATTATTGAGTCTTAACGTTATGAGCTTCTGTTTCAGTATTATTAAAATACCAATTTGACAGATTTTAAAACACCTCCTTCATGAGCACTGATTACACGTTTATTACCAGGGCGAAGATGAACATGAACAATGTCAGCTGAGAAAAGCAATCAAATACAATAATGAAGATAGGGGATGTTTTGCTCAAAATATTTACTACGGGGAAAGAAAAGTCTACTGCACCAACATTATGTTAGGTAGTTAAATCCATGCATGTAATGCTTTAGAGTTAAATAAAAATGTTTTGCATCTTCCTATTTAAAGAGTGGTTAGTTATTTTATCACCTAAGCAGGTTATTTTAACGGAGTAAACTTGCTACATTCTTTCTGTGTTGCTATGTTGTGTGTGTGTTTTTTAATGCTTAAATTAAACTAAAATGAACTAGTTATATCACATTAAATACATCAAAACACTCAAGAAGTGAAGGTCATAATGAAAAAAAAAAAAAAATAACCAGGAGAGTTGTCACTTTGATGAAGGCTTATTATGTTCCGATTTTATTCAACCTGGCAGTTTTGAAAAGCAGTGACTGAGTAGCAGAGTGACTGACACTAACCGTGCATTAGTGGGCTGCATTGTTGATACACCCTTCTGGGCTTACTGAACTGTCTGTCACAACTGACATTTGCCAAATCCCCCCAAAAAAAGCTTTGAAAAATGTTTGATTCTAAGTACAGTATGCAAGGAGCAGATTTCAAAAACAGTTCTTGCAAAACACATCTCAAAAGGGATTAAATGACTTAATGACTTAGATGCTTTAGGTCGGGAGTTTGATGGGTTCCTTAAACCTTTATATTGATTTGCATATTTAGATACCTTTAAATGTGTACTTTCTGTAAACAAGACTTATCTAGATTATATGTATAGTGGTAAATCATATTCATCAAAGCTTTATTCACTCCATAGGTTATAAACTTAGACTTTTTTTCAACACACAGTAAATTTAGCCATTAATGAACTATTAACTAATAACTAATACTATAACTAATACTAACTGTTACCACAACTGATTTAATATTATTTCACGCAACCATTGTTACAGAGCTGCACAATGGTTGGTAGCACCGTTGCCTTGCAGCAAGAAGGTCCTTGGTTTAAATCCCGGCCTGGGGTCTTTCTGCATGGAGTTTGCATGTTCTCCCTGTGCATGCGTGTACTTCCTTCCTAGTCCAAAACATGACTGTTAGTTTAATTGGTCTTTATTAATTGCCCTTAGTTATGAGTGTGAGTGTGTATGATTGTTTGTCATGTGTGTCTCTGTGTTGCCCTGTGATGGGGTGTGTGATGCCTCTCGCCAGATGACCACAGAAGATGGTACCCCTCGACCCTGCAAGGATAATCAGTATAGACAATGGATGAATGTATGGATCACCACTGTTACAGTTATGCATCATTGGTATTATGGAAAACATGGCATGGAGGCTACTAAGATCATGTTAAGTTATTTATCACTTCAGCCTCAGTTGGAACCCAAGACTAGGGATGGCTACCGAAACCCGGTATTAAATTGGCCGACAAGCTTCAGCCTTATCGGTCCTCTTAACGGCAAAATTAAGGTGGTATTCATGTTTTGCGGGAGATATAAACACAAGCCGAAAACTGTATTGCAGCGCACTCCTCCTTAACAAGTACACATGCTGCGGGGACGGAGTGGCGACTGCTGCGCACTCACGTGTGTTCGCCTTACAGATACGATGGCAGAGCAAACGAAAAGATCCAAAATTTGGCTTCATTTTACGAAAATAGATGCCGACAATGCACGCTGTCACATATGTAATAAAAGCTTTGCTTGCAAAGGCGGGAACACAAGTAATTTGACCAAACACCTTGCCAAAATACACCAACTACAAACCGAAAGATGCACGGTGTTTGACTGCCTGAGTGCTGCAGCAACAACAACCCCTGAATCAGATGCAACAGGTGTATGTTATGTATGCAAAGCAAACATGTGAAGCATGGACATAAGTTAGCCATTTCATTCTTACAATTAATAAATGCTGGATATTTTGAACATCAGCTTCCTTCTTATCTAAGTTTTAAAAAAATATTAAACTACAGTTAACCTGCTATTTCATTCTTACAATTAGTCATATTTTTCTGACATCATCACTAGAAATAGTCATAGTGCTCGCGTATTATTTTCTGTAGTCGACAGGCTAGCAAACTCTCCTGTGTCAGTAGCACCTGAACTCTATTCCACCAAGGCCTGCAATGACTTTGCTAAATTCTTCACAGACAAAATCCAAAATATTAGACAAGCGTTTGGTTCATTATCAGCAGGTTCAGGTTATGTACAGTGTCCACGGAAAATCTGTTTAAACATCATGAAACAGTTTTATAAACAGCAAAGATCTGGAGGACATCTTACGTCAACTGAACTCCTCCTCTTGCTGCTTAGACATCCTGCCCACAGGCTTTTTCAAAAAGGTCTCAAAGATCTTGGAGTCAGATCTGTTACAGATTGTTCTCCCCCGGCCCCTGCATAGTAGCCACTGGACGTTCCCCTGGGGTTCTCCTTTGCTCCTCTCTTGGAGGATGCAGTCGGCCCCGCCCGGGTACGCCTGGGGCTCTGGGGGTCCTTTGGACGTCTTTGCTCCGATCTCCTTCATGTCTGCATCGATTCCTGGGAGACGGATTGATGTCTGCTCACACCAGCTATCGAACACTCTTATGGAGAAACCTTATATGCACCTGCATGCTAACAGACACACATATATATGGGGTCTCTGGTGTTTACAGATATATTCTTGGGATGAGGTTATCATTACTAGAGCTTGATTAATCGGTACCATGAGTTTATCTGTGACATTATTGTTGTATTTTTATATCCATTCTTGTGTGATGTGGTTGTGTAGTTCTTGGTTCACGATGTTAGGTTTGTTTTGTCGATGTTCCTTTTTCGTGTTTTGTTTTTTCCCCTCTCTCTGCCGTCCTGTGGGTATGGAGGCAGTCTTCAATGTTTTCCTGTGTTTTCTTTGTTCCCTTTCCTCTCTTGTATTTTCAACTCACCCTCTCTCATGACTTTTTGTTTCCTACCTCTGTTCTTCATCTTCTTTCTTTCTTCCCCTTAATTTTCCGTCTCCGTGTCCATAACATCAGGAAATAAAACCCTCAGCAATTCATAAGAAAGATTTTTCACACATATATCAAGTGGAGTACTATAGCAAAAGCTGTACTGCTAAAAGATAGAAAAAAAACCCTGAAAACAGCTGTAATTAAACCCTTGCTGAAAGGCCCATCTCCAATCTTCCATTTTTAAGTAAGATCATTGAAAAGGCTGTTTTTCATCAGCTAAATGACTTCTTAAGACAAAGCAACTGCTATGACGTCTTTCAGTCAGGTTTTAGACAGCACCACAGCACTGAGACTGCTCTGACCAAAGTCATCAATGACATCTGTTTGAATACTGACAGTGGAAAAATGTCAGTGTTAGTTTTACTGGATCTCAGTGCTGCATTTGATACCGTTGACCACATTATTTTACTCAAACGACTGGAGAACTGGGTGGGTCTCTCTGGCACTGTACTAAACTGGTTCAAAACATACTTAGAGAACAGGGAGTACTTTGTGTCAGTAGGTAACTTTACATCTGAGCAGATGGGAATTGCATGTGGGGTTCCCCTGGGTTCCATCCTGGGACCTCTTCTGTTTAAAATCTATATGCTCCCACTGGCACAGGTAATAAATAACAACAATATAAGTTACCATAGCTACGCAGATGACACACAGATGTATATTAGAATGTCACCAGAAGACCAAGGGCCTGTACAGGCTCCTGGCAAATGCATGGAGGAAATTAATGACTGGATGTGCCACAATTTTCTGCAGTTGAACAAAAACAAAACTGAGGTAATTGTCTTTGGAGCTAAAGAGAAAAGATTGAAGGTCACCACAGGGCTTCAGTCCATACACCTAAAAACCACCAACCTCATCAGAAATCTGGGTATAGTGATGGACTCTGACCTAAACTTTGAAAAACACATTAAGGCAATCACAAAATGAGCATACTATCATCTTAAGAATATCTCAAGGATAAAAGATCTGATGTCTCAGCAGGACCTGGAAAAACTAGTCCATGCATTCATCTTTAGTCGGCTTGATTTTGTGACAGCGTCTTTACAGGTCTACCTAAAAAATCAATTAGGAAACTGCAGCTCATCCAGAACTCTGCTGCTCGAGTTCTCACTAAGACCAAAAAAGTGGACCACATCAGTCCAGCTCTGAGGTCTTTACACTGGCTGCCTGTCTGTCAGAGGATAGACTTCAAAGTTCTGCTGCTGGTCTATAAAGCTCAGAATGGTTTAGGACCATAATACATCAGTGATCTCCTGACCCAGTATGAACCTACTCGACCCCTCAGGTCATCTGGATCCGCTCTTTTATCAGTTCCCAGAGTCAGAACCAGACATGGAGAAGCTGCGTTCAGCTTCTATGCTCCACATGTCTGGAACAAACTCCCAGGAAGCCTCAAATCAGCTGAAACACTCAGTTTATTTAAATCCAGGTTAAAGACCCACCTGTTCTCAGCTGCTTTTGATTAGATTTTTATTCTAAGTTTTAAATCTGCACGGCTTCTTTTAAGGTTCTTTTAAAACTTAAAAAAAAAAAAATTTAAATCATGGTATTTATTCCTGTACTTTTGCTTTTTCTGCACCCTGCTGCAATGCTTTTGATGTTTTATGTAAAGCACTTTGAATTGTCTTGTAACATGAATTGTGCTATACAAATAAACTTGCTTTGCCTTCCCTTGCCTAATAAATGCTGGATATTTTTGAACAACAGCTTTCCTCTTAAATAAGTAAAAAAAAAAATCTTAAACTACAGTTAACCTGCTATTTCATTCTTACAATTAATAAATGCTGGATATTTTGAACATACACATTCTGCTCTCAGCTGGTTAAGGTTATAATGAGTGGAAAATATTTTGTCTTCCTAAGCAACTACAGATCTGGATCTGTGTTACTGCTAGAATTGGTTCGTATCACGCGTTTTAAATTTGAGTCCCAGTAAAACTGACAGCATGTTTGGGATTGTAACATCGCCGTATACATTTGTTTTTGCTTTTAAGAACAATAAGATCATCAATAAATGTCAATATATTATAAGATTTTCTGTTGTGAATATGTCTGAAAAAGAAATGAATGAAAAAAAAGAATAAGCTCTCTTCAAACTAAAGCCTAGTTTATGCTTCTTTGTCTGCAGAGGTACGGAAATAGGCAGCGGCGATGGATAATCGGCGCAAGGGCTCTCCGACATGCAAGCAACGACGGACGGAGTACAGTCCAATTTTTTAACTTTCCTTAGAACGCAATGGAGAATGCACGTCTGTCAGTCCAACATCAGCCAAAGATCATTTCACCCCTACAGTGCTCTATAGTTGATGTAATTTGTAGTCAATGCAACTTTTGGGCACTAGATGCTTTATATTGCAAAGCCAGTTTATCTAACATCGTCTTTTGGTGAGTTTGAACACCAGGAGGTGTACAGAACAACAGAATAGACCGCTGTGTTTGTTTATGTGCGTTTTTAGAGTATTCAATGAGCTGCACTTCTTGTAAAAAGCTTTCCAGCTCAATCAAAACCCACTCTGTCTACTATTGCTCCTTGAGTGGATGTGTGTTCACAAACTGAAGCAAATAAACTGTCATCGACCAGAAACGTCACTGCAATTGTAGGCAGACCCGCCAGAAAAGGTATACACCCCCTGCTTTCCTGGTGGGGAATTGCTTTACAACACTGACACACAAATGGAGAAGTATAAAATGAAAACATCTGTCAATACGTCTGCATCTGGGGGCAAACTTGCTGACGTAGAGGCATAAACTATGCTTAAGGAACGCTCTCATGACATCTTTACCAGGTGAGCAACATATTCACATACTTAGTAAGGAAGTATTGGAGTTTGGATTTATGCCAGTCATGGTTTTGGCCGTTTGTACACTCAGTTCCTCAGTTCATCTCTGTGGTATGGGCAATTCACAGATAAAGATATCAAATTAAAATGTTTGTTTCCATCCATTATTCTTCAAATATTTGCTTTTAAGTAGTGTAACATTGAGGTTTCTTTTTCCATAAATTGATATTACAGCTAAAAGAAAGATTATAAAAACCTTTAATTTTAAATAACGCATTTTTGTTTATGGACATTTTTGTGATTCTTCAAAATGTTTAATTACAAGTCCATGCTTAGGCGACTTTAGGCTGATAAATATTTACATGGGAAATGACAGTGAAAAGTGTTGTCCCACCAATGGTCCTCCTGTGTGAAACACTATTCTGAGTACTCTGATGTGAAAGTAAAGTGGGCTAAAAAGCAAATAGGTCATGGCGCATTATGTAATTGCTAATTATTTTTCCACTATGTCACTTTTGTATGAGAAAGTTGTTCTGACTGAAAATGTTTTACATCCATACAGTAAGTGTTTCAGACCAGAAGATTATAGGCACACTGCCTCCAACCTCTGTTTTCCATACAAGTAATCATTGGCTTCTGTGAGAAAAACCTCAACACATCCAATCCAAACATTACAAAATTATTAAGTTCATCAATAGGGTCCACATAGACAACCCTATATTTTGAGTTACTTTAGCTAATTTCAATTCTCTTCTGTTCTTCCCCCATTTTGGATTAGATTCAGCCTCCAGGATCAACCAATCTGGATTTATGGTGTAGCCTATTCTGTGTACTCTAAAGTTAGAATTTTGACTGGGAAAGTTGGAGGTTCAATTTCCAATATTGTTGAGAAGCATACAATATTACAAAGGTTGCAGATATAAACTATTTATTAGCAATTCTGATAGTGTGCTTCTTTTTAAACCAGTGGCAAAAAGTGCAACAAAATATTTCTTTTTTAACCTTTTCGTTTTGACTCCAGTCTGAATGTATAGAATGGAAGGAAATTGTCATGGTTGTCACAGAACTGACTCTTAAGCATACACAGTTACACTCGGGACTCAGAGAAAGATTATAAGAAGTTTATTAAAGTTCTGCAGATCTGGTGTCTGAGGAGAGCGGACTGGGTTGAAGGAACTCGGAGGACGCCACTGGAAGGTAAGGATATAACGTGAGAATCATTGAAGAATGATGTGGAGGATAGTAGAAGAATGACTGACTCACTGGAGGCACTGGAGATCCGGAGAGGGATGCTCGTCTGGTGGAACCGCTCCTACTAAATGCTGCCAGTGCTGATGAGGTAACCAGCTCCAGGTGTGTCAGCCCAATACTCAGCACCTGTGGAAGGAAAAGGAAATGGCTCCCTCTGCTGGATGCTGACATTACCTCCCCCTCAACGGACGCCTCGAGGCGGCCGACCGGATCTTCTCTCAAAGTCTCTAATGAGAGACTGGTCAATGATGTACCCAGGAACCTTCTTCTGGGCCGTAACCCTCCCAATCCACCAGAAACTGATAACCCCGCACCCGACGGCGGGTCTCCAGGATGCGTGAGACGGTGTAGACCGGACCCCCGTCGATAATGCGGGCTGGTGGAGGGGTAGGCAGCGGGGGACACAAGGCACTCACGGAAACAGGTCTGACCTGGGAGACGTGGAACACTGGATGGACACGAAGGGAGGACGGGAGCTTCAGGCGAATCACCAAAGGGTTCAGGACTGCAAGGACAGGGAAGGGACCCAAGAAGCGTGGGGGCGAGTTTTCTGGAAGTGGCTTTCAGATTGACATTCCTTGAGGACAACCACACCATCTGACCAGGGCTGTAGGATGGTGCGGAGGAACGGTGGCGGCCAGCGTACTTCTTGTTCTGAAGGGAGGTCCGTTGAAGGGCTGTCCGGGTTTGGGTCCAGATTCTCTTACAGGAGTTGATGTATGTTTGAACCGAAGGTAGTACCAAATCAGGGACAGAGTTGGGCAGCAATGATGGTTGAAAACCGACTGAGGCTTCAAATGGAGACCGACCAGTGGCAGCAGAAATGTAAGTGTTATGAGCGTACTCAAACCAGGGTAAGTAGGCACTCCATGACTGGATTGGTGGAACACACGCACCTGAGGGCGTCTTCGACCTCCTGGTTGAGTCTCTCGCATTGGCCATTGGTTTCGGGGTGAAAACCAGAAGACACACATGGTTTGGACCCAAGTGAGCGACAAAACTCCCTCCAAACCTGAGAGGAGAATTGAGGACCTCTATCCGAGGTGATTTCAGAAGGGATACCATGCAGTCGGAAGACATGGTTAAAAAGCATCTTGGCCGTTTGGATAGCAGAGGGAAGTTTCGATAAGGCCAGGCTTTAGAAAATTGATCAATGATCTTGAGAATGACAGTTTTACCCTTGGAAAGTGGGAGACCAGTAATGAATTCCAGGGCGATGTGGGACCAAGGGCGGGCCGGAATGGACAGGGGGTTGCAGGAGGCCGGGGGGGGGGGGGGGGGGGGGGGATGGGTGGTGTTGGGGTGGGGGGTTATGTCGGTGGGTATTCTTGTCGTTATTACAGGTATGGCAAGCAGAAACAAACTCCTTGACATCCTTGTTGAGGCCCGGCCACCAGAAATATCCCCGTAGGTGAGCCACCGTTCTACTGATCCCCGGATGGCAGGTGAACTTGGAGGAATGTGCCCAGAGGATGGCTTTGGATCGGACAGAGGAAGGAACAAACCACCTACTGGGTGGACCACCTGCGGGGTCAGGTTTCTGCTGGGAAGCAGTGTCAATCTGTCGCTCCAGGTCCCACGGAAGGCTCCCAATTATGCATGAGGGTGGCAGGACGGGCTCAGGGGTCTGAATCAGGGGAAAACTGTCTGGACAGAGTGTCTGGTTTGATATTTTTTGATCCGGGTCTGTAAGTGATGTCGAAATTGAACCTGGAGAAGAACAGGGACCAACGAAACTGTCTGGGGTTAAGACGTTTGGCATTTCTGAGGTAAGCCAAATTCTTGTGGTCCGTTATGATGAGAATCGGTAGTTCGGTTACCTCCACCCAGTGCCTCCACTCCTCCAAAGCGAGTTTGATGGCCAAGAGTTCCCGGTCCCCCACATCATATCGGCTCTCTGTGGGAGAAAATCTTTTTGAAAAGAAGGCACATGGGTGGAGCTTACCATCGGCCATGGAACGTTGGGAAAGGACTGCGCCAACGCCAGTGTTAGAAGCGTCGACGTCCAGGATGAATTGAGTCTCTGGGTCTGGTTGAATCAGGACGGGAGTTTAGGTGAAGCGCTGTTTGAGTTCCTTAAATGCTCGTTCCGCCTCTGGGTTTCCACAAAAAAACATGTTTAGTGGATGTCAAAGCCGTGAGTGGAGCTGCAACGACGCTAAAACCTCTGATAAAGCGTCTGTAAAAATTGGCGAAGCCAAGGAACGGGTGGCGCTGCTTTCTGGTCTCAGGGGTGGGCCACTACTGGATCCGCCTTTGTACGTCCTGCCTCAAAAATGTAGCCCAAAAAGACAATGGATGATTTGTGAAACTCACATTTCTCGGCTTTGACGTATAGACTGTTCGCCAATAACCTGGTGAGGACCTGCCGGACGTGGAGTCTGTGTTCTTGAATATTTCTGGAAAAGATAAGAATGTCGTCGAGGTACACAAACATTAAGGAAATCGCGGAGGACATCATTAATGAGGGCCTGAAAGACTGCTGGAGCATTGGTTAGACCAAACAGCATGACCAGATACTGGAAATGGCCTAGTGGGTTTTGAAGGCGGTTTTCCACTCATCTCCCTCCCGGATTCTGACCAAATGGTAAGCATTGCGGAGATCTAATTTAGTGAAGATGGTGGTTTCTCGGACTAGTTCAAAGGCTGAAGAAATCAGAGGTAAGGAATATTTCTTTTTTATGGTGATGTAATTCAGGGCTCTGTAATGAATGCACGGACGAAGGGTCTTGTCCTTCTTTTCCACAAAAAAGAAGCCTGCCCCCATGGGAGAGGTGGACGGGCGGATTAACCCTGCTTTAAGTGACTCATTGATATATTTTTCCATAGCCTCTCTTTCCTTTCTGGCCAGGCTGAAGAGTCTACCAGCAGGCAGAGGAGAACCAGGCAAGAGCTCAATGGCACAATCGTATGGACGATGAGGTGGAAGAGAAAGGGCTTTTTTTCTTGCTAAAAACGGGATAGAGGTTGTTATACTCAGAAGGAACTGAGGTAAGATCAGGTAAAGGTTCTGAATTCTCGGTTGCCTCATAGTGGGGAACAGCAGAACGTAGGCAATCCGCATGACAAGCAGTACTCCAGGATTCAATATGTCATTTGGACCAGTTAATGACAGGATTATGTTTATTAAGCCAAGGATATCCAAGAACAATAGAGTCAGTGATGGGAAAGACAAAGAGACTAATTTTCTCATGATGATTCCCAGAAGTTATGAGGGTGAGATCTTTAGTTTTCTGAGAAATTGTTTTTAACTGGTGGCCATCTAATGCTGAAACACAAAAAGTTTGAAGAGGTTCTACAGGGACAGAAAGTTGTTGAACCAACTGGAGACTGATCAAACTTTGCTCAGATCTGGAACCAATCAAAGCATTGATGGACAGGTGGCAATCTACCACAAGAGTAGCTGGAAACGGTAATCTGGGAGGTTGAGATGGAGCGCCCGCCTGAACTCCCAGCCTTAACAATGGGCTCCCCCTTTTGGGCGAATTGGGCAGGCAGCAATAAATTGTCCCTTGGCACCGCAGTATAGGCAGGCCCTATCCTCCATATGTCTTTGACGTTGTGCCGGAGTGAGCCGAGCTTTCCCGATCTGCATGGGCTCAGAGTCATCGTAGGGAAAGGTACCTCTTGGGCAGGCATCTGGAATGGGATCCGATTGAGGCTGAAAGACAACTGGAGAGGATGAATATTGTGCTCTAATTCTTGATCTTTCTCTGATATGCGAGTCAATCTTTATAGCCAATCTTATGAGGTCGTCCAGGGAATGAGGTTCGTCGCGTGTTGCCAGTTGGTCTTTTATGTTTTCATTTAAGGACTGGAAAAAAGCAGATTTTAATGATGGTCTGTTCCAACCAGATTCTGCCGCTAGGATGCGGAAGTCGATAGAGAGCTCAGCCACGGACCTGTCATCTTGTTTGAGACTCCACAGGCGTTTAGCTGTCTCCTCCTCACCAACCGAAGGGCAAATAGTGAGCTCAAATTGTGTGCAGAACTCACGATAAGTTAAGGTGGCGAGATCAGTCTGACTGAAAAGGGCGTTTGCCCATTGAAAGGCTCAATCACGAAATAGAGCAATGCAATAGGATATTTTGTTAGTATCGGAAGACAACTGGGTCGGAGATCTTTCAAAGCCTAGGGCGCATTGCATGAGAAAACCTTTACTTTTACTAATTTCCCCTAAAAACGGTTCTGGGGGAGGAGAAACAACTTCTCTGAAGGGTGAAGGTGAAACTGCCTGAGCTGGTGCTGCGGAAGTATTCGGATTGCTGGAAGGTGCGGTTCTGGATCTGGCGGAATGGAGTTCATTCAGCATTCGAGTGAGCTGATTAAATCCTTGCTGATAACCTTGATGCTGCTGGACCAAATTCAGGAGTAAAGCTTCGTGTCTATCCAGCATGGCTCCCTGTTCCGAGAGAGTCGAGCGCAACTGTGTAGCAGAGTCGATTTGGTCAGATGATTCTGTCATGGTTGTCACAGAACTGACTCTTAAGCATACACAGTTACACTCGGGACTCAGAGAAAGATTATAAGAAGTTTATTAAAGTTCTGCAGATTTGGTGTCTGAGGAGAGCGGACTGGGTTGAAGGAACTCGGAGGACGCCACTGGAAAGTAAGGATATAACTTGAGAATAATTGAAGAATGATTTGGAGGATAGTAGAAGAATGACTGACTCACTGGAGGCACTGAAGATCCGGACTGGAGAGGGAGGTAAGGAATCGGAAGCCAGAGATTATCGAGAGCCGTAGAAATGCCAGGGGAGCTTTCCTTAGTTGTGGGTGTAGGTAGTGCTGGGCGTTGAAGCGGGACAACCTAGAGTGGTGAAAGCAGTGTGATGGAGGAGCGGCCACAAGCCCCAGGGAGACCAACGTCGGTGGTGGAGTATGAGACTGAGACCTCAGAGTGACGTTGGAGATGCAACGAGGAACCCAGAACAGCGGAAGCAGCTCGAGAGGACGACTGGAGAACACAGAGGATAAAACAGGTAAGTCGAGGCAGGATATCTCATACAGGAGATAGAGTTGAGGTCAGTTACCACGTCAAGGAACGGAATCATCTGATGCTCGTCTGGTGGAACCGCTCCTGCTAAATGCTGCCAGTGCTGATGAGGTGACCAGCTCCAGGTGTGTGAGCTCAATACTCAGCACCTGTGGAAGGAAAAGGAAATGGCTCCCTCTGCTGGATCCTGACGGATCCTGACCGAAATAATCTACTGCAGGTAAGATACTAAGGTCCTGATTTGTCAAAGGTTTGCGCTTGTTAAAACGTGCGCAAACCTTACAGTGGGCACAAGATTATACAGCAGGTGATTCACTAAGCAGGCGTAGGAAGGACTGCACCTGTTAAACGCGCAGAAAGATGTCCGCAATTAATTACTTTGGTGCTTTTTCCCTTGATGAATACTTAATATGGCCATTTCTGTCAGAAGGCACAAATATTGGGAGAACATGCAAATAAATAGGCGTTCCATGCGGAGTGTGATTTATCAAACATGAAACTCTTTACACCGGCTGTTTTTGCACCTATTTTTACCGCCTATGAAAGGCATGCCTTAACTTTGCACAAACACTATTCAGTAGGGGTGACAAATTATGTGTTCATTGCGATTAATTAATTAATTACAGCCAAATTTAGTGCGCTATTTTTTTTTTATTGCGTTAATCTAATTTCTAATCTTTAATTTTACAATTTCTGCATGTGAGTTGCCTTTAAATAAAACCCGTTTTATGTACTGGGCTTCTTGTGCTTGAGTCGTTCGGGGTTAAACACCTTCTGAAGTGGACATCAATTGGCTGTAAACTAATTAGAAGATGACTGGCTTCCATAGTAGTGGGGAGAGCTAGGTGAGGAGGAATAGTGAGTTGCCAACAGTGCTGCCAATTTTGTTATATTTTGTGAGATTTTAGTCCCCACTAGTAATTCTCTTTCCAAAAAATTAAAAATAAAATATGCAACAAGTGGTAATTCTAACTACTTTTTATGGGGTTATTGGAAACTTTTGCGTGAAGCATGTAATGTTGTTACTCTTCTCACCGAGCGGCTGGGTGCTCTCCCATCTCAGACATTAACTGTATGGTCTCAGAGCTCACAAGCAACCAGTGTGCATCGTACACTGCAGCTCCACCCGGCCGCCCAGGTCGACCGGTATGGCAAGCCATTGGTATAAAAAATAATGCGTATATTATGTTTTGTTTGAACCCGTAATTCAGCTGGATTCGGAAAAGATATTTACCCCACTGTGTCCTTAACGCTAATGAATCGCGCATGCTTGAAACAGAAGGTTGCAGGCACCACTTGGGACTAGTCAATAAATGACTTTATGAAGCCAGTTTTTAAAATTATATATATAATAGATATAACTTTTGTCCTACAACAATAATGTAATGAATTTAAAAGAAAATGCCTAAAGATGAGCTTTTCTCAGCAATTATTAGGTGAGATTAAAAAAAGAGATTAATTAGATTAATTACAGATCATAATTAATTAATCTAAAAGTTTTTTTTAATCTCAGGACAGCACTAAATGCAACATAAGTGTATTACTGCCAAAAGAAAAATATAATTCATACACATTCTAACCTAATAGTAATTAACACTCTAATGACCATAAACCTGATATTTATGTCGATTTATAAATTTCTTTTATTTCCAAAGTCGCATCATTACTCATTGTATGCTCAACGTATGCTGCTGCCTCTGGAATATGGCATCTGCAAAGAGCAGGGAGCGGCGCATGTACACTGCACGCATTAATTTTTATTAAAGGGGGGTTATTATGCAAATTTGACTTTCTGAAGCTTAATATCCTGAGAACCTGTCTTTCCGTCATTAAAAACATGCCTGAAGTGTTGCTCTGACCCATTCACTCATGTTAGAGTAATCTTTGAGTCTCTGCTGGTAGTTCTCGGGGTTGCTGCTCCCACCTATCCCTGCCTTTTCCACCCATCTCCTCCTCCGAGCTTACATACTCAGGCGAGAGTCTCACCCCTGCAGAGCTCCCCTACCCCTCCCCTCCTCACACAACTCCGTCTGAGTCCCAGGTGCAGTAATTATAACACACCAGCTCCAGCTGCGCATCTTTTGTGGGATTTTTTTTCCCGACTCCATGCATGCTGCAAAGATGCACGGTATGTGATTAACTGAAGGGGGAGTGTCAGAAAGAGTAGGAGGGTCTTAGAGAGGCACAGGCGAAAATCAAGGCGTCCAATACGGAAGTAAATTTCTTTAAGGTGGATTTGGATATATGACGGACTTTTAAAAGAGTTAAGGTGACAATATTTTGGAGTGTGCTATATAAGGGTAATATGTGCCTGGAAGAAGCATAATACCCCCCTTTTAATGAAAAATAAAAATGAACATTCCTTGACATTCTAGCCTAATAGTAATTAACTCTCTAACAGCTATGTGTTTTTTTGTGCTTTTTCTTGCCAAATATGCTTCATGAATCCTCCGCCCATATTCCTCCTCTCTCTGCTTGTGCATGGGGCAGAAAGGCTGGCTGAGGATTCTATGCAAGTCCTTATCCTAAGATTTGTACACGAGTCAGACGTGACAGAGCCATGGAGATAAGACATTGATTAAATTTGCTCTTTTTGGTGTTACAAAAGGGCACACTGCTTTGTTGCTTACCTTGAGTCAGCTATAGCGATCTTTTTCAAATCCCGTTGCAGCAAACGGAACTGTAGATTCTTGCTTCTGGTAATAGGTGTGTGAGCAACTAATGACTCAGGGATCATTTCTGTGGCTATGAAGCTTCCTCTCCAGTCCTAGTTACAGCCTGCTGGTTATGCTTATCACAGACATGCAAATTAGAGATAAAACCGTTTAATACTAAATAGTTGTTTTCTTTTTTTTAATACAAAGTAACTAGCACAGCTTTTTTAAATCAATCACGCATACAGTGCAGATAGACATTTTAATATTTCTGCATTTGTATTGAGGGTCTATTTAATTTGCTTGTATTCAATTAAATTTTTCTACTTAAGTATCCTCGTATCCTCACTTCCGATGCTTTCATTGCACAAACAGAATCTGTGCACTTCTGTGTTCTGATGAATTATGCTGCGCATGATGATAGTTTTATTGAGATGAAAAGAAAATCGTCATGGAAATTCTCTTCTCGTTCCATATTGCAGATTTTGTACTAAAATCATTTGAAGCTTTACTGAGAAAAGCACCTCATTCAAATGTCTTTTTGTGTGGCATTGAGAAGAGATATTATTTTATCTTAACAAATGGGGTAAAAAGTAGACAGTTTCTGGCTTTGTCCATGTATTTTCAATGAACGGTTCAGATGCTCTTAATAACATTGGTAGAATAACACCCTTACAGATATAACAATATTAAGCATGATTAATTGTCCTAATTATAAGGGGGCTGCATGGTAGAAACGTTAGTAGCTCTGTTCCTTTGCAGCAAGAAGGTCCTAAGCTCCAATCCCGATCAGGGTTCTTTCTTCATTAGGTTTGCATGTTCTCCCCATGCATACATGGGTTCTCTCTGGGTACTCCACAGTCCAAAAACATGACTGCTAGGTTAATTGGTCTCTCTAAATTTGTCACGTGGTGTGTGTGGAGAATGGACCCAAACGCACTCGCTGAAGGAAGGTGCACGATGTTTATTAAAGTGAGGAGATCGTGATGATGGTGGTGAACGGAGACACTGGACATCGGGCTGGAACGAAGAGGCAGGAAGACGACACACCATGGGGATGAAGACAACAGAGGACTAGGAGGAAGGATGAAGGATGGGTGATCCGGCCGGGAGTGAAAGGAAGTGAGGAGTCTTAAAGGCAGGAGGTGAGTAGGATCAGGTGTGGATGATGAGACAGACAGGTGAAGACAATGAGGCAGGAATAGGGCAGCGTGACAAAATTACCCTTAGGTTTTAGAGTGTGTGTCCATTATTGTTTGTATGTGTGTCTCTTTGTTGCCCTGTAATGGACTGGCAACCTGCCCTGGGTGTACCCTGCTTCTCGCCCAATGACGGCTGGAGATAGGCATCAGCCCCCCTACAACCCTGCAAGGATGAGGTGATATAGACAATGGTTGGATGGATGAATAGGTATTGCTATGGATTGTAAAATCCTTTGATTTATTTTTATTGCCTTTCAGTTTTTTTGGTACTAGTGGCCTTTTATTAATTAGTAGCTAGACAGGAAGAAGGGCAGCGAGAGAGAGGAGGGACATGCAGTAAATGGACAAGGGCCGGGAATCAAACCGGGTACAGCTGCATTGAGGACTGTAGTCTTTGCATATGGTGCACCCACTCTACAATTGAGCTCGCTGGTGCCCCCGCCTTCGGTCTTTTTAAGTATACACTAACCGTCTTTGAAACTTACTTATTTATTAAATTTAGGCTATGAAAATTGCATTCCTCTACTAATCATTAATTTATCTTACAATTGTTCTTTATAGATTCATTGTTGGTTCTGATAACACAATCAAACAAATCAACAATAATTTACATTGGACATTGTTACTGTATATCATCATGTCATAGCGTCTTAGTCCTGCAAGTCAGTATAGCTCAAAGAGCCAAGGCTCGAGAGTCAGGGACTCGCGGGGGAGCTGTCCTGTCAGACCTCGCTCCAGGAGGATTACCTGGTCTCTGGGCGAGGTTCGTCTTTTTGTGTGTCATTTCATTGGAATCATTGATACTCATTGAAGTAATATTTAATACTTTTTTTCTGGAGTATCTAAATGTCTGGGGTTTTGTTTTAAACTGCATCAATCCCACATAGATATATACTATTAAAAGCAAAGATCATAACTTTTTCCAAATCTATGAAAAATATTTGGAAATAACTTAATAGTTTAAATTCATCGATGTTATGTTATATTAAACAGAAGTTGTAATGTGGAATACTAAACTGGATATGGCATCTCTTTTTCCCCTACCGTTGCTTTGTTGTGGTAAGCTTGAAAACAAAGATGCACAAAAATAAGCTGGCCGATATTGAGAAAAATTCAAAGAACCTATTGAACTTAATTTAAACTTAATTTTAAAAAACGAAAAATACCTTGTAAGACCTTGCAAAAATATTTTCCACATAAATCCCTTAAGCAAACAACTTTGGGGAAACCCCCCACCCCCAGAAAAATGAAGGAAGACGAACGCGGGTGAACGGATAAGAGCCCAAAAGCAATCTGGTCGCCTTTCTGCTCTGTCGTGCAGTATAACTTCATGTGGAGTCATACTTGTGGCAATGGAGGGTCTCTTAATTAAGGGGCTGGGAACAAACACGCAAGCAGGCTTTGAAAAGGCCTTGCCCTTCTCCGATGAGGATTGGAGCTTTCTATCAGCATCTGCTGCTATTTATACCACCATCCATCACCTGGTGCAAGATGCATCGCTTCAATTTCATTGTCAACATAGATAAAATATTTTCCAAAATGCCCCTCTTTGTTTTGACTCTTCTTTTTTTTCTTTACAGCTGTTGTTGCACTGCTTTTATCCTTCTACGAATTCTGGTTTAACTATACGTTTTTCATGTGGATCCAAATATAAAGAAAAATAGCATTTTGTGAAAACATCAAGGGCCCTCATGTACTCTATATGAAGTACATGTATCACTTAAGATGCACCCCCATTGCGTGCATTATGTGTTCATAGGACTGAAGGGTGTATAATTTAGACTGCGTTCCTGCATGAAGGCAACATTGTTTTCTCATCAGGTCGGTTTTATCTTTGGTTGTTAAAGGAGCTGTACGTAAGAAATGTATTTCAATTAATTATAAAATAGCCCTGATATGTCACTAGACATTAAGAAATCATGTTAATTTCAAATACTAATATCACTGACAACAGTAGTACGACCAGGATATTGTCATTTAAAAAGTGAAGTTGCAGCCCTCAACTGATGTTGTTGTCATCTTGTGTTTTGGCCTGAAGTGCCACCCTCCACCCATCTACCAATGACGAAGTCAGTAGTGTTTCGGCATCAGGGTTGCCAGCAGAAGTTTTTCGGATAAAAAATGTCTAACGTTAATACACCTAAAAGACCTCATCATTCAGAAATACGTTGTGACAAAGTCCGAAATAAAACAAGGATTTGTATAGGAGATGCCTTTGCAAGATGGAGACGGCTAAAAACAGAGACGAATTTGAAGACAGACGCCAACGTTGCTAATTAAATCTAGGACAGGTAAGATTCATCTATGTTTGGCTAACTTGTACTTCATGTAAATGGACATTTCAAATATTCATGACAGTCGAACAAAGTTATGCATGTTCGCGCAAAGTAACGTTACCTTAGCGCTTATGGAGGAGGAGGGTCATTGAATTGAAAAGATAAGGAATTGTTTGGGAAATAAAAAGGGCAAGTCGTCATTGCTAACATTAACAATGCAATATCAGAGCACGTTTCTCTGTCATTATAATTAAACATAATTAACAGAAAAAAATTGTGTAGGACTCGTCACTTGCCATTTGAAGCTCCTTGTAGCAGCCTACGTTCCTGGTGGATTATGCAGCCTATCTTGGGAACCTCGAGTCAGGGGGATACACCACTCTACAGTATTTTGAAAGTGATTGCAGTACTGGTTTTGGCCACAATATACAGCTCCTTTAAATTGATTATAGGTGTTCTATATAGCATTCACTCATTCACACTCACATTTATACAGTGATATGTAGGGAACTCTAGGTTAAATGGCTTGTCCAGGGGCACATTGACATTAGGGGTGTGCCGATTCACCATAAATCGATTAATGGCGATGTGAAACGTGCAAAATCGATAGTGATTCAAAAGTGTTCAAAAAGCAATTATTTTTCATAATAATTAAATAAGAGGCCAGTGTGCCACACTGACATTTTTAGAGGACGGACTGGGGAAAACATAATGCCTGAACATAGTGTTTCAACCATGCAGCGTGGGATGTACAAAATACAGCAAATACTTTGCACTTTAGTTGTGAAAGAAGCGTCTTTGTTGTTGTTTATAATGTTAGCAGCAACATTTTCTTTTCCCCGGACATGTCCACTTTTTATGTGCTGTCAGGGACGTCTTCCCCAAGCACAGGGCAGGGCAGCTCATGTTTATCAGACGTGAGCGCAAGTGCAGCTTTAAGTAAGAAACACAAAGGAAACTTCCTTCATTCTACCACAGTTGTGACTAATGTATGGCGGAGAGCACCGTATTCATAGCTGGCAAATGAGTTTCTGTGTATGACAGGTGGCAAACATCTGTATGCCACAACTGAGGACCTCAGGGCTGCAGAGAACGTTCATGTTTTTAAGAGCAGGCTCAAGACTCACCTTTTTAGCTTAGCTTTTAACTGATTATTATTTATTACTGTTTGTTTAATTGCTCTGCATGTTTTATATGATTATATTTTTTATCAGTTTTACTATTTAATCTTAGCACATTAATTTACTGTTTATTTTGATACTTTAATTTATCTTAATCCCCGTTCCAGTGTTTCCTCTGTGGGAGCCCTCTGCCTCGGGAGCGTTGGTCGGCTGTCGCTCCCTGGGTGCTCTCCAGGTGGAGCTTGGGTGGAGGTCGGGGTCTTGGCCTTGCCTCCACTGGGTGCCCTGTGTCGGTGCTTCGGCTGCTGCTGTTAGTCTACCGCTGCCGGGGCAGATGGCTCCTCTGATGGCGTTTCCTTGCATGGTTCATCTACACTCGGCCCAATGTCCTTTTTTACTTTTTCTTTTAACTGTATGTGTGCATGGGAGATGGGTTGGGGGGAGGGGGGTATAACTGTGACCATGCTTTTAAATCTGTGGGGGAGGGAAAGGAAGGTGGTTTTATGTGGGGTCATTTTAATCTCTAAAGCACTTTGTGATGCAACTTCTTGTATGAAAAGCGCTTTATAAATAAAGTTTGATTTGATTTTGATTTGATTCAATTAATGGAAATTGAATGGATTTAAGAGTAGAAAGTAGCCATGGAAGGAATAAAGAAAAAAAACCTAAATGGGGAAAAATATGCAACAAAAATAATTTTATAATCGAATTGTAGCACCTGATTCGTAATCGAATTGAAATCATGAGGCACCCAAGATGGAACATCACTAATTGTCAAAAGGAAACCGGATTCAAACCTACAACCTTCTGATTGTAAGACAACTACTCTATGACTAAGCCACAATCATCCTTGTTTTCCTGCCTGTTTGCTGTACTAACCTACCACTGAGTAGGGCTTGGAGTTAATCCAATTTGTTTGCCAAAGTTCTCACACTGCCCATTATGATCAATTGAAAAGATGGTTCCTTCCTGTTTCTCTCACTCCTCTTTGTTTATGCTATGCACCCACAGCATCTCCTTTTCAACTCATCTGGGATTTGGAGCTGTAACTGAGGTATTATTCGAGCTTTAGAGATGTAAAAATGAAATGACAATTTTTTTTGGGTGAGTGATGTTTTCTTCTCTGTCATCCATCTTGTGGATATAGTTTTGTAATATGCCTACAACTTATACTCAAAGAACAAAATACTTCTCTGTATGTTTGATTTAACAGATGCAAAGCAATTAAATTCTTAGAACTCAATCAGATTTTAATATCAGACAATTATTACCTGTGTAAAAACAAAGCACAGTTTTAAAATGATAAAATTTATTAAAGGCAAAAAAATTTATCCAAACCATCTTTGAAAATACTATTGGTCCCTTTATAGAGAGTTTTATAAAGAACTAATTAGATTCACCAAAAGCAATAGTATTGCTTCAAACTTTTATCCCTTGTTTAGACATCTCTCAATATCTTGTTTTCAAGTTTCACAAAAGTTGCTTTATTTCATCACAGAAGCTGTCCTAAAATAATCACACGTAACTCATCTCTTTCAATAGATAACATATGTCTCCATTCTGGAACTAAACATGTGCCATGTTAGAAAAACAAGCTCATCTTAGACCAGTGCACACTGTGTTTTAAGCCCTTGTAATGCCCAAAGACTACAGCCTAGTTGGTTTTTAATGGCCCTTAACATGTTATGTCCTTCATGGAAACCAAGTGAAAGTGAAGGGAAAGACTGTGAAGGTCAAATTGGTGCTGGGGTGACGTGACAGTGAAAAGCATGATATTGTAATACATAAGGGGGGCAAGGATAATGAGAAACGTGTCATCATCAAAAGCCTTGCAATCACAAAGGGGTCAACATTAAACAGCCCATGCATCATTGTAAGTTTGAAAGCAGACCGTAATAGAATTTACACCAGTGACCAAGTAACAAACTCAGGTCACCAACTAGTAGACAACTGTTTGAAATCAAAACAAAATGTAGTTTGATCTTAGTTCTAGAAGATGTCACTGAAATGTTTCTGTTTTGAGCTCTACATTTTTCATGAATAAACATTTGTCCATCCACAGTGGTGGATTTCTTAGTGCTATTACCTTGAAGCAACAAGGTCTTGGATTTAAATCCTGGTCTGGGGTTTTCCTGCATGGAGCTGGCATGTTATGCCTGTACATGCATGGGTTCTCTCAGAGTACTAATAAATTAAAAGTCTTGTGCTGGGCCAGATCTTAATTTCACTGGGATGGTGTTGAGTGACTTGATACATGCTGTACATACAAGAAACCCCTCACATATTTGACTGCTGATAGTGATAAAACTCAGGAAACTCGATCTGTCTCAGACCAATATCAGATACATAACTGTTCCCGCTGTTAGAATACAAATTGTTGTTCATATTTTCTTGTTTTGAGGAAGAACACCTGTGTACATGGAGAGAACCCACAAATGCATGGGTAGAACATAAAAATTCATGCAGAAAGGTACCCTGCCAGGATTTAAATCAAGGATTGCCTGGCAAAAGTACTAACAACTGTGGCACTGTGCAACCCATGTGAGTTTATGTTGTATAAAATATATAGAGAAACTTTTTTGTTTCACTGAGAGAACAGGAACACTCTTCTTAAGGAAAATTTGCTCAAATGCAATTTGAGCCTGTTGAATACATTGCAAGGTACAAGATAAGTTATACAATTTATTCCTTAGGTTAAATTCCAATGGTTACATTGTCAGTTATTGGATTTCGGCTGCCTGAGAACCTAACCTCCCACTTTGCTGCCACACAGTGATACTTTTACATTTTTCATACTGGATGACAACCTGGTTGTCATAGATCTCAAGATTGATAAGAACTTCTTCCTGAAGAGACTGTTAGGAAAAAATGCACACAGAAACAGACTGAGGGACCCTTTAGGATTTCTAGGAGGAACGTCTTGCCAGAAAAGCTTCTGAAATTACTCATACAGGATCCTTCCCTGGAGAATCAGAATATCAAATAAACAAAACTTGAAATTTCTGTAATTTTGTTGGCTGGATAATGATGTATGTTCATGAACATTCTGTAGCAATGACAAGACTGCTATTGTCATAGACAAAATGCTACAGAATTTAATTTTAAACATATTCTGTAGGGCTGCATGGTGTCAGAGTTAGTAGCACTGCTGCCTTGCGGCAAGGTCATTGGTTCAAATGCAAGAATGGGTTCTTTCCATGTACTCTTGCTTCCTCCTGACCACAAACATGACTGTAATAGGTCTCTCTAAAATTACCCTTGTTGTGTGTGTGTGTGTGTGTTTGTGGATAGTTGTCTGTCCAGTGTGTCTCTGTGTTGCCTGTAATGGACTGGCAATCTGTCCAGGGTGTACAATTTCCCTCGTCCTATGACCGCTGGAGATAGGCACCAGCCCCTCTGAAACCCTAGAAGAATAAGCAAGTATAGACATAGGATAGATGTTATCACCACTTAGAGTGAATTTTTCATTCAAAGATTGTTTGACCTGTTTATTTTTACAAAATAGGACTCAGTTGTGGCCACGTGTGCTATTTCATCACAAAACCTGATTAATAAACAAATATGTGGCTAAAACTTGAGCATCTTGAGTTGTGGCTGCATGGTTGTATTTAATTAGGTGTATACAGTATAATGAACATCTTTGATCTACTCGCAAACTACCACATTCATGCCTGAGTTCCGTCACATGCTGAGCTTTGATTAGGTTTCCCTTTAGTGTTATCTGATTGTAAAACATTGTATTACAAAGCCCTTTGTCACAGATGAACTTGAAATAAATAAAATACATACTTGCTTCCAGAAGTTACCTAGTTAGTAAATAGAGTCCACATGTCTGTAATTTACTCTCAGTGGAAATCCAGGTGTTCTGTCAAGGTCTCAGAGGTTTGTTAGAGAACAGTAAAGAAAAAACAACAGCATGATGAAAACCAAGGAACACACCAGAAAGGTCAGTAAAAATATTGTGGAGAAGTTTAAAGTAGGATTTGGATAGAAAATAATACCAACCACCAACCAATACATGGCCCCCCACCTAAAGACAGGTCAACAGGACATAGTCAACGAAACAACCAAAAGGCTTATGTTAAATATGACTAATATGCAACAACAGGCAAAGAAGAAAGCCATTGTTAAAAAAGTCAATTTTATTGTTTTTTACACAGGAATCGTATGAAAGGAGGTGTTCTGATCAGATGAGGGTGAGACTTATGTTTTTGACCCACATGCCAATTGCTATTTGTGGTAGAAAAACTAGACTGCATATTAAACTGAACACACCAGTTCTACAACAAATCACAGTGGCAACAGCAACAAAGATGAAGTTTGTGACATTGTTCAGAGTTCATCAACAGAACCAAATGTAGAGCAGTGCTGGAAGAATACCTTCAAAAGCCAACAAAAACTTTGGACTGGTGGTGGAGGTTCACTAACAACCCTGAACATACAAAACCAAGGCCACAAAGGAATGGTTTAGAACCTACATTTGCAAACAGTTGTGAGCTCCCCCTAGTGATATGCAGAAGAAATTATGCATCTTATTTTTTAACAATCTATTCAGTTTAGCTGTGAGCATGATGACAGGCTACTTGTAGAAATGGCCAACAAGATAAGTGGATTAAACACAGTGAGCATGTCCAACTCTTGCCTTAAACAGAAGTCAAATCATTTTCAAAAGGAGAGGTACTTTCAAGGGTAAATTAAGTGCATGGAAACATTCAAATCTACAAACACTTGACCCTGCTCAGAGTATTCTGAAGACACTGTTTGACTAAGTCAACTAGCATAGTCTTCTGACATTTCCTCTCATTTAACTCAAGTGAATCTTGGACTACGAGGACTTTCTGTGAAAAAATTTTATGTACCGCAGAAAACAAATGCCAAGAAATCATTAAGTCATTTGGATTTAAAACCATGGCAGGTAATGTTGCCTCTTTCCCTGCTTTGGGGAGTTTTCTGTCTAACAACCGTCTAACACCTAATAATTGACTCAGGGCCAACATAATTGCACACCTCAATTCCCTCAGACAACAGTTCTGAGAATATGTCCCTGTGATGTTTGAACCACACAACTGGATTAGAAACCCATTCAACATCAACACCTCTGACAAAGAGAAGAAATTGACTTTCAGTGAGCAAGAAAGCTTGATAGAACTGTCTCCAGATGAAACACTAAAGTCTGCATTTAGAGGCCAGTCACTGCTTGACTTTTGAACCGAGCAGCAAGGTGACTATGCTGTGCTTTCAGAAAAGACTGTGTTGTGCAACAGGAAATGCAATAATGTTTGGTTAACATAATCATTAGTCAATTAATCAATATTTTAATATTATAATTATTGAGGCTTTTGAGTTTATTTTGTTAAACAATTTGGGGGCACCACCCTGGGACAGGGAATATTGAACCAAACACTCAGGGCCTGATTCTTCAAAATTCCAAATAAAGACCACAAAATTGTGTGCGCCACCAAAAAAATGTTCGAAGGGTTTTCCTGATTTGTAAGTGATCTACTAAAATTGTGTGCGCAAATTATAACAGGCACAAAGAGCAGTATCAAATGAGGACTTTGCATCCGCTGCTGTGTGTGCCAGCCTTTCCGCCCAATGCACTGTGCCACACCCAGAGAAAGAAAGAATAGGGGCAGTGGGTTCATGATGCATCTTTGGTAAAATAAAAAGGGGAAAAAAACGATATACCTCAAGTCTATGGCTGTTAAGAGAGTTAATTAGTATTAGTCTAGAACGGTGGTTCCCTAACTATCTCTACTGGGCCCCCCTTTGGTTCATAAGAAAATGTTCACGACCCCACATACCATCCAGTGTAATCATTTCAAGTATACCTGCTTCTTGTTACCGAGCATCAGTACCCAACATTGCTTTTCAATTTTTAAATTATCTCTGTGCACAAGTGCTTTAAATATATACAGAACTGCAAGAGGAGAGAAATAACTAATGTAAAGGGTTGTTTTGCTAAACTGAGGCCTTCAATCATCATACTTTTCAGTACCTGATGTGAGCCTGCTGTTATGTCACTTTAGCTGCCAGGTAGAGGTGTGTGTTTGTGCCCTGCATGGATAAGCATAAGCGTATAATTTGATTTGTTGAAATTTGGTTCCAGGACAAAAGAAATCACTGTATGCACGTTTAATAAAGGCCATGTTACAGTAAAAATTGTGGGTATGATTGCTGCCCTCTTCCTTTAAGAAGATGTCGGTAGCATCTCACAGTTCAAAGACCCTGGACAGCACCTTCCCACCTGACAGCCATCAGACTCGCTGCAACACAGAGCAGCTGTCTGGTCGTAGACCATTTCCTCGCAGAGTACAATCCTTTGACAGGTCGGGTTTTAAAGTAGTTGACTGTGCCGAAGACATAGATCATTACATAATTTAGCTGTGGTCTTGGCTGTTTAGACCCTGCATATGGGGGAGACGCGTTTGATGCAGCCCTCTACACCCTGTCTGTGTAGAGACAAAGTCCCTACATGTAAAATGACATGTCATAAATGCACCTGCCAATGGAATTAGCCAACTAATTTAAGTAGTTGAGGGGTTTGTTTTAGTCTCCAGTGTGGCAGTGCGAATTCAGCCGCTTGAAGAACATCTAAACCCCCATGAGAAGTCATCTGTCTTGAGACATTTGACTAAGCACTAGTGTGCAATTCCGTTCAATGCAGACAGGGAGGAGGATGTGAGACTGAGCGTTCAAGCAATAGGTGAACTGTTCGTATTTTAATATTGCAATCGTTTAATTTTAGTGTTTATATGTAGTTCTCAGTTTAGCTTGTTTGAATTGAATATAAAAAATAAAAAAAAAAAAAAAAAAATAATAAATAAAAAAAAAAAAAAAAAAAAAAAAAATATAATATATATATATATATATATATATACACACACACACACACTATTGAATGTTATTTTAAAAATGGACTTGTAAAAGAAGATTCTGGATTTTATTTTTTTACCCTTCAAAAATATTATATATAATATAATAATCTAGCGTGACCACTGGTATTACTGGACAGAGGAATAACTGATAGGGGGCTGGCTGCTTTTGTCAGTCATTGTTGGAATTATGTCCACAGTAAAGTATTAAATCCTCTATAATTATATGATGCTTTTTACACTTTGCCAATCGGTTCGAAAAACCTTTGAGCTCAGTTGAACATTTGCAGATGTTTAGTTTGGTGGTGTTTTTGTTCTGCTTTGCATTTATGTGGAAGCTTCGTCAAAAACCTGTGTTAGGATGGATGGATGGATGTTTTGGATTCAACCAGTTAACACATAGCACAATTCACACCATGCGATCAGCAGCTTCAGTGATAAACAACTGGTTCAGCGTTCATTTAGACATCAAACCAACTCTATGAAATTATATCTAAATTGTTCTAACTTATCTCTGTCGAGACATGTGAAGAGAAAATTTACATAAAGTTTTAGTCCTAAATTGAGGCGGTTCACTGCACGGTCAGTTCCAGCACAGCAGCCATCAAAGTCCATTCCAAGGAAAGAGATATTTATAAAATAAAAATAGTGTCCAAAATGAGCGAGCTGGTACGTACAGCTGGTTTTGACAAACCTGGTGGTCCGTTTGCTGGAAACAGGGCAAAACCACTAGTCGACTTCAGTGATCGGCTTCTGCCGTCCTCTTCAATGACTGCATTGAGTTCAGTTTGACTGTCAAAAGACCACTCCTGGGTGTGCGCACAGGAGGTTCAAAAGTTAATTTTAGCTTCAATGGAAAGACCAAGATGGCCGTCCAGCACTGGCTTTTATGAACGTTTTGATGTCATCATTGTGCATGGACAACTAGGACTGCTGGGAAATGCAGTCTGTTCAATCCATTTTGGAAAAGGAATCCCAACCGCTGTGATCTTATTTCGTTTTCAAACGCATATTTGGACCAGTAAGGGATTCCTTCACTTGCCATCATAAAAACAAAACATAGAACCCGAAAAAGTGAACCGAACATCAATTGACCCAGAGATCACCAGTCCGTCTTTAGAAGGACATGCACATGCTTCTCATTTGGTGCATTTTCAGTTGTCTGAAGTCACCAACATTCTGTTTAGCAGTCATCATGACCGGACATTTGTATTTAGCCTCATGTTACAAAAATATTTTAGCTAGATGAGAGAGCAGAGGGTTTTTTGCGATTGACTTAAAGCCTTTAAATATCAACAAGTGAGAGGTTCCAAGCTGAGTTGTATGAAGGAGTTTGGGATGTTATACTACAAAAGTAAGGCAGAAGCTGACAATAGGAATAAATAGTTGTTTTTATTTGCACATCACTGTCTTGTCTGAAACAGATACGAAGTTTTCATATCAGGTGGAACTACTTTGTAAGGTGGTACTTGGAATAAAAAGTCCCAGTCAAAGTCCTGTCCCAAATATAACTGAGAATCTGTACCAACAATTAAAAACTGGTGTGCTTAACCATGGTGTATCAAGATGTTTATTTTTGTAGAATATATATTATTTAATTGCCTGATTATTAATTAATTATGCTGATAAATAATGACAAAAAGGCTCATATCTCTTTTTTAGATTTGTTGGTATACTATTAATTCCCAGATGTTATATATGCCAAGTTCGATTGATTGTAGCTCTAATTTCAATTTGGACCAGTTGACTTCTATGAAACATGAGAGAACATGACCCTACAGTAACAGACCTACTGCTACTTGATATTATTTACTGAAGCCCTTTAACCACATTCTGTGACATTAGACTATGAGTAAATTACAGTAAAATACAGTGACAAAACTCTCAGCACAACACAATAAACAACTGAACTCGTAGAAGGTACAGAATATCCTGTAGACAGATTATTTATTTTTAGAACTGAAACTTTGGGAACTGCAAAAGTATGGGAGAAATGATCAGGAGCAGTAGAGAATCTTTCAGGCACAAAAGAAAAGATACAACATGTACAAAAGTCTGCAAATAAAACAAAAAGATTGACAGACTGACAAACTGACATACTACATACGACAAAAGCAAGTAAAATGTAAAAAACAAATAATGCAAAGGATTCAAACTAATGTACATTTGAAAAGTTGTATGTTTTTACATACAGATCGTGTAGTTGCAGGATGGCTTTGGACTACTAAGAAACCAGAAATATTGTCCAGCAACTGAGAAAGATTTAAATGCCGTAATCAGACAGGTTTTGATATAATGCACCTGAACTGTAATTATCCATTAGTGAGAATTACAATATTGCATTTACTTGCTGAAGCTGCTTGGTAGTCCAGATCATCAAGCAATAAATATTCTACTGTTGATTTACCATTTCACTGCTGCTGGCAAATTTCTTTGGTTGTAATAATATATACAATATGTCCCTCCAGTGTTCTTGTTGCTCTTCTGATTATGAAATACATTATTCAAATAAAAGCTGAATTATTTTCACAGCTTTTCATTATTCATGCAGAGCAAGAGGGTAATGTGTTATTTTCTGACTCTGTCCTGCAAGGCGGTTCAGCATGTAATCAAGCCAGGAAAAGGAAAGCTAACATTTTTTATTTATTCTGATTTTCCTTCAATTGTCCTGATTGGTAGGCTATTGTACCCAACTTAAGCACCTTAGCTTTGCTAAAGCAATTTAGTAGCATTATGACTTTGCATAAACCTTGAATTAAACTAGCACATAAAGGTGTGTGAAGTTTGAGTTCAGAATTTGAATACTACTTTTTGAAGTTGTGAAGCTGAAAGTTCCTTAAGGCTTTGTGGATTGTGTCCTTAGCAATTTGCTTTGGGGGGGTTTCTAAGGAGGTTATTGAACAAATCAAGTCTTTTAAGGTCATGGCATATTGGTCAGAAATAATGCTTGTTGGCTCAATGTTCACTCATTCTACTCTGTGTGTGAGTATTCATGCAGTTGTGCCTTTTTTTTAAAATTACATTGATATTCGTCAATGGCTCTGTGCCTGGAAGTTTGTCCCGCATAATCAATTTTTTTGTTTCCTCTGCCTCAGCAACCACAGTGAACAATATTGGTTCCAATTAGATCTCCTGAATTAAGAATCAGTTCTTGATTAAACAAAATAGATTAAATATCATATTAAGAAGTTTTCTAAGTTTTTTCTGTTCTTTTTTTGCTTCGTTTCGTCTATTTCTCATGTTCTCTCATACAAATTGTTCAAAGCCAGCTCAGTTCTGTTTGTTCTGTTTCAAAGCTGCACTGCGGTGCTACATTTAGGCATTAAGAATTTATTTACTCATGAAACAGAGGCGCCCGAGGGTCTATGTTTGATGCTGATGAAAAAGGAAATCTGAAGAATGGTTGAGCCTCATTGACAGACTCCTTATGAGGTGCTGCAGCATGAATTACTCTAATTTTTGTGACAGGGCGCAGTGTGGTTAATGTGTACCACATCCACGCTCCTGTTTTGTAATAAATTAATTCCAATCTCTGCATTACAAACTAAATCCTGCTATATCCCGTATCTATAGAAAAGTAAGTACATCTGTTGTTGTGGATAATTGTCTTTGGATACAGACTGCTGAGGTAACCCTGCCTCAATTTATCCACTTCACAGGAAGAAATTAAAGATTTAGCTGCAAGTTTCTCCATTTCAGCCAATTCCTGGCACGCATTATTTTGATATGTGTCATTGGCTGCTGTGTTTAATTGGGAGCTGTCTCCACAAATATAGCTTGGGCAAGAGGGATGGGCTTGACAGCAAAACAACATTTCCCACCAGAGAGCAAAAACCTGCCACTAATAAAAGATGTGATCTGCTTTTTGTGTGTTTTCATGTGGCAGACCATTAGTGTGTGAGGAGGGGGATACAAGATCTGTCTTTCTATCTATCTATCTATTTATCCCAAATTACAGGCAATGCAATCAAGGAAACAAATTAAATTTTTTACATATTCACATATTTATATTTTCAGTATATAATTACACCCAGACAAATGCATATGACATTTTCAATACAAAATGTCAAAAAATGAACCACAGGCTACAGTGCCAATAATAGCCTAGTAGGGTAATTTATATTTTACTGCCAAAGTGTAATAAATGTTAAAAACACGTGTTGGGCAATGCCGATCTACTATACACTGATTTAATTCACATAGCATGCCTACATAGATGGCTCCTGCGGTGCAATGAGTGTTTCAAATAAATAGATATCGGAAGAATGCGCAACAGCAGATTTACACTCTATACTAGCATCCACATTGCACTATTGTATATCTGCCTTGTGTTTCATTGGCATAAGAAAATCCAATGCCTTAGGTAGATAGTGTTCCAACATCGCCTTCCTACCCATCTGACATTGTAGCACACATATTTTGATCACCAGCAAAGCTGCCTCAAATTCCACAGCATGACTGTTACAGTACAACTCAGATACACCATTTATACCACACATACACTACCTCTGTGCTATAAAAAGTATCGCCTTTACACACATATGGACTTGAGTGACATTTTATTCCTAATCTATAATGTTCAACATGATATCGGCCAACTCTCTGAAAAGCCTTCAGATAAAATTTTAACCTGTGGCAAGGGATTTGGGACTCCATTTATTGGAAGTCATGACCATTCTTCCAGAAGCCCATTTGCGAGGTCAGACACTGATGTTTGACGTGAAAAGTTGGCTCAATCTCCTCTCTTTTTCGTCCCAAAGGTGTCCTATTAGGTTGAGGTCAGAATGCTGCACACCAGTCAAGTTGCTCCACACTAAACTAACTCATCCTTCTCTTTATGGACACTTAATGATTTTGCATGACCTACGACTTTGTTGCTGACTCGATGTCCTTCAAAATCACTTCCACTTTGTTATAATACAATGAACGGAATACTCAAAAGCATGAAAATTGAGCTGAATTTATTGTACAGTTGGGATCCTATTACGGTACCACGCTGGAATCCATTGGGCTCCTGAGATCAACATATATCGCAAATGTCAGCATGCCTTGGCACTGGATTTCATACACTTGTGAGTAAAATTACCATGGACATGATTGAAGGAGATTAATTCAATGATCTGGAGGGGTGAGTGAATGCTTTTGGCAATATAATATATCTCCCAATGCTAAATGAATTGTTGTTGTTGTTGTTGGGTTGTATGTGGATATTACGTAAACTTAGTGCGGCGGGCGTACATCCATTTGTCATTTCCCCAAACAAATGGATTATTGCAAAGATGGTCGACAAAACATTAGATCTACTCGCAGTGCTCGTTTTTGATATGTGTGCAATTTTGCGCACATGGAAACCCTTAAGAGGCATCGATGAAGAAGCTGAAAGGAAAATATTGACATTTATAGGCTACGTCAATGTGTGGGCTCACAGCCCAGCGTTCCCTGCCCCTCTCCCCTTTTCCCCACTGCCCCACACCCCTCCAGCTTTCCTGGAACATTACCTGATAATCTGAATACGAACGCCATACCGCGAAAAGTCTGCTCTTGTTACTAGGTCTTCATAAGTTAAATTACTGGTAAAGGGTATCCGGACAAAGTACGGAAAATTGCTTTCAGACTCAAAAGCAAAACAGACGAAGTCTGGAAAATTACAGTTTTCATGGCCTGTTTGAAAGGGGCTCCAGTCTCTGAAGTGGAACAGAGTGCTGGTGGTCATTTTAAGGTGCAGGTGGCAAATGGAATTTTTAATAAAAAGGGTTTCAAAATTATACTTTGCACTTGCCACTGGTGCTTTTTCATCGAAGTATGTAGAAACTCCTTTTAGAATTCAAAATACATGTAATCTCTTATATTCTATATTTTTGTAATTTTTTCTGCATTACTGTAATAAATTAAGTATGGTTCAGACCCCTGATCAGACCACAACCTAGGAAAGGTAAAACAAAATGTATTGACAACAATTTGAATGTGCAAGATGACTGAAGGCTTCTTATTGTGTACATCTTTCAGATTAGACTCTACGAAACAAACAGGAAGAAGAGTGACTGTTTTGTACTTCCATTACAAACAGGAAGTACATTGTAAACAGGAAGTAAAGTAATTACTTCAGTTTTGTTTCTGTTCAGCTGTAGAAAGTTATGGCACAACCATTGATGGATATGCTCGATGCATTTATTTAGGGTTTGGATGGGATCAGAGTCACCTGGTGACATTGTAATGTAAAGCTAAGTGTCATCTGGATAGTTATGGTAGCTAATCTTGTTGGTTGTTATAATCTGTCCTAGTGGGAGCATGTAGATATTAAATAGGAGGGGCCCTAAAATGGAGCTCTGGGGCACCCCACATGTGATTTCTGTTTGTTCTGATGAAAAACTGCCTATTGACACGAAGAAGTTCCTGTTCTTAAGGTAAGACTTAAACCAGCCAAGTAGAGTGCCAGAGAGTCCGACCCAGCTCTCCAGTCGTTCCAATAATATATCATGGTCAACAGTGCCAAAGGCTGCACTGATGTCCAACAGAATCAGCACTGTGGTTCTAACACAGAAAACGTTGAAGAGGGCTTGTGGTGAGCACGGAAACCAGACTGAAACATATAAAAACAGTTGGTCATTGTTAGGAAGCTATTTAACTGTTAAAACACAGCTTTTTTCATTAATCTTACTAATGCACGGAAGATTAGAGATTGGCCCTTAGTTCTGCATTAATGTGTTGTCCAGGTTCTTCTTCTTTAATACGGGTTTAATAACTGCTGTTGTTAAAGTCTGGGGGAAGACACCCAACAGGAGGGATGAGTTAACTATTTGAATCAATTCAGACTTAATGACTGGGAAAACTTTCTTTGGAAAAACTGTGGGTAGGACAACAAGAGGAGGAGCTTAATTGGTTATTGATGTATTTTTCTTAAATACAACTGAATTCTTTGGATTTTATTTTGGGGTATCAAAGTAAAGGAGGCTGAATACAAGTACACCGAGTACTTAAATTGTTTGGGGGGGGGGGGGGGGAGTGTGGAATGTCTGAAACAAATATCCTTTTCCTTCTACTTTCTATTTATGTTAGTTTATCATATACAAGTCAGGCATCAATACTTTTCCACAGTACTGTACATATCAATATGCCATGGGAGTAGTATGTCTGTTGAACATACATCTGGTTATTCAGTCAAACCTGTGTTTTATGAATAATTGAGTCCAGCCAAGGAATGCAATGAATGCCATTCATCCTTTACAATGTTTTCTTTGTCTCATCTGCAGACAGATTAGATGGTTTCCGTTTTTTAAAATGTTTCAGGCAGACACATCTGTTTATCACTGCAGATGTCCCTGGGTAGTTTCTGTCATGCTGTCGTTGAGCTTTCACTTTTTTTATCTTCAAGATTTCTGGTCAAGTCAGCAAACTAGTTTTCCCCTCAAATGTCAGAGCACATAGACAGCAGCTCATAAAATATGTGGCATATGAGGGTTTTCTTTTTGTAATTTACCCCATATATTTTAGGTTAGAAAAAGTGCATGCTTGCTTCTTGAAAACTGAGATCACCTGCTGATGCCACATGTTCACTTCATCAGATATGTTGCTGTCTTATAATCTCTTTGTTCTCAAACCAAACACCCACACAATCACAGATCCCTGCTACCTCCTAGTGTTTTATGAGATACGGAATGGTGGATATTGAGGTAAAGTCTCAAACTCATTTTCTATATATTACCTCAACTTGGTCATGAACACCTGGGGCAGTTTAAAATCTTAATGAATATTACAGAAAACAATTATCTCAAGGAAGTTTTATGTTGGCAGTAGCAGCAGCACTTTTGTGATGATTTTCAAGATGGTCACACATGTAGAAATATAATTAATTCCAAAAGTAAATGTTATGTTATGGAAACAAAATAAAAAAAGTGTTTCTTTATCAGTCAAACATCACCTTGGGTTACAAACTTTGTTTTTGCTATTTAATCCACAAGTCTCTTTAATGTTTTTTTTAACAGCCCATATTATATTAACACAGTTAAGTAGACATATTTTAGATAGATAGATGACTATTAAAGGCCAATATTTGGATTTTTCTTGCAAAATATGTGATAGTCTTTCATGAGGCGTGCATCTTGCCTTCATCCATTACACAGAAAATATGCTGAAAATTCCCTACTGTTACTCTGACTATAATCTCAATTCAATATTTTATCTATGCTACTATTTAAAATATCCTTCAAAACCGAACAGAAGGTGGTGAACAATGAAATTCACAAGTCTGATTCTGAATACTAATTTTCTTTATTAGCTGCAATGATTTAACTGGTTCCATAAAGACAACAATGAATCAAAATATGTTTGCTTGGTCTATTGCAGCGCATCTTTCCCTATTTTACGGCTTGTTTTCAGTGTCTAAGCATATAGTCAGTTGTCACTGTCAGGGATATTTCTGCCACTCAAATGAGCATCCAATGAACACAATGCCATTGTGAAAAGTAATGGCATCATGGATGTGAAAAATATTCCTAATCCTTCCCCATTACCCAGCAATTAGCCCAGACCTTAATCTCTTTCACCTATTGTGTATTAAAACAAGCCACACAAAAAAGCATGTTTTTTAAGTACAAAATGTTTTGCACACTTCTTTAAGTAAATGTGGTTCTAAGCCCAAAGGAAAGTTAAATATTACATAATTGCAGTACTTAAACTGTTTGTTCTGAGGGCTTTATTAAATTCAAAACAAAGTCAAATCAACTCTTTGAAGTTGAAGTCATTGCTGACCATCTGAGGATATTTAGTCTCATATTGAAAGAACTTTCAGTGGTTCACACTGTGGCTGGCATGTATTCTTAGCTTATAATTTACTGGAGTAATATAAACAGTGAAAGGTAACACTAACATTGCTCACTAATAGTTTTGTCATTTTTTGTATGCTATGATTAGGTGTGATTTTGCCAAGGCTTCTTTCTAAATTATTCTACTGCCCAGGGGTCTCATTTATAAACGTTGCGTACGCACAAAACGGGGCCTGAAACTGGCGTACGCCACTTTCAAAGCAAAAGTTGTGATTTATAAAAAACAGACTTGACGGGAAAATGTGTGCACCTGTACGCCAACTCTGACCCGTGCGTACAGACATTTTGGAGATGGGGGGAATCGACGACGCAGTTGGTGAGGTGGTGAACTGCAGCCAGACTGCATATTACTCCTCTCACACATATCATTTCACCTCAAACCAAACATTAATTATGGATTCAATATATTATACACATCCAAACCAGCAATGATATCTATACTGTAGCTTTGCAGTGAGCTATAGCTCTTCTAAAAACATTTTTCAATATTAAAATAAATACATAAAATTTATGTCAAAACCTTAAACTCAGATAAAAGGGCCGGGACTGTATGCCAATTAATAAATTGAATCATCTGTACCATTTATCATTGATTGGCACGTTCATTGTGCCAAGGAAGGAAGCAATCAGTCTTATTGCTGCCAATAGAAATACCCCAACTACTTTCAAGCGTAATATTTGAGATGGATGCACTGGCGTTGCTAGAAGATTTTGCAAATGGAAGGATTAGGAGAGAACGCTTGTTCAGGGATCATGCGGACCTCCTTGCCCATGATGATGACTGGCTAATAAGCAGATTCAGATTCCCTAGAGCTATGCTCTTGGATCTCTGTGCTGAATTGGGGCCGGTTTTGGAGAGACCGTCCAGGCGGAACCGTGACATTCCGGTCCAGCTGCAGGTGCTCACCACTCTGGGGTTTCTTGCAACTGGTTGTTACCAGCGGGAATTAGCAGACAGGTATGTATCTGAGTGACATGATTCTTACTATTCTGCCCAAAGTCCCTTTTTGGAAATAATGCCTTCAAATATGTTATATTTATTTACTAGGTCAGGGATATCACAGCCGTCCCTGAGCGCAATAATGCCTGCAGTCTTGGATGGGATCATTAAAATGAGCAGGCGATACATCACGTTTCCATATACTGTGGGAGAGCAGGCCGAAATTAAGATGCAATTTGCAGCAATGTCCGGTTTCCCAAACATAATCGGCGCAATTGACTGCAACCATATTGCTATAAGGGCCCCGTCCGAGGATGAATTTGTTTTCGTCAATCGGAAACATGTATTAATGTATTAATGTGCAAATCATATGTGATTCACACATGATGATCACTAATATGGTGGCACGATGGCCTGGGATGGCCATGATGTAATGCTGCGTTTGAGATAACAACGACAAGGTTAATTTATTAAAATTTCTTATTGTATCATTTAAGGTACCAATGGCTGTCACTATGTCGCACAGCACACTCTTTATTTCCTTTAACTCGTTTGTCACAGAATTGATGGCGCTGATGGTGTCTCTCTGTGTCTGCATCACAGCTTCAGTCAAAACCCAACCACTGCTGGATGCACCACGGGCACCGGCATCACTGGTGCTGGGGGCAGCTGGACGCTGGGCAACCTCATCTTCCTCAGCCTCCCCATCCTCACCACCTACCGACTGTGGAAGAGCTGAAAAGACACGGCATATTATTCTGTCTCCTTAAAATATGCTCAAATCTGTTTACGTAGCCACGTAATAAAATATATCCAAAAGGTGCTTTACCGGGTTCATCTGTCGTTTCTGCCAGGTCGGTGTCGCCCTCCTTCTCTGACACAATACCGTACACGCTTGATGTTCCCATGATACTTGCCATCTTCCTGTCCATTGGTGTCAGCTCGGGTGTACGCGTACCCCCTCCAGTAGCAGACCCACTCTGGCGGTGGGAGGCAAGTTTTTTTTTTGCCTCGACTTTGAGGTCCGACCACTTTTTTTAAATTTCGGGTACCGTCCTGTCAGTTGCACTGACAGTCTGCACTGCAGACGCCACATGCTGCCACTCACAGTTCTTCCTTTTATTTGTGACACCACTGCTGTGTCCACCAAATAAAATGTCTCTTCTAGCCTCCACTTCACCCACTAGCACTTCAATCTCCATCTCCGTAAAGTTTCTCTTCTTGGTTTTTTTTGTTGTTGCCATATTTCCCCTCTTCTTCATATGCATCAATATTCATGTCCTGCTTTGCATTGACCTTTTATAGCTGGATTTGGGCGTGTTCAGGGCGGGATATGAGCCAAATTCACTTGCGCAAACTTCCAAGAAGACTGTGATTTATAAAGGGGAAATTGCTTACACCTGTGCGTAGGCATGGTTTTATAAATCAGAAATCTTTTTGGCGTACGCAAACTTTTTGTTTTGGTCGTACGTACACTTTTAGTAGGGATTCTACGCAATGTTTTATAAATGAGACCCCAGATCACTGAATGAATTTACCCAATTTGCATTGGCAAAATTAAATTACCAGCCTTCTGTTACAATACTAATTAAGCTCAGAAATGGCTTTAGTATGCAAAGAAAAAAAATTGTTTCCCATTCTAACAAGGCATAGCTCGGTAACAATACTGGAGATAGAGAGAGCATTGTGAGGCTTTAGTAAAGACAGTTATTTACAGATCTTTATAGAATGAAGAAAACAAGGAATAAAACACAAGACGTGCTTCTAGGTACATGTTTGTGGATAAAAAAAATTATATTAGACAAATGGAGGTGGCTTCCAGCTCTCTACTTACTGCTTCAACACGACCTGTACTGCATCAGAAATAAAAACTACTCGCTGAGGGAGTGAAATAAAGATTATGGCCTTAAAAGCCCTGAGCAGTTGGTCCTCCAGGATTCCTCCATATGGAACACAAGGGTTGGTGTTATTTTCGCATTCAGGCCCGACGAACATACTAAGGGAAATTAGAGTTCAGCCAGCCAGTCTGTCTGCTGACGAGTCCGGTGAACTCCTATCAAGAATCCATCCTGGCTGTAGCCATAGCAACAAGAAAGATCTAATGCACTCTGCTTGAGTTGACCAGGTGGCAATTTTATTGAAGACAACTTTCTCACACCTTCACCAAGCAATAAAGAAAAAAAAAAACATCAATATCTGTATCTGCACATACCCACATATGCCTGTATCTGACTGAACTATTGATTTTGTGCAGTTTATTGAACTGTGTACTTCATAGTGATGTCTTCATGCCCTGAGCTGTCTACTATAGTGATACATATATACACAATTTCCTTTTTTCTAATTTGTGCACAGTGAGTGTCTGTGTCTATTAATATATTTAAGGTTAAAGTAAATCACGTGCATCTAACAGAAAATATGGCTAGCTGCTCTGTAAAACTGTACTTAAAGCTACCTTAAAACTTTCTTCAGCAAGTTAACATGATAGGCATCCTTGCCATAAAAATCCAATGGCTAAGTATGAAATGGTTTAGTTATAGTGGAGTGTGTTGATAAAATGGGGTAAAAGTTGGAGTCTATTGTAAATCAATAGTGACAAGCAGCATAATAGAAAATATTCTTTCGGTAAAGCCCCTTTCAAATAGGCCATGAAAAACTTTTTCCAGACTTCGTCTGTTTCGCTTTAGAGTCTGAAAGTAATCTTCCGGACTTTGTCCGGATACCCTTTACTGGTAATTTTACGGATGAAGACCTAGTAACGAGCAGATTTTTCGTGTTATGGTGTTTGCGTTCAGATTATCAGGTTACGTTCCCAGGAAAGCTGAAGAGGTGTGGAGCAGTGGGGAAAAGGGGAGAGGGGCAGGGAACGCTGTGAGCGCACACATTGATGACGTATAAATGTCACTATTTTCCTTCCAGCTTCTTCATCGATGTCTCTTAAGCGTTTCCATGTGCGCAAAATTGCACACATCACAAAGACGAGCCCTGCAAGTAGATCTGTTGTTTCGTTGACCATCTTTGCAATAATCCATTTGTTTTGAGAAATGACGTGTACGCTTGCCGCACTAAGTTTACGTAATATTCACATACAACCCCCCCACTCCCCCTCCCCCGGTACATTTCTTGCTGTGTGAAAGCAGCCGAAAGGCAATGTTCCAGAAAAAAGTGGTGTCTTTTAAAACACAACTCTGGTTAAAGACCGGATGAAATTGTCCGCAAATATTCCAGAACTTCTGTCTGAAAACGGCTTATGAATGATACCAAATGTCATCATTTGTGTTATCATTAAACAAAAGCAACATTGTTATCAAGAAAGACAAAAATAATGTGTTAAACAACCATGACGTTGTTTCTATTAATTTCTGGAAAGAAATGCCATGAAAGCTGTTACAGCAATATTGCAAGGTTATGTAAATGTATTTATAAATTTCATATTAGTAAAGGCATCTAGGGAATATGGCATAAGAGATCATTAGATGTTAGTGGGGAGGCCTTTCACCTTGTCTAGCTGCAGTGAGGAGTGTTTTGGTTAACCTTGCAATTAAGACATAACATTGGGAGACGGAATGCTGAAGCTGCTTACAGAGAAGGCTTTATCTGGGGTACAAGAGATTTCGAGGGTGGGCCCAGACGGGCTCATGTACAAGACTGGCTGTAATAAAATGGAAGAAAACGCAGATCCAGACTTCAGCCTCTTTATGTAAAGGAGGAAGATATTTTCTTCTATGACAAAGCACAGCTAGTCTCTACAGGAAGTTAGACAAGCAAAACTAGTGGGCCCTTGCTTTGAAAGACTGTTTTCTATCATCTTTTTTTTACCGATTTACCTATGTTGTGATTGTCTTCTGTAATTTTCAGCGTTGGTGGTAAGAAATGTGTTAACGATCAAACTAAAGCAACAGAATGATGGTACTCCCGTTCACATCTAAAGCTACAATTTAGAGGGATTCAATTCATTTTCCTAATTCACCATTTCATATCCTTGTTGCTTTGATCGTTTTATATATTTTTGGGAATGAAGTGGTGCACAACATTTTGTACCGATCACGTGTCAATTTGCAAACATGAGTGATGTGTAGGGAGGGGTTAGATGACTTGAATAAAACAATGTCTGCAAGCAGCAGGTCACTCAGTTATTTTGGATTGATCAGGAGTCCCCATCTCACATTTCATAAGAGTATACTTGTAAAACAGGAATCTGGACCAAAATAAATGCAAAAAGACTGATTTCAGATAATAACATAGCAGTGTTTCCCCTACATTGACTTAGCTGTGGCACCGCGCCACGGCTACATTTTCAGCGCCACAGCAACAAAATGCTAAAAATAAATAATTTTACGGGGACGAGGTGATTATTTTTAATTGAACCTGCGCTGACACCTGCTGAGGAAGCAGCGGTTCTCTACTGTCAGAGATCTGCACGTGAACAAAGCATGCCGAGAGGCGCGGGGAGGGGGGATAACTGATCCTCGTTCAGTCTCGTCAGTCTCGTTAAGTGAAGGTGGAGCCCATCCTACAAGCGTAAAAGGACAAGAGAGAAGGTAGCTGTGGTTAAATTGCTTTTTGATTTTACAAGTTCAACAGGCATTTCGTTAGAGATATTGAGCAGGGCTCACGATTGAATTTTTAAGTAAATTGCCGTAGCCATTGACTGGTAAGGCCGTAGCACTAAAGTAGACTAGGGAAGTTGACACTAGCTTAAATAATGTTGCCACAGTAACGAACGCTTTTCGCGCCACATTTTATCATTGTATTGCGTCACTGGTTACAATTTCAGATGAGCCTGCTCAAGTGTTTTTCAAAAAAAACGAAAGGCATCTGAGGAAGAGAGCTCCAGTGTAGGTGAAGACTTGAGAAGCAGGGTGCAAGGGGATCACCTGGCTGCATGTCTGCATCTTAGCAATAATGGGCCACCTTTGGGGGAATTTCCATTCAGTAGGGCCTTGGAGCTTTTTTTCCAGACCCCCAGGAAAATAAAATGTCAACATGCCGAGTGTGAATTGTGTCACTGAGAATGCTAATGCCAACATGAGACATTTATGTTCATATGTAAATAGTTGTTTATTGTAAACGAAAAGATGCTTGTACCTTTTTTAGATATATTTTTGTTGTATGCTGTTTAAGTTGAGAAGATGTGCCTTTATTTTTGTTGTTGTTGCAGTTAAGTGAGATTGGTGTGTTCATAATAAAACATTGACATCAAGTTGAGGTAAGTGTCATACACATCCGCGGTGCAGCAGCCCTGGTCGGTCTCAACCCCACCCACACCCCTGCCGCTGTAGCACCACAGCTACAAACATTTCTAGGGGAAACCCTGACATAGGATTGTAGAGTAAATGTGAGAATAAGTGTTTTAGGATAATCCTTCAATAATTTAACTATAATAAAAAATAAACTTAAAGGGTAGGTACAGGGGTACAAAGTCATTTGTTGAAAAAGAACAAAATGGAAGCAAGAAGGGATGAAATAGTAATGGAAAGGTACATATTGGAGGTATGTCTTCGCAAACGGGCAATACGTTTGTCCAACAAATCTCTAAACTCTAGAGAATTGTTGCTGAGATAGCTGGTCTTAGTTAAGAAGCTAAAATGTCAGCAAATCACATGCAAGTGATTGAAAGTAAGCTACATTGTCTTCCAGATAATTGGTCATACATAAAAGTACTGATGTAATGATAATTATTTTTAACAAAATAATAAGTAAAATGTAAAAGGTCTTATGTAGTTTGAAGAATATAAGGCTTTATTTAGACTTGCTGCTGACCACTTAAGGTGAATGCCATCCTTTGCCAAGATCGGCTGTATTTTGCACTAATAAAATAATGTCCATAGCTAGAAAGATTTGGTCTCTCTATTTTGAACACAATACAATATTACTTCTGGGTTTGCAGTGCTGTGAAAAGTTAACAGATCTGATCTTCCTTTCTCCTAGCCACTTCTATCCTTGTGCCCCTGGGGGAAAAAAAAATCTAAATTCTCTATAGTTAAGAAACGGTACGCTCAAGGTTCAGCAGTATGAATATGAAAGCAACTGATGAAGAAAAATGCATACCCAGTGGACCTTTTCTGGTTAAATAAAAGGTTTCGAGAATTGAATTTTAGGTTGCCTCTTCAAGGAGGAAATTTGTTAATCTTGATTTGAAAGGCTGAACTGTTAATGGCTGACAAGCTGGACTACCTGTTCTGCTTTTTAATCCTGGAAATTCCAGCTTCCCCTGTGTTTTGGAACTGAAGAGGACACAATGGGATGCTAAAAGCAACAGAGCTAGATGGGCAAGAGTGGGTTATTCTACCTTTATGGGATGATGATAAAATAAGATGAAACAATAATTTGGGCATCATATACGATTTGACAATGTGATTTTAAAATTAAACTGGATTGTAGTGTTATCTGAAGGGCTTAAGTATTGACCTTTTACTTTGTCTGATGTCAATGTACCTGCAATTGATTTGTTTTTAATACACAGACTCTGGACATGCCAGCCAAGTGACCATCTGATAGGCTTACAAGATCTAAGTAATGGGTTAAAAGTTTAAGGAACAAAATTTGATAAGCCATTTTAGTATTTTCCTCATAATTGACTAAAATGTAAAAACTTGGTTTACTTTTCTTTATTCCTTTTCCACCCCACATGATAATCAAATCTAGGTCTTGTGGCTCTAAGCTGGAAGGAGGTTATGTTTTGAAGCTTGAGTGGGGGGGTCTGTTTTTAAAGGAACTAGTCTACTGATGTTTGTTGCTTGACATGAACATAAAAACAATCCATGAATAAAAATACGGATGGTGAAACTACACACCTGCTCCAAGAACACTGTTGCAAATGTGAAACTCAGACTGCTAAACTCGTGATGCATTTGCATAAAACATTGTCATTACGATCATTCCCTTTCTGGTTTCTGCTGCCAGTGACACACCAATGTGACAGTATGATGATGCCAAACTCTGGGAAGAAAATCCCACCTTTCATTCATCATTGCCAACGTTGCCAGCCCAGCTTTAATGGTAATCAAATATTAATGCTACAAATTTGAAAGGGTAATTAGATGTACTGTGATATGGCCTCACCCTAACCTCCTTACCTGTCAATCATGTTTGCATCTGTTCTATTTACTCATAAGTTTGTAAAAAATTTGCTCTTCCTTGCAAAAAACTAAAATGGAAAGGGTGAAGCAAAATAAAGATAGCGTGCCGGTCAGAAGTTTGCATACACTTGCTATTGGAATATTAATTTTGGGCTTTTTAATTATGTATTTAAACAATTCTTTTGAACCCTAGAGACAAAACACATGCAAATTCAAAACACATGCAAACTTCTCAACAGAAGTGCTTCAGGACGCTAGGGGCAGTAATGTGCTTTGTTACCTAGTGTCCACACAAACCAGGTAGTGGTTTGTGTAGATCCACATTCCAAACAGGAGACAGAATAGGCCATAAGTGGAACCTGGTTTTTATGTTATCTCGTTCCGACCTCTGGTATCTACATACTGTTTGCTTCATAAAATAAATATGTTCGTACTGGGTTCCAATCAAAAGTTCTCCTTTTGCAATAGCGCCGTTTTTAAGATTGTTTTTAATTCGACACTAGTTTGTTTAGAATGTAATGAGAAAGTAGTAACGTATGCAGATTAGGGGAGTAGCACCGATGAGGAAAAATCCTCTGAAACTTCTACAAAACCCGAGTAAACATGTAGAAAGTGCTACATGCATTTAACACACACACGCTATTGAATACCATAGGAACGCCATCATTCAAGTAAGTAAGCCCCCACAGTATTACTGTAAACATAATTGATTTTGACATTGATTTGGGTTGTGCAAGGACCTAGACTGGTGTAAACATTGCTCAGAAAAAGGCCTTTGTATAAATGTTTATGTTCATAAAGATAATAGTTTCCAGGGGTGCTCTTAAGGTCGACGAGTGGTAATGAACTGAACAGAAGTATCAGCATATGATTGTTTTATTTACATTCATTCATTACATTGCAGTAATGAACTCAAGAACCAAGGAGCTGGAGGTGGATTTCCACAGGCACAGCCGCAGACCACACTGACACGTTATGTTAGATCCCACCAAGAAGGAGTCTAGGAGATGGGATGGGGATTTACCAATAAATTATGAATGAAAAGGCAGTAGGCGGGATGCAGCCGAAACAAGTTTTATTGTAAAAAGGTAAAAAAATTCCTTGCTGGATCCTCCTGGAAAATGAAAGATTAAATAAAAACCTCTCCTTAAACAGTTTCCAGTCCAGAATAACCCAGAGTTCCCTCTCCTCAACTATAGTAAGCTAGAAAGAAAAATCACCCTCCTCCAAAGAGTAAAATAGCCAGAGAAAAATGGCCTCCTGAAAACAAAGGTGCAATTAATGCAAAACAACCTCTTTTAACAAAGGAGGTAAACCAACAGAAAAACACCCTCCTTAACTGAGGAGCAGCAAAATACAACAATCACACTCCTACACAAAGGAGTATACTGTTCACCTTCCAACACAAAGGACTAAACACCCTCAGCAGCAGCCCAAAGCTCCCCCAACAGCCGGCACCCAAGCAGCAACTCCATAATCTGACCAAGGCCTGACAAGCTGGGCAGGTTTGTCACAGATTATATACCCTGCCTAAGGCTGATTGGCTAAATTGGGCACATCTGCACCTGCCTGCACTGCTTGGCAGAGTGAGGGGGAAGAAAAAAAAACCTCTTTCACAGAGCTGCACATGACACCTCCTCCCATAAGCTCCAAACCAGCGTTTGAGAGAAATAATGCATAAAGCAATACATAGACACCTTTAGAGATGGTGAAGAGAACATGCTTATACATAAGGTCTCTGAATTTGACTGAATTTGACACTCCTTTGGGTTGTTTTACCAAAGACCTCTGTTTATGCCTATGGGCCTCACAGTCAGCTATATGGTGTTCAGTCTTCAGACAACATAAACACTTCTTCCCGGATTTCATTCAAGGGGAAGAAGAAGCAGAGCTGTTGGGGGTTATTCCAGGTTACCCAGGTCTGCATGAAAGACAAAATCACATATGTTTAGGTTGGTTTTGCAAGAATTACAGCTTTTTTTTTTTAGGATGGTTACCTTTCGTCATTCAGGTAAACTACTAATCTGTCCGCTAAGCAGTTCTTGAAATCTTCAAACAACATTAACTCCCAGAGAGAATCAAGGTTGGGCTTTTCTAAGGTGGTGAAAACGCTGCCTATAAGCGTCTGGAACCAACTCATAGCCCCTCAAAATAGCAGCTTTCAATCTATCATAAGACATACTATCGTTTACTGAAACGGAGGCCCAAGCCTCTTGAGCCTTTCCTACCAGTCTACATTGTAAGAGAACCGGCCAGACATCCTGGGGCCAGTTTAATGCCTTCGCCATTCGTTCAAAGGTACTGAAATAACTTTCCACCTCTGCTTTTCCAAAACACTGGTACTAAAGAAATGTACTTACTAACATCAAACTTGCCCTGTAGGTTCTCTGGACCTCTCTCTGAAGAGTGAGTAAGTTTGGATTTCCTTAATTCCAACTCATGAAGCTTAATTGTTTTAGCTTCAGGCTGTTTTCAGCTGCAGCTCTCTTCTCAGCTGGAACTCCATGTCCTTCTCGTTCTCTTCTTTCTCCAGCTGTAATCGGGCTAGTCGTAACTTTAACCGTGCATCTAACTCAGAACTTGCAGATGATTCTACTGAGGATGGTGTGTAACGTAGCATAGTAACAGGTTTACCCTGCTCACTCACCCTTACAGGAGTTTTACCTAGGTGTGACTCAGGTGCCAATTCAATGGCCTTCCCCAAGTCAGACACAGAGAGCCCTTCAGTGTCTGTACGCCCCCTGGAACTTTCTTCGCAAAGAACACCCTGAGAAATCAGATGTACCACTATAGTAGTTCTCAGCTCGTTTTTACTAATCAAGCTAGAGGTTGCAACATTGTATTGCTGAGCTATATGGCTCAAGTCCGCATTAGGCAGAAGAGAGCAGCAGCAGGCTCATTCACAAGTCTTAAGGCCCAGGCTCCTTTACTAGGCCACACACAGGGAATGTCCAAATATAAAACTTATTTATATCATTGTATTCCATGTGGAGGGGTATGAGATAAATTATTGTTGTTAATACTATTGTTATTTTGTTTATTTCATTATATTAATATTACTGTTGTAGTGATGAGGATGATTACTGAATAGTATGTTCAAATTAGTAATTTTATGGGAATAATTAGCATTATTATAGATATTTAGAAATTTACATACTATATTGTATATGTATAATGTGCATATGAAGCAGTTTGTTGTGTGCGGCAAGGGAGTGGGATCGAATAAGTGTCCGCTTCTTCCCACTCCCTTTGGGCTAAGACTTTTTTTTCTATCTTTCTTTTTATAACTCTTTTATTTTGTTAATTGTTTTTAAAATGTGTTGTCATATGTTCAAATAAACATTTCAAATCAAATCAAATAGTTCAAACATTCTAAAATTTCATTCTTGCTTTCTTATGACATTAGGTCAGTTACACTAGTATCAGAAGAAGTGTCAAAGAAGCATCAGCATGCTCACACTACAATATAGACTAACAGTTCAAATCAAGACTTTGCTTTTGACCCTGTACCTTTTTTTAAGTCCAGAACTGAATATTCCTCCAAGGCTATTTCTGTGCCCACATTATTTATGTTGACTCTGCAGCAGTATCTGCCAAAGACCTAGACATGAAACACTGGTGGCCTATTGATCAGAGTGGGATAACTCAATTTCTCAAACAAGAAATGGAATTGGTTAGTTGCAGAATTTAATTTTATCTACTCTGCACAGCCCTGTACTATTTCACAAATGGTCCACGGGAGCATAACAAATGCTTGTCAGCTGCAATGAACATTGTTTCAGAAGAAGCTAAACTGCTTTATTCAATGAAAAACAAGAATATAACAAAGTTAAATGGAATAATCCCTTGCTAATCCTCACATGTAAACTGCATAATTTCTGTATACATAAGAGGAAAAAAGAATCTGATAACATGAAAGAAAGAACAAGTTATGATTCTAAATGATCAATATGTAAGGCTTTAGGAGGGGACAGGAATGATCTGCTGTGCTTTTCCTTGTAACAGTGGTGGTTAAAAATCAAAGCGGTTTATGAAGAGCTTAATGCATCTGCCACTATGATTGCAGTCCATCTGCTGTGTAGTCTGAAAGCTGGCTGAAAAGGTGCTGCTGTCCAGAATCTGTTATTGCAGCCGTGTCAAAGTAAAACAACAAATGTAATGTTTTTTTCAATTTCAGATGTCTTTATTAAACATTTATTTGTTTTTATAGAATAAAAATAGAATATTCTTTTATTGTCCCAAGAAGGGTAAACCAAGGCGTAGCAGCAGCAAAGTGACAGGCAATCAAAGCATGTAGATTCACATGAATTAAACAGAAAACCGAATTAAAAATGATACAGTAAGAATAAAATTACAACACCTAGTACTGTGCAGTTCTTAAAAAAATATAATAGCATTCTTGGATACAAGAAATGTACAACTGAGTGGTATAATCTGAAAATATTTACAGAATGTGCATGGGAATTTGTGCTTTAGAAAAACCGACAATATACAAGAAGTGAAAATAAAACTGCAAAAAGATATTTACAATAAGATAGAAAAATGAGAAAAATAGTGCAAATTAAAAACAGGGATGTAAACATTCATTGAGTTTGCTGGGAGCAGGACCTACGATAATGTACCCTCTTTCACCTAGAATCCAGTAGACTGTCACTGAAGGAGCTCTCCAGCTAAGCAACAGCTTCATGCATGGGGTGGGAGACACTGTCCAATTGTAATGTCATTTTTCACCAGAGTCCTTCTAAAATTGAGTGACTGCATTTAAAAAATATTGAACTGTAAAAACAATGGATTCATTTATTACATCTTTCTGGCAAACAAGTGTTTGTGAAATGTTATATTGTTTTCAAAAGTAGATTGTTTGAAGCATTATCAGTATGTGTGCAAGTAAGTGTTCCATCTGCGATTCTGTAAAGTATTCTTATGAAGTATAAGATATTTGCACTGAATGAATGTACCTGAAATAAATTTTCCTAAAATCTTTAGTATGTGATTTTTGCACATCTTGGGCAAATGGAAATAATTGTACAGGTTGCTGTCTATCTTACACCAACTAAACAGCAGCAAATTGACTGCCAGAGACCTCTCTTTATCACCAATATCACAGGATCAAGAAAAGTATATTTGCAAGGATTGGTATTCCATCCCTTTCACCAACTGTTAAGAGACTTGTATTATCAATCCCAAGGAGCATTAAGGCTAACATGACAGCACATGGTTTCATTAAAAAATCCATCTTAAAATGGAAAAACGGTTAAGTAACTTGTGTCTGGATCAACTACAGTATTATTGTGGAAAACAAAGTGTACTATTTTTGTTCAAGCCTAACAGAACAAGTACAAAAATCTTTGCCCATGCAGAATAGCAAATAACATCAATTCGTTTCCAATAGTGAAGATCCTGAAACAATTTTGTTATTTATAATTTTGGTAGAAAGAGAAGAGAATTTACAAATAACATGTTAAACTTAACCTTGTTTGTTGTTCCTTCTTAATAGACAAGCTAGTATTAACACTGCAGGACAGCTAGTTGCTATGGGAAGTTAGAAAAGCAGCAGTTAATAACTCATGTCAGCCATTAATGCAAATGTAAGAGTATTAAATCATAGTCATGTTTATAATATGGTTGTCATAATATCTACACTGTCAAAAATAGGCAATATAATAAACATCATTTTGCCAATAAATGGTGCCTGTAAGATATACAGTATGTTCTTAAAACAAGGATTCCCTGTGCATCTTTCAGACAACAGTCGCTGAAACAGGTGCTTTAGTCCTAAAATACACTGATCCAGCAGCGTTGAATTCGGAAGATACTTGTAAATTATTCCCTGGTCTTGAGATTTTTTTCAGCAGTGTAGATCTTTGTAACTCTAAGGTGTTATCAGACAGCTGTTTAAATAGAGAAGTAAGTTCTGGTAGCACTAGTATATCTGAAGCTTCCAGACTTAATTACTTCACACATTATTACGCACACGTGGGGTGCGAGGTGCAGGAGCATGTCTAGCATGCATGCCTAAAGCTAACTAATTCCCCTTAATTGCTAGTGGTCAAGTTTAACTCACTGTGAGTTTTTGAGCATGTGCGGCAGTGTGACACCAGAGCCAGAGAGTGATGATGACTCATCACATAAGGGGCTCAGTCACTGCCTGACCTCCAGCGAGGCCTGACCCGCAGGTGCATGCACATACACACACACACACAGTTACAACACAGACTCTAGTGTTGATGCTTGAAGACGAATGGCCATCCAAACACTCCACAAAGTGCACAGCAAGATAATTAGGAAATAATGCACTGATGCTGAAAACAAAGACAGAAGGAACTTTTGGGAATCAGTTGTAATTACCAGCTCTTGTCTGTTTACACGACACATTCATTGCTTCTTTAATGACTCTGTACTGTACACCACCCAGCCATGACACACAAGGGAGGCGTGATTTAGTTGGGGAAAACAGTTTGTTGCTGCCTATAGGTGTAACTCTAAATACATTTTTTTTATTTAAATATCCTTTGTTATTTTCTTTTAAAAATGTATAATCAGCTCAGATCTAAAATAATATTTAAGAGCATCCAGATTTCCTGCTTCTCTAAATCAAATTATATTTCTCACAAAGGTTGAATCTTTTTAAATATGGCTTTACAAATACTTGAAAACTTAATTAAATCATGCTTTCATGAACTTTCCATATTGCCTCATCCAATTACACAGCTTGTTGTATGTATCTCCTTTTAGAAGCAACAATACACAGATGCATTTGCACTGATACACTGATTTGCTGTTTTCCTTTTTTTATTTGAGAGTAAATACAGCCAATATATAGATTTCCATTTGTGGCCCACAGACTGTGTTTATGTAATCAAACTTGCGCACCTTGTATCAAATCTGTATTATATAAAGGATAGAAGGAAATAAATATGAAGACCATTATGAGGGCGAATATGCCCTGCTGTGTATTTTAGCTTAGCTTGGAGTTGGCCTAATTACAAAGACAGCAGTTCTAAAACCCCCGTCAAGCCCTCTCACTTTTCATAATGTATTCATGATGCGGTAATTCATTTCTCTTCACAGGAGCTTCTACCCATCTGATACTGAGTTCAACCGGTATTTTTCATGCAAGTGCCTAATGAGATGTTCTGACTTAAAACCTGAAAATTTGTATTGACGTGTTCCCGTGATTTCTGAAAAGACCAATAATACAATCATGGTATGGTGCATTGCAACAGTGTGTCATATATCAAAATGCTTTTATGCAAATACTTTAGGTAAAATTCACAGCAGACATTGCCTTCAAGGAATATCCACCTGTTTGTCATTTAATCTCAGTGTAAATCAAAATGTTCTGTAATGGCATCAAAGATTTGTTAGATTAGTGAACAAAAAGCAAACCAAAAACAAGCCTCACAGGTCAGGAAAAAAGTTGTGGAGAAGTTTAAAGCAGGATTAGGTTATAGAACAATATCCCAGGTTTTAATACCCATGTAATGGATAACTGATCAATCAATTGTTTAGAATTAAGAGCGCCTGGGAAAATGCCAGACTTACGAAGACCTGGTTGTCCACCTAAACTGACACGGTGGGAAAAGAGCGCACTAATCATGTTAACTCTGGGGAGAGCTGCTTAGATTTACAGCTAGGTGAGAAAATCAACAGAAGTAGACTCTAAATATCTGGCCTTGATAGAAGAGTTGCAAGAAAAGGGCGTTGTTAAATAAACCCTGGCATGTATTTTCGGTTTGAGGCTGAACCAAAATGCAGATTGGAATTTGGAATGAGAGAGATGAACGGTTTTTAACAAAAAATTGAGAACTAACAACTACAGAAACAAGGCAAACAGGACATAAAGCTGGGACCTGGAAAGAGGCAAGTAACAGACATAATGACAGGAGGAACTAAACAAAGAGAAACTATGGGCCTATATACTGAGGCAGAGGAGGAAATGACAAAGCAACCAGAAGGACTAATCAGAGGCAAATGGGGAACAGCTGAGATAGAATACAGGCAGAGGAGAATCAGGTGGTGGAAAAAAGCCATGGAAGGAATAGCTGCCAGTCTGAGGAAAGCTGAATAATAAACACAGATAGGCTGAACCAGTACTCTTTTTTTGCCTAAATGCAAAATAGTATATTTAGTATAATCTTATTAAAAATGTATACCAAGATGTGAACATTGATGCTTTCAGAAACTCTCCAACCCATCTGATTAGGTTAACTCTATTTATTGAAGATAAATGGAAAAAGCATTCATTCACAACATCCATATTTCTTTCAAATTGTTAGAAATTGTGGATTTACTTAACCGAAACCAATTGGCTTTTAGAACTGAAATATTGTCTGACACATGGTAAGTTTAAAATAATATATTAGAAATCACTAAGAATGAAACTTATTTCCACAATATTTGACTTAAAGAAAAGACTAGTGTAAAAGAGGTCCATATTGTTGCCTTAACGTAGACAGAGATACCGAAGTTCACAGGAAAAAATCCAGTTTGAAAATTGTCAGTCCGTTTATATGTTCTGAGTTTTCTAAGTTGCATCATGATGGTTGAAAGAGAGAGACTGCTGATATTCAGACCGTGTGCCCTTAACCTCTATCCCTCCTCTAAGGGTTCTCATTGATTTTTTTTTCTGAAACATGGCTGAGAATTACAATCGTTCTTGAGAAAGAAATCGCTCAGAAACATGTCAGATGGGTGAAAAATCGTCCGCCTGCCAGTGCTGAGCTTAGCCCACTGGGGAACCAACTGCAGCATACAAAAGGCCGCCTCTATTAAACTCAAATCCAGGGAGAAAATGTAGATTGTGTCCGAGTACACGAATGTGGTACCAGTTACCTTGGACAACCAATCGTGGCTGTTTGGTTGAGATAAGAAAAAATGCCCTCAAGTTACTATCACAGCGTTTTAAAGCACTACTGAGGATGTTGCATTAATGAACCTGAGTGAGATGTGTTATTCTGTGACATTGCCTTCAAGCAGAATGGCTAGTATATATTAATGAAAATGTATAAAGTATATTCCTATGAAGCCCCAGCATTAAAACACTCTTTTAGCCTTTCGTCTCTTAAGACCGATTAAATAAAGCCCTTTTTTTGTATAAGCTGCTCTGACACATAGGCCGTGCTCAGTATTACCACATTCACCATGGACATTTCAGTTATTGTAAATTCTATTATCACTGCAGGACGTCCGATTACCTCCGAGGCCTATTGTGCCATATCAAGCTAGTATACAGTTTACAGCACAGGATGCAAGGGATCCAATTACTCTGCAGTGATCTGATGTAATGAAATAAAAATAACCATCATGAAAAAGGCAAAAGCGAACCAGGGGGGTGGGGAAGTCTTCCTTTTCTATACGATTTGTTTACATATAATGTTGGAAAATCATAATGGATGATTACCTTTATCAGATCGCTGCGTAATACTGCTGGCTCTTTGTCTAATGTGTTAAATAAGAACTTGTAGGTTTTGAAGCCAGCCAGCCAGCGGAGATGGGGCTGGCTGAGCAGAGTGATCGATTAGGGTTTTTTAAATACTCCTCCTGTTTAGTTCTGCCACAGCCAAAAGAGCAGCTGGGGTTTTGCTCCTTCTGTGAGAGGGGTGGAGAAGGGCCGCAGATGGCAAGGACCCTGCAGGTCAGCGCTATTCAAGGATGCAAACTGGAGTGAATGAGTGCGTGAATTAATCTTGGCCCGTGGATGCATTGCAATTTAGTATGTTGTGCTCTACACTAATAAAAGCTTCCACGTTAAATCCATATTATGTATGACACATAAGCTATTAAAGAAGAATTCACAGAACTATAACCACTCTTTCAGCTGTGGAGGAACGTTATTGCTTCTTATTGATTCAAAAACAAATATCACTTCACGCACAGCTCAGAAAATAATAATGTTTACCTCGGAGATGACTAAATCATCAGGGAGATGCTTGCTTTTAGGCTGCACGCCAGTTGGCAGGATTGTCTAGGAGGAGAAAGGGTACTGACGTAATCAGGATCTGAGGAGAGAAACTGACGTGTTATCCGTTTTTCCTCTGACAGGTGGAACACATTTATCTTCAGAAAGAACTAACACCAGCATAATCAGAACCTTTTGCATTTAATAAAGTTAAATTACATTAAAACCAAAGTGAAAAAAAAAATAGATTCAAACATGTAGTAGAGCTTTTTTAACATCTACATGGAGGGGAAAACCATAGATAAAGAAGCAAAAATTGTTTTCCCCAACAAAGGCAGTGTGGAAAATGATAATATAAGAAATTCAGAAGCCTTAAGAAAACCTGTTTACGACGGCTTCTACAGGGTCATGGTGTAATAGACTTTTACATACTGAAGGGAAGTCTACCACCTTAAGCCTATTGTCAATGTTACTTATATTGCCATTTATATTGCTTTACCTAAAATATGTTGGCTCTAAACCAGATGAGATTAGGAATGTTTTGTGAAACATAAAGTCCTGTCATACCTATTAAGTATGTGTATTGCCTATGATGCATCCCCCCATTTGTATAGTGCAAATCTAACTCATATTTTATTAATGTATTAAAATACGATACCTGTATGAGAAGTAAATAACTCTCCAAAATCTCCTTCCTACTTATTTATTATTTTAGCCTCACAGTTCAATCACCAGCTAAGCCAGGCTGGTATCCATTTTTGGATATGTTGAAACATTCCACGGAATGAGCATTTTAAATGTAAGTCGCAAGATATAGTCTCAGATTCCAGTGCTTTTAAATTTACATAAAAAGGGCAAAATGTTGGAGCTATGACCCGATGATAACATTACTTATCATGATACAACATTTTCCTGACTGTCTGTCTGTGCTGATGAAGATTCCCTCCCCTTTGCATGCTGAATGCCAGAATTATATTTTCTCATTCAAATTGGATAGGGGATGGTAAAAGGAGGGCTCACCCAAGGCACCATTCATGCAAGAACCGCCCCTGACAAAAACATCCATCCATCCATTAGCTATACCATGCAGGGTTGCAGGGGGGCTGCTGCCTATCTCTAGCATTCATTGAGCGAGAGGCAGGGTACACCCTGGACAGGTTGCCAGTCCATCAGAGGGCAACATAGACACACAGGACAAACACTCACACTTAAGGGCGATTTAGAAAGACCAATTAACCTAACAGTCATGTTTTTGGACTGTGGGAGGAAGCTGGAGCACCCAGAGGGAACCCACACATGCACAGAGAAACCATGTACACCCCGTGCAGAAAGACCCCAGGCTGGGATTCAAACCGAGGACCTTCTTGCTGCAAGGCAGCAGTACGACCAACTGTGCCACTGTGCAGCCGTGACACGCACACTATATGAAACCAGATGATGCCATGAACAGCATAGCTCTGCCAAGGAGGTTATGTTTGCACCAGGATTTGTTTGTTTGTTTTTTGTCAGTCTGTCTGTCAACATAACTCAAAGAAAGTCGTACATTGACTTTGATCAAATTTTCAAGAAATGTACACGGTGAAAACATACCAGAAAAAAAACTTGACCAGATTTTTAGATATTCCATGCTTGATGATTTACTTTAAAGTTATTCATTTTATAGGTGCTTGTATTTTTTATTGCAATCTGTCATGCATACCCCTGACCTTCTGTTCGCTGTTGAATGTCAGTAGCTGTCAAATCTGTTTTCTAACGTAAATTAAGGAGAACATATATTAGAGTTCAGTGTATTAGTTTTATAGAATCTTTATTCAACAATTTGACTTCACAAACATTTTTGCATTACCTATTTAACGGTTTGAGATTTGACATGAAAAAAAACATTCTCCCTTTGCTGATAAATAATTCTCATCTGTTGATACAAATTGTGTTTTCAAATATTACAAATGACTAGAAAAAGAATGAAGGGATGGCCCCTGTATATAGTCTGCATTTATCTCTGTGCATGAGCTTTTTCTCTCAGAACACACCATCCTGAGGTCATCGAAGTCTTGTCCACCTTAATCACATTAAAATTAGAAAACAGCTTGTCCGGCTGTTCCTAGTGCTTATGTAGAGAATGAGGCCGTATTTAAACACCCACGCATCTTAGAGTAAGCACCTGGATGAAGCTAAACAGAACAAGCTGTTGGGTCGTGCTAATTTGGTTTTAAGCCAAAGGACCTTTTCAGACAGGCTTTGAAAGGTGTGAATGGCACATGAATTCTTCAGTTGCAGAGCAAATGTTTTGGGTGTGGAGGTTACTAGAAGACAGACTTTAACAGCTGGAATGGAAATCATTTTCTATTCAGGTCAATGCAGGATCAAGGATATTTACTCTTTACATCAGTTTGACGAGCATCATCTGATAAAAAAAAAAAAAAAAATTACAGTTCATAGAAAAAAAAAAAAACAGTTCATAGAGAAAAACCTTAACCTGCTAAAAGTTTTGTTGAATTATAATTGCTTTCATTACTGGTTAAACTATTTTCTGGAAAATAAAACCTAAAAATGCTCCCGAGATTTAACAGTTGGTGCCCTTCAGTTATAATTGGTTATAGAAGATTTAGCAACAACGCAAGGCTGTAAATGCTTGCTTTTCCCTGCCCTTCCTTCAGCAATGCAGGTTGAAGTCTTACTCTGTTAGACCTATATTTGTATTTTATTTATCAGGTGACCCCACACATACAGCTTATTTCTCTCTCTCTGCTTTAACACACCCAATTTAGATTATTGGAGTTCAGCAAAAACCCTTTAATCAGCCATCAATTGAAATGAGGTGTGCTGAAGCAGGGAGACACCTAAAACATGGAGGCCAGTGAGCTTTGAGGACCAGGCGTATGAAACACTTCTTTAAGTATATATTTTTGGTATTTTTAATTTTCATCTGAGAAATTACTCATGTAGGAGAAAAAAAATTATAAGTCTAAAATGCTATTCAAGTACTAAATACTATTAATCTGATTTAAATATTTTAAGGATGTAATCGGAGAGACAGCATTATAGAGTTATGCGCCAATGCTGGTATTTTACTGACCAAAATGGAAATATTATCAATAGGATAATTACAAAAAAAAATTTAGGCTGAAAAAAATGCACTTTTTTTGTGGAGAGTGTAATCTTTTCAGCCATCATCTGTTGGGGTAGCAGCATCAGAGCCAGGGATTTAAAAAGGCTAAACAACCTGATAAAGAAGGCTGGTTCTGTTCTGGGGATGACTGTGGAACCTCTTGAGATGATGATGCAAAGAGGATTCTTCATAAGATCAAAACAATTATGGACAACCCTGAGGATCATCTTTATGAGACTGACATACAACAACAGAGGGTCTTCAGTCAGAGGCTTCTTCAGTTTCGCTGCAATACAGACCGCTACAGGAAATCCTTCCTGCCTACAACCATCATTATCTACAACAACTCCTTAAAGAATTAATTATATGAGCTATACCAACACTTAATTTACCTCTGGGATCAATCAAGTATATTTGAATTGAATTGTTACTTACAGTGACAATATACCCCATTTACTATAAATACACTTGATGTCCAAATGGCACAGCAGAAAGATGATAACATTAAAACAATTAAGCTTGTGTATGAACAAGAAGTCTCTGTCGTGGTCCTAATGTGTTGGTTTTCATTTATGTTTCAGTTTTAAACATTACTTTATAGTTTATTTCCTTAGATATCACCGTTTTAGGTCTGCACAATGGCACAGTTGGTAGCATAATGGCACAGTTGGTAGCATTGTTGCCTTGCAGCAAGAAGGTCCTGTGTTTTATTCCAGCCTGTACTCTTTCTGATTGAAGTTTGCATGTTCTCCCTGTGCATACATGGGTTCCCCCCAGGTACTCCAACTTCCTCCCACAGTTCAAAAACATGACTGTTAGCTTAATTGGTCTCTCTAAATTGCCCTGCGATGGACTGGCGACCTGTCCAGAGTGTTCCCTGCCTCTTGCCCAATGAATGCTTGAGATAGGCACCCACAACCCTGCAGAGGATGGACTGGTATGGATGATAGATGGATGGTTACCATTTTAGTTTATTCCTTGTGTTAGTTAATTTATTTTGCTCATTGGGCTTTTGACTTTTTTTATTAGATCAGTGTTTCTTTCTGTTTGTTATTTATGTTGGTTTCAGGCATTTTATATTTATTTACCTCCCTCCCTTCCTTCATTCCCACTGTTCAATCTTTCACCTTTCCTCAGCCACAAAGAACAGCAAACTGTTGTTGAAACTCTATATTAAATCCTTTGGCTTTGAGTAGAAGAAAGGTTGTCAAACAGGTAATCCAAAACTCAAACAGCAGACAACAAGGTCTGGTATGTGCATGACTGAAGTTCCAGGTGACATGTTTGCATTCAGTGGTCATATTGATTCACTGTCATAGTGGTCCTATATATGTTTCAGTGAGAAGACGCCAACAGTGGCATGGTTTCATTTATTGATTGTACTAGATCATATTTCCCCATGAACATTGGATGTTTAAAATATGTATGAAGTATCACTTTTACGGTATGTTACACAGTATTCTGATAAATGTTATGCTGAGAGAATAAATGTTGTTAAATAGGCTAATGATGGTTCTTTAAGTCTAGCATACTGTATTATGCAGACAAAATACATTTTAAACATACACTCCTGTCAGCATTCGGTGTGCGTAGTTATAAATGCCTGGTGTGTGTTTACTTTTGTTTTATAGTATTGTTCTGTCTAAAAAGTAACAAATTTAATTAAAACATTTGTTAGTATTGTTTTTTTTGTAGATTGTATGAAAGATGGCTTGTAAAACAATGGCTTGTAGTGGCAGATGTCCACCCTGACTATAAAAGAGGCTATATGCAACTTTTTCCCCAAAATAAATGTAACAATAGCCTTTTTATTTGACCATTTTTGACTCAAACATCTCCTGATGAGCATACTGACACATTGTTAGCTCACAGTGGATGCACCTATAAGCCTGTATCCAATTTTTTATATTTTCTGTGGGGTGGATTTTTCCCGCACTGTCTGCGGATGTGACGTCAAGCGCGTTCATGTTAAACGTTTCAGATCACTCTGCCACCACCGCTAGTGTCAGCAATTCGCCTACACTCACAAGCAGTCCATTGGATTGTCGAATACACAGATGAGACCCAGGACAACTCTGACACCAACAGTAACCCCACATAAGACTAAAAAAGTTTAACCCCTGACAAGTGCCCGAAAAAGATAGAAGATTGAGAGCGACCGGCGTACGAGTGCGCGCTGCGAGAGCGAGCAGAAAGGAAGAGCAGTTCCGTTTTTGGCCACATGGGGTCAGTCGCGAGTTTAGCGCCTTTAAACAGGTTATTGCTAGCTGTGTGCCGATTCAGCATAAATTGATTAATTGCGATGTGAAACGTGCAAAATCGATAGCTATCCCAAAGTGTTGAAAAATCGATTATTTTTCAAAATTATTAAATGAGAAGAACAGAAAAGTTCGACATGCTGCACAGACATTTTTAGGGGACGGAGTGGCGGAAATAGTATGCTGCAGCTAGTGTTTCAGCCATACAGTGCGAAATTTACAAAATTCAGCAAATACCTTGCAGTAGTTGTAAAAAGGACCGTCTTTGTTGTTGTGTATCATGTTAGTAAAATCCTGTTTTCCCCGGTCATGTCCACTTTTAACGTGCTGTCCGGGGGGAGGCCTTCCTAAGCGCAGCGCAAGACAGCTCATGTTTACCAGATGTCTGCCCAAGTGCAGCTTTAAGTATGAAAAACAAAAGAAAATGTCCTCCATTCCGTCCCAGTTGCGACTAATGTGTGGCGGAGAGCACCGTAATCATAGCTGGCAGATTTGTATCTGTGTATGACAGGTGGCAAACATCCAGTTGGTCAAAATGTTATAAAAACTATGAAAACGCTGTACGAAGTTAGAGTTCAGTGGGAAAAAAAACGGACACTTTAAGTGTCTTTGGGAGAATGCTGCTTCTTATTTTTTACTTTGAATAGAAAAATACGTATTTTCTCAGAATATAATTTCAGATTTTTGTCTAATTCTTGTCCTGTATGACTTAAAAAGGGACATATTATTGTTACGGGTTAATTATTTAATAAAAAGGATTAATTATGGAGATTTCGATTTTAGTCATTTCTTTAATGGTTGACTTGATATGTTCCGGAATTGCGCCGCTCAAGGTGGCAGCATGTTGGAGTAGCTCTGTTACTTTGGTTCATATTTTTTTCTTTTTTTAAACTTTAATTCTTCCATTTCTGGTAGAAACATTGTTTTTGTGGACAACTGTTCTCTCTGGTTTTGAATGATGTACAGCTGGAAGGATTTTTGCTGATACTTTTTATTTTTGGACATTTGTTATGATGCATAACCATGGCAACAAGGTGGTTTACAACTGGCAGCAGCTGATTAACATCACAAAAGCTCAAATAATACCTCAACTACAGCCACAAAAGCCTGATGAGTTGAAAAGAAGACGACATAGATCCAGAGCATCCTCTACATCAGACTGTCATAAAACTACAGAGCGTCTTCAGTCAGAGGCTTCTTCAGATCTGCAGACTGCTACAGGAGATCATCCCTACCCACAGCCATCAGCATCTACAACAAATCTTTGAAGGAACTTGCATAATGAGTTACAACAACGTTTAATTTCCCTTTGGGATTAATAAAGTAATTTTGAATTTGAATTTGAATTGTAAAAGCTGATCTGAAGTTTATTTAATTATTCTTTCCAACCACATAGAGCAGGAACAAATAAATATGCAGTTCAAAAATCTTCTTTAAGTAAACAGAGTATGATTGATGTGCTTAAGGATTGGAACAAGTGTCCTCTTTTATGGAAATCAAAATAGGCAACCCTATATTATGTTTAAATAACCAACACACATTTCCTTTAGATTTCATTGAAAATATGGCCATGATATGATTATGAAGCAAATTTTAGACATGTGTTGGTTTTATTTGTGGTTAAAAATAAATAAAAGACAGGACATCAATTGGTTTGGATAATTCAATTAATGGAAACTGGATTGATTTAAGAGTAGAAAGTAGCCATGGAAGGAATGAAGAGAAAACCATAAATGGGGTAAAAATATGCAACAAAAATAATCGTTTTATAATCAAATAATAGCACCCGAATCGTAATTGAATCGAAATTGTGAGGCACCCAAGATGGCACACCCCTAGTTATTGCACATTTGCATGAAGCTACAGTGGGCCAAAAAAGTATTTGGCAGCCACCAATTCTGCAAGTTGTCCCATTTAAAAAGATAAGAGGTCTGTAATTTTCATCATAGGTAGCCTGCACTTCAACTGTGAGAGACATAATGTAAAAACAAATTCAGGAAATCACATTGTATGATTTAAAAAAATATATATTTGTAAAATGGTGTAGAAGTATTTAGCACCTACAAACCAGCAAGAATTCTGGCCCTCACAGTCCTTAATTCTTTAAGAAGCTCATCTATCCTTCACTTGTTATCTGTGTAAAAGACACCTGTCCACACCTTCAAACAGTCGGACTCAAACCACCACCAAGGTCAAGACCAGAGAGGTGTTCAAGGACACCAGGGAGAAAGAGTGTACACCTGCACAAGACTGGGATGAGCCAGTCAACAATAGGCAAGTAGTTTGTTGAAAAGATATAAAATGTTGGAGCAATTATTAGAAAATTGAATAAATACAAGATCACTGACAATCTCCCTCTACCTGGGGCACCATGCAAGATCTCACCTCATGGGGTACATATGATCTTAAGTACAGTGAGGACACAGCCCAGAACCTGAAGGGAGCTGGGACCACAGAAACAAAGGGTACTACTAGTAACACACTAAGTTGTCATGGATTAAAATCATGCAGTGCTCAAATTGTCCCCTTGATTAAGCCTGGATATGTCCAGGCCCGTTTAAACTTTGCCAGAGACCATCTCGATGATCCAGAGGAGACTGGGAGAATGTCATGTGGTTAGACAAGACCAAAATATAAATATTTTGTATAAACGCCACTTGCCGTGTTTGAAGGGGGAAGAATGCTGAGTTGCATCCCAAGAACACCATACCCATGGTGAAGCATGGGGATGGAAACAGGACGATTGATCCGTATAAAGGAAAGGATGAATGGGGCCATGTTTCATGAGATTTGGGGCAAAAACCTCCTTCCATCAGTGAGAGCATTGAGGATGAAAGGTGGCTGGATCTTCCAGTATGACAATGATCCCAAATATACCACCTGGGCAACGAAGTAGTGGCTATGTAAAAAGCATTTCAAGGTTCTGGAGTGCCCTAGCCAGGCTCCAGATCTCAAACCAATAGAGAATCCGTGGAGGGAGTTGAAAGTCTGTGTTGCCCAGCAACAGCCCCAGAGCATCACAACTCTAGAGAAGATCAGCATTGAAGAATGGGCCAAAATATCAGCTACAGTGTGTGCAAACCTGGTGAAGACTTACATGAAATGTTTGACCTCTTTCTTTGCCAACCAAGGTTACATTACAAAGTATTGAGTTGAACGTTTGTTATTGACCAAATATTTATTTCTGCACCATTACACAAATAAATTCTTTAATCATCGTACAATGACATTTCCTGGATTTTTTTCATATACTTTCACTCACAGTTATAGTGTACCCATGATGAAAATTATAGACCTCTCTCATCTTTTTAAGAGGGACAACTTGCAGAATCGGTCGCTGCCAAATACTTTTTTGCACCACTGTATATAGTAGACTGTATTGAGCAAAATATTTTGGATGTCAATTGACAGGCTCTCGTATTTTAAAATTAGCGTGAATAGTGGAGGGTCGGGTAAATAAAGCTGTAAAGAAAACTGCCAGAATTGGGCCTAATACTGCAACTGAGCTCTTCACTCTGGGAGTTATTTATTAACTGTTCTTTTAACCCTCCCGCTGTTTTGGTGGGGTCAGAAAGACCCCAGTCGCAGCACAATGTTTACATCCTACTCCGCTCTGCGTCTGAACACTGAGCCAGGACTGCGGGAGGGTTATGGCTAGTTAGAAAAAGAAGGTCACTACTAGGGGATGGATATGCCGCTGACCTGTCAACTGAGGAGAACAGAACTGTTATGAGCTTACATCTTTAATGTTAAATGCAATCTATCCATAATAAGGTTTTGTGGGCTCGGGCCTTATGAGCCGTAGTAGGTATCAATGCATATTAACTGTCTGTCAAGAGTTTTTGCCAGAGCAGCGTTCAGACACCAGGAAAAGACTCATCCTGTCTGGACTGAGTCATTATCTTAAAGACATGCCATTTAAGATTTACTCAAATTTCTGAGCAGCAAAATACAGAAACAATTTTGGCTAATTGACCAAACAGCCTAATTACAAGTGAAATGATTGTTTTAAGGCTATTTTAAAAGGTTAATGCAATAATAATTGAGGCAAAGTAATGCCTATTAACTAGCTAGGCAATTCTAAGGAAAAGGTTACTCACATTTAGTAAAAATGCAAAGGAAAAGGACAATTTTAATTAAATCAGTAATTATTGCATCAATCCTATAGATGGATTAAGATGAATGAGTTTGGTTATAGTGCTTAGTATTCCACTTCTCCAGTTTGTCTCAGTTTTTGCAGTCTCTTTTGATTAAGTGAATGCCATCTGTTTTGTAATCATTTTATTTTATAACATATGGGAAAATACAAGTCTGTGTTTGGTTTGCTTCTTTCAGGCCTCTGTTGAAAGATTATCATGCTTTATAGCAGAGACCATGTATACCCTATAGTCATAGACTCCTGATTCTAAGTTAATAGCCACAAAAAACACTGCCAAATAGCTGTAGCGTGACAACAGGTTCTACACTCATTACTGTGTGTTGTGGGGAAGTTTTAGGAGACTAATGTTAGGAGGTAGCTATTTTTAACATGGCAGGTAATCCGTGGATAGAGTGGAGCCACTGCAGGTGTTTTTTTCTTTTTGTATCCTCCTACCATCAAAAAACAACAACAAATACGCTATTACAAAGTTGGATTTCTTTTTTATAACACAAATCATTACCAATAATAGTAATAAGGGCCCTAATTGAAATGTCTTTGAGACACCTAAGTTTATGTAATTAAAGTCCTGCTATTTTTCTAAGTCAGAAAGCAATATTTTTCTGAGATGAATAGTTCTTCCCTTACTTTTCTGAAAGCAGCTACGTTCTTTTGTCAGGCACATTCCCTGACACACCAATTGTCAAAGAGACACTGTTACTAGATCAATTAGATTGACTTGAAGGTAGTGATCATGGATGAGTTGGAGACTACCAGAGTGTTCAGTTCAGGCAGAGAATTACTGAATCCCAATTATTTGTTGTTGGATTTTTTTGTAAAAAGGCTGTTGTAAGAGAAAACAACTAAAAGGATATGTATGTTTTACAAGACCGTAAGTAAGTATTGCCATCAAAAAATGAGGAATGACCAGGACAGAATGCACAAGCTGAGAAGCAGCTGAAAGATTTGCTAGAAGTTACTTTTTAGAGCAAAATAACTGGTAAGAAAACTAACTCTAGTTAGCACTTTAAACAACACATGGCTGACCAAGGTGCTGTACTAGTCCGGTTTGAGATTTATCTGAAGAACAGGAACTTTACTCTGTCAATAGACAAAATTTTTTCAGAACAGACAAAATCACACGTGGGGTGCCCTGCAACGTGACCTCCAAAAAGTCATCCATGCTTTCATATTTAGTGGGACTGATTTTTTCCAACACTGTCTTCACAGGTCTGCCTAAAAAGTCAGTCAGACAGCTGCAGCTGATCCAGAATGCTGCTGCTTGTGTACGCACTAGAACCAGAAAAGTAGAGCACATCAACCCAGTTCTAAAGTCCTTACACTGGATCCCTGTAGCTCAGAGAATAGACTTAGGGTGTATTCAGACCTGCATTATTTGGTCCACTTTAAACAGACCAGGGTTTTTTCCAAACGCTGGTCCAGACCTTTCATGCAGGTGTGAATACACACAAACGAATCCTGTTGCGGTTCTGAGAACTGGACCGAGACCCACTTTTTTAGGTGGTCTCAGTCCACTTCCAAATGGACTCTGGTGCGGTTCGTTTCAGGTGTGAATAAAAACCAGTGTTGATCCAAACCAACTACTGGACACAAGTGCCTTTTTGGGCTTAACAAGCCACAGTGGCAAGGTAAGTTCATACCTGATCCTTCGTCTTCTGTTTAGCCACGGTGCTGCAACCATTTTGTGGTTCAGGGCACACGTCTCCTTCGGGACCTAGTTAAACAAGTGGACTAAAGGACATTTCTGGTCTGAATACACCCTTAAATACCCTCACTAGTTTATAAATCATTGAATGTATAGTACCAAAGTACCAAAGTATGTTAAAGATCTATTCTCACTATACCAACATCCTAGACAACTCAGGTCTTCCAACTCTAGTCTACTAATCATTCCTAGAATCAAAACCAAAAATGGAGAAGCAGCTTTCAGTTTCTATGCTCCCCTTAAGTTGAGATCACACTGTGCGATTTCAGCCCTCCTAGAACTTTTCTTTCGCCGTGAAAAGAGTCTTGAATAAAAACACTGCACATGCGTCTGATTTGCAGCTCTGGGGCCATGCAGTGTGACGTGCTCCCCAACAGCCTGTTAACTGCTCGTCTAACCAAAACCAGTCGTCGTTAGTGTAAGGAATTCTACGACCCTTGTCTGCCATTGACCAATTAAAATGCAACCTGGGAAAAAGAGAGCAAGACGTCATGCAGCTTGGCCCACTAAAATCTTGGACCTTCAGCATGACACACCTGTAGAGCTCCCTGGAGCTCTCAAATTGTGGCATGAAGCAGTCCTTTGAGATGATTGAGTGTGAAGTGGCCTGTATTTGGATCAAATTTCTAGAGCACTGCAAAGCTGCTGAAACACTAAGTTCCTTTAAATCAATGCTAAAAACCCATATGTTTAGAGACGCCTTTGGGTAACTGATTAATAATAGCTGGAATGTTAAATGTTTTAATGTTTTATATGTTTTATGTTTCTAATGTTTTGGTTTTAGGCTTTTGTTGTTGGTTTATTGCTGCTTTTATTTTATGCCCTAACATCTTGTATTGACTCGTTGTTGAAAGTGTGCTATATAAACAAAGTTGCCTTACCTTGTACAGCCAAAACATAGCTCAATCACTGCAACATAGTTCAAAAAAAAAAGACACAATAAAAACAATAAGTCATGACTTTCTTTCATTCATAGAGCTCTACAGTAATATTTAAGATAAAATGTCTATATTTTTAGTACTGCACAGCCTTGCAGTGGAGTTAATGGATCGCACTAACAATGAGAACTCACACTATATAAAGCTGTGCCCTGACATCTTTAAGGAAAAAATATGTAGGAATACAAATGTACCAATTTACTGGGCAGTGTACAACTTGATTCTGCTGTATTATTTAAACTTATTCTACTTTTACGAATTGATTTCTTCCTCATAACTCTGCAAGTTTGCCTTGAGTTGTCCTATTGGCTCATTTCTGTAAAATCTTAACATTTGAATGAACTATCACATTTGTACATTGGCAACAGAAAAACAATTTTCATTTACTTCTCGGGTTGTACAGCAGCGTGAGGCCAAAGAATCTGGTTCAAGACCTTCAATACAATATAATAAATAAGTTAGTGAACAAACTAATCATTTTACATGGTATATGATGCTTGATTTAATTTCACCTGAAACCAAAGGAACATGTCCTTGAGGTGAACTAGCACTATTCATCAAGAGAAACCATTTGCTTTTTTAATCATGCAGATGTGCTGCTTTCAACATTTGACTATTTCACGGACCCAACAGTACAATTTGTTTAATGACTACTGCTGTTGGACCTTCATAGTGTCCCCATGGCACATATTGTCACCTGGGTCCCTGAACGCCCTTGGCACTTAATTAATCAATAGATGTGATTGAGTGGCTTCTGTGTGAGAGACATAATGAGCTCCTGATTAAAATTGTTGCAGCCAGACCTGTAGACTTTGTCATGGCTCTCGGGTTTAACAATCTTACTAAGCTGATCAGTGATGTAACCTTTCACAAACCAGCTTAAAAAAACAACTGATGACGGCTATTTAATTACGTGCTGATAATGACGAACGTATAACCCTTATTTTTTTTCAGAATATTTCCAGTCGACTAGCTAGAAATAGAATTGGACACCTTCTTTCCTCAAATGTGGGTAGATTAGTGACATTTGGAGATACAGAATGCAAAAAGGTGATCTACAGTAAGGAACATAAGTATTTGAAGGGCCATTTTGCAAGTTTTCCCAAGTATATGGAGGGGTTTGAAATTCACATTGTAGGAGCATTTCCACTGTGAGACAACTTTTTTTTAAAGTCAGGAAATTACATTGTGTGATTTTTTAAGAATTTATTTGTATTTTATTGCTGCACATAAGTATTTGAACACCTGGCAATCAGCAAGAATTCTGGCTTTCAAAGATATGTTACTCTGCCTTTAAAAGGTCCACCTCTATCTTTATTTCATTGAAACTTAAAAGCTCAGGACCATCCAATCTTTGATGTTTTGTAGACATGACAAAAGTGGAGTAACAGAACAACCTTTTTTGATTGGTAGGTATATCTGACTATCAACAGCATAGCAGTGAAAGGAAACTCAGTGTTTTTGCAGAATGGAGCCCAGAGGAAGGAGGTACAGATGGAACAAAAGAGATTCTAAAAAATAGTCCTTCAGAACCCCATACAACAGAGGAGCTGTTGTTGAGTCTGTTCCTGAAATGCTCACACATATAGTTCTGTCCACCAAATATGATTTAAAGGAGTCATGACCTGTAATTTTCACTTTTCCACGAGAAAAAATGTATGCTATGATTGCCTAACGATAATACACTGGCCGGGAAGCCGATAGTGTTTGTTTGAAGCGTTTGTTTACCCTTGGGTTTGTCAACCAGCCCACGTGCACGCGAACTCAAATATGCGATGTTAATTTCTGTCTGACTTGACGTCAAGTCGGCGCAGGATATACCTTATATGGACATCGCAGACCTATGCTGCAGGAACCCTGCCCCGTATATTAAGTCGAGCGTCGCCATTACTGAATTCCGATTCGAAGTACGAACTCGAGCTTCGTTTCGAACAAGGGGCCATTCCAAGAATCAGAGGCTTGCCTGCAATGGAAATGGGAAGGCTGTGTTTGTATTGCTCTACTGTGTGTAACAAACAGCAGCTAACTGCTAATGCGGCTATTGTATGCTAGCGGGAGTAGTAGCTTCGAGGACAACACGGGTAATGGCTGCTACTTTGCAAACAACAAATGACCTAGAATGCCACCAATCAACGCGCCCCTCATTTGCATTATTACAATGACCGTCCACTTTTCTTTTTTAGAATGGCCTGAAAGACTATGATAGTGTGGGTATCCAAGGTAATACTAGGTTATGACTCCTTTAAACCAGTCAAGTGCAGTACCACAGATCCTTGCCAATTCATTTAGCCTGGATAGTAAAATCTTGTGGCCTATGATGTCAAAGGCAGCAGACAAATCCAGTAAAAATAAGGACGACATAGTTCCTATCATCAGTCGCCCGGAAGATATAATTAAAAATCCTCAACAGAGCTGATTCTGTGCTGTGCAGGGTTTTAAAGCTGGACAAAAAAATCTCCAAGATATTGTTCCTGTACAGGAAGGATCTTATTGGTGTGTAGACCACTTTCTCTAAACTTTTTGAGAGAAAGGGCAGCCTAGAGATGAGTCTAAAATTGGCCAGCACCAATTTATCAAGGTTCGGTCTCTTAAGCAGGGGTTGAATAACAGCATGTTTAAGATTAGCAGGTACTACACCAAAAGACAGACCGTTAACAATAGCGAGAATTGACTGCTGTATGCTGAAAAAACTGGACGTGTTAAAAATCCAACAGTCCCGAGCTGAAGTGCCAGATTGAACAGGAGTGCAAGAGAAGACAGCATCAAATAATATAGGCAAATGATCCGAGATCACACTGTCACAGATCTCAAAATTAAACACAGATAAACCACGTGAAAGAACAAGGTCCAAGATGTGTCTCGACACACTGCACAAAATTAAAAGAATCAATGATGGAGAAAAAAGTGACTCACCAAGGCTTTGTCTGGACAGCACACGTGGATGTTAAAATCCCCAACAATCAGAACCCAATCAAAGTGAGGCATAATTTTGGTCAGGAAATCAGAAAAGTATTTTCTAAACTCATTACAATGACCCAAAGCACAAACTTGGCATATACTGTAGATGGGATCTAATAGTTGTTAGGGAGACTTGGTGATCTTAAGATGCCACTCGTAGTCGCAGTTCCCCAACAGTGAGCATTGGAAATTTTTAACCTTGGAAACAAAGTTAAATATATGGATCCTACACCAGCGTAGTGGCTAGGAGAAATATGCCTTAAATCAATATTCATACACTAGAAAAAAAAAAAAGTCAAGGATTCATCGGAGGTCTTAGAATCTGCAATCAAAAAATATAAATAAAACAGTAGAATAAAACGCTATGGAACACATTTAATATATAGATATACATGGTTACTTATACTGATCTACAGTCCTGGCCAAAAGTTTTGAGAATTACATAAATAATGGAAATTGAAAAAGTTGCAGCTTAAGTTTTTATAATACCAATTTGCATATACGCCAGAATGTTATGAACAGTGATCAGATGAATTGCATAGTCCTTCTTTGCCATGAGAATTCCACTGCATTTCATTGCTGTCATTAAATGACCTGCTGAGATCATTTCAGTAATCATCTTTTTAACATAGGTGAGAATGTTGATGAGCACAAGGCTGGAGATCATTATGTCAGGCTGATTGGGTTAGAATGGCAGACTTGACATGTTAAAAGGAGGGTGATGCTTGAAATCATTGTTCTTCCATTGCTAACCATGGTACCTGCAAAGAAACATGGCCGCCATCATTGCGTTGCATAAAAATGGCTTCACAGGCAAGGATATTGTGGCTACTAAAATTGTACCTAAATCAACAATTTAAAGGATTATCAAAAACTTCAAGGAAAGACGTTCAATTCTTGTTAAGAAGGCTTCAGGGCATCCAAGAAAGTCCAGCAAGTGCCAGAATTGTCTCCTAAAGAGGATTCAGCTGCGGGATCGGAGTGCCACCAGTGCAGAGCTTGCTCAGGAATGGCAGCAGGCAGGTGTGAGCGCATCTGCATGCACAGTGAAGTGAAGACTTTTGGAAGAAGCCTGGTTTCAAGAAGGGCAGCAAAGAAGCCACTTCTCTCCAAAAAAAACATCAGGGACAGATTGATCTTCTGCAGAAAGTACGATGAATGGACTGCTTAGGACTGGGGCAAAGTCATATACTCCAATGAAGCCTCTTTCCGATTGTTTGGGGCATCTGGAAAAAGGTCCTGTGTCCTGTGTCATGCCAACAGTAAAGCATCCTGAGACCATTCATGTGTGGGGTTGCTTCTCATCCAAGGTAGTGGGCTCACTTACAATTTTGCCCAAAACACAGCCATGAATAAAGAATGGTTCCAAAACACCCTCCAACAGCAACTTCTTCCAACAATCCAACAACAGTTTGGTAAAGAACAATGCATTTTCCAGCATGATGGAGCACCGTGCCATAAGGCAAAAGTGATAACTAAGTGGCTCGGGGACCAAAACGTTGAAATTTTGGGTCCATGGCCTGGAAACTCCCCAGATCGTAATCCCATTGAGAACTTGTGGTCAGTCCTCAAGAGGCGGGTGAACAAACAAAAACCCACTAATTCTGACAAACTCCAAGAAGTTATTATAAAAGAATGGGTGCAATCAATCAGGATTTGGCCCAGAAGTTGATTGAGAGCATGTCCAGTCGAATTGCAGAGGTCCTGAAAAAGAAGGGCCAACACTGCAAATACTGACTCTTTGCATAAATGTCATGTAATTGTCAATAAAAGCCTTTGAAACATATAAAGACCTTGTAATTATATTTCAGTACATCACAGAAACAACTGAAACAAAGATCTAAAAGTAGTTTTGCAGCAAACTTTGTGAAGACTAATATTTGTGTCATTCTCAAAACATTTGGCCACAACTTTATATGCAGGTTGAGCTATATATAAGTGGGATTTAAAAAAACGTTTCCTCCTACTTTTCATCAAAATGGAAATAGATGAATTTTATTTCTACCTTACTTTTTTAAATGTTATAATCTTAGTTATAAAGTCTAGGTGATCATTTTATGTGTCGCAAGAATATGACAACATCCAAATTTATTTAATGAATATTTTGTTTATTGACATTTATTGCTTCGATGTTTGAAATAATTGTATTTATTAATTCAAAAACTGCTTCCATTTCATTTATTTAAAGGGAATGTTACAGGACAAAAATGTTTGGGTAAAGGTGAAAATGTTTAGCTTGCCAAAAAGTAAATAATTACCATTTTCAAATTTAGCAGTCTAGCTTGAAGTACAGGGTTATATTTTACTTTGCTGTTCCATTGTATCATGTACGTTTTGAATGTCTCACAGATAAAACGTAACCCTGAGGTGTCTTTTTGAGACATCTGTTCAAAAATGACATGCCCAAAATGAAAGTCTTAAAATCATTACTGGTAACTGAGTGACAGTAAATGTATGGAATTGCACTTCTGGAAAAAAGCAAAACATTTCGGCAAAAAAAGAGTTTTGTGATTTGAATATCCCTTTGAAAGTGTGCAATTGCAATCAAAAATCTCGAGCAAACCACAGTACATGATCCGACCATTTGGTGTACCAAAATTCTGGCAAAAACAGTAAAGCATTGAAGTTTAAGAGAGGTATTAGTCAAAGAAAGTCCAGGCGAACCTTCCAAATGAGCCGTTTTGGCACTACGTGCCATTTGAAATTTCTCAGTTTTTTTTCTTAGGTTCTTTCTTTCTCCATCTATTTCTAACCATAGATAGTTATTCCATGTAATAATTGTTTTTGTGACAAAATAAGACTCAGTTTAGACAGTAAAATGCATTCAATACTACCAGAAGATCATCATATACATTGTGACAAATTCTTAAATTTCCTCAATGTTATTTCCTGCAGGGCTTTGTTCCTAAGCCATCTCCCACATAATAGTGTTCAATCAATTGAATATAAAACATTTCAAAAGACTAAAAACATATTTTTGAGATATTTATACTAAAACTTTGGTCTGAAATGTAGAACCCCTCACGGTGAGGAAATTTTATTCCGTCCCTTTCCAGCAAATTGTCTGGTAACTGTGTAGCTGCTGTGGAGGTTCAATTTCTAACAGTAATGTTAATTGCTGTGTAGTGTATGAATAACTAATCTCAGCTCATGCAATAAAAACAGTATCAATTAAATACATTTGTAAATTACACAGAGCTTCAAAATGTCTCAGTTTGACTTGAGTTCTGCATCAATGGATAACTGATAATTGTGTAAGCATGTTTTCTTTTGCTTTAATTAACAGCTAGGTCATACTCATTTGTCAGAAGCAAATTATTAAAGAGGCTACATGCAACTTTTCCCCAAAAATAAACGTAACAATAGCCTTTTTATTTGACCATTTATGACTCAAACATCTCCTGATGAGCATACTGACACCTTGTCAGCTCACAGTGGGTGCACCTATAAGCCTGCATCCAATTTTTCCTATTTTCTGTCGGGTTGGATTTTTCGCGTGCTGTCTACGGATGTGACGTCAAGCGCGTTCATGTTAAATGTTTCAGATCACTCTGCCACCACTGCTAGTCAGCAATTAGCCTACACTCGCAAGCAGTGCAATGGATTGTGCGAATACACACAAACAATACATTTACTTGACTGTTCTTACCTCTGTAAACATAATGTTGACTTCTTTGCAGCGGATGACCTGTAAAGTGTGCACGTACGAGCGCGCGCTGCGAGAGCGAGTAGAAAGGAAGAGCAGTTCTGTTTTTTGCCCACAGGTGTCAGTCGCGAGTTTAAATTTCAGAAAATTGCATGTAGCCTCTTTAACATTGTGGTGGTAAAGGCTTTTTAAATTTGTCCGTTGATATTTTTAAAAATTACATTATGAAGCTTCTGTTTAAGTATAGTGTATTTTGTGTTTACAAACATATCAGATTTAAATAGTGTTTGTAAATAAGAGTCACGTGTTGCCTTCACAAACATTCTGTTCTTTTGGGGATATAGACATACATAGTAATGTTTGGAAGTAAATATACTCTTATTATTTGCGCAAAAGACGCTTTTAGAGCATGACTCCATTATGCTGGCTATTGTTAGTTTTACATTTGCATTTATTTTTGGTTTAATTAAATGTGTTGTGTATGAGTGCCCCCAAATGCATCGAAGAAATAAATACACCATTTAATGCATTGCACCATCTGTTACTATTCACCTCCCCGACACTGAGACATTATAGAAGAAAAACAAACCCGTCGTCTCCATGTCACATTGTTCTTAGACTAACTTCAGTTATGGCTCCCACAGTCTGGAAACACAAATCCAGTATATAAGTGATAACCTTGTGTAGCGCCTGACCCAAGTAGCTAGTGATTTACCCTTTGTTAATATCGGTGATGGTACTTTGAGCGGGGCCCTGGGTTCATTACTTACTAATATTGGTAAACAGGAGAAACCATATTTAACAACTTTTAACCTTTTACACTTATTTATGAATTCTAATAATGGCGGTGCCTCCACTTAGCAGGAATAGTAGTAATCTGTTTTCTTTTTCCAACTAAGAATAATGAATTTATCTTTCTAACCTTTGTTTTTCCTTCTTAAAGAAATTGTCAGTGTAACATTTATAACTTGTAATCCCTGTATATAATAATGACACAATACCAGCGCTTTAAATTCAAATTGTAGAATTTATTAAAGATTAAATATGCTTTGAAGATTAAATAAAAAAACAATTTTCTCAGTTTGTAGTGTCTCAGTACACTTAAGTGGTATTTATGACTTCACAAAGAAGAAAAAAAAATCAGTACATTTAATTCAATAATATATGCCTCTTTAAAGTTCAGTTCAGATTGGTGACCTAATTGAGCTCAGTTAACGGATATGTTGCAGGCCTGAATGTTGCTCGGGTTCGTTGTGACCAGAAAACACATAAAAGGCCGCTTCACTTGTTAAACAAGCAGGAAATAAAATGCACGTGCTTTAGTCTACTCACAAGTCCTTTGAATAATGTGTGATGGCTGGAGTGAGGTTGACACCTCGTCTGGAACCAGGCTGGCTCCACTCGTCCACGTGGGTGGAAGTAGCTTCTGAAGAGATAGAAATTATGTTAATGTTGTATGAGGGTTTAATTCTGTAGTGCATGTGGAAACATTTAGAAACAGTGAACAATCAAGAGGAATGTGGTACATCATGTGTGCCTTGTGTGAAGAAGCTGTGACCATTCTATGAACGAAGATCTATGTGGGAGGAGTTTCATGAAAACTCAACTTTCAATAAAAACCTTATGCTGAGATAAAGCTGTGCTCAGTTACTAGAACTGAGTCCAGCGAACGACGTCTCGCTGTTAAAATATATAATTGTTGTTTGTTGTTCTTATGGCTCCTTTTTACAGAAATGAACGAGCACGCGGGAAGGTGAAATGAGAGCTCAGAGAGAGCCCAGGGTCATAAATTAAATGTGTGTCTGTTCCTTTAAGAGAGGCTTCAAATTAGAGTGAAAACACCTTCTCAACACTTCAAAACCCGGGCTGTCTGAAGTACACTGGCACGAAACTGACCGCTCTATCGACAGCAGAAGAGTCCAGAGAATTTCTCTCGGTCCATCATCACAAGGTAAAACAGTCCTCAACAAGAAAATAGACTCTGCATCCACGAATGTTTTTTGACCATTCTCCCTGTAGCTCTGGTAAACAGCCTCCTCAGGTAATATGCAGCAAACGAGCGTCACAAGCTTAGATGTTTTAGGGTTTTTTTCGCCTCACTTAGATCCCACCCTCGCTACTTCTGATTGGACAATCGGTTTACTTCAACCAATGTAATAAAAGAAAATACAAGATTGACAACACAACAACTTAGATTGAGCACGCTTGTTAGAAATTCACTTTACAACAAACTGCGGCGAATATAAGGTGTTTCATTAAATAAATAGAAAACCTTTGGTTGGATTATAACTTTTTTAACTATGATTATTTTTTAAACTATAACTGAACCTGTATTTATTGTGATTTTAACCAGTTTTTTTTTTTATACATTTTAACTCATTTTTAAAACATTTATCACATATTTACCATTATGATTCAAAGACAATATTTACATTTTAGCCTGTTTTATCTTAAATAGATATTTTAGACCAGGCTACACTTGAATGAAGCTACTGAGAGATTCTCCAGGGTGAAACTTTTCCAAAACTACTTTGGTGAAATCTGACATCTTACCAATAACTCTGCTTCAGTCAATATAAGTCTATTGGGATCACTGGCCACATACTATGTTACGGTCCATCAGTTACAAATATTCCTCTGGTCGGAATGCAGAGAGAAGCATTATTTCAGCTTAAAGGCAATTTTACATATGTGGTAAAAAAATTTTTTTTTACACATTTGCTGATTTTTGATCTATCTGAGGACCTTGAACCTGTTTGTTTTCTGTCATTACAACCTCACATGCCAATTCATTTAAATGGGATTTAATGTGATAAGCCAACACAAAGTAGTACATAATTGTGGAGCAGAGGAAAAAGGATGGCTCTCAAACAGATTTTTAGTTGGATTTAGGTGTGAACTTTGACTGGGCAATGCAAAGACATCTAAACTCTACCTTGATCCAGCAGCATCCAACAGGTTCAAATTTCAGAATTGCCCTGTTTAAACTCCATCCATCTTCGCATCAATGCTGAACAGCTTCCCTGTCCTTTCTGAAGAATAACACTGCCAAACCATGATTCTGCTCACACTATGTTTAAGCGTGGGCATGGTATATTTGGTAAACATGTTGATTTATATGTACAATATCTTAGAAAGTTTGATTTTGGTCTCATTTGACCAGGGCATCAATAGCTTTCTTCTTGCAACTCTAACAGCAATAGTGCATGATTATTCGTTTTCCTGTCAACAGATTTTCCCAACTGTGTGAATCTCAACAGCCTGTCCAGGGTTACCAAGGGTATTCTTAGCTGCCTCTAGTGCTTTGCCTCCTAAACCTTCTAGTTTAGGTTAAGAGCCATGCAGTGCCATAGTGAGATTTAATGGTACAAAGCTTGGAACACAAACTTCCGCCACACCTTTCTCTTCTTCTGACTTCCTCTGATTTCGTGACGCTGTGTCTTACCTCTGGCAATGAGGTTATGTTCTGCCAGTTTTTTTTTTTTTGTCTGTTAGCAACATAACTCAAAACGTTGCTGGTGGATTTTGATGACATTTTCAGGAATTGTCTGCAGTGGGACCAGGAACCAGAGATTAGAATTTGGGGGTGATCCAAAAACTTCATCAGCGAAAATGATTGTAGTGTATGACTCCTGAATCAATGACAGTGTGAATCCAACAGTGAATCCAGCTGCTAAAGGTATGTTTTCATGGTCAACAAATCTAACCAAGTTACGATTAGATTAGGACATGGCGGGGGTATTGAGCTACCTTGACGGATTAATAAATTATACACAGGAAGACTTGGTTTGCTAAATAGGTTGTTTTTTTATTTTATTTTTACAATGATGTGCTACTTTGTGATAGTCTATGACTTAAAATCGAAACAAAATACATGAAGGTATATGTTTATAATCTGACAAAATGGGAAAAGGTTATATAGGTGTTTAATTCTAGAGACAATGTAGTAATTCACTCTACTCTACTGCTCAGCTATGACATTTTGGGGGGAGGATGAAAAGAGGTTTTAGGTACATAATTAAGGTTAAGCACTGTAGTTTCAGTATTTACTAAAGATTTGTGTTATAAAGCAAATGACAGTTTTTACTAGAGCAAATACATAATTTATCTAAATGTGTGCAATGATTTCAAATTTGAAACTTTGATGAATCAAATCAATCTGCAGTTTAAGTGAAAAAGACTCCTTATAAAAAACAGTAACGCTGTGCTTGATCTGTCATTATAGGTAAAGTCTCTAACCATATAGAGGGAGTTGTATGCCCTTATGCCTGAGTAAATGTAATAATTCTCAAAACTTGAACAACCTTAAGACATCATTGCAAAATCCAGTAATTGCACAATGCAGTACAAACAGCATTTGCTTATTAAGGTTATTCTACTGAAATACCAGTAATCTGTTGTTTTCTGACCCTTAAATTATTTGCAATTAATTATCCAAATCTAGTTTGATTACACATTTTAGGATGTTATTTTGGCTGTTCTATTTTTAATAAATAATTTAGCTTTATTTAATGAAGGTTCTTGGTGACAAAACTAAAACCTTGTCAAAAGGCACATTTCGAGTTACTTAGATCATCAATTCAACAGATTTTCTTTTAACATTAAAGTAGTATCATTTTTTATTTTGATTGTTGTTTTATACCAAGAAGTGAGGTTACAGTGTTTTTAATGAATGATTTATAATTTACACGTTTTCTGTCTGACCTCGAATGCACCACAGAAAGAGAACAACGAACAGAATGAGCAAGGAGAGAAACAACATGGCATATGTCTCCAAACAGGTTAAATGTTTACTTTGAACTCTGGCTAATAAGGTGATTAAAATCAATGCACTCTAATGCTTATCAGTACCCAGAGAATATGCTGACATTAAGGATTTACAGTCCGATCTTAGAATTGTGATATTATTCCTTTTAACAAACCATCCATCATGCTCTTAGCTTCTTAAAGAAAAAACTGTTGCAGTTTTCACTTGGAGTCTCCATGATAAGCCGTAATTTGTTTAACTGTAAAAAATATAAGGGTTTGGTTTTTAAATCACCCCATGGACCACTCAGGCTGCCTGGATTCTTACAGGACTTCTACTGGTTGTGAATTAAGCCAGACTTTGAGAGCTATCATGACTTCAAGTCTTGTGTGATGTTAAGATGTCACGTAGCAGATTGGTTAAGACAGGGGCCCCATGTTTAGAGGCCTCTGTCCTGAACGCGGTTGTCCAGAGGTTCGATTCAACCCCGCCGGGAATTTGCCAAATGTCTCTTCCCCCACCTCTCTCCCCCATTTCTGTCCACTGTCAATAAAGGCCACTGTGGCCACAAAAACTTTGAAAAAACCTCTTCTTATAAGAGTCGATTCCTTTATTCATCTGCACTGTGATGGATTGCTGGATCTTGTATCCATTAACTTTTTTATCCATTGAACCTGATTCCCCCATCATAGACAATGATTAGATAATCTCTGATCATTCCACTCACTATGCACCAGCCTACAGCCAACAAACTTCCAAAAGGCTTCAATGGTGGCAACAGTACTGATTGAGAAGTACAGGAAATAGTGAAGAGACCTTTGCCTTTTCCACAAAACACTCAAATCTCTGTCTTTTGTGAAAGGCGGTTGAAGTCAACCAGCCACTGTCGCGGCCATGACTGACCAGATGAGGTAGTCAAAGCCCCGTAACAGCTGACTTATAAAATATTATGCCACTGTTACTTCCTGTGTGGTGTAGTGATTACAGATGTTCTGTGTGTATTTACCAGTTGGCTAGGGAAGTCAAACACTTAAGCCTCGTTTCCACTGAGTCCGCTATTGTGTAATTCTGACTTTTCATTGGAGCATTTCCACTGCCTACTGAACTCTCCTTGAGCAGGCGGAGTTTGACGTTTGACTACGTGAATGTACTGAACAGAGGACCAGTGTGTAAAGTTGTCGCGGGGGTGACGTTTAAACTTACTGCAGTGATTATATGTTTACCCGATCAAAGGACTGTTTTATGTGACACCAGTAGCTCAGCCCTAACCGTATCTGACCATTGTACTGTGGACCTACACCTGAAGGGGGACCATTAATGCACTGGTACCAGCCTGCTGAATGGGCCGCTTTTACAATGGAAACAGACAAAAAGGCGGACAGAGCCGAACCGGACTGCTCAGTGGAAACGAGGCATTAGAGACCACTACTGTGCATTGCTTATTTGATGCACATTATATCTCACAATTTACACACGATGGACAAGTCGCGCTAACTTGTGCCGAGACAGAAAAGCTCTCTAGACGTTGGTCTGGAATTGTTTATTCAAAAGGAATTATGCTTTAAAATATGAGAAAACAAAGATGCCACATCCAACAGGGGTATTAAATCTAGAGTTTTCTGATGCGTATTTATTGTGTAATGCTTTATAATGACCCCATCTAAGTTTCACTCCACAGCTCTATTTGTTCCACAATGCCAGCTCGCCTTACTGAACCATACGTGTCTGGGACATTACCACAGAGATTTATGAATGACCAGAGGAACCTCAGAGAGGGATTTGTTTTTATAGTTTTATGATGGAAATGTTCTGTGAAAAGGCTTTTGAAAGCTGTCTGATCTTTTAGGAGTTAGGTATCTAGGTTTGAGAAATTTACCAACCATCCCCAAACACCATTAAGAGGACCCACTCACTGAAAGGTTTAACTGGAAATTATTAAACATGCTTGGGACTCTTGAACCTAGCAAGAGGAACAAATGGACTAGGTACATTGGAAGCCTTGTTCACAGCTTAAGACTTAAGCATGAAGCTAATTTTTTGGAAAGAATGTGTCCTGTTCAGCTTGCCAAAATTAAAATAGAATATCTAAAATAACTCGTTTATCAAAAGTCATTCAATGTAACTTGTCATCTTAAATTAAGGAGCTGTACAAGTTTAGAGTCCCTGTCAAAAACAACAGTTACTCTTCAAGCACCCATGTTGTCGTTACGTAGATTGGCTGATGTCAAAAGTGTTTTCCTTTTGCTTCATCAAGACAAGCCCAGAAACAGCTTCTGTTTGAACACACGGCACTTGACATCTTTAACCCAACATGCTTCGTTTGTTCAGTTTGTTCAGTCAAAACACTGGATAAATAACGGTAAAGGTTGTTGAAATTCTTCTTTCCTAGTTAAAGCAACTTTACAATCCAATGTAATATCAAGAAATGGTTATCTGCAAAAAAGCTGTGGTACATATGGTGTTGGATTGAGGGTTCATAAGGCAGGGTAATGCTATTCTATTTGAGGACACGAGCAGGAGCGTTCTGGATCAGCAGCAGCAGTCTGACTTTCTAGGCAGACCTGTGAGGACACTGTTGCAGTAATCAATCCCACTGAAGATAAACACATGGATGAGTTTTGAGGTCCTGTTGTGACATCAGTCCTTTAATCCTAGAAATGTTTTTCAGGTGATAGAAGGCTGACCTTGTGAATGCCTTTATGTGACCCTGGAAGTTCAGGTCTGAGTCCATTACTACACCTAAATTACAGGCCTGATCAGTCGTTTCTAGCTGTATTAACTAAAGCTGTGTGCTGACTCTTGATCGTTTCTCCTTAGGTCCAGAAATAAGTACCTCAGTTTTGTTTCTGTTCACCTGGAGAAAGTTATGGCACATCCATCCATTGAATTGGTCGATGCTTTGCTTAGCATTTGGATGAGTTCAAAGTCACCTGGTGACATTGTAATGTAGAGTTGAGTATCATCTGCATAGTTATGGTTGCTAATCTTATTGGTTGTTATAAGCCGGACCAGTGGGAGGATGCAGATGTTAAATAAGAGTGATTTCTGTTCGTTCTGATGAAAAGTTTCCTGTTAAAACAAAGAAGTCCCTGTTCTTTAGGTAAGTGTCAAACCACCCAAGTACTGTGACAGAGTCCCACCCAGCTCTTCATTAGTTCCAATAGTACATCATGATCAACAGTATCAAATGCTGCACGGATGTCCAAAAATACCTTTATTCAAACATTTATATTTTATAAAGAGCCACTGAGAAATGTTCTTGTAACTAAAATTGGACATATCCCTGATTGTCCAGAATCCTTGTATCATTCGTCCTTTCAATTTTCGATTGACAGACAAAAATTGAGAAATGAAAATGTGATTGTTTTTTTTTTTTTGTTATTTGTCTCTAAATTGGAAACAAAGAACAAAAAAAGTCTTCTTTTTTTCATATAATTTTATTCTTGGGTCAAAAATTAAAAATGGGCCACATGACCAAATTAATTGATTTTATTATTTAATTGCTCGGACATTTTCTGTAACTCTTAGATTCTGTGACTCTAAGGGGGACTCTTTTGCTCTCTGCTCCTGAACGAACATAGTGCCCCTCAAGTGCACAAGCTCAAAACACAGTATAAACTTCTTAACATGCATGAGCTCTATATGCACTACTCGCATGTAAAGCGCTATTAAACTCCCTGAACGATGCTTAATTTTACTGTAATTTTCGGACTATCGAGCCCACCTAAATATGAGGTGAACCAGCTACATTTGAAAATAAAATAAATTTTGTACATATATAGGGCGTGCCTGAATATAAGCCACACATTTTCATGTTGTAACATGAAATATTCACACAAAAAGGTGGTACACGGAAGACCTTATTTATTACCTCTGCTAGGAGGTAATGTTTTGTCGTTCTGTTACACTGACTCAGTTCTTCCCACTGTCTACTCACTATGTTAAGCTTATGTGCAGTAGCTATTTCCTTCTTTGGCGGCCAACTCGATTGCCTTCAACTTAAAAGCTGCATTTCTTTGTGTTTTTCCATGATGAGCGTGTGTTCATGAAAACTAAAAAAAAAATAGATACAAACCAGAAGGGCTGGTGACAAAACAACAGTTAAGAGGAAAAAAGGTGTTTCTTTTTATCATGAATAGGTAATTTTGTTTCATATCAGGTAGCCTATCCTAAGTTTACTTATTTTTTGTTTTGTTTTAAACTCTATGCTTATTGTTTTTAAACACAAACAATGTTTGTATTGATCCTTAATGCTATTATTAAAATCTGATATGAGGTGAACATAATGCTTTGGTAGGGTCAAATATTATGATTGGAGCTGTCACAATTGGTGACCTTTGAGCCACTGACCTACTGTCACCTTTAAAATCAAAAACTTTGTATATTATAACAGATCCATGCACACATTGTTGTGTATAACAGTTTCATCCCTCTACCACTTTTAGTGTTAGCTCACCCATATTGTCATCACTGTAATTTCTTATTGGTAATGCAATCAGTGTGTTGTGAATAAGATAAGATTTCTTTCCTCTTGTGTCTTTGTGTAAAGTGTTGGATACCTTGGAAGAGTTGTTGCGAGGGGGGTTTTGTGGTCTTTTAGTCCCTCTGAATAAACAATTCTAATGTTTTTAGAATTTAACTTGACATTTATTAAAACAATGACAGTCCTTTTAACACAGTTTGAAAATTCATAAACTTAGCTTTCCTGTGTACAGTACACCATATACACTCTCACACACACACACACACACACACATACACACATACACACACACACACACACACACACACATATATATATATATATATATATATATATATATATATATAAATATATATATATATATATATATATATATATATATAGATATATATATACAGGTGCCAGATTCCATCCAACACAGATAGAAAAGCAGTTCTCAGAAGCAGTGGTTATACAACTAAATATAAGTGATTCACAGCTACCACTGTACAATGTACTCCAAAACAAAATGGGAAGAAAAGTTTATTACAAAAAGAACATTTGGCTGTGAAAAAAAGCAGTGTCTTTATTTTTCTTTACTAACTCAGATATTCACGGTATAAACTGACAAATATCTGAAAATCGATGTGTGCATGAAAATAAAAGTTTTTCCGAAAACTTTGAACTTTGTTCACCTTTTTAAAATCAGACTGTTCCTATTTTAGGCACAACTGTATATTTATGAAAATCTTCTAATTAAAAGCTGATTCCCAGGATATTTTTCCCACAAAAGCACAGTATGTGGATGGCAGACAAGCATCAGATCTTTTTTTTTTATGTAACATGTCCCATCTCACTATTCTGACACTTAATAACAACATAACATGTTAGTGCTTTGTATGAATTACTGGTCTGATGCTTTTATATAATGTTTCCAAGTGAAATCTGACCAAATCAAGTTATGAAAAAATGTATCCCTGTAGGTTGTAATTCCCTCAAAAATAAAACTATGTGCAAATAAAATTGTACTACACAGTGGTAAACAATGTAATTTTCAACCTCTTTTCTCTGCTGGGGTCCCTTTTAGACAATCACTACAAAGAACAGCTACAGCAACATGTCCTTGTACATTCCCAGCCTTAAAGAGATCAAAAATTAGTGTATGCACCATGGCTCTTTCTACCCACCATATTGAAATAAATAACTTTCAAAAGAAATATGTCAGCACTGGATTAAATGTCTTATTGCTTTATTGGATTCAAAAAGAAATGAATGTGATGTATTTCAGGTATGAAAAGAGCTTTCTGTGGTTGATGTCAAACCATATATATGCAAAGTTTGGATTTGATTTCTTAGAGAGCTCCAAAATAATAACTATATCTCAATAATTTGTACGTATTGTATACATTTAAAAGGTATCACAACTGGCTGGGTGTAATGGATGTTGTAAGAAGTAAAGTGAGACAAAAACCAAAACACCCACAACCTGAAAAAAGCTCCTGGTTCTTTAGTTATGTGATAGGCAGAGTATCACAGACAAAGAAAGGCTTTTTTACACTAAGATTCCATTCATGGCTCATTATTTCACTTTTTTGAAACTATTAAGGTGCTGTTTGTAAAGTTACACTGTCAAAAATTAACAGCAATAATGTGAGTTATTTAGCCTGTCATAAGAGTAAAAAATGGTTCTTAATTTTCTTAGTAATATTTTTACTATACTATTCAGCTTGCTAAATGAACTCAGCAAAAAAAGAGACGTCCCTTTTTCAGGACTGTGTATTTCAACAATAATGTTGTAAAAATCCAAATAACTTTACAGATCTTCATTGTAAAGGGTTTAAGCAATGTTTTCCATGCATGTTCAATTAACCATAATCAATTAATTAACATGCTTCTGTGGAATGGTCGTTGAGAACTTAACAGCTCACAGAAAGTAGGCATTTAAGGTCACAGTTCTAAAAACGCAGGACACTAAAGAGACTTGTCTACCGACAGTGAAAAACACCCAAAGAAAGATGCCCAGGGTCCCTGCTCATCTGCGTGAACATGCATTACGCATGCTGCAGGGAGGCATGAGGACTAATGATGAGGCTAGGGCAATAAATTGCCACTGTGAGACGCCTAAGACAGCGCTACAGGGAGACAGGAAGGACAGCTGATCATCCTCGCAGTAGAAGACCACGTGTAACAACACCTGCACAGGATCGGTACATCCGAATATCACACCTGCGTGACAGGTACAGGATGGCCACAGCAACTGCCCGAGTCACACCAGGAACACACAATCCCTCCATTAGTGCTCAGACTGTCCGCAATAGGCTGAGAGAGGCTGGACTGAGGGTATGTAATTTAGGCCTGTTGTAAGGCAGGTCCTTACCAGACATCACCAGCAACAACGCCGCCTATGGGCACAAACCCACCTTCGCTGGACCAGACAGGAGTGGCAAAAAGTGCTCTTCACTGATCAGTCGGTTTTGTCTCACCAGGGGTGATGGACGGATTCGTGTTTATCGTCGAAGGAATGAGCGTTACACCGAGACCTGTACCCTGGAGCGGGATCGATTTGGAGGAGGGGGGTCCATCATGGTCTATGGCGATATATCACATCACCATCGGACTGAGCTTGTTGTAATTGCAGGCAATCTCAATGCCTTGCGGGACAGGGAAGTCCGCATCCTCATCCTCCTCCCTCATGTGGTACCCTTTATGCATGCTCATCCGGACATGATCCTCCAGCAGGACAATGCCACCAGCCATACTGCTCGTTCTGTGCGTGAGTTTCTGCATGACAGCAATGTCAGTGTTCTGCGATGGCCAGCGAAGAGCCTGGATCTCAATCCCATTGAGCACGTCTGGGACCTGTTGGATCGCAGGGTGAGGGCTAGGGCCATTCCCCCCAGAAATGTCCAGGAACTTGCAAGTTCCTTGGTGGAAGAGTGGGGTAACATCTCACAGCAAGAACTGACAAATCTGGTCCAGTCCATGAGGAGGAGATGCACTGCAGTACTTCAAGCAGCTGGTGGCCACACCAGATACTGACTGGAACTTTTGATTTTGAGCCATTTGTGTTCCAAGTGAAATTTCATTTTAGCTATATGTTCAGCTCTAAATTAAAAACTTAGCTTGCTAACTAAATATTTAGTTTGAAGTTAAATATTTAGCTTGCCAACTAAATATTTAGGAATAAATGAATATTATGGTGAAAATATTACTTTAGAAATGGAAGATAAATAACTCAAATTATTGCAGTTAATGTTTTGACTGTGTAACTTTACTAAAATCACCTCATAAGGAGCAGTCTTCATCAGGCAAAAAACTACATAAGGTACACTGCCATTCTTTACAATCATATGTCTATATGGTGTGCAGCAATGTTTTCTTCCTGGATTCAAGATAGATAACGTGAGGATAAAATGACCTTGAGGGCTGTCTTACTAGAGTATTTCTGCCCCAGTTATTGTCAGAATAAACTTGAGTCCTTCCTATTATGGTTGTTGAAAAATTTGGCAAGTTTCAAATTATTTTCACAATTAGCTGTAACTTTACATATTAATAAAAGTGAAAGATGTGCTTTAGGATAGAATAAACTTGTCTGTCCTGAAGTAAATAACACAATTTTGTAATATTGCACTCTCTGCGGATCCTAAAATGATTTGTTGATACCTAAAAAGAAAGTTTCTTAGTTTTTTTTACATAAGAGGTAATGTAAAATATATTCACTTATGGGTTAAATTGTGAGCTAGATCCACGTGGACCGTCATGTCTACATTTAGCTGGTCCTTCACTTTTCCACCTGATCTGGCAACACCAAAAGTGAGAGAAATGTAGTTCATAACCTATCCTGACAGCTGTTCAGAAAGAATTTCCCATCCAAACCATTAAGGGCGTTATTCAACTCAGGAATACATTGATGGGCCAGTCCTCGTTCAACTGAGATAGAAAAAAAAACAATATTTGTTTCTATATTTCTGTGTCCCTCCCATGCCACTGTTGAGGCTTTTCTGGACTTACACAGCAGTTTACATTTTTTGGGTAATCATTATTAACCTGTCAAGTGGGACCCAAATACTAAACTATACAAACATCTGATGCCGATTAAAGAGAAAATAACACTACTGCATCCTTTCATCTGTTGACTGACATTCAGCTTTTTCAAAACAAGGTGTTATGAAATCAACTATCAACCTAACACAGAAAGGAAGTGGATTTCGGGACAGTTTGCTTGAACTCCACTTCTTTGCCAATCAGTTGTGGCAAGCCTTTTTTGTACTCAGTTCTTCCTAATAGGGCTGTTGTTTGGTGTAGGTAAGTGTGTAATGATTTCACCTGCTTTTAAAAAGTGGAGAGAGAAAAAACATCACACCCTTATACTTAAAAGTTAGATGTTAAAACTAGAATTATGCCTTGAAAGTTGTATTACAAACTTGAACGTTCACTCCTCGATCATAAGATATCTCTTTCACTTACTGTTATAAGTAAATGAATTACATTGTTTGGTTAATTTTACATATATTTAATTTCTCTTTTCAGGATATCAGTAGCAGATAGAGTTCTACTGAATAATACTACCACAGTGATCCATAATGTCTACTGTGGATCCCTTCTTGGGACCTGAGATGGCCCTCACCAGTAGACACTGTTTGGAAGAAGGCCCAGGAGACAGACACTCTACTTCTGGCGGCATATCAAGTACAACCTGCTGGTTATCTTCTACACTGTCATTATTCAGTCTGTCCTGTGTTCGTCCATCACAATGTGGCTTGGCTCATCAACAGAACAGCACAGGTCCAGATTGCAAAAAAAACAATCAGGTCTGCACAGAGGATTATCAATGCTGACCTTCCCTCCATGCAGGACTTATAGGGTAAGAATAAGGGCAGCTATCATATCTGTAGATCCCGCACATCCTGGACACAAAGTGTTTAAAATTTTACCCTCAGATTCCAGCTGCTAAAGAGACAGTTTCTTCCCCCAGGCTGTCTTTCTGATGAACACATTGAACACATTACAGCCAGAGTAGTCTGCCATTCGGCTGGGAAACAAAATAAGCATATTTTTGCACTATAAAGCCTGCCTGTCTTTTTTTTCATTAAGTGTGTGTGTGTGTATTGGTTGTACATACACATGTACATTCTGTTCCTGTCATTTGTTTTACTTCCTCTGAAGTTTCTACATTTATATTTAATATCTGTAAACTGTGAGTGCTTGAAACCAAAGTCAAAGTCCTTGTTTGTGCACACGATCGATATCAACAAAGCTGATTCTAGTATTAGTTTTGAATCATTATTCTATGTATATCAATATAATGTCCAGTACCAATGTTGTACCCAATCAATACCACTCTGGAGAAAATGACAGAATTCTACAAAATCAACCACAAAAGCTTTGAAGAACAAGACCAAGATCAATTAAGCTTCTCCTGCTGTCTTGATGTCTTACCCACAACATTCTTGAAGAAAGTTCTGTCCGTCATTGCATCTGATCTGATTCAAATACTAAACTCATCCCTTTTGTCATATGTTTCCCCCAGTATTTAAAAACAGCAGATATCAAACCACTGCTGAAGAAAAACAGTCTAGACAGGTTGCTATGGGAAAATTACCAGCCATTCTCCAACTTCCCATTTTTCGGAAAGATGACTGATATAGTGTTTCAACAGTTCTTCTTAACAAAACCACCTGGATGTCTTTCAGTCTGGTTTCTGGTTACAGACAGACATGAAAAAGTAAACTTCAAGTGAGACCTATACATTATGAAGTTGATGCTGTTACTCACACCCCCTGACTCACTAAACCTTTTGGGATATTTTTAGGAAGACTTGAGGCTGTAAGAAAATAACTACCAAATCACCTTACTGCGCATGTAATACTGTGGCCTCCACAATTTGACTACATATTATTTTACAGTATAAAAATATCTAATATGTGCTTATCAAATCTGCCAATGAATAATAATCTGACCATTGATCAGAAGAAAATGTAGTTTAATTTTCACAAAAGCTAAATGAAAAGGAATATAAAGTAGTTTAAGTTTTTCTTTTACACAGCATGAACTATTAAATATTACATTTTGCAGGATTAGATATTTCTTTTTGTTTATTCACAACTCTTGCAACAGAGAACACATAACTGTTTATGAAAACAACTAGGTCAAGGTCGAGGCAGAACCATGATGGGGTCAGGTTGTTTGGGTTTTGTGGGATGTGTGAGGAAGGACAAATTAAACAACTAACTGCTTAGAGTTTGTCACTATCATAACACTAAGCAGAATATCTGTACGATAATCAAGACAAGCTTTAGCTTGGATATATGTGAATATATCTTTAAATATTTATATCTTTAAATGTATATTCCTTCACGACAACTGGGATGGTTGACGTTTTCCTCTTCTGACTTCTCCCCCTTTCTGTGTTGCTAATTTCCCTGTGTGTCAGGGTAGCTAATACTGGGATCCTCACACACCTGTTACAAATCCAGCTACCGCATAAGAGGCCAGACTGTCTGTCTTGTGTACAGTCCAGCCTGTTGAGCTTACCTGTTCCTAGAGTAAAATCTTAACTTAGCACTTTTCTGTTTGTGTCCCAGCTGAAAATTCATCTACACCATTCTGCAGATTCTCAAGTCGACTCCTAGTTCATAGTATGACTACTATGCTTACCTGGGAAACTAATCTTTTTCAACTGGAGCTAAACGTTGGTCCACACTCTCTATTTAACCTGCGCCAACTTACCAGACTGTTTACCCTTATCAAAAAACTGTCACTGGAGATCAGCAAATGTCTCAAATACCTTTATTTGGAATGACCCCCTCACCCTAGATCCATATTGAATCCAACGTTGAGCAGACGTCTGTAAAGGCAGTAAACTGCGCATTCCAAGACAACATCACAACATAAATTTCCTCTCCATGTCAGGTTAAGGATTGCTGGACGATATGACCAAACGATTCAGAACAGATTTTACTCAACCGATATTTGTTTCCAGGAGACCTGCCATGACAGTTCTTCACCATCAGGCCTATTTGAGCTGGTGTAGGCAACATTTACATTGGAACCTGAAGATGCAGAATGTAATATCCAGAAATATGTCCTGATTTTGACGAAGACAGTTTGGTAATACAGTCAGTGTGTGAAGAAGATGGATAGAATGGTATACTGATTGCTACACCTATAGGGTAATAGCTTTTGGTGGAGGCAGTGGGATGGTGTCGAACAGCATCTATTTCACTTGAATACCAATAATCTTCATAAAAAGTCGCAATCTCAATGCAAAGATATCGAGATGAGATTCAGTGGTAATCCCATATCTCCGCAGTCTGAACTCAGTCTCTGTCCTCTAGAACGGGGAAGTGGAGAGGATGGTGGTCAAAGAATTGGAGGCAATCCCATAACAGCATGTAATCAAGTGAGCAGCAAAAATGCCTAATTTTTTGCTTCGATAAAACGCACCTTAACTTTACTCTGCAGCTGTTTAAAGCTGCAACAATAAACCATACTCAGTTTCTGACACCGAGTGCGGAACGGAGGCAGACGGGTTTCCGTACAGCTTCTGCATGGTGTGCCCTTCTCACCAACTGCTGTTTGAGTGCAGAATGTCTCCAGAATGCAATGAGTGAAAGCAATGAATGGGGAGCAATAGTTTGCAAAACATTGAAGAATTTTGACATAATACATTTAAAGATATACTTGTAAAAATAACGTGAACATACACTGAACTGATATCTCAATTATTAACAATAAAATTAAAAACGAAAAAAAAAATGCAACATGGGTTTTATTTTGAAAAATACAGGATGCACCTCGCTGGCCCACATCTCACTTCCTGTATTGCTCGTATTTTTTTTTTTACTTCATGGAAATCTTTATGCTGCGTCTGGAAAAAAATAGACTTCATGTTCAAACCTTCCAGAGCTTCGGATCCATTTGGATGTGTCTGCCACAAAATGCTTCAACCTCCTATTTCTAACATGTGTTGTTACAGATTTTCCACTCCCCATAGTTGCAAATACACACAGACCTACTGTGGTCATTTATATGCTGCAACAAGCACCTAACTGGCACTTCTGAGTATGGCAGAGAGTAGAGCTGGCCTTCCCAGGAAAAAAGTGACATAATATTCTGCAGTCCGAGGTTTAATGGAATCTCAGCAATCAGATCTTTTTTATGCATATTACAAGGCTCAGAGCCTGAAAAGACAAGAGAAAAACACCTTTAAAAATGAATGAACTTGAAAATGAGAAGGTTAACATGATTTATGCTGAAACAAAGTGGGGGGAAAGCTCATCGTAATGATGGGAAGCTGCCTTGGAATTCATTTGTTCTGAGTGACATTCCGCACGATGGAACGCTATTCATCTTCATCATTCATCACCTGTCCTCAAGTCTATGAATGACAGGGAATCTGCGGCCATTTGTGTGCCTATAATTCCCATTGCCATATTATGGGCTCACACATATAGCAGGGTCCTGTCTAACAGAATCTTGGAAAGGTAGCTGGTGAAGTGATGGGATAGAGATGTCACAGCGTCAGGTATATCAGTGGTTCCCAAAGTGGGGGTAGGGGGCGCAGTCATTGCAGGAGTGGGGCGGTATGAATGGATCAAATTTAAAAGCTAATATAATGGACAGGCTTTCACATCAATGCAAAAAAGAAGATAAAACCATTTCAGATAAAGCTTCTAAATCAACTTCCTTCCCAGCCAAAGAGTAGAAATTATGACGAAGCATTTGTTGCCTTTGGTTTTGTTATACCAAACACCTGCAAATGCTCAATGGGCTCATATAAAGTTTTGTACATTGTGGCACAGTGTGAGAAACCACACACTGCAGACGATTACATACTTCCCTGCACTATGGACATGGTTGTATCTATGATTCTTAACAGAAGCCAGCAAGCTATGGGTTATTCCTCTGTCCAATATCATCATTTATGAGATGTCAACGGACATATAGGGACTCTGTAGAGATCTGCACAGATGAGCACATCTCCAATAATGCAGTGCACGCACTGCATTATTTAAATTCAATTCAAAAATACTGTATTGATCCCAGAGGGAAATTATGTAATATATATATATATATTATATATATATATATATATATACACACACACAGTGGGATACAAAAGTATTTAGTCAGCCACCAATTGTACCAGTTTTCCCACTTAAAAAGATGAGAGAGACCTGTACTTTTCATCATAGGTATACCTCAACTATGACAAAAAAAAATTCAAAATGTATTTGCAAATTATGGTGGACAATAAGAATTTGCTCACCTACAAACAAGCAAGACTTCTGGCTCTCAGACCTGTAACTTCTTTTGTAAGAGGCTCCTCTGTCCTTCACTCGTTACCTGTGTTAATGGCACCTGTTTGAACTCGTTATCAGTATGAGGCAAGGTAAGGCAATTTTATTTGTATAGCACATTTTCAACAACAAGATAATTCAAGGTGCTTTACATGATTAAGTGGTAAAACAAAAATAGCAGTAAAACACAAACAAAGCATTTAAAGTAAAAACAGCAATAAAGCAAGAAGCACACACAGATAAAATATGGCTAAGACCAAAGAGATGTCAAAGGACACCAGAAACAGAATTGTAGGCCTGCACCAGGCTGGGAAGAATGAATCTGCAATAGGTTAGCAGCTTGGTGTGAAGAAATCAACTGTGGGACCAATTAATAGAAAATGGAAGGCATATAAGACCCCTGATATCTCCCTTTATCTGGGGTTCCACGCAAGATCTCACCCTGTGGGGTCAAAATGATCACAAGAACGGTGAAAAAAAAATCCCAGAACCACACGAGGGGACCTAGTGAATTACCTGCAGAGAGCTGGAACCAAAGTAACAAAGGCTACCACCAGTAACACACTACTCCGCCAGGGACTCAAATCCTGCAGTGCCAGACGTGTCCCCCTGCTTAAGCCAGTACATGTCGAGGCCCATCTGAAGTTTGCTAGAGAGCATTTGGATGATCCAAAGAGGATTGGAAGAATGTCATATGGTCAGATGAAACCAAAATATAACTTTTTGGTAAAAACTCTTACTTTTTTTGTTTGGAGGAGAAAGAACGCTGAGTTGCAATCAAAGAACACCATACCTACTGTGAAGCATGGGGGTGGAAACATCATGCTTTGGGGCTGTTTTTCTGCAAAGGGACCATGACGACTGATCCATGAAAAGAAATGAATGAATGGGGCCATGTATTGTGAGATTTTGAGTGAAAAACTCCTTCCCTCAGCATAGACATTGAAGATGAAAAGTGGCTGGGTCTTTCAGCATGGCAATGTTCCCAAACACACCACCCAGGTAACGAAGGAGTGGCTTCGTAAGAAGCATTTCAAGGTCCTGGAGTGGCCTAGCCAGTCTCCAGATCTCAACACCATAGAGGGAGTTGAAAGTCCGTATTGCCCAGCGGCAGCCCCAAAACATCACAGCTCTAGAGGAGATCTGCATGTACGAATGGGCCAAAATACCAGCAAAAGTGTGTGAACACCTTGTGAAGACTTACAGAAAACGTTTGACCTATGTCATTGCCATCAAAGGGTATATAACAAAGTGTTGAGATTAACTTTTGTTATTGATCAAATACCTATTTTCTACCATAATTAGCAAATAAATTCTTTATAGATCAGACCATGTGATTTTTTTGGATTTTCTTTTTCTCATTTTGTCTCTCCTAGTTGAGGTATACTTATGACGAAAATTACGGGCCTGTCTCATCTTTTTAAGTGGAAGAACTTGCACAATTGGTGGCTGACTAAATACTTTTTTATCCTACTGTATATATATATATTAGAGCTGGACAATGATTTGATAATGATATATATCGATCGATCGATAGACATAAGGTGCGAAAGGAAAAAAAGGCTCGATAAAAAGTTAAATACTAAAAAGTTTCCGCAACTTTTTTATTATAGCCAATGGGGTAGCTTGCTATTATAGTCAGACTAACTCCCAACCAATCGCAAGCGCGTGCAGCATCATACAACCGTCTATCCTGTTAAACCATAAAGGAGAGCAAAAGATGTCGCAGCAAGTCGAGGCTAAGGAAATTGTTCCCAAAAGAGGTTTTAGTAATTCCCCAGAATGGCAATATTTTGGTTTTTACAAATCCTACAAAAACCAAGCAGTCGTTTGCAAAATTTGCAGAGAATTTATAAAAACGAAGTCTGGTAACACCACTAACGCCTCTCTTGACTCACGATATGAAGTGCCGGGCCACAAGTATTTCTCTAACATGGCGCTTTCTAATCTGTATAACTAGAGCGGGGAATCCGTCCAAAATGAGCTGTCATCTGTGTCTTTCTTCGCCAAAACGTCGGACCTCTGGTCGAGTCGCACAAGGAGCCCCATCTCAGCCTGTCCGTTCACTACTGCTTTGTTTTTGGTGAGCTAGAACTAGCTGCATATCCAGCAGGATGATTAAAAAATACCTCATTGTGATGCTAGGCTGAATAGTGAGTTGATTTTTGCCTACATTTCATTTTGCTCGTGTTCAGTATTTTTTTTCCATTGTTTTTTTGTGTTTACATGTTAGCCAGGTCCTACTAGTTTCTGACCTATCTGTTGTATCTATATCCAAAGAAGTTTTATTTTCATTCAAACACTAACATGTATTTATCTGATTTTCTAGTCACTAGTCTTTTCCTTTTGTTATCAGTATTTACTAAAGTGACTCAAGTCAGTTATAAAAAGGTGTTATAATTAAGGGTTGAATTGAATTCAGTTTTTGTGTTGTGTTCCTTATTAAAAGTAATTCATTAAGGAAAAGCATAAAATTGCAGGGGTTGCAATGAAAATATATGTTCTAATAATTATCGATAATTACCGCAATTGATAAATATGAATTCTTTTAAATCGATATGCTTTTCCTTTATATCGTCCAGCCCTAATAAATATAATTTAAGACCAGAAGCTACATTTTCGTCAGCTTCTGGTCTTAAATTTACATTTAGGTTACAAATGTAACCTATTACATTAACAGTATCCCGAGAGCATCCTGATAAAGATGTATCCACATTTATGTAAAAAGGGCTATCAATAGACAAAATCTAAACTGAGTTGGGAAAAATGCTAGATCAAAAGGTAAGGAAGGAGAAATTCTTGAGGAAATTATATTGATCTTTATGCGTTTTTGTAGACACACTGATCGCAAAAATTGTCGCATGACTGGAAAAATTGGCTAAAAGTTGTAAAGTCTATGCCCACCTTGCCCCCTGGAGGACACAGGCCTGCACCATCTGTGCATTCATGCATGGATCAGGTGACACTGCAACTTTAGAACACCTTACATTGAAGAGATATGAGTTAATCAGTTACCTGTTGATACTGTACCCACTTTTGAATTTAAGTTTTTACTGAATGTAACATCGAACTCTGCAAAGAATGCTGCAGCATCCGCCAGAAAGAAACATGATTGTATAAGACAGTGTAATATTGGTCAATTCAGATACTGATTACATGGAAATTGTGCTGAGAGCACCTATGGATTATAGTGAAGTTTAACACTTTAATACTGCTTTCTTGTTATCCTTTTGTCTTTTTATTTTTATTATCCTAGCCTACCTGTGTGAATGAATTAGGCTTGTTGTATTTACTGACTGGCTTAATATAAGTAAAACATCTTTGATAGGCCATTCATTATTTTATATAAAGTTCCATCAGGAGGTGAACTGGTAAGATTTGGATCTGGACCATTTCAATATAAACAGTGGGGATCATATTTTTATTGTTTGGTCAGTGAATTCAGTATTTTACACATTTTTATAAACATTTGAATAGCAGCGATGTGCTTCTCCAAGACATCATGAGCACACATTCTAGAGCCAATAATTTGAAGTGAAAATTTGGCTGGCGGCGATGTGAGGTGGCGAGGCATCATCTCTAATGTTAAAGTAAGATGTGGGTCTCCTGAGTCTGGTAATCTGTGGTAGTTTTCGAACTCCATACAGCTGTAGAGCCGTGCTCTCATCCGAATCACTGATTTAGAGGCGTATTTTCTGCAGCTTATCTACCTGACATGTCTGGGCAGCTGAACAAACACAGTATCCACAGAGGCAGGTGGCATGTCCGCACAGTGAACATCCACTTTAACGTTTAAAGATGTAAAGAATACAAGGACATTTGCCCCTTTCAAGAAAAATGTGCTGAACAGGCATGTGTTTCAGTCATGTTTCACACTGAGACAGTATGAAAAAGTTTGACACATTTTATTATTTTACAACCACAAACATCAAAGTATTTTATTTTGATTTATTCTGATAGAACAACACAAAATAGTAAATAATTGGAGAACACATGGTTTGTTTTTGTTTTTTATCTGAAAAGTGTGGCATACATACATATTCATCCCATCATCCTAAAGCCCACCCTCATTAAAACAAATGCAAATACAGCTGCATGTTTTCTGGGATATGTCTCCATCAGCTTTGCAAATCCAAAGGCTAATATTTTTGCTCAAGCATATGTAAACCGCAAATGTCAAGTCTTGCCACAGATTCTCAATTGGATATATGTCTGGATTTTGCCTGAGCTATTCTAAATCGTTCTACACAAAAATTATATCAAATAATTTCTTGACTATGCATGCACATATCTCATCCCATCATCTACACTCAACTTAGAAAATGTTTTGAAAAGAACTGGTGATATAAATAATAAGTTACTTATCAATAAAAAGCTAATAGTCAGCTTGGTCTTACAAACCTACAGAGGTGAATTATTGGGATGTCTGGGTCAAGTTAGAGGTGTTTATCTATGTCAGGAGATGCTGCTCTAAACCTTAATGTCAGCGTTTGGGAGTTCACCCTCCTAAGATACTCATAAACCTACTGTGATTATTTACATGCTGCAAAAGTGCACCTGTAGAACTTTTTTTGTGTTTGTTTTTTACAAAATTTTTGCGAACCAAAGGTTTTGTCTCTGCCAGATTTAACTTCACCAACATGTTTCTTCTGACTGCAACTAATATTAACAGAGACATTGGAACAGCAAGCTAGAGTACAGAGTTAAATCTGATAGAGAAACGGTGGACGAAGCTCAAGTTTGGGGTGATGGCAAGGAACTCCTCAAAGGACTTGGAACTCATCATTGTCAAATTGTCAAAATACCTGTGGAAAAGAGGGGTTCATTGCTGGATTGTTAATAAAGGCTTTCCTATTGATCATTGAGAAGTTCATAAAAAGATTTTATTGATTGCACGAGAAGGGCATAAACAAATAGTGACATAACTTTAAGTTTCAATCAAACAGGGGTATGGATAATTCTCGGTTTAACTATCTCTGTCTTCTGTCTGTCTGTCTGTCTGTTTCTGTGCAAAGACCACTTTATTACACATTGAAGGCCAAGCTACCACTTTCCTTCCTTCCTTCCTTCCTTCCTTCCTTCCTTCCTTCCTTCCTTCCTTCCTTCCTTCCTTCCTTGGATGTGAACAAAACAAAGGAGATCATTGTAGATTTCAGAAGAAACAGGAATAAGTCAAAAACTGTTTTCATCATGGGAGAAGAAGTGGAGGTGGTTGAGGGGTATAAATACCTCGGAGTTCACCTTGACAACAGACTGGACTGGAGGCGCAACAGTGAAACCGTCTACAAGAAGGGACAGAGCAGACTGTACTTCTTGAGGAAGCTTAGGTCCTTCAAGGTTTGCAGCAAGATGCTGGAGATCTTCTACAAGTCTGTTGTGGAGAGTGTAATCTCTTCAGCCATCATCTGTTGGGGTAGCAGCATCAGAGCCAGGGAATTAAATAGGCTAAACAACCTGATAAAGAAGGCTGGTTCTGTTCTTGGGACAACTGTGGAACATCTGGAGATGATGATGCAAAGAAGGATTCTTCATAAAATCAAAAAAAGGATGGACAACCCTGAGCATCCTCTTCATGAGACAGTCATACAACAACAGAGAACAACAGAGAGAGTCTTCAGTCGGAGGCTTCTTCAGTTTCGCTGCAATACAGACCGCTACAGGAAATCCTTCCTGCCCACAGCTATCATTATCTACAACAACTCCTCAAATAATTAATTATATGAGCTATACCAACACTTACTTTATTGATCCCAGAGGGAAATTATTTTTGAATTGAATTGAATTAAATTGAATTTGAATTCCTTCCATCCATCCATCCTTCCATCCATCTTCTTACGCTTATTCAGGGTCAGGTCACAAGGGCAGCAGCTTAAGCAGAGAGGCCGAGACTTCCCTCTCCCCAGCCACTTGGGCCAGCTCGTCGGGAGGAATCCTAAGGCGTTCCCAGGCCAGCCGAGAGACATAGTCCCTCTAGCATGTCCTGGCTCTTCCTCTGGGTCTCCTCCCGGTGGGACGTGCCTGGAACACCTCACCAGTGAGGCATCCAGGAGGCATCCTGACCAATGGCCCGGCCACCTCAACTCCTCTCAATGTGGTGATGACAGAAAGACAAAACAGAAACATATCAGTGTAACAGAAAGATATCAGTGTGTAACAGTGTATCTTTCTATTTGATAGACAAGTTAACTTGACCATAATAAGTTTACCTTGTATCTGGCCAAAGCACAGGGATCATCTCGTCATGTGCTCCCAAATCTTTAGGCCCACTGGGAGAATTGCTATTCTCCTAAGTCAACCAGCTTATGAAGTGTCCACCAATAGGTTGCTGATAATTTACTGCCTCCTCCACTAACATTACTATGGGCTGTGCAGCTAGGATTCTTACAACTCACATCTGTATGTTGGTGTTTTAGGTCTGAATCATTTTAAAGGCATCTTCATCTAGTTGAGATGGGGGTGTTTTTTGTCCAAAAGGCACACTAGTTGCCTCTCTGCACTAGCTGGTCAAAAAGAATTAGGCCAGTCCACTGGTATCGGAGTGCTGAATTGGCCCAGGTTGAAAGATGCACACGTTCAATGCATTTGGCTGTATCGACAAACCTCTCTTTGTTGACATCTGCAGTAAATCTTCCTTTCTTGCTTATTATGAACAAAGTGGCTTTTGAGTGTGATGGTTTCAAAAGGAACAGAGAGCCCAAATAAAACAGCTGAACCACTGAGTGCTATGATTATTAAAAGGAACGTTGCGAGAGCGAAACAGGGACTGGCATTGTTTGATGAATTATTTGTGTTATTTTATTTATCTGCTGAATTATGCATTTTACTGTTTTCTGTGGCATCAGTGCTGACATTCTTAGTATTTCTTTAAAAATCTGGGAGACAGGAGGAGAGCTTTGGAAGTTTTCGAAAGCCTCTCTCGGCAATTGTTTAGCTGACTTACATCTTGTTATGAAGTCATGCCATCACCCATATTTCCTTACACTTCAGCTAAGAGCCTGTTTTCCTTTTGCTTGCACTCAATATGTCTTTCCAAGTTTTGCATCTTGATACCACCGGCAAGTTGAACAGTTTTGCATGGCATCCAGTCACCTCTGGAAGACAGAAACGGAACAGTTAAGCTGCAGGCTGTGCAGCAATTCTGTAATGCAATGCTTTTTGACTCATTAGATTAAAGATAAGAGGGTGATAACATGTGTTTCTGTTTTTTGCAGTTGTTAGGCTGTGACGGCGAATTAGAGTGGCTTTTTCCTCATCGTGCATCTAGGGTGAAGTTAAGTTCATGCATGGCTGGCTTATATGCAGTGGATATGGAAAGAATTTAAAGCAGTTCCCTTTTCCACAATTTTGTTATGCTAAGGCTTTTTTTCCAAGTTGGACACAAATAAAGTTTCTCTCAGAACTCTACACCCAGCACTCCATAATGACAATGTGATTTTTTTGGGGGGGGGCTTAACTAAGACATCACAGTTACCTATGTATTCACAGGCTTTGTACTATACTTTGTTGATGCACCTTTTGGTGAAAAACATCCCCACAACATGATACTACTACCACCATGCTTCACTGTAGGGATGGTATTAGGAACTTGATGAGCAATGCCTTGTTTCCACCAAACATGCCTGGCATTAATGCCAAATACTCCATCCTTGTCTCATCACGCCAGAAAATTTAATTTATTTCTTATGCTCCAAGAGTCCTTCAGGTCACTATCGCCACATTCCGGGTGGGCTGACATGTACCTTTACTATAGGGGAGGCCTCCATCTGGCCCCTCCATCCTATAGATGGTTGTCCTTCTGGAAAGTTTTCCTTTCACAACAGAGCAACACTGGAGCTCTGGCAGAGTAACCATCGGAATCTGAGTCATGCCCCTGATTGCTCAGTGTAGACGACGAGTCCTGGTGGTTCCACACTTACAGATAATGGAGTACCACATAATTTTAAGGTTGCTGTAATTAAACTTTTACTTAAGAAACCTTCTCTCAATCAAGGTGACCTAATGAATTATAGACCCATGTCTTATCTACATTTCTTATCTAAATTCCTTGAGAAAATACTTGCTAATCGAGTGTGTGAGCATCTAATAATACATTTTATATTTTTATTTATTTTAGAGCGCCTTTCTAAAAACCAAGGTCACATTACAAAAAAGAACAAATCTGAGAAAAATATTAATACATACACAATCAGCAAAACAATTAATCAATTAGCAAATCAATAACTGGACAACATCCAAAATAAGTGTCTATAGTGAATAAGCCCGTTTGAACAGTTTTGAGCTTTGACTTAAATAAACAGTAACAACTGTTGTATTCTACTTTTTTGGGGCTATTTTTTTATTATGCAGTACATATGTTTTAACTATATCTTTAGTAAGCGTTTAGAGGTAAATAGGCCTGTTTATATTATTCAGGGTAGTAAAACATGACTGTTTACCAGTATTTTATGGAGGTAAGGTTTTAAGTAAATAAACTCTTGGGCAAAGATATGAACTAAAAGCAGGGAGGATCGGTTATAACTCTAGTTCATGGTACGGCTATAAAACCAGGTCAGGAGACCTGGAGAAAATGTATGACTTGTCAAGATGTAGAAGGAGGAGAGAGGAGTCATGTGATATTTTCTTTGTTCTTCTGTAATAAAAATGGTACACCCTTGTAGAGAAGCGAGTCAAATCTTTTCTGGCTCCCATCTGCAGGTGCGTCCAGTGTGAAACAGATATCTGTTGTTGTGTGTGTTATTTTACTCTCTGTCTCTCAGTTCTGGGTCTTATTTTGAAACGGTTCCCGCCGGGGTTTTGGAGTTCGGCGCCCCCACCTTTCTGAGTGAAAAGCGAGTTGCAGAGCATATTATGGTACGAAGCCGACAAAATGGTGGAGGATGCGGGCATTAATTTGGTTTTGAGTTTTCTCAGGGCTGAGAGAGATTGAGTGTGAGTAATGAGTGTGGCATAACTGATTGATACATGTGTTTGTGGCATTATAGTAATTTTGTGTTTTTTTCTTTGAGTTCAACAGAGAATCGGAGAGCGACTGGATTGATCCTTGCTAATCAACACCCGGGTGGTTTTGTATCAATCTGGAAAAGCGCTAACACCAAATTAATAGGTATTGATCGATTTAAACGTTCTCCATTTAATGTTGACGTGTTGTTCTTTCGGTTGAGGGCCGACCAAAGTGCGGACCAGAGCTTGAGGGTTGGCCGCCTCGCCTCCGGTAGGACGCTGTCGGAATTCTCCAAGGCTGGCAAACGAGAAAAGTTGACAGCAGCAGAGCCTGTGTGCTCTCTGTTGTCGAGACGGATTCCCTTGGAGAGGCCGGCGTATCTTCCAAACGCACGATTGAGCCACGTGAATTGGATTGTGTTTAAAGGTCCGGCTTTAGGTGGCTCCGGTTGAGGTATTGTAAAATTGCTGTACTTTTATTTTCTTTCTAGTGTGAGTGTGTGGGTGATTGGAGAAAGTGGAGGTTACGGAAGGGAGCTACCAAGTAGCTCTTTGCACACCGGCCTCATATAAACTTCTCATTTAGGGGAACTAACCGACTGAATCTAAAACCATAATTCCTCTGCGAATCTTAAACGCCTAGACAATGCCCGCGCTTTTTGTATAGACAATAAGCGTAGAAGCTTGACATTGTAGAGGAATAAGGGAATATCATTTTCAGTCGGCTAAAGTACCACCATAGCTAGCTTACGGCTAACACACAGTGTGGATGAGTCTCGCCTGGAATAAAGGCGTTCAACCTTGTGCAACTACGTAAACACGTCTAAAGCATTGTCTAACACATATATATAGGACTGTTATTATGGATAACTGGTAGTAAACTCTTTAGAATATATATAAAATAACTTTTTTATTGTAACAGAGCGGTCACGTTTGGCTTCCGGTTGAGCTAGGTTGCTCATGGTTACAGCTAATCTCTGGTAGCTTAGCTTCCGAACTGTATTTATTTGGCTCGGTTAAACAGTCATTCGAGTATTGGTGGCGAAGTGTGGTTTTGTTGGAAGCATTGTGTTCTTGTCTTTGGTTGGTTTACTTATGAGTACGGTTTGTTAAGTTTAGCATCGTAGTGAAGAATTAGCCATCTGTGCACCGGCTTCTTCATTCCGCGGTATGACCCGGAAGTTCTGTTGGGCCTGACTTGATCAGTCAGTCCGGTGGAGTTTTTTGAGCAAACTGTTTACGATTTTGTGTTGCAAAGCGAGTTTTAAATTTTCGGTATATGTTTTAATGGTAATTAAAAATTCCTTTATATTGGGAGAATTCTATTTCTTCGTGTGATTCGCCGAAGTGTGCGTCCCGGGTTTTGGTGCCGGCCGGACTCTATTAGGAATTCTTTGATTTTTAGACGAAACGGCAATAATCTTCGTATATAAATAAATTAATGATAAGATAAACAGTGCTTTATAAACCTTTTTAGCTTTCCTTCGTTTCGGCTTTGCCTAAAACATTATTAAGGTTAATGTTGCATGACTAAATAATACATAAACCCCTTCACTATAAAAAGAAATAAATGAAAATTAAATAAATAAAAACTGTGCCTGCCTTTACTGTTAACTGCATTAATATTGGGATAAATTTGGGCCTACGAATTGATAGTTTATCAATTAAAATAAATAATTTACAGAGTTAATACAAATAACCTTCTCGCCCCTTGACCGCTGGAGATAGGCACCAGCCCCCCCGCAACCCTGCATTAGGATGGACGGGTATAGAAAATGGATGGATGGATGGATACAAATAACCTACTTTGTTAAATTTTAATCCATTTTGGATTTTGTTACGAATTTTCAATGGCAGCCGAATATAAATTACTCCCTGCTCCACAGGGACAGGAGTGGCGCACTTTAGATGCCCAATTGTTAGTATACATTTCTAAATTATATTCTGTTTTAGTTGATAAGCCCGGTAAAAAAGATAAAAACCAGTTCCAGGGCCCTATGACGGCCATGTGGGCTCGTCATGGTGCCCGAGGGTATGATAAGCGGAGTCTCTCACAGATGTGTTTTGAGGAAGGAAAACGTTTTGCAGATAAAGCTAAAACAGCAAAGAGCATCACTGGTGCTAAAATGAGACACTTAAAAGCTGAGAAAATGTGGAAAACATGGGGTTTAACAGGACAGGGTATTGATCATTTGTGTGTTACTGCAGAAAATAGTTTTTTGGCAGACCATACTCCTCCCCCGTACCAGCCAATGTACCCCATGTTGACGACCTCTGGTCAAACACATATTTCATGGGGGTTGGAGACAGACAATGGCCAGATTGTACTTCAAAACACGCAGGGTGACGCACAGAGTTCACCATCTCCTTGTGCGCCATCCCCGGTGGGCACCTCTCTTACCCCCCCTCTTCCTTCAAGCAGTGCAGTGTTGCACTGGAGTGGCCTCCCACAGAGGTCTGTAGCCCATAAACCATTGACTAATAAACCACAGGGTGATCTAAAGGTAAAAGATGATGGACAAGATTATAAATTGCGTTTTGAAGTCACCGGTAAAGGGATTGTAGAACACACTGGGGAGGAAAAGCGACAGCTACTAAAATTAGTTAGCCACAAAGTAGAACAGGACACCGATAAATTGTTCTTGGCGTATAATGCTAAATTGATGGACGAGATGGAGCAGCACGAACACAGGTTAACTAAAGTTCAGCGACAGATGGATGAGGTGCTGCAGGATCAGGAAAGATTAGCATCTGTGGTAAGGGGGCAAGCTGTAGACCTTCCAGGGAGTGTCAGCCCCAGTCAACGTGATGAATGTGCAGCAGTTGTACAGGTTGACAATATGCAGACGTTGGTGGACAAGGGGAGTGAGGGGCCATTTAAGAATACCAGATCTAAGTTACCACTGGGGGCATGTGGGGGCCCTGATTTAATGCTTCCTTTAGTGGGAGCATCGGATGGTTCAGTAATTTACAAACCATGGAAGATGGCTGACGTATCTGCCATCATTCTGCAACTCCCTGGTCCGTGGGCTGGCAGAGAACCACAGGTTTCACCGCACCCTGACCCGGACCCTCGCAGTGATCATCAGCATCTGAAGGGCCTGGTCTCCTCCTTCCTTCCGGCTCCCCGTGACGTGCAGGGACCTGCGGTGTCTCCTTCCGAGGCTGGGCGTGTTTGGCTGAGGGTGTATAAAAGAAAGTGGCAGGAGCCCAGGTGGTCTGGCCCGTTCCAGGTTGCTGCTCGTACAACCCATGCTGTCCAGCTGCGGGGAAAGGGTTCTACTTGGTTTCACTGGTCACAGTGTGCTCCTGCCCCCGACCCCCCTCCTGTCCCTCACGCTGCAGCAGCTCTCTGCTGACCTGGGAGAATCTCTTTGCAGTGGGTGGTGTCGGTTCTGACTAGGCGTGTCGACTGCCGAAGCCAGGAGGCGGGGCCTGGCCCACCCAGAAGATTGGTTGGGGTTGCTGTAATCATCCAGTGTAATCTATATGTGCAAAAATTGGGCGAGATAAGCAATTTGGACTTGCTTTTCTCGAAGAGGGATTATACCGAAGAGAAAAGATCGCAAGAAATCAAACACATTTCACAGCAGGTTTTGACCACCTCACAATCGGTGGGGGAAGCTATTGGAGGCGGGGCCTGTCTGTGCATTTGTGTTTATTGGGGGAAATGTTCAGTTAATGAAGTAACTGTCATTTCAGTGAGGGCGATCTGCATAAAAAGACAGTAACATTTGGAAAAATAAAGAGTCCACTGTACTGAATCATTTCATCACTCTGGTAGCCGCCTGCTGCCAGAGAAATAAACAAGAGCGAAGACTAGAGAAGAAAATAATAAAGACTGAACAGTTATTAATCATTTTTCTTGTATTTTACAGGTTGTTTAACCAATTTTTATTTACAGGTGCAGATTGTTAGACACTGCCTAAGAGGGTGTCAAAGAATTTTTAAGTAGTTAATTTGTAGGATTTTTTCTTAATATTCAGTTTTTACGGTTTTATAAAACTTTTTATTAATAAGCTAAAACATTGTAAGGGGTGTTTAAAGTATAATCAGGTTGACTGACTACTAATTTTTGTTTTACTTATTCTTTTTTCATTATGATGTGGTTTTTGTAGGATGCTTTTGGGGTTGGTGACAATTGCTAGAGTTAGCTTTTTACTAAAAGAATATTGAGAATTAGGTTAAAACATAAAAAACAATAATAATAAATTAAAAAAATATATATATATTGCTTAAAGGTAAAGATAAAGAAAAAAACAGACACCCTTTTTTTTGGATAAAATAAACATAGGATCACACCACAGACAGAAATATGCATCTTTGGGAAAATAAGAAGGTGCTGTACGCCACAGGTTTTTGCATGGTGTTATTGGTCAATATTATCTTTTACTGTTGTGGTGAATGGCCCTATAATAGTTCTACAAATCAAACGCAGGTTGGAGTTCACTCAATTAGACAGAGAAGAAACTTAATGGCTAAACCATCTCCCTCTTCACGGTGCGGCACTTCCGAGGCACATCATGGATTTTCTCAATTTTGTATACCAAAAGGACGATCTGCAGTGATTACTATTCCTTTAAATACATTGGTTTATAAGGGACAACAAGCAAGCAAATATAAAACCTACCCCTTGTGGTACATAACAAATGATCAAAAAGATACTAGTTGGTCCACTTTAATTGCTGATCCTTTAGGATATGAGTGGAGAAGGTATACCACTACCGCTTTTGCAAAACACATGCGTCCCTTGGTTAAATTGGATAAGACTGCAGATAAATTACTTCTTACGGTTAATTTAACTAAGAGTGATCTCCTCCCCTTAAAATATCTCCAGAAGGGGGAAGGTTGTACTCTCTTTATAATTTGGGTTTATAAAGGGGGAAAAGATGTTCAATTTCCTATTACAATATGTCAAGACTCTCTTAATGTTTCCACCTCAGTAAGTCAAAATCAGGCCTCAGCAGCAAGAGGTAGTATAATTAAAGAAGAACCATCTGTGGACGATTACTTTGAAATGATGACAGGAGTGGGAGGCTCCACTAATAATACTAATGCAGACGGTAAATTAACTAGGGCAGTAGAAGGACTCAGAATACTTTCAAATAGGCTAAAAGAACAATCAGGTGTAGATACCTCAATGTGGGACGATTTGTTAAATAATATGTTTGGTAAATGGAAGACTCTGGCAATGTCTATAATGGTTTCTTTAGCAGTATTTGTGTCAACTATGGTGTTATGTGGATGTTGCTGTATTCCTTGTATACGTTCATTGCTCACAAAGTGTATTGAAAAAGCTGTTGGTGATAATATGCAAGGTCAATATCTGTTACTCCCTCACATGGAGCCTGAAGGAGAAGTACAGAGGAGTGATCAATCTATTTGAAAATAGATTGAAAGAGGGATTTGTTGTATTCTACTTTTTTGGGGCTATTTTTTATTATGCAGTACATATGTTTTAACTATATCTTTAGTAAGCGTTTAGAGGTAAATAGGCCTGTTTATATTATTCAGGGTAGTAAAACATGACTGTTTACCAGTATTTTATGGAGGTAAGGTTTTAAGTAAATAAACTCTTGGGCAAAGATATGAACTAAAAGCAGGGAGGATCGGTTATAACTCTAGTTCATGGTACGGCTATAAAACCAGGTCAGGAGACCTGGAGAAAATGTATGACTTGTCAAGATGTAGAAGGAGGAGAGAGGAGTCATGTGATATTTTCTTTGTTCTTCTGTAATAAAAATGGTACACCCTTGTAGAGAAGCGAGTCAGATCTTTTCTGGCTCCCATCTGCAGGTGCGTCCAGTGTGAAACAGATATCTGTGGTTGTGTGTGTTATTTTACTCTCTGTCTCTCAGTTCTGGGTCTTATTTTGAAACGGTTCCCGCCGGGGTTTTGGAGTTCGGCGCCCCCCCCTTTCTGAGTGAAAAGCGAGTTGCAGAGCATATTATGGTACGAAGCCGACACAACCTTTTTGAAGAGTTTTAGTCAGGTTTTAGAGCTCATCATAGCACTGAAACAGCACTGGTGAATGTTACTTATGTTCGCATGGCCTCAGATAATGGACATGTGTTTGTTGTAGTTTTGTTAAATCTCAGTGCTGCTTTTGACATAGTCAATCGCAGTCAGACCTGGCGCCAGGGCAATTTAGCTGGGGGTCCGCAGCTTATTTTGAGGGGGGGCAGTTTTTATTTAACCCTGTAGAAGAAATGTCATTGTTTATTCTTATTGTTTCACTGATTTGTTTCATTTCATAAATTGTGTTTATTCAGTTAAAGATATGTATTTCAGAGTTACTTGTGTGCTGACTTCTCAGCTCCTGCATCCGGAACTGTTTTTATCAAATGAGAGTTATCTTCTGACCTTGGAGATGTTCAGCTCCTGCAACTGCACGGAAAACCCTAATAAGGAGTTGTTTTCTCGTAAAACACTAACTGAGGAACCAGGGTTAATCGGTTCGTGAGGATGGGAGGGGGTGGTTCAGGTGTTTGACTTACAGATATATACTCATGTCTTTTTTAATAACTGAAGAGTCTCTTTTGACTTCTCCTTGCTGCAAGTAATAAACTTTGTTGAAACCAGCAGATCGTTTTCATCTCATCAGGACTCCTCAGAATTTCCACCAGCTGATTTTTTTTCATCTCATCAGGACTCCTCAGAATTTCCACCACAACCCCTTAACGTTTTTACCTCCCATTGGGAGTGTGTTAAATATTTCAGGGTCAAAAAGTGACTGGCTGAGGTAGGTTCTGGAGTTTTTCCGAACGATCGCTCTGTTCTCGATCAGTGGTCAGAACGTTTGTTTTTGTTCTCCAAAAGGAGCCACGGTTGAGCAACTGTCAGGACCCTGCTGTGTATGTGAGTGAGCCATCTTCCTTTTTAGAAGATCATTGTCGCTCAGCGGGAGCTGTGGTTAAGTCGCGCTGATTCAGAGGGAAATGAGGAGACGTCACCAAACAACTGGCTTTGTAAACTTAGAAGAGTTGCTTGCAAACCAGTTAATAACAACAGCAAAGAGAAAACACAGCAACAAGCCCTGCTTCTTTCATGTCGATTCTCTTGTTATTTTTCTGCTGCTTTGATCAGTGATGCTACCAGCTGCTGAAACTGTCCTGATACATTCAGAAAGAAAAATAATGTAATGTCCAACTCACCCTTCTTAGCTGCGCCTGCACATCCACAGAGTCATTATCTCGAACAAAAACAATCGTTTTATGTCCAGTTAATGTACTCCAATAAAGTACTTAGTCCGGAACTCTTCATCAATCCAACTCTGCTGTTAAAAACCTTTGTAAATTCCTTTCTTGTATTTCTCCGAATGTTTACATCATGACTACCAGTTACCATGAACTTAATAGCACGCTTCTTCTTCTTCCTGATAATTATTCACGGCTGGCAAACAATGAATTGGTGCATTACTGCCACCAACTGGTAAGAAGTGTGGACCAGAAAGTCACTTTAGGGATTCATGTCCATTTTAGCAAACTACTGTACCAAAGTGTGTTCTTTTACTGCATCCAAAACTCCAGATTAGTAATCGCACCTTCTGTTGGTTGTCTTTGGCCAATACATTTGCATGAGGCATTGTAATCTGTCATGGGCCGGTCCGATCCATGAATGGGCCGGCCCGGCCCGCCCATGGCGCTGGGCCTGATCGCAGAATTCTCTTAGAAAGGCTTGAACATGTTGCAGGGATGAATGAACAGCACTAGGCTGGTATAAATCATATTTGTCCAACAGATTCCAGTTTGTTCATATCAATGTAAAATCTTCTTCACACTCAAGGGATACTTGTGGAGGACCACAGGGTTCTGTGCCTAGAACAATTCTTTTTACTATATATATGCTTCCAATTTGTAAAATCATCAGACAGCATAGAATAAGTTTACTACAGTTATGCCGATGATACACAACTATATTTATCCATAAATCCTGATTAATCCAATCAGTTAGGTACATTTATGCATGTCTTAAAGATATAAAACCCTGGTTGACTCTAAACTTTCTGTTTTTAAATTCTGACCAGACAGAAGTTGTCGTCTTTGGACCAAAAGTTCTAAAAAAGAAACTGCTTAGTCAATCCATTCATCTGAACGGCTTTAAATTGGCCACCAGTAATAACACAAATAATGTTGGTGGTATTTTTGACCAAGAATGGTATTCAAATCTCATATTAAAAAGGTTTTTAGGATATCCTTCTCTCATCTCCACAATATTGCTAAAATTAGACACATCCTGTCCAGGAGAGATGCTGAAAAATTTGTGCATGCATTTGTTACTTCAAGGCTGGACTACTGTAATTCTTTCTAATCAGGAAGTCCACAAAATGCAAATAAAAGCCTTCAGTTGATCCAAAATTCAGCAGCAAGAGTTCGGATGAATATTAAAAAGAGAGATGAAAATTCTCCTGTTTCAGTAGGGCTGGACGATATGGCCTCAGATCAATATAATGATGTATTGAGCAGTTCATCTCTGTATCGATAAATGGATGGTAAACTACCCCATCGCCAAAAGAAAGTTTTTTTCTCTAGATGGGTTTGTGGCTTCTACTCTTCCTCCTTGACCAGTCTACCCTCGCCTCTTCAATATTTGAATCCTCCTCATTTGCTAATCGTCTTTATCTCCAGTGTTGCCAACTCCTCAGCATGGAAAGTAGGTATTGGCTGTCCCAAAACTCATCAATAGTCGCTAAATGATGTCATGCATAATGTGCATGTAATTGTAATGGATGATGTAGTAGAAGGGAATATTTTAAATTCTTAAATTAGATTTTTTGTAGAGTATTTTTTAATTTTTTAAACCATTGATGGGAGTGTGGTTGCGGTAGAGCTGTTATAAAGTTTAGCCTTTTGAGTATGTTTTTAAGTTGTCATGTGTTTTCATATCACTAATTGTGGCAGTAAAAATCAGCCTCTGTGTAACATTTCCAGCCCTTTTTTTTTAGCGTCCCTTCATTGGTTCCCTGTTAAATTCAAAATATAATTTAGGATCCTCCTTCTTACATAAAGCCCTTAATAATCAAACTCCATCTTACATCAGAACACTTTGCTCTCAGACTGCATGTTTACTTGTGGTTTCTAAGATTTCTGAAAGCAGAATGGGAGGCAAATGTTTTAGTTATCAGGCTCTTCTCCTGTAAAACCAGCTCCCAGTTTTAGTCTGTGAGGCAGACACCCTGTCTACTGTCAGACCAGACTTAAAACTTTACGTTTTGATAAAGCCTATAGTTATAGTGGTTTGGGTCATCCTGAGCTATCTCTGTAGTTTTGCTGCTATAGGCCAAAGCCTAGTTTATGCTTCTCCATCTGCGGAGGTGTGGAGACACGCAGAGCCATCAACCGTGGATGCAAGGGATCTCCAACAGTCACGCAAGGACGGACGGAGTAGAGTCCACATTTTTGTGATTGGTCAGCCCAACATCTTTTCACCAGCACGGTGCTCTATAGTCGATGTAATTAGTAGTCACTGGAGCCTTTGTGTTCGTTTGTTTGTTTACATGCATTTTTAGAGTATTCTATAAGCTGCACTTCTAGTAAAAAGTTTTTCAGCTGAATCAAAACTTGCTTTCTGTCAGCCATTGCTTCTTGAGCGGATGTACGTTTACAAGATGAAGTAAATAAACTGCCATCAACCAGAGACGTCACTGAAATGGTAGGCAGACCCCCCAGAAAAGGTCTGCACTCTCAATGTCCTGCCGAAGAATTGCTTTGCAACAAGGACACACCAACGGAGAAGTATAAACGGAAAACGTCTCCTTCAATATGTGCACCTGTGGGTGCAAACTTGCTGACAGAGAAGCAAAAACTAGGCTTTAGAATATGAAGGACAGACTGACCTTTTTTCCCTCTGCTACTTTTCTCTTCTACTACTCTCCAATTGCATTACCTGCTCTTATTTCAACTGTTAACTTTGTTTTCTCTCAGTGTTTTCTTCTTCACAGAAGCAACACCTGGTCTGGCACTTTGCTTAGTTGTGATGCCTTGTTAGAGGGAGACATCAGCTGGGATGGTGCTCCAAGTAATTGAAAGTTATCTGTGTCTTGTTATCAACTTTTTATTTATTTTTTTACATAGAAAGTACTGTTACATCAGTTATTTTGTTCTGTTTGTGCCTCTGCTCTGTCTTCTCAAACCCCCAGACAGTTGTGGGCCTCGTGGCAGATGGCTGCTCGTACTGAGCCAGGTTCTTCCTGTTAAATTAGAGTATTTTCTCTCCATTGTCGCTACATGCTTGCTCAGTATGAGAGATTGCTGTGAAGTCAACGAAACAATGAAGGTGACTGTCTACTGTCACTACATGTTCATTTTGGAGGATTAAATGCTGCAAGTCAATGACTCAATGCAATCTGCTGGGTTTCTTTAGACAGAAAACCATTAAAATGATTGAAATAGTGAACTAAAGGATTAATTGGAATGTATGTACGGTTTAATTGAAATTACCTTTCTTGTAAAGTGGCTTGAGACTACAGCCTGTTTCAAAAGACAATGTCGCTATCAGAGCTGGCATCAGTGAGCCTTTTGGTCATTCATAAGTGGTCAGCCTGTGGCAGCAATGTGGCATGATTACATGTTTTCTTTTACAAAAGATTGAGCAATGGTGGGATAAGGGGGGTGTGGGGGTGGTGTCCGGGCTATAGACGTGCAGGGTGGCATATTAAAACCCACATGGTCCTGCAAATCTCCTAACTCCTGACCAAAAACTTTTCTTCATTGCAGTTTGTGTGTAGGACTTGAGTTATACTTTATACTTTACCGAAGTAATTATCTATTTGCCCACTTTTACCTCTACTTAGTATTTTAGACAGCTTATATTTTAAAATTAGCCTCGTTACTCCTGTTTCATTTAGTCTTTTATTAAAATTGACACACAAAAAAACCCTCAAACATCAAAAAGTGTTACAACTGAATAGAATTTAACTGCGGTTTGATAGTAGGTCTCACATTTATTATTCTGACACCCTGTTTTTTATGCGATCTATAGCATATAATGTGCACAGGTGTTAACTGAATATTTTCCACATTTGTCCCGTCTTTAGAACAGTGACCGAAATTCTGAATCTATTTTTAGTCATCATTTGTCTTAATTGAAGTAAACTAAAATTTAAAAATAGAAACCAAGTTAAACCCCACTGTGTGTGTGTAGGTCACACCTGTTGGCTTAAAGATTGCACTAAATGCATAATTTTCACATATGCAGCTGAAAAAGGTAGCTTAGTGTATCCTAAATGTGTCATTATTATTTAACATTTTTATTAAACATTACTATCATTAAGTAAAAGTTTTTGGTCGAGGTATGGCTAAAGCTTTATTCTTTATCATTTAATGCTCTTATCCTAAATTTGTTTTATGATTTCTACCTCCTTTGTGTGAATCTAAAATTATTTACGGTCTATGATCTAAATGCTTCTATTATCTGTCACTTTGCTGCCGGTACAGCAGAAGTTCCCCTTCTTGGGAAAATAAAAGGATTATTCATGAAGTTAAGCATTACCGTATTTGAATTTGGAAAGCTCATGTTTGAAACAGGAAGTGGTTTTGCGCAAAAAACAAACAGTTTGACTAACCCGGACTCGTTAACATCCAGGAAGTAACTGAAAATTCAAGACTAAACTTTTCGTCAAAACAAGTGTTTAAGTTCCTATTTTTAGACTTCCAGCCGCAGAGCGCTATTAATGCTTCATCAGTGTCGGGATCTATGATGGTTTACAACCAGAGAATCGCAGCACATCGGTCGTAAGAAAGAAGCTTGTGGCTCAATTAGCTGATTAGCTACAAGAGAGTCGCATTAAATCTGCAACGGACTGCATTTCAGATCATTTTTACCACATTGTAGTTAATAACTCGCTGGCTAAGATTAACCTTAGAGTGTTTACCCACGTTGTTTCTCATGCGTTTTCTGTAATTTACTCAAAAGACTGAAATACTTTCATAATACTACTCGGATTTGTATTAACTGGAGTTGGTGTTAATATGTCCGATTCTCACTGTGTGTTTTCCATGTTATTTCTATTTACTGCGGAGTAGGCTACGTTTATCAAAAGTATTAGATAAACATAGAAACCATCATTCATCTAGTTTATTGCTGAATGGCATCATTTCACATAGGATTTTAAAAGAAAGTTTCCAAGCTAAGGTTCCCGGGTCAAACGCGGCCGCCCCTTATTCTTATTAACACAGAGTGTTATAGTTTTAGGTCGGACCAGTTTGAATCAGTTACAATAGTTCAAATTTTATGTTACCATTACCTTTGAGCATTATTTCCCCCCCGAGGCTTTTATTGATTAGCGCAAATCTAACAGCTGTAACTCACTGAGTACAGCTCACCCATTTAATAGGCTATACAATTAATATGGATTCAGGTTAGAAAATACTCAAATATTAGATTCAGGTAAATGTAATTTCCATCTCAGATTAATTTGAAGCATTGCTTTGAAAAAACCCACGTAATAAATCAAATAGCCTAAAGAATTTTTATTCATATTTGCACTTTGCAGAAAAAATATCATTATTAATGATTGTTGGAAATGTTTTCAAAAATGATGTAGGAATGATGTAGGAGTCACGTTTAGATAATTAATCATTATTATATTATGACCATTAAAACTATAGCAAGTTTTCAAGAAAATATAGTTTATTTTAAACATTAAATCTGACTCGTATGCACCAATCTAGATCATAATAATCATCCATCATTCATTATTCTTTAAATTAGAATATTCTCTGTTTTATTCTATTTTTATCCAAGATCACTTGATGTTAAGATTGCAGTTTTCTAGATCTGTTGAGTCTAGTTTTTCAGATAGAGCGATGACATATTTATAATCCTGAGATCCCGAGCAATCCACTGATACTAAATGCGTGTCAAATGCATTAAAAAGCCTATTATGGAAATATTATTTAACAAGGATGAGAAAAGATAATGGAGTGTTTCCACGTCCTTCAGTCAGCATGCAGACACATCTCACAATTGGTGACTTAAGACACAGAGAGTATCCTTGAGTTCTCACATGTTGGTTCAACATAACAATACATATATCAGTTAACACAGAGACTTAACCTTTAACATGATCAATATATTTTTCCCACATTAAGCCATTCAAATCTTCTTTTACAAAAAATGCTACGCAGAAAAATTCTCACAACAGGCCTCAAATAATTTAGGCTTTGAAAAAAGCCAAGAGAGCTACAACAAAACTAACTGTGAAATCTATAGTTCAGATTTGATTTTTCCCCCTAAACAACAAGTGATTATATATTATTTGCTTTCTAAATTTGAAAAGTGATACGTCACTGTTGACGAACAATTACGTTTTATTATTTATTACTATTTTAAAGAGTGTTTTTACAGCTACAGGGGATCACACTTCTGAGCCTCCCTTGTAAGGTCTAAGAGAAATAAGCCAAAATATATAAGCAGCCCCCAAACTCAGGTACGCACAGGTAACCTCCCAAGCCACTTGTCCATACCTTTTTGGGTCAAACCTCGAACATTACTCCTCCCCTGTGGACAAAGTGGTCAGTCCACTCTAGAAAAAAAGCAAAAGAGAATGAGAACCAGCCTGATTTGCATTCTGGTTCAGTTGAAATTGAAAATTGCATTGGTTGTCATAAGCAAAATTCCAAACTCACAGGACCACTGTATTGTTATAATTGATGGCCCCTAAAAAACATTTCAGGTATATTAATATTTACTTAAAACAGTGAGACGACTTCCCTTTAATTACAAAGTCAGGTGCCTTATATTAAGACTCACTTATATAACTTCCTGTGTTTACCCACCAGAGTGTCACAAAACCATCAGATTTCTAGGATCAAACATTTCCTGACCTCTTGCCCCTTATCCTGGAAGGAGACACAGAATACTTCACAGCTTGAGATCAATTCAGTAATTTTCCAAGCAAAATTTCTAATAAGGCCCACTAACTGCTCTGACGCTTGAATGTTCCCCAGGTAAGATTAGTATTTACCTTTTTTCCATTTATTTAACACCTAAGTAGCCTAAGGACCAGTCATCTTTATTTTAATGTTACCCAGCAGAAACCTAAAGTTGTTTTTTTTTGTGTTCAAATTATAGCCTAAACAATGTTGTTTTACTGTTGCTTCGCACAGCAAAGTCTTGTTATTTTTAAGTCTAGCGATTGTTTACATTCGCGCCTTGCAAGCTGATCAAAAAATTTGTCCTTCACAGCTGTGGCGAAATGTAAGCAGTGTTACTGTAAAGGTCCAAGTTACTTTAGTTAATGTTCACAGATCTAAGATTTATTACTTTCTTACAACAAACCCCAAAATACAAGGAAACCATTCAGCCCCAATTGTCCCAGAAAGAAAGGAACATATGTTTTCACTGTCAGTCCGCTTAGTAATAATCAAGTCAGTCAGGGTATAATTCACAACCTACTCTAAATGCCCCAATCAACTTTGCTATTTGTTCTAAAGTAGGAACTCCCGTTTCTAAGTTAGTGCACACAAGCTGCGACAGCTAAGGAAACTTGTACTTAGTGTAATAACAATTCCATCAAATAACTTTCAACCAAAATGAAATACATGTGGACTCTCCTGACAGAGAGCATTTGGAGAGAAAAGAAAAGACTTCTTGACCATTTACCAGATAACTCCCCAGAAGACAAATGATCAGTTCACTCTCTTGCAGATGTGCAACACAGTCTTTAAGCTCTGATTAGACTAAACTCACCGGATGACGAATCATCACCTTATCAGAGCCGTAGCAGTTTCATTGTCTGCTTTACCCCGTCTGTCTAAAACAAACAAATTTGGTTTAGTTGCACATCAACTTTCCGTTACAAATTACAACACAATAACAAAACAATTAGATCAACATAGAAAATAGAAAGAATCAGAAATTATAGCCTGCTTCCATTGAGACCCCTTTCGCTCTAAGGGTCCTCTGGCAGAAACAAAACAAAAACAAAACAAGATTTACTTTCCTAAGGGAGTGTGTATGTGTGTGTGTTACATAAGCAGGTGTCACAGAGATAAAATACAGCTACATCAGTCGGCAAGCATTTCTTAATTGCATTTGAGCTGTGTGTATTTTTGTCCTGCCTGAATTTTGCTGGGTCATCTGCAGGCTTGCCGGCCCAGGGCCACCCCCTCGATCCAGCTAATCGCCATGTTCCAGGGAAACCACAGCCCCCAAATAACTCATCTCACCTGAGCAAGAGTTTTCCGCTCTGCCCACTGGTCAGCCCGCATTCAGGCTCTAGTTTCCTTGAGTGAAACAAAAGCCTAAAAAAACCCTCGTCGGAAAATAATTAATCAATTTAATTAATTGACCACTTGTCCAACTGCCGTGCTCCCAGGTAAAACCCGGAGCAAAAACCCGATACTTTCTTTAACATTGATTAAATAATTAACCATACAATTATATATAAAGGACTGATTTTGCAACACGACCTAGAAAAACTCATCCATGCGTTTATCTTTAGTCGGATTGATTACTGCAACAGCATCTTCACAGGTCTGCCTAAAAAGTCAATCAGACAGCTGCAGCTGATCCAGAACGCTGCCGCTCGCGTCCTCACTAGAACCAGGAAAGTAGAGCACATCACCCCAGTTCTAAAGTCCTTACACTGGCTCCCTGTAGCTCAGAGAATAGACTTTAAAATACTTTTACTAGTTTATAAATCATAACATGGCTTAGCACCAAAATATGTTGAAGACCTGTTGTCATCGTACCAACCACCAAGACCACTCAGGTCCTCCAACTCTAGCCTACTAAACATCCCTAGACTCAGAACTAAACATGGAGAAGCAGCTTTCAGTTTCTATGCTCCCCTTATCTGGAACAGACTTCCTGACGAGTGTAGAGCTGCTGAAACTCTGAACTGCTTTAAATCGAGACTAAAAACCCATCTGTTTAGAATTGCCTTTGAGTAAATGCTTGATGTCATATGTATGAAATGTGTTCATGCTCTCTTGCTTTTTTTTTTTTTTTCTCTTGCTTTATTGTGTATCATGTGTAATGTGTGTTTCTTTTATGTGTTTCTTTTAAATCACCAAATCATGTAAAGCACCTTGAATTACCCTGCTGTTGAAAGTGTGCTATACAAATAAAATTGCCTTGCCTTGCCTTGCCTAAGTATATATATTATATTCAGTAATCAATCAATCAACCGCGTGTAAGTAAATAAACACGAAACCGCTAGCAAATATTTCACCTCCTGAGAGTGCATATAAAATTCTGTTATCACTATTTATTTAAAAGGACTCAGTCTTACCAGGTTCTGTCTCAGGCGACGGCAGGGCCGACAGAGATGCTTCAAGGGCTCCATCTCCCAAACAGGTACTGGAGGTAAGAGGCTGGGAGAAAATTTCCCAGGACGCTAGCAACTCCCTTGACCCTGTCCCTGCCGGTCCATTCCGTTCGCTGAGGCTGCGTTGGGCGCCAAGTGTTATGGCAAATTAAGTATCTCAGGGTTTCCATAATAAAGAAGACTTGAGTCCCAGAAGGCGTTTAAGTATTTAATTCAAACAAGTCTGGCCAGACCATGGAGGGGACAGAGTTACTCGTGCATCACCCTAACCATCCTTTCTAACTAACTGCTTAAATAGTATTCAGCAATCATTGTTTATCTCTGTAGATGTCTTCTCCAATGTTCACGCCCCGCCTCCGGAGAACTGCTTCACACGAGTCTTATATCAACGCATAAAGCAGCACATCTGAAGGCCAGACTGTTATGTTCCTGCCCCGGCGTCTGTCTCTCTGGTGACCTGACACATATATCTTTCTCATAACATTAAGCTGGAACAATAAGCTTGTCATTTTACCTTAGATGCATTTACTAAACAGAGAATATATACTTAATTCCTAATTGCATAACAATTTTCCACCACAGCAGTCAACAAATAAAGCACATGTGGCTTGACACATTAGTTCATGTTAAGGCAAGACACTACAGGCAAAAACATGGATTTTTCGTGACCTGGTCAATTTTGAGATTTGTGGATATTTAACATCCTTAACATGTTGGCTTTCAGAATAAAACAAACTACAACTCTGAAACACCTCTAAAGTCGACTATTTTTATCATTTTAGTGTGGGTGAGACAGCAGATTTGGCGTTCTATTTTCCGTCTCACTGTTTCTGGTTGCCTGTTAACGTGAAGCAGTCTAAACAAAAAGCTCCCAAAAAAGAAAAAGTAAAAAGAAAAATGTCCAAAAATGGTATGCCTGTTTAAAAAAATGACCAATCACAAACATGAAACGAGGGATTCGAGGGTCATTTGCACTTCACATTGCATTGAATTATCTAATGCAAATCTTTAATCGCGTTCTTCTCAAAATTAGTTTTTTCCAACATTCAAAACGAATAATCTTGAAATCAGTTATACCTATATTCACCAAACTTTCCACCATTGTTCTGTGCTATGAGCTGAAAGAAAATTACAGAGCGATTTGTCAATACATCATTCTAAAAAAAGTGTGCTATTTTGTGTAAAGAAAACAGGGCGAAAAATAGTTTTTTGGAGCTACTGACACTGTTTTTTGATTTATGAAGTCATGAAATGAAATAAACCTATTTCCCTCTGTACAAAGTTTTTGATAACATATATGATTAGAAAATTAAAGAAAAATTAAATCTGTCTCTCACCAATTTTGAGATGATACTTTTACAAATATATGAAAATTAGCACATTTTAAACCAGATTACACCTAATTTGCATATCTAAACAAAATGTATATCAAAACTTCTAATACAAAAGATGTTTGTTTTAATACTAGGATTAAGTTTGTCAAGTTTCATGAAGGTATCTTGAAGCTAACTTTTTTCCCTATTCACCTGTAGTGTCTCCCCTTAATGTTTACTGTTGCTATGGCAACCAGAGGCCGCTGCCGATAGTAGCTGTCAGCTAGCTTAGCTAAATCATCTCAACAATAATAATCAAAAGTATCACAATTTGGCATATTTAACAAAATCAACCGCAGCTACCAACAGTCAGCCCTTCAACTCTGGGCTAATATGTTGTCACAAGTATTCAGTTATTCAGGTCACAACCCCAAGCTAACGCTACTTACCATGGATGTCTCCACTTTGCGCATCTCCTCGCGCAGCAGCACCTGCTGCTGGGGTGGTGACCCCGGCACCACATATGTCTGTCAACCTTAAACATTTAGCAGCTTCCACCTCCAGAGATTTCAGCTTTTTGAGTCGTACTTTTTCAGCGCCACCGGGGCGTTTCTTACCCTTCTCCATTTTCAGTTCAGCAGCATTCCGTCTCACTATATCCCCGTCCCAGTGCCACCACTCCGGCCCATGTCATGAGGTCCCGCCCACCCTGGTTTGTGTTGTGATTGACAGCACTGTCATGGCTCTTATAGGCTGTCAGCCCATGAGTGATTGACGATGACAAACATAGACCAATAATATGTGTCGACTCTATAGCCAATTGGCCGGCCCAATTGGAGGGAATTTAGAGAGAGGAGAAAAAAACAAACAAAAAAACCCCCAAAAAAACAGCGTACCCGCCCACATTGGGTCAATGGCCCACCGGGATGATGCCCGGTATGCCAGATGGCCAGTCCAGCTCTGCGGTGGGGAAAAGAGGAGGGGGGCAGGGAACGCTGTGAGCGCACACGTTGATGACATATAAATGTCACGTGAACGGCAGTGCATAAGAACATGGCTTCTTCAGCATCTTCATCGACGTCTCTTAAGCGTCTCCATGTGCGCAAAATTGCACACGTCACAAAGATGAGCACTGTGAGTAGATCTGCTGTTTCGTCGGCCATCTTTGCAATAATCCCTTTGTTTGGGAAAATGACAATTACGCCCGCCGCACTAAGCTTACGTCATATTCACATACAACCCCCCCAGTCTCCCCCCCCAGACATTCATTAGGATCCTCTGGTACATTTCTTGCTGTGTGAATGCAGAAAATGAGGTGCGTCTATCACCCCAATACAATTGCCTCCCTATCCCAAAATTGTCTGAAGTGAAACAAAAACCATATGTATGACAACCACTTTGTCTCTCACGATATCCCAAACTTATTGTGAGTAGTGTATGTATTATTTTCCTTTCAGTTCAAAAGTAAGTGATATCCTTTGATGGTCTATCACATAAAATGTCACAGAAATCCATTTAAGTTTGTAGTTGCATCATGACAAATTTGAATAGACAAAACAGGTATGACTACTTTTCCAAATAGTAAAACTGTATAAAATATTTTTACATAAGCATCTTTACTTTACTTGAGTATCTTTACCTTGAGTAACAGTGGTAGTCCTTCAGTGTTGTTTCTACTATAATGTTGTTCCTATTGACCTCCTGTTATTCAAATTGTCCAAAATTTTGAAGAAATAAATACACAACATTTACAAAATGCTTGAGTCAGTTAACAAAGAGCAGTTTAATGGCAAGATGTTCAAAATAAAATATGAGGAGTTTCGGGATCTCAAGAGGACTCACAAGATCCAAGACAGGGCTTTTGAGATAATGTTTTTATCAATATTGCCTAAAAGAACATTCCTTCCCACTTGACGCCTGTCACATAATATCAAGATCAAAGAGAGCTTGGGGAGCCTGGAAACATCACTTTCACCTGAAAAAGTCTCACGGAGCAGAAATCACTTGAGTTTCTACTAGTATTGACATTATTTTTAATTGGTAAGAATTAGATGTACTGTTTAAGTGACCTCGTTTAACTTCTTGAACTGAAATTGTGACTCATTATGCAGATTAGGTACATATGGAGAATACGTGGGCAGCAAGGTCAAGCAGTCTGACTGCACTCTAATTGCAAAGGGGGTTTGAACAGTCGGTTTTTATTCCTTTCTCACTTCATGTTAATGACATGCAATACTGTCATGCTCAGTGATCTTCTTGACTTTGTGCTCGTTTGACATTGTGTCACTCTGTGTTGAGCTAAACTTTCTCCTGTACCCAGAGGAGCCAGCATTGGGGGAAGAGGGCTTCAGCTGTGATATTCTGAACACAGTCAATTGGCAGAAGACACTGGAGCAAACCCAGGATATAGTGCCCTGGGAGTCGTTTCAGCCCAGCAGTCGCTGAAGATTTCTACAAATTAGATGCAAAAAATGGCCCAGAGGCCTCTGTGGTCCAGAAAGCTCGCAGGCTTTTGGACCAAAAAGTATTTGGGATTTCCTAAGGGAAATTACTCTCAATGGAACTGACAAGTATTCACCTTTATGAGTTTTTTTTCTGTTTGCATTTCCAATATGTACTGTAGTCAGTGGTTGTAGGTCAAGTTTAGACTGTCCTTCATTGTCAGGTTAAATAAAGCTGCAACTTTTTTTCCCTATGTTCATTCATTGGCTTTTTTTTTTACAATTTACCTATCACCTATTTTGGTCCTCATTTCAGGTTTTTCTCAGGCTGTGACAGAACCACGTTTTTCCCTAGACATTTCTTTTCTTCTTCGCAAACCCCTGAGACAAAATAAATTTTTATACCACACATTATTTTAGTCTACAGAAGGGTTGCATAGAGGTTTAAACTGATCTACATTTTATTCTGTTTACTCATTTTTAGACACAAATCAATCTATAAAAAACAGTAGAACAACAGCAGTGCCTGGGCAACTCTGAAAGACTTTGGCCTGAGTGACTCTGTTGACATCAATTAACCAATCTGACTGGAAAAATCATTTTAATATACAGTGCAATGAAATGACTTCTTGTTAAGTGCCTTGAGATGACATCTGTTGTGAATTGGCGCTACATAAATAAACTGAATTGAATTGAATTGCAATCTTCTTTTACTCTTTAGCTTTTCTCAATTTGTCAAATTGTGATCTCAAACTTCAGTGTATTTCATTTGAATTGTATGTATTAGACAAACACGAAATTGTGCAAAATTATTAAGTGGGAGAGAAAAAGCCATGTGATTCAGATTACTTCTATTTTGCTTTTTTTTGGTCACAATTCAGTATTTAAATAATAAAAAAAACAAAGGTAGCCACAGTTGATAAATACAAAAAGCAATTTTTACACCTTTTCTTTTAGATGTAAAAATCTATCCAAACCAACCTAAGTGAAAAAGTAATTGCCTTCCCCTAAACCTCTCAGTAAAATATTTCTACCACAGGTAATGAAACTATTACTGATATTTACTTCTCAGAACCTCTTTTCAAAAAGTCCAAGCTAACCACTTAAGATCCCAAACTGATGGCCAGACATTCTTCTTCAGGGTTTTTTTCAAAAACAGAAAAAAAACATGTTTAGCAAATATGGCAAGTCTACCAGACCTGAAACAGTAAAGTAGCCCAATACAATCATACTACCACCACATTTGATTGTCTGTATAATGATATTTTTCTCAAATAATTTTAGGTCAGATATTATGTGATGCACACGACAAACATAATATTCTCAGTCTTGTGTGATGGGTCTTTGAGTTCTTTTGGTCTGCAGAGATTTAGGCTTTGGAGCTCTCCCATGCATTCCATTTTGCCCAGTTTCTTTCTTATTGTTGAAGGATGAACATTGTGTCCTGGTCATCACTGTTTCTGCCAAGTCTCCTATTGTTACACTGCTCTGCCCCTCTTGCATCTGCTGCATGCTGATTGCTGCCACCTGTGCCACTGCTATACATAGTATTGTTCTGCCTTCACTCAGTGCAAGATCCCCTGTCGCCATCCTTTGTCACAGCTTTCGAGTATCTGATCCTTTACTTGACCTGTTTCCTGTCTTTTGACCATTGCCTTTGCCTGCTCACAGTCTGCTTTGAGTTTTTTCTCTGCATGTGCCTTTGACCCCTGCTTCTTGTACCAGGATATCAACATTGGCTCTTGAATTCTGGATTTGTTCTGCCTTGTTGTCCCTCACTGTCGCCAACCTGGACTGTTTATCTGCCTACTGAGCTTTTTGGACAAAGCCAGGCCTGGTGCCATAACCCCCATTCGGGTATCAGGCCCCTACCAAGGCAGATTACAATGTGTAATTAAGTTGTAACCATATTGACTCTGGTCCACACTCCATACCAGTCGGTCGTTGTAATGCACCAATTTGTTGTTTGTTTCTAATCACAAAGAAGAAGAAGAATTGTGCTGTGTTATTTGTTAGGTTAACTTGCATCCTAATGGTAGTTCTGATTAAACTTTGTGAGAAGTACACACAAGGAAGGGAATGATCAAGGTTTTGAGTGGCAGATGATGTTGTATTTCGGACATAATTCAAATTCTAATTCAAAAATAAGAGTTGTTGTGGACCAGCTATTTTAAGGAGGACATTACTGGACTGTTGTGGATGTAAAAATACCGTTTTTGTTCAAGATGGCTCTGTCCTGGGTTTTGAGATGTGGCTTCGAATGGTAAGTTGCCCATTATTTGCTTTCTGAGTGGTTTGACAAAAGTGTGTACTGTGTCTACAGTTATGATTGTATCATTGATTGACATACACCACATGTCTCAAAGTCAAGCCCCGGGGGCCAAATCCGGCCCGCCATTGCCATTTATGTGGCCCTCTAAAATCTAGAGGACCATATAAATAGAACATTTCAGTTCTATTTATGTGCACCCAAATACTATTTTAGCCGTCAAATCAAATCAGTGTTTATTTGAATAGTACTAAATCACATCATTGAGAAAAAATTTTCAGTATTATTTCATTTTAAGAAGTACTTGTCGAATGCGGAGAAAGATATTTATTAATATTTTAACAGTTTGTTAAAAATAGTTTTATCATATTATACTTTATATAATATTATACTTTCTGCAACAACCGGCCCTTTAAGGACATTCATGATCTTGATGTGGGCCAAAATACCTTTGAGTTTGACACCCCTGACATACACCATATGAATCACAAGCAGGGATATGATGGTGTTGAAATTAAGCCCGGGAGCTTGGAAGTTTCTTTACCTCTGGTGGGAATCTACATTTTTGATTTTATTTTCATGAATTTCTCAAACATTCTGGTGCCGAGGCGACCTATATTTGGAACCACTGTGAGGTTAGGCAGCCTTCTTTTAAAGCACAAGAGAGCTACTGACGTCTGGTAGCAGCTAGCAAACAATATCAAAACAACATCAACCCAGCACAGCAGCAAGAGGTACTAATCACTCACAGCTGCAGCACCACCAGTACTGCTTACAAAGATCTTCTATAAACGAAGATGCCTCACTCAAGTATACACACAGACACACAGCAGGATCATGACAGTGGCATAGAGTACAAAAACAAACGCTTTGGCCACCGACCGTTCGGGAAACCTTCCACACCTCCCTCTGGCCAGCCCGCCACTGAAAGAATCTCAGCTTTCAAATTATGTATAATATGAATATGTACATAGAAACGGTGTCCAAAAAGTCCGATGTGACTTAGCTAAATTGCCCTGGCACTGGGTCTGGACAAAGCAATCATTCACTTCCCCATAGGAAAACCTGCTTATTTTAGTGATGAGTGTGAATCTACTTACCTGGCTACCAAAGTTTTCGCACTTGCTGATATCACTATCCTCAGTTTCCAGCGTATAGAGTTTCCTTCTCTGTACGACCCTGCAAGTGAAACAATCCCCAGTAAATGAACACTTTCCTGCCATTCATTGTTAAAATTTCAAGGATTCCAGTCACACGAGGTTTGTTTTTGAAGAGGAAAGCCTCTGAAACATTTGTGGAGTAAACCATTACTTCGTGTTTGAACATTCATCCCCTGGTCGTGTTGCTGGTCACTCACGGCTATGGAGGCATCCAATATTTAAGTTTTGTCTGTCATTGCGTTTGCATGTTAAAATCTGTTGAAAGTTACTGCTGCTGTCTGGCACAGTTGTTCGATCAGGAAACGACTAGTTGCAGGGGTCCTTAAGAGGAAAACCATCAATTTCAACTGTTTCATCTCTGGTTCTAATTGAATCTCTGACATCCAGTGATATGTCTTCCTTCTTTGAAAAAAAAACTGCTCATCCTGCATAAAACCAACCAAGCTCCCAAGAGAACATTTGCTCACCGTACTGAATAAGAATCACAAACCAGGCTATGTATTATACTATATTACTATATATTATCATGTGCTCTACACGTCTGAAGAGACTGTGTACACCTGTAGCAATATACTGCATGCTCATAATTGTTTAATCAAATGTTTTTTAGATGAACAAATGTTTTCCTCTCGAATGACAGCCGTCAGTATCACCCTACTGTGCTCCATTAGTAACGCTGAATGCATTTGTGACTGAGTGACCCAGAGAGGCAAGAAACACACAAAAAACAAGCTGCTTTGCAGTTATACCAACAGCCTGCAGCACTGAATGAGGGCAAGCGATTGTTTTGCATCTGTTTCGGTGCTGTTTGGCATGTTAACACGATCCTCAAGTGTCTTTGATTTCTTTCCTTTTTCAGGAGTCATGCTGACATCCTTTCAGAACTGTAGAAAGTATCCGAAACATGCATATTGTGTTTTCTATAGGCTTGTATTTATAAAGAAAAAAACAAAACAAATAGTGTTTATCAATATCTAACGCAGCTGCTGCATGCTGGCTGATTACAGTATACAACAAAATCTAACAAGGAATTTGTGTCGGCGATCTTCTCCTCTGTGTACAATCCACTTCACCTCCACTGTCAACAGTCTGTTTAAAGCAATAAGCTTGACGCGAAATGAATTTTCTGAAGGCAGTAACTTCGTTTTAAAGATTTACTCAAAAAAAGGGAAAAGTTACAAGAAACATTCTGTATGCTCTACTTGGCACAACACGGTCAAAAAACTGTCTTACTCCACCGACTGCTTGACTCCAACTGACTGCTACCAATTATGACGTAGCCTTTAGCTGCAATAAAGGAGCATTTCACCACTTTATATAAGGGGTTTTTAAACATATAAAATCTTACTTATTATGGCTCTTACATTTCCAGCCCCTAATTGTTAAGATAAGATAAGATAAGATAAGATAAGATAAGATAAGATAAGATAAGATAAGAAATACTTTAATAATCCCCGTGGGGAAATTAAGTTTCAGTACAACCAATTCAAGATCATACAAACATTTACAAACATGAACACAGTACAGCATTTGGAAGACCGCGGTGGCAGCCGGCTTACCCAGCGCCCCTTATAGCAGATAGAAAAAAGGATTCACAGAAGGTAGGGGGGGGGGGGGGGGGGACAGGGGAAAAAAATAATGTGCAACTCTGCCCAGCCCCCTACAGGGAGCCGAGCCGGGGTGCTGAAAAAAAAACCCACTGCAAAACATATAAGCACATATATCACTCATCACATGTGAGAACACAAATAGGACGGGGGGGAGGTTCGGGAACCCTCCACACAGGGAAAAGCGGTCGCACCCATCCAAGCGCGCCCAGTATTTCACTGTCCGAAGAGTGGGCAGGAGACTGTAAGGTTAACAGCGAGGACATTGAACTCAAGGAGCGTGTGTATCTGTAGTTGTGGCGTGAAAGTTCGTGCGTGTGTATGTGTGTGCGTCAGTAAGTAGGTGAGACAGTGAGACTCATGTAAAAACAGGGGAATGGTGTGGGAGTAGGAGCCTCCGTTTACATTCTTCTCTTCACAGGGGGAGTTTGTGATGTCTAGCCTTTCAAGGCCGCACCGGGCTCCAATTCAGATAACATTTTTGGTTCAGGCTGGGACTTTTCAGCCTTACAGTTTTTTCAACGGTCTCATAGCCACCGTGGCGCTCCAAACATCCGAATAATGGCTCAGTTTCCATCAGCCCGGCTGAGCAACTTCTCCAAGTTGTTTCCCATCTCGCGTACGAGTCCATCCGCCGCATCCTGTTTGCCAGTCATGGCATCCAGTTTGCGGTTTTGCTCGTTCAGCGCATTAGTCTGAGTGTTTACAGCACGGCAAATTCCTTCTTGAAGCTGCAGAAGCTTGCCAATTACTTCTGATCGAACGAGCAGAGACGCCGGATCCGCATCCCGCCGAGCCACCGAGCAGGCACCACCCAACAATCCCAAACCTGGCACCCCTAAAAGAGGTGCCCCAACCAACCAAAGGAAGATCTCGGCCCAGCGCATCGGCCGATCAAAACACCGGCCCCCCCAGGCCCGGCCAGGCACGCACCAGGTCCGAACCACCGATTGACCACCGATGCACCGGCAGGCAGGGAGTGACGGAGGGGAAATAGGCCCCCCATGAAGTGTAAGGCCTGAGGTGCGCCAGGCGAGGGGGCAGACCAAGATCCAACCTGACAGGTAGACAAAGACATACAGACACAGTCATACGTTCCCTCCCTCTTAAACACATACATTCTCACTGACTCACCAAGACACCCAAGAAAATGACGCTGTACCCTCACTCACATACCCCATACACACTTTATGCTCCCAGGTCCAGGTACCGATGCCTCAGTAGAACCACCAGCCCCCGGACCCGGGAGATGGACCCCCTACCTTCTAGGGCGGAGAAGAGCAGACCGCCAAGGGCCCCACAGTGGCAAAGCAGCCCGACAGCCCAGGACCCCGACCAAACCGCCTGTTCCTCCTCCGGACCCCAACCCCTGATGGCCCGTAGCGAACAGGGGTGTGAAAAGACCCCTAGCCTCCATCCTCCCGCTCGAGTATGGTGTTGATGCGTGTTGTTATAATGTCCATTTAAGACAGAAGGGTGGGATGTGGGGAAGGCAGCCACACATCCTCCAACCCCCACCCCAAGCCCTCAGTGTCTATATGTGGTTTAACAGTGGGCACCGGCACCAGAGGTGAAGCTGATTGAACCGCTCCCCTCTGGATGCCGAAAAGTGTGCCCACCCCAAAGTCCCTACATGTGTGTCGCATGAAAATGTTATAAGAGGGAGTGTCTAAGTTGTATATTAAAATTGGGACCCAGGACGCCACGAGATAGCGAGGAGGGAAGCCCCTCCTCGCACCCCAGTGATGTGCCCATTCCCCAAGTCCCTATATGAGTGGTAAAGTGATGGAGCGGGTGGACAGAGGTGTCCAGGGATGGAGAGGGAAGGACTGGGCGGCCGAGCCACCAGGCCGACATCCACCAGCCCCATTCCTTGTGGAGCGACCACTGCTGCTCAACGGCCCGGCAGGGGACCAAACCCAGTGCCCCACCCACCTGCCCTGCACGCCCACCACCCGGCCAGTCCACCCGCAAGTCCGACCGAACCCGGCCAAATGCCTGACCCCAGCGCCCCGCACAAAGACCAAGACCCAGGAGCCAAGTCCAGTGCGAAAAAGGACTGATCCGGCCCAGAAATGCCACCCAGCCGCCGCGACCAGCCGCCAGACACCCCTAGGTGATGGAGCCGATCAAAGGAGCCCAGAGAGATTGATCAGATATGGAACCAGAGGCCGTCTCAAGACCAATATGGTCCAAGAAGAGATTTCTATACTGATTAATATTAAGAGCTTTTTTATTTTTCCAGTTCAGGAGGATAGTTTTCTTAGCGATGCATAAGGCAATGTGAACCATTAGAACTAACTTTGTGTCCATGGTGACATAATTTAAATTTCCTAGCAGGCAAACTGAGGGAGATGGTGGGATGTTACATTTCAGACACTTTGATAAGACCTCACATATCTGGCACCAAAATTTCTTAACAGGTGGACAGAACCAAAGCGCATGAACATAAGTATGTGGTATATTGCTTTTGCATTGTAAGCAGTTATTAGACTATGTAAACCCCATCCTAAACATTCGTTGACCTGTATAGTGTACTCTATGAAGGGTTTTGTATTGTATTAATTGCAAATGAGGATTTTTTTGTTATTTTAAAGGTTCTTAAACATATCTGAGACCAGACGTTTTGGTCAAAGCTGGCTGATAAATCCACCTCCCATTTTGAAATAGGGATGGCCACTGATTCATCTAATGTAGATAAAGTTTTGTATATTTTAGACAGCAATTTGGAGGGGTTGAGATTAAGAAAATCTAAAACTCTTGCTGGAATTTGTAATTCAGCTGTATTGAGCCTAAATTTACCTTTAATAATAGATTTAATTTGTTGATATTCTAAGAATTTGTTTTTATCAATTCCATATTGTGTAATTAATGTATTAAATGGGATAAAGTCTGTTCCTTCAAATATATGTTCCAGGTATTCAATTCCATTGCACCTCCAGACTGGAAAACTTATCATACATTTTTTTTGCAAGATGTCGGGGTTATTCCAGATGGGTGTACGTCTGCATGGGATTATTGTGGACTCTGTCATTTTTAGAAACTCCCAATAATAAATAATAAATGGTAGGTCTGAAAGTTTTATCTTATTACATAGTGTCTGTTCTACGTCTATCCAGGAGTCGTCTAGGTAGCTATGTTTTAACCATCTTGAGATGTATTGGAGCCTGTTGGCTAAGAAATAATGATGGAAGTTTGGTAGATCTAGACCTCCTTTTTCTTTGGTCTTCTGCAGTGTTTTTAAGCTGATACGTGGGGGTTTATCTTTCCAAAAAAATTTAGAGACAGAGGAGTCCAGAGATCTAAACCAGTCTAGTGATGGTTTACTTGGGATCATTGAGAATAAGTAGTTGATTCTGGGCAAAACCATCGTTTTTATTGAAGCAACCCTTCCCATATGTAATATGGGTAGGGATTTCCATCTAGCAAGATCATCTTCCACTTTTTTAAAAGTGGGATGTAGTTTAGCTTTATTAAATCTGCCAGTCTTGGTGAGACATTGATACCTAAATAGGTAATATTCTCTGACTGCAGTTGTGTATTAGTTGGATTCTGGACAGAACAATTGATTGGAAGAACTGTAGATTTTAACCAATTTATAGAATAATCTGAAACATTTGAGTAAGAGTTTATCAACACGATTACCTGAGAGAAAGAGGTTTGTGAATGCTGGAGAAAAAGTAATACATCATCTGCATAAAGACTGATTTTATGTTCTATGTTATTGCATTTTATGCCTTTAATATTGTGAGTTTGCCTGATTGCTGCAGCTAGTGGTTCAATAAAAATAGCGAACAGGGAGGGAGAGGACATCCCTGCCTGGTACCTCTCTGAAGATAAAACCTAGATGATGTTTGGTTATTAGTCCTGATACATGCTGTTGGTGAACTGTATAATATTTTCAACCAGTTTATAAAAGAATTTCCAATGCCAAATTTATGTAAGGTTACAAATAAGAATTTCCAGTTAACTCTATCAATTGCTTTTTCTGCATCTAAAGATAATATATTAGTTTTAATGTTTTTACAGTAAGAAAAATCTATTAAATCTATTAATCTACGTGAATTTGTGGATGAATGTCTCCCTTTAATAAAACCAGTTTGATCAGGATGTATTATAAGAGGGGTTACTTTCTCTATCCTTTTTGCAAGGGCTTTGCAGATTTTTTTAAGATCAACATTAATGAGGGATATGGGACGATAGCTGGTAGGAAACAAAGGGGCTTTACCTGATTTTAGTAGAAGACTAATGTAGGCAGAATTCATATTTGGTGGGAGTCGGCCATTTTCCTTGGTTTCCTGCAGCATTCTGTGGAATGTTGGTGCCAGAATATTCCAGAATTCTTTATAGAACTCTGCTGGAAATCCATCTGGGCCTGGAGCCTTGTTATTGGGCATGCCTTGGAGGGCCTCCTGGAGTTCAGCCGCTGTTAGTGGTGAATCCAGGGCCATCGCTTGACTTTCAGATAATTTAGGTAGTGTTATGTTATCCAAAAATTTTTCAATTTCATGATCTGATGGATTTATCTCTGGTGAGTATAAAGCCTTGTAAAATTCTTTAAATGTGTTGTTTATTCTTCCAGGATCATATACTGTATTCCGGGTCTGATCTTTAAAAGCAGATATAGTTGTTTTTTCTTTATTAATTTTAAGATGGTTAGCCAAAAATCTACCTGATTTATTTTCCTGTTCAAAGTTTTCTATCCTAAGTCTTTGAATTAAAAACTGGGTCTTTTTATTAATAATTTGATTTAATTCTAGCTTTGCTTTACGGATTTTGCTTAGTCTCTCCTAATCTAGAGAAGCTTCTAATGAATTAATAGTTTCTTCTAATTCCTGAATACGTTTTTTTTCCATTTTCTTTTTATTTGATGAGAATGAGAATATTTTACCTCTAATCACAGCTTTTCCTGCCTCCCAAAGAATGGATGGCGACGTACCAGGGAGGTCGTTATATTCCAAATATGAGGCCCACTCTTTTTCGAAATATTTAATAAATTCTTTATCCTTAAGTAAGGATATATTAAATCTCCAATTTTTGCTTTGAGGTGTTTCTGTTTTATTTACTAAAGTTAGAGAAACAGGAGCATGATCGCTAAGAGCTATAGGGTGTATCTCAGTGTCTGAAATGTCAGTCAACAGTGAGCTGCTGACTAACAAATAATCCAGTCGAGAACATGAATGGTGGACATTTGAGAAGAAAGTATATTTTTTGTCATTAGGGTGAAGAGATCGCCATGCATCGCAAAGTCCATAATCACTCATGTACTGTTTGAGTATATCTATAGATTTCCAGCTGCGCTGAGTCCCTGCTGTGCTGAGCCTGTCTATTTCTTCATTTAAACCAAAGTTGAGGTCGCCCCCAAGAAGAAGTGGGCAATCCATGTCTTCAAGGAGCACCGAGAAGAAGGAATGAAAGAATGAGGGGTCATCAACATTTGGACCATATATACTGACAATACATAACTTTTGGTTATGTATAGATAGTTTTACTATAATAAATCTACCCTCTGGATCTGTAACTGTATTTGTTACTGTAAAATGTACATTTTTATTTATTAATATTGCTACTCCCCTTTGTCTAGAGTTATAGCATGCAGAAAACACATTAGGAAACTCAGGGGATTTAAGATAATCTGCAGCTGAGGTAGATTTATGGGTTTCTTGTAATAAGACGACATCTGCCTTCAATATTTTAAGCTGGTTAAAAATCTTAACTCTTTTGTCTCTGGTGCCAGCTCCATGAACATTCCACGTGACAAACCTTATAGTAGTCATAGTTTTGAGATAAAAGTTTTAAAGTCCATTTCACCATAGAAACAGATAAACACAGGTGTATTATTAGTTTGTGCTTGGGGTTGCCTGATTGAAAATCCAAAAGCAGAGATATAAGAAAGAGAGAAATAGAAGAAAGTTGTAAAGGTGTGAAGTGTGAGGGTGAGAGAGAAAGAAATAGTTATCACTGATATATTTCTTTCTGATTGGGAACAAAATGCGCCTTCTATCCAGGATTTCCTTCGGATATTGATCATTAACGCTGTAATTTGTTCCCCGCAGCTCTCTGCCCTGGCCTCTGACCTGCTCTTTTTGCTTGTAATGCTCGAATTTAGCAACAATAGGTCGCGGCCGGCTGTTGTTGGGGTTCTTACCTGCGAGCCAGTGGACGCGGTGAAAAGTGATGTTTTTTACCGTGTCGCTTGGGAGCTTTAACCGATGTTGGAGAAAATCTCGGACGGTGGATTCAGCATCGTCCTCAGCCTGTTCTGGGATCCCGGAAAAAACAAGATTGTCCTGCTTTCCCCTGGCCTGTACATCCAAGATAGTTTCTTTCATTCTCTTACTTTCTCCGGACAGCTGCGTCATCCCCTCTGTGAGTTTCTTTACACTCTCCCTAAGCGTTTGGTTTTCTGCAGCGAGCGATGCTACCTGTTGTTGGCTGAACTCCAGGGATTCCCTTAGAGCTTGAAATTCTTTATGGAGAACCTCAACCAGGGCCAGACGGGCGTCTAGGCTGGTTAGCTTCTTATCTATTGAGTCCAGGACATCGCTGTAGCTTTTCTCTGGAGAGATGGTGGAGGTTCTGGCCTCAGAACGGGTGCGTTTCTGTGATGGAGTGCTTGTCGGCATAGCAGACGTGGATTTCTGTGGCTTGCGCATAACAATGTTGTCAAAGCACTCATCCAAGTAGCTTTCTAGGCTGTGCAAGGTTTCCTCGTCCAGTTTGTTTATGGAGAAATACAAAATAATGGTTATTATTATTAAACGTTTGCCATATTTGGCTCAAATGTTGTGGTTTGTTTTTACCCGAGTTTGTTTGTTTTACCAGTTTACCGCCATATTACTTACGCACAGCTCTCACGAGATCTCAGCAGCAGCTCATCCGTCCACTGAGACTCCCTGCCTCACCTCCTTTAGTTTAGTTGTTTTTGTAACCAGCTGCATGAATCTGTAGTCCTCTTGAGACATTTCTTCTTTTTCTTCACATCTTTGCTCAGGGAAATCTGTGTTCTACTGCTTAACTAGAAGCTCCTCTATTTCTGTGACTGAAATGCAATTAGCTGTGTAACTCTTAGGTTTACTGCTAGCTAACTTGAAGTCATTCTCTTTTTTAAGAGGTCCGTTTATTACCCATCCAAGGGCAGTCTTGACTGCATACGGTCCATCGCCTACACTACATATAACTTGCCATGGCTCAATGGCTTTTGGTACGTTGGCACCAATGAGAAGGCCAATGTCTGCTTTGATGTGCGGCAGATATACTTCTTTCAGATGGGGCCAGTGTGCAATATCTTCTTGTTGGGCTATATTTTCCATTTTTACTGGAATGTGGCTGTGTGTGAACACTTTTGGTAGTTCAATGTATGTGTTTCCTTCTGTTCCACAGACTTCAAGATCTGACAGAACGCAACTCTTCATCAGCTTGTGATTATCAGATTTATTTTGACCCATGGTGTCGACAAGAAACTGAGTGCGCTTTCCTTTCAGGTTCAGTGTTCTCTTAATATCTTCAGTACAAAATGTTGCTATGTTTCCGGGATCGATGAAAGCATATGTTTCTACATATGTGTCGCTTTTTTTGGATTTCAGTTTTACTGGAACCACAGCAAGAACACAGTCTGTGTCTCCAGCCCCAGTACTTCCACATGTCTCCTGATCCAATGACACATAGGCACTGGTGATTGTACTTTCTTCGCCCATGTCTTCCACACCCATTTCAGAGGCTTTATCATCTTTCACGACATGGAGTATGTCTGGGTGGTACTGTGAACAGGTGAGACACTTGGCTCCTTTTTTGCAGTTCTCCGGGGTTGTGTCCACCACTCCGGTAGCAAAACTACTTGCCTTTTGTCCAGCTCTTCTGATACTTTTGTCTTTTGAGTTTCTATCCTTCATTTTGGTGGCTAATTGACTCTCCACCAGATCTCCAAACAAAGGGTCAAGGGCTACCTTTGCTTGTCTGTCAATTAAGGCAACTAGGTTGGAAAACCTAGCTCTTCCTCTTCCATGTTCATGGATCTCACATGCAGTTGTTCTCCATTTTTCTCTTAATCTATAGGGAAGCTTTGAAATAACAACTCGCATGTTTGTTGGATTATCCATTTCTGCCATAAACTCTATATCATCCATAGTGTTTCTGCAAACAATCAGGAAGAGAGCGAACGTGCTCAAACCTTTTCCATCATCTGGTTTGATTTGGGGCCATTTCAGCGCCTTGTCCATGTCGGCATTGTCTATCTTCAGTTCATCTCCATAATGTCTTTGGAGCAACTTTCTGGCTTCAAAATATGCTCTTTCAGGTGCCATATGCTCACAGCTGCCTACAAGCTCCTGTGCCTTTTGTATATTGTTCAAGGTAGTACAGCTTGTCTTGATAGCTGTCACCTTTGCTTTCCACAGCATGATCAAATGCCTTGATGAAGGATTTATAGGCAAGAGGATCTCCTTTAAACAGGGGGATGTCCTTACCGGGAAGAAATGACAAAGCTTGCTGCTTAACGAGCATCTCAGTGATAACGTTCTGCTTCTCCATAATTTGACACAACTCCTTAGAACTATTTGTTGACTGCATTGGATGATTATCCGGAGACTGTGGGTATTGTGGATTGTATGTAGTTTGCATCAATATGCTTGGAACAAACACAGCTTGTCTCTCTACCATTGAGGTTCGCCTGCCCTCACCGTCTTCTTTTTTCCTCTGTCTTACAACAGACCTCCTAGAAGAATGACTGCTTATACTCTCTTTAGCAGTTTCATATTCTTGAAACACCTTAAGTTTTGCACTGGATTCTGCAAGAGCGGTATCCCCTGCCAGCTGTTCCATTTTTGCTTTAAGCTGCATTTTTTCCATCTCAAGTTCTTGCTTCCTTTTTAAAGCTGCTGAACGTGCCATGAGTGCTGCATGCTCTGCTTCTGCTTTAATGTGCACTGAAGATCCTGTGGTTGTAGATGAAGCTGCTGAGCTGCTGCTGGAAGATGAGCCAGATTTACTCTTGGCCTGATGACTTTTTTTGTCACTTGAGATATGCTGTCCTCTGCCCTGACCTCTTCTTGTATGGTTTGACTCTCATTTTGCTCAGTTATTCTTTTTCGCATCACAGAACACCATTTCTCTGAATTCTCCACAAAGTCTTTTAAAGGTGCTGATCTGGGTTCAAACCAATTTTGCTGATCTGTCTGTTTTTCATCTTCGTGTAATAAAGCTATAACTTCAGCATTGATATCCTCAAACTCCATAAGAGCCTTACAAAAGTTCTTAAGAAGCATCTTTTCCACTTCCTCAACATTTGAACTTTCCAGTTTAGAGTCTTCAATTGTTTTCATCATGCCTGTAAGCTGAGATAACTTTCCTCTTCTAGTTCCAATAAGCCTGCTTATCTTATCTTCCACTGCTCTTTCAGTGGGCTTTGGCCCCCTCTTATGGTCAGGATCCTCCATAGCAGTGAGCTGTTCCATTATTTACGGTGGCCGGGAAGTGCAAAACAAAATTATATACATTACATTTTTACCGAAACACATTTAAAAGTTTACCAAAACACTTTTACAAATTCACCAAAACACATTTACAATCTTACCGAAACACATTTACAAATTTACGGAAACACATTTACAAGTTTACCGAAACACTTTTACAAATTTACCGAAACACTTTTACAAGTTTACCGAAACACTTTTACAAATTCACCAAAACACATTTACAATCTTACCAAAACACATTTACAAATTTAACAAAATGCATTTACAAAGACATGACCTGAACTTCACCTCCACTGTCAACAGTCTGTTTAAAGCAATAAGCTTGACGCAAAATGAATCTTCTGAAGGCAGTAACTTCGTTTTAAAGATTTACTCCAAAAAAGTGAAAAGTTACAAGAAACATTCTGTATGCTCTACTTGGCACAACACGGTCAAAAACTGTCTTGCTCCACTGACTGCTTGACTCCAACTGACTGCTACCAATTATGACGTAGCCTTTAGCTGCAATAAAGGAGAATTTCACGACTTTATATAAGGGGTTTTAAAACATATAAAATATTACTTATTATGGCTCTTACAGAAGTACTTCAGAATTCCTTCAGAATTGTTTTAATAAAATCTGCAAGAGCACTACTCTTAGTAACTAATGCAGGTTTGATAATGCAGGACTAAAATGACTTGACCAAGTTGCAAAGGCATTTGTAAAATTTTATGACACTTTAACCTCCAAGTTCAATCTATTGTTACCTCTGTCTGTAACTGTGCTACAAAGCCAGTAGACCAGACGGCAGATTAAAGGGGTCCTAGAATTCAAACCCACATGTACCTTATTGTTGTTGATTATAGGCAACTCGGGGTGTGAAATGTGCCTTACCCTAAAGTCTTTCCCATGCAAATTTGTAATTTTGTTATGACCGCGGGGATACGGTTCAATCTGAGCAAAGCTGTGATAACAAATTATTGGAGCTGTTGCCCAATTAGACCCCCCCCCCCCATTAAATCTTCACATCACAACCGACTTCATCACTGGCAATTAATAAACGTTGGTGGTGGTAGTGCACCATATCCTTGTTTGCCAACCGCAGAACAATGCTAGCCGGAGCTACTGTTAACATCTTTGCTGGACGAGAGGAAAACAACAAAGAAGGATGTCGGAGCACACATGTAACATTCCAGGATGTAATGGGAATATCTACGTTCAGGAGTTTCTAGATTTAGGCAGTGTCATAACCTTTATATGCTCCCTCTTGGCAGTGTCATCGGAAGACATGGAGTTAACTTTCACAGTTATGCCGATGATACACAGTTGTGCATTTCTGTGTCTCCCCGATGACACACAGCCAGTGGATGCATTTTAGACATCAAATCCTGGATGCTAGAAAACTTTCTCCAGCTCAACCTGGACAAAACTGAAGTTTCAGTCATCAGTCTTGAGGCTCAGAGAGAGAAACTTTTACCAAAATTACAATCACTGTCTTTTAATCCTTCCTTACAAGTGAAAAATCCAGGCGTGATTTTTGACTGTGAGCTGCCTTTTATCCCTCACATTAAAAACATTACTTATATAGGTTTTTATCATTATCAGAATATTCCCAGGGCCCGCCCCATTCTCTCTCGGGCCAACACAGAGACACTGGTGCATGCTTTTATCACCAGTAGAATTGATTACTGTAATGCCCTGCATTCTGGACTTCCCAAAAATAGTATATCCGGTTTACAATTTCTACAAAATTCAGCAGTACGTGTCCTGATGAAGACCAGGAGGCGGGAACACATTACATCTGTCTTAAACTCATTGCATTGGCTCCCCGTATGTTTTAGGATTGATTTAAGGTTATTTTAATGGTTTTTAAGTGTCTTAATGGTCTTGGGCCTTCTTATCTTTCATAACTACTTTTACAATATGAACCTTCTGTCAGGGTTCTTAGGTGTTTGTCTTTTGTTGGTTATTTTCCTTATTTTCTTTCATTTTTCATGTTAGTTTATTCCTAGTGTCCTTCCCTGTGATTTCTGTACTTTCTGGTTTTCCCCGTAGTCTTGTCTTTAGTTAGTTTCCTAAGATCATTCTGGTTTTCTGTCTCCCAGCCACTTCACCTCCTCTCCCAGCTGATCATTTCCACCTGCTCACTCCCTCTCAGCTGCAACCGGTTTCCCTAATTAATCCCTAGCTCTCTCTGCTCACATCCTCACAATCTCCCTCAGTATAAATTCGGTCCTCTCTCAGTCACAACTCACTGGTTCGTCGTCATTCTTCCTGTTTGGTCCGTCGTATTTCCCTGCCTGGTTCTCGTCTTCTTTGTTGCCTGTCGTTCTTCCCCCGCCTGGTCCCTGCCTTCCTTGTTGCCCGTCTGGTTCATGTTTCCCCGTTTGCTGCATTATATACCTGCCTGAGTTCTGTACGTTCATGTTCCTTGTTTTCATTAAATCCTCCTTATTTTGTACTTCGCTGCATTTGGGTCCTCCTTATAACTGCAAAACATGACAGAACGAACCAGCCAGTTACTGGACCCAGCTACCACCTACCCTCTACCAGGCTATTAGGAAGAACCTGGACATTGTGGTTGGCCTCAGCCCCCCGTGGTCGCGGGTTGCTGCTGCAGAGGCAGTCTTGGACTTGCTTCGCCCCTGGAAGCCGTTGCTTCCGGAGCTGGGCCTGACCGGGTTCTGGGCCGAGGCGGAGTGGAACCGCCAAGCAGCTTTTGCCCAGACGTTGGGGAGACCACCCCCGCCTCGACCCCAGTCTCAATTTGGCAGCTCCCTAATTAATCCCTAGCTCTCTCTGCTCACATCCTCACACTCTCCCTCAGTATAAATTCAGTCCTCTCTCAGTCACAACTTGCTGGTTCGTCGTCATTCTTTCCTGTTTGGTCCGTCGTATTTCCCTGCCTGGTTCTCGTCTTCCTTGTTGCCCGTCGTTCTTCCCTCGCCGGTTCCTGCCCTCGTTGTTGCCCATCCTGGTTCCTGTTTTTCCCTGTTTGCTGCCTGTACCCTCCTGGGTTTTGTAAGTTCCCTTCCTTGTGTTTTTCATTAAATCATTTCACGGTGTACTTTGCTGCATTTGGGTCCTCTATAACCTCGCATCATGACACCTTCGCAGTCTCTGCGCTGCACTGACAGCCGTCTCCTTGTTATCCCTAAAGTCAGGACACACACTCATGGCGAGGCATCTTTCCATTATTATGACCCTCACCTCTGGAATAGGCTGCTGGAGGACCTCAGGGCCGCAGAGAACATTCATGTTTTTAAGAGCAGGCTCAAGACTCACCTTCTGATCCTTGCTTTTAACTAATTATTATTTATTATAGTCCGTTTAATTGCTCTGCATGTTTTACTTCACAAATTTTATCAGTGTTTTTACTACTTAATCTTATTTATTCTCTGTTTATTTTATACTTTAGGTTGTTAATCTGTTTAAATTAAATTTTAATCTTACTTCCAGTGTTTTTTCTGTCGGAGCCGTCTGCTTTGTGAGCGGTGGTCGGCTGTGGGTGCCTGGGTGCTCTCCAGGTAACGCTTGGTGGAGGTGGGTGTCTCGCCCTCGCCTCCTCTGGGCGCTCTGGGTCAGTGCCTTTGCGGCTGCTGTTCATCTGCTGCTGCAGATGGCTCCCTTGATGGCGCTTCCATACCTGGCTCATCTGTACTCAGTCCTTTTTACTGTTACTTTTAATTGTGTGCTTGCATGAGGGTTGGGTTGGGGGGATGGGGGGTATAACTATGATCATGCCTTTAAATCTGTGGGGAGGGATTGGAATGTGGTTTTTGTGGGTTCATTTTAATTCTGTAAAGCACTTTGAATTGCAATTTGTGTATGAAAAGCGCTTGATAAATAAAGCTTGATGTGATATAGCTGTCAGGGTAAACTGGCCAATCAGCACGCAGCTCATTTAATATTTATGTCCTGGTCTTTCCATTTTAGGGCTTTATTATGGGGTTGTATTTGGACATTTATCAGGGTTCCTGGGCCATGTTCAGCCCCAGTAGAGTTTCATATGCCATATAGAGCCTGAAAGAACAGTTTTTGTTCAATTTTGTTCTAGAACCTCTTAAAAGCAAAAACCAGAATAAAAGCATTTAGTGATTTAGGTAGACCTAAACATTATATAAAATATGAGGTAGACCAAAGCAGATGCAGGATTTTCCTTGCCAAGTTTACTCATAAGCCTTGTTTAAAAGAAAGGTTTTAGAAAGTTTAAACTCTAACTTTAAAAATAGAGAATGTGACTGAATCTAAACAGGCAGGTGGTTCCACACGTGCTTAATTAACATGACTTTTTGTAGCTCTATTTCAACAGTAGCTTTTTTTCCGTCTTGGCACAGTTTACAAATGTTTTTAAAGGTAATTGGTTGTTTTGGACTATTTAAAGTGCCCCAAGGTAAGAAAGTGTTTTTAAAATTGCAATTTTAAAAAAGTGAAAATTATGTTTTGTTTCTTTCTGTTTCAAAATGGTGCACTACTTTGTGCCTCATTCTAAACCTCAACAAAATTCATCAAAGTTTTAATTTTATTGTGAAAAAATCTGGAACTATAAAGGGGTGTCAATACTTTCACCAGGATAGCATTGCACGCAGAGCATAAGTTGAGCGAAATTTAATAAAGCTGAAATAACCTATAAATGAGAAAATCATATGAAAAAAAACATGCAGCCCCCAGATGTGCCAGTAGGCATGTTGTTAAGGACACTAAAAGGTCAGAAAGTGGTTCTGTTCTGAGTTTTACTTCTTAGTTTGACACAGTTTTAAAATAATCTTGAGAGGTCCTCTTTTAGCTGCTGCTGTTGGGGAAAAAAAGTAACATTTTAATTGATTGATTTTTTTTTTTATACCTTCAACTACTGGGATACCTCTACCTTGAGAATGATTCGGCAGGTTCTGTATCTCTCACTCTCTCAAATCCCACAATGAAAAGAAGTCCACAAACAAAGAGAGAAATCAATGGATTTCTTTGGCAGCTTTCAAGGAGTTGCTTAGCATCACAACATGCTTGACTGAGGTGAACATCCCATAGTGTATTATGGTGTTGCTCCATTGCCCTGTTTGCATCCGCAAGCTGTTCTAAACCCATTTGAAGTGAAGCACATAGGGTTTTAACAACTATCAACACAAGTGTGAATAGCCTCCTAGGGCACTCTGGCTCTATTTTCCTGTTGAAACGGTTTCTCTCCTCAGTTGGGCATCTATCTATTCCAGCAAGAGAGCATTATGTTAAAATAAGGTGTTTCTTCTAGCATTGCACATCAAGGCACTATTTAAAGTCAAAAGTAATTTTTTCTTATTGACCAAATGTCACAACCTCTATTTTTCTCAATACTTTATCATTGCTGATTTTGCAGAGTTAACAATTAGATCACCGTTGAAGAGAGGGCATTCTTTTCTATTTCCTTTTATTATTTCATCTTTTCACTGACATTGACTTCAAGCCCTGACTGTCACCCCGGGTGGAACCGGGATTCAAACATCCTTCCTCTGTGTGATTGAGGAGCCTCATAAACTGCAAACGTCTTTGAAGCATCCCTACGGTCTTTCAAATAGCCCCTCCTTCTCTCTGGAGAATGGTGGAGGGTGTAATTCACTTTACAATATCAAATAATCACTGCTTGTGATTCTTGTCTCCCGGCTAACTTGTCGGGCATGAGTTTATGGCTTTTAAGAGCAGAGGTGAGCTGTTGGAAAGACAGTTCACCAGCTGTGTCCTGAAAGTGATGGGGCCTAAAGTGAAGCTTCGCCTTGAGGTCATTGAGCAATAATGAGTGTTATCAAGTGAGAGCCAGAAGACAGGTAACGCTGGTTGAATTTATGAGAGGCCTTGCAGGATGACCCCAAGAATGACCAGCCATTCTTTATAGGTGACAGGGCTAAAAGTCCAAAAAAGACAAATATGGCTGGATTGTGATTAAATAGGCCCCAGTTGTTCAAGGTGTTGGAACAAGAGATTCGTTTCTAACAGAATGCATGCAAATTGTAAGAAGCTCTGAGAAGGAAAAATTATACTTTTCTTACGATAATATATTGTACACGTTATTAAAAACCAATAGATCTATTGAAATCTGATCTAATATCTTCTTTCTCTGATCTGTATTTGTTTTGTGAACTCGTGCTGTGCATCATCAGTTTTAGCAACAGTCTTGGGATTTGCCATGCACAAACAAAAGTAGATGGGCCTTCAACTATTTTACAGCTACCCTGTCTGGTTCTGACAAGGTTACCTGTTGGGGGTAAAACATTCACTTAAGCTGTTTACATATAAACATTTTTGCACAATAGGAGTGGAAAAAGCAAATACCTGTCTGCAAAATGTTTAACATTTCTGCTCCTCTTATGGCTGTATTAGGCATGTCCTGATTATTTATGCATCCGAGTATACAGATATTTTAAAAAATTAGGTTAGGGTTTCAAAACTGCAAAACTCACTTACCTTAGCATGATAGATGCTTGAAAATGAAAGTAAAACTCAAAGCTTTACCCACTTTTTGATTACAATAATTCAGATGGTCAATCACTTCAGCTAATAAATAATGTTTTGCATAACAGTACAGATAAAAGTACATTTTAGTGTCTATATTTATTATACAAAAACTCGACTTTACTTTCTCCTGGGGCTGTTAAAACAATAACCAGTGCCAGACCTGTATTGTTCTTTCAGTTTATACACAACTGGTTGGTACTGATGTTTATTTGAATTTTTGACAGTGCATTCTTTATTGCTGATTTATCATATTTTCAGATGGTGTTGACATAATGGACAAAAAAACCTGAACTGCAGAACATGACCCTAAAACCATGTGCCAAAGTAAACTGTGGATTTTTTGATCCACAGCTGGAAATCATTTCCACAGCAGGGTAATGATTCTGAAGGGATGAAGGTGTTAGCACTCCATTAGAAGGTGTTTAGTTAAATTTTTCTTTAAATAAAAAAAAGAAAAGCTGGCTCATCACTGCTGTTTAACAGCAGCATGGAGAGTCATCCAGCTGTTGTCTTGGGAAGAATGAATATAGCCATGGCAGTAAAGCTTCAGCATCTTTGTTGAAACATATTTGCATGTTTTAAGATTTCCCAGTGCATCTACTGGAACAGCGACCTGGTTCTTTCAAATGTTACAATGTTTGGCTGCACGTCTGCATGAGGTAAAATCAAAGATGCTTCCCTATTTTTATGTTGATTTCAGTGCAGAGCAATGCATGAGATTATTATTGCATTATTAGAAAAACAGCACAAAAGTGCTATCGTCAAAAGACTGCAGGCAGGTACATACTGTGTACTAAATTTTTTGTTTTTTGTGATTATTTTACAAACCACAGAGCAAAAATTAAATTATTAAACTATATTCTGTTCTTAACACATTATAAACAGTATTTTTTTAAATAAAAAAGGCTCATTAGCTTCTGTGAGTTTGCTTTTCTCTTTCTCTCAAACTAACCCCGGTTGTTATTGGCCTACAGGCATCTGCTTTTTTTCCCTCACTGCATTTGTTTGTCTCTGACACAATCCATCATTATACTTGGAAAGTGTTTGTATAGATGGGGGACATTAATTTCCCCCCATCCAACAACAATCTGCACCACATATTTGCAAGACTGCCAATGTCCACACATGTGCACAATGGTGATAACAATGGCCTGATACAGTTGCTTTCTTCAACAGACGTGCACTGTCTCTACCTCTTTGTGGTGGAATATCAATGACGGTAGGCTCGCCTTTTTAATTGGGGCTGAAGTAATATGCAGTCAGCAAAGTTTCTAAAACACATTTGACAGTCACTATTCATTATCAAACTGATGCTTGCAGCACCACTTAGCTCTTACTCAGCTGACGGACCAAACACTGGAACATTTTTCATTGTGTGACAAATAATAGAGGGATGCTGTCATGACTGTTTAGGATATCCATTATCTTTTAGCCTGAAGATGATGCACAACATAAATGAGTCACTGAGCTGGTGGAGTGAGCTCATTTGACTTTGATGTTGCCTCAAACTATGCAACTTCTAACACTATCAAAGAATCCTCGTATTACTTGTTTTTGGTATTTGTAGCTGGCCCAAAACAACAGTTTTTGTCCAAATCTAATAGACCTATTCTGAGGGGAATACTACATTGCACAATGTGCAATAATTAAATGGGAATCTCCATATTCATGCTCTGAAGCAGGCTAATGAGCAAGATTAGATGTCTCACACCTGGTGGTCTTTATTGTCATTCATAATGATTAACAGCTGCCTTGCAGAACAGGAAACCTGGGTGACACTTGACTTGCAGATGAGCTCCCTGACTTGACTTGTTCTCTTATCTCACCAGAGTGGTAACATGAACGTGATATGACTCAAGGGTGTGGAGTAACATGGTGGTCTTCATTTCCAACTAAAACAAAGGGGCAAACTATAGATTGGTTAGATGTTGGAGAGGCAAGCTGATTTAAATTTTAATGAAATGCTATTCATAGAAGTGCTTGTGTTTTGGCACTACATTTGGGGGACATGTAAGGGAGAAGTTTAAGCATCCTGCGGATAAAGTCGTATGACAAGGTTTTATCTAAGTACCATGCAAGAGGATTCAACTTTTTTTTTGCAGTTTATTAAATTATAATTACAGATATCAATGTATACCATGTTAAGCTTTATTTAATAAATCAGCAGAAAGTAGTGCAACATTTTAAAGACAAAGGACGCAGTGTTTTTAAAATTTTATTTTAAAAAAAAATCTAAAAAGTGTGGCATGCATCTGAATTCAGATGCAACCTTTTGCTGCAATTACACATTTAAGTCCTTTGGGGAATGACCCTATCAGCTTTGCACATCTATGGTGTAAATTACACAAAGTACACAAAATAGCTCAAGCTCAGTCAGAAAAGATGGATGGCATTACTCAACATCAAGATGTGAAAGACTTTCAGTTAGATTTAGGTCTGAACTTTGCCAGGGCCATTCAAACCTTCGCCCCAGTTTCAAGTGATTTGCAACTTGTAACAGATTTTTTGCCATGCCTAGCCAGTGTATACCTGCATCCATCTTCCAATTAACTCTGACCAGTTTTTCTTTCCCTTGGAAATAGACTGGAATGTGCCCATCACTATGTTTCACTGTAAGAGTGAGTTCAGCATTATGTGCAGTTTTAATTTTCTGCCAATTCAATTAAAGCATTTTCCATATCTGACAAAACGCTTGATTTTGGCTCATCTAACCAGATGACCTTCTTCCAGATGTTTGCAGTTCCTTATACGAAAAACTAAAAAAAGTTGCTGTAATTCAATTTTTTCAGAGCATTGCTTCATTTTTGCCAATCTTCCATTGAAGCCAAATTTGTTGAGTGTCCTTCCAATACATTCTCCAACATTCTCTACATCTCCTCCGGAGTTACCATGGTTCTTTTGCCTCTTTTTCTGAATAATGTTGCTCTTCTGGGGCCTGTAAATTTAAGGGGTTAGATCTGCAGCTGTGTCATATGCTTTAAATTTTTATATGCTACGCTTTTAGAGCTCAGTGAAATGCTTAAAGCTCGGTGCATTGTTTTATAACCTTGGCCTGCATTAACCCTCTGCATAACTTTATGTCTGCTGTATTACTTAGTCTGCATGATGCTGTTTGTTCAATAATATTCACTAAGAAACTTCTGTAACCTTTTAAGAACAGCTGTATTTATGAAGATTGATGTACATACATTTGTTTCTACTGGTCAGGTGACTTCTGGAGGTGTATGAGTAGATTTTATTTAGGCATACCAGGAAAAAAGGGACTAAAAACAAACATCTACTTTGCTTGAATAAAAATGATGGTTTTGCCCAGAATCAACTACTTATTCTCAATTATCCCAAGTAAACCATCACTAGACTGGTTTAGATCTCTGGACTACTCTGTCTCTAAATTTCTTTGGAAAGATAAACCCCCGCGTATCAGCTTAAAAACACTGCAGAAGACCACTGCAGAAGCTACCTAGATGAGTCCTGGATAGACATAGAACAGACACTATACAATAAGATAAAACTTTCAGACCTACCATTTATTAGCTCAAATATAAAACAACATGAATGCTTTAAAAGCATAACTATCAGCTCCTCTCTAACAGCATGGTGGGAGTTTCTAAAAATGACAGAGTCCACAATAATCCCATGCAGATGTACACCCATCTGGAATAAACCCGACATCTTGCAAAAAAAATGTATGATAAGTTTTCCAGACTGGAGGTGCAATGGAATTGAATACCTGGAACATATATTTGAAGGAACAGACTTTATCCCATTTAATATATTAATTACACAATATGGATTAGAATATCAGCAAATGAAATCTATTATTAAAGGTAAATTTAGGCTCAATACAGTTGAATTACAAATTCCAGCAAGAGTTTTAGATTTTCTTAATCTGAACCCCCCAAATTGCTGTCTAAAATATACAAAACTTTATCTACATTAGATGAATCAATAGCCATCCGCATTTCAAAATGGGAGGTGGATTTATCAGCCAGTTTTGACCAAAACGTCTGGTCTCAGATATGTTTAAGAACCTTTAAAATGACAAAAAATCCTAATTTGCAATTAATACAATACGAAATCCTTCATAGAGTACACTATACAGGTCAGCGGATGTTTAGGATGGGTTTTACGTCGTCTAATACCTGCTTACAATGCTCAAGCAATATACCAGATACTTATATTCATGCGCTTTGGTAAGAAATTTTGGTGAAAAATAAAAAGGCTCTTAATATTAATCAGTATAGAAATCTCTTGTTGGACCATATTGGTCTTGTGACGGCCTCTGGCTCCATATCTGATCAATCTCTCTGGGCCCCTTTGATCGGCTCCATCATCTAGTAGGGGTGGGGGGCACTTGGTTTTGTCGTTTGGGATACTGTTGCTGATGTGGGGGTTTTTGGGGTTGGAGGCGTCTGGGGGGGATCCTTGGGGGTTGGATCATTGGGCGGATGGGGCGCTGGACGTCGTGGCCCCAACCTGGGGATGGGCTTTGGTGGCTTTGGGTGGTAACTCCTGATGGCTGCATGCGGTGCCTTATGGGGGTTGCACTGACGTACATGGGTTACTGGCCTGGTGGCCGTGCTGCGCCTGGGTAGGGTCTAGGGTGTGCTTGGGGATTTGGGGCTCTGGGGCACCGCACCCCCTGGCTGTGGTCCTGGCCGGGGGGTCGGCCGGCGTGGGGTCTCTGTTGCCTATGGGGGTTGGGGCCGGCCGGCGGCCGGCATGTGCAGCCGCCTCTCTCTTTTTTCTGGGCTGATTGTCATCGCCGGTCCCTGTATGGCGTTTCGCCTTGTTTGCTGGTCGGGGTGCCTGGCTGCTGGTCGCGGCGGCTGGGTGGCATTTCTGGGCCTGATCAGTCCTTTTTTGCACTTGACAAAGCTCCTGGGTCTTGATCTTTGTGCGCTGCAGGGAGCTGGGGTCGGCCGTTTGGCCGGGTTCGGTTGGACTTGCGGGTGGACTGGCCGGCTAGTAGGCATGCAGGGCAGGTGGGTGGGGCGCTGGGTTTGGTCGCCTGCCGGGCCATTGAGCAGCAGTGGTCGCTCCACAAGGGAACGGGGCTGGTGGATGTCGGCCTGGTGGGTCGGACGCCCGGTTCATCGGTTTGCTCCTGGTCTGGGCAGGTACGTCGCTGGGGTTTGGGCTGCGGGGGCCTCCAATGCTCAGGTGGCGCTGGGGGCCTCCTTTGCTGGCGGGGAGGCTATTGCTAACTAGCGACAGGTGCTCTCCCACTACGAGGGCTCTTGGACGGGGGGGGGGTGAACTCAACCTGGGTGTCTAGTGTCTTTTGTGTTCTGATAGTAGAGCGAATGTCAGGGTGGGTTTAGTTCTCCTTCTGGGATGGGGCTGGGGGGACTGCCTTGGGGTCCGTGGGGCTTGGTGATGCTGTGGCCATGGGCCCCAGGTTGAACGTGCCATGGCCTCCCTCCCCTGGTGGATCCCGGTGAACAGCAGTGCCTATTTGGGTCAGTGGGGGAGCTGGCTCCCTGGGAAGACCTCTTGTCTCCCAGTCCTTCCCTCCCCATCCCCGAACACCTCTGTCCACCCGCTCCATCAATTTACCACTCATATAGGGTCTTGGGGCATGGGCACATCACTAGGTGGGCACCATGGGCTATCCCGTGGTGTCCTGGGTCCCAATTTTAATATACAACTTAGACACTCCCACATTTTCATGCAACACACATGTAGGGACTTAGGGGTGAGCACACCTTTCGGCATCCAGAGGGGGAGCGGTTCAATCAGCTTCACCTCTGGTGCCAGTGCCCGCTGTTAGACCACATAGACACTGAGGGCTTGGGGTGGGGGTTGGGGGATGTGTGGCTGCCTTCCCCACATCCCACCCCTCTGTTTTAAATTCACATTATAACAACACGCATCAACACCATACTCGACCGGAAGGATGGAGGCTAGGGGTCTTCTCAAACCCCTGTTTGCTACGGGCCATTAGGGGTTGGGGTCCAGAGGAGGAACAGGTGGTCTGGTCGAGGTCCTAGGCTGTCGGGCTGCTTCGTCACTGTGGTGCCCTTGGTAGTCTGCTTGTCTCCGTCCTAGAAGGTAGGGGGTCCATCTCCCTGGTCCGGGGGCTGGTGGCTCTACTGGGGCATCGGTACCTGGACCTGGGAACATAAAGGGTGTATGGGGTGTGTGAGTGAGGGTACAGCATCATTTCTTGGGTGTCTTGGTGAGTCAGTGAGAATGTATGTGTTTAAGAGGGAGGGAACGTATGACTGTGTCTGTATGTCTTTGTCTACCTGTCAGGTTGGGTCTTGGGCTGTCCTCTCGCCTGGCGCACCTCAGGCCTCAGGCCTATTTCCCCTCCGTCACTCCCCCCCAGTGCTCATTCCGGTTTGGACCTGGTGCGTGCCTGGCCCGGCCTGGGGGGGCCTGTGTGTCGGTCGGCCGATGCGCTGGGCCGATATCTTCCTTTGGTTGGTTGGGGCACCTCTGTTAGGGGTGCCAGGTTTTGGATTGTTGGATGGTGCCTGCTCGGCGGGATACAGATCCAGCATATCTGCTCGTTCTGGTTGTTCACACCTGTTCTGTGCGCACCGTGCGTGGTCGGTTCATTGGTGGGTTGGACCGGCCCTGGCCTTTGTTGGATGCCTGGTCTCGGCGCTCTGCGTTGCGTGGGATCAGGACTCGGGAGCTGGTACAACTTGGTGTCCAGGTGCTGGCTGAGCTTGGCCTGGGGATGCTGTCCATCCGCTGCGGCTATCGGTGGGGCGTCCCGACATGGGGCAGGGGTGGGGCGCTGGAATGTTAGCGGTGGAAATTTGCCTAGGGTGGTTGTGGCGCGTGGCGCGTGGCGGCCGGACGCGATCCCTGGGGTGCCAGGGGCCCCTCGTTGGCCGGTCCCTTGTCGGGTCCCTGCTCGGGGGTGGGGCGCCCCTGGGCCCCGGCTCTCCCGGTCCATGGACCGGCCCGCCCTGGCGCGGCTGGTTGCCGGTGGGGCCCATGGGCTTGTCACTGCTGCCCCCGGGCCCCTGCATAGTAGTCGCTGGACGTTCCCCTGGGGTTCTCCTTTGCTCCTCTCTTGGGGGATGCGGTCGGCCCCTTTTTCATGTTTTGTTTTGTTTTTTCCCCCTCTCTGCCGTCCTGTGGGTATGGAGGCAGACTTGGAGGCAGACTTTTCCTGTGTTTTCTTTGTCCCCCTTCCTCTCTTGTATTTTCCACTCACCCTCTCTTTACTTTTTTTTCCTACCTCTCTTCTTCATCTTCTTTATTTCCCTTAATTTTCCGTCTCCGTGTCCCTAACATCAGGAAACAAAACCCCCAGCAATTCATAATAAAAAATTTTCACACATCAAGTGGAGTACTATAGCAAAAGCTGTACTGCTCCGCTTGTGAAAGTAAATCTGTTGGGCTTCTACTACGACACCAATTCTGAGCTCCACACTGCCAAACAGGACACGTTAAAATAAAAACATCTACTGCAAATAAAGTTTATAAACCATGTATAATTTTTCTGCCACTTTGTATTACTTTGTATTGGTTTATCACCATATAAAATACATAGGAATTTCTGGTTGTAACATGACGAGATGTGAAAAGGTTCAAAGGGTATGACTGCGAATGGAAAACATTAAAAAACTCACATGAAAATATGCACTAACAGTAGTTTTAATCAAAGGACTCAAATACATTCAGAAGGCCTTCAAAACATCTGCATGTGACACCCCCCTTACATTTTGCAGACTAAGCTGTAAGCTCTGCCAGCCTCTGCATCAACTTTAAAGCTGCCAGCCACTGTGCCAACCACGTGGATCTGCTGATGCAGGAAACCAAGCAAGCAATCTGACTTCAAGAGGCGGCCAAGAGTGTCGCCTCTGCTAATTACTACAAATAGCATCTACTGAAATGTTACACAAGTAAACTGACGACGGTACAGATACGCTGAAACACGCCCCATCTAATCTCCCTGCTAATCAAGGCATAATCAGCAATCAAGCATGTGAAGACATTTTATGTGTTCACACCATTTTCATCAAATTCTTTACCAGATCAAGCTGCAGAATATACAGTCAAATCACATCAGTTAATATTCTGAGACAGACAACTTTAGAAAAGCCCTTACTGCTGGAGGCTGTAAAGGAAAATATTTATTCTGAAAAATCCATGTTTTTCACATTTAGCAAACTGTAAAGTCAACAGGATATTGATCAAACCCTTTCAATGGGGTGATCATACAGCAGTGATTTCCTAATTTTGTTTGGAGTTGTTCTCCTGACATCTGCTCTGTTGTCATGCTATCTCAGGGAAAGCCTGTTACCATGGCAATACATTTAATCTAGCTGGGGTTGTCGGTTGTGAGCAAAGTAAAGTGAATCAGATTTAGGCGAGGAGAATTATATATTGGATTCTCTCTTTTTTGTCTTATAGTATAACGTTTGACGAAAAATTTAGTTAAAATCAAATTAACCAATACATCCAATCTCTCCGTCATGGTTTCGTTTAACCTCCTGACCCACATGCAGAATCAAGCTCAGACACCAGGACAAGGTTAAGTAGTTTAATTAAAAAGAGGAAAAAAAAAAATCGAAGCGGTTCAGCTGGAACGGCGGGGGATCGCTGAGCGTCTGGGAAGTGAGAGGTGAGGTTAGTTGAGATCTGACAGATGTGGAACAAACCGACTGGTTTAAGGCTGAAGTACTCACTGGTCCGGTGACTTCTAATTCTGGGGCAATACCGTGAGATCAGTTGAGCGGCGAAAGCAGCTGCAGGGATCCGATGGATCGAATCAGGAGGGGGGCGTGGCAGAGATCGGGCAGGCAGGTGAAATGCTGCACACTGGGCTGGCTTGCAGCCGAAGGAAGCAGTCAGCTTGTCAGAGTTATTTATCTCCTACTTGAAGGCTTCACTTGGCAAATGGCGGGATCAGGAAACTCTTCAGAGGAACCTGGAGACACAGGGAGTACTGAAGATACACAGGAGAACGCTAGGAAAAGATCAAGCGGAAACTCAGGAATCAGAGGCTTGGAGGTACCGGTATGGTGACCATCAGGTGTTGAATGGTTGTCAGCCAGCTCCTTAAGAAGCCCAGGAACACAAAGGCCAGATTGGCACCAGGTGAGTGCAACAAACCCGTGCAGCTGATCTCCACCATAGATCCTCTCTGACTAGATGACTCACTACAACCAAAAAAACAGAAGCACAAACACAGAACCTCACACTCTCACTGGAAACAATATTATGTCTGGTGATATTTATGATTATTTATCAGTTTCGACACCCCTATCTGACTCAGTGTGAAGTATCAGAGTTAATCAATCAGTGCATGGGCTATTAAGTTAGATGGTACTGTTGCTTCAGGAACACCTGCAGCATGGAATATTGAGACTACAAGCTGTTTTCTATAGAACAATTCTCCTGCAACTTTCAGCAGTTCTGTTGTATGTCAACCATAAAAGCTTCATGCGACATTCAAATTGTTCGTGAAGGTCAATGTAGGCAAAATAATTTAGATTAATTCATTGAGTGTCACCTATAGAAAGGGACATCCTGCTGATTGTGGGAACAAAGAACCATTTACTTCTTACTTAAGTCACCTTCCATGGCATTTTTTTTGCCTTTTCATTCCATTTTTCACAAGCATCAATGCATTTGGCCATCTTGGTCATTGCTACAGGTAAACCCTAACTTTTTTTTCACAATAGTATTGTATTCAAACAAATTTTGGGACTTCTTTCCATTTTCCTTTTATATATATTTTATAATTTTTCTCACTGACTCTTCGGAGAAGGCTGGCCCTTTGGCTTTACATCTCAAACACACTATAGGCAGTGAATCTGTCTAGGTGGTAGCATCACCATGGTCAAGTTTCATTGGGCATCTACTGTATTTTCACCCAAATACATCTGGTGGCTGTCATCTTGTTGAGATAGACCAAATAAGGAGACATCAGTGATCCAAGAAGCAGTTATGAGGGCATGGTTCCAGAGGAGCCGCACAGATTCACAGCTCAGGTGGGAGAGTCAGTTGACAGTAGACCTATTTAATGTGTACTCCAGAAATCTGGCTTTACTGGAAGAGTGATGGGAAGAAAAATACCCTCTGCTGAAAACCATGTGCTATGATGACCATTTTTCCACAACTCACAGGACACAGGAAACATTTGAAAGAAGGTGCTCTAGTCATAGGAGACTAATTGGCCTATTTGCAAAACTCTGGTGAAAAACCATTTTATATTGCCCTGCACAATATTCTTTTGTGTATGTAATGTGACAATGATGTTTTTCATCATTTCAACAAATGTCACAAAAATTCTTAAATCCACATACTTCATGGTTAATTGTCAAAATAATTGATACCACAGTACTCTAGATGTTATACCTACCTACTGGATAATGACACACAATGTTGGAATCTCTAATACAGTGCTCATCTTCAGATGGAGTGTGGTAGTGGGTCTTCCACATGACAGCATGTCAGAGGTTAAGACTTTCAACATCCATTTTTTACCACAGTTAAAAGCTCACATTTATCAAAAGTGATGTTTAAATACCAATGAATTTAACAGTATAATAACAGTATAATCCACATATTTTGCAAATGTTAAGTGTTCTTTTTTGCCTTATATTCTTTCACCAGTAACTCATAGCTTGTTCCAAACATTATTAAAGAAATAACAGATACTACTTTAAGTAGAGGAAAACCTTGTTGGTGAATGTGACCTGCAGAAATCCATTGTCAAATTTGGCTTTTACTATAAAATTGTGAATCCATTCCCAGTGGAGATAAAATTGACTTGAATGTTTGTGGTAAAACTTCTAAATTATGATTTATAAGTGTTTTAAGAAGAACAGGAGTACCACAGTAAAACCTAATATGTACCTTGGACTGATGCATATGAATTCAGAGAATTCCTTAAAAGGGTCACCTTTGGTGTCTTGAAGGAATACATTTAAAGCCAAAATATATATCAAAACTGATGACATTTCTCAAATGTAAAAAATAAAAAATTTTAATTTCACAGGAGACTCAGCTGCATTGTCCTTTTTGATCTTGTCCATTCCTCTGGAGAGGTGGCCTCACTCAGCTAAATCTCGGTGGCTGCAAGGACGCACTGACCTAGGCAGGTCAATCATGTAGCTCTCCATCTGTTATCATGTAACCTGCATCGATGGCAGAATCTATACTTGCAGCTACACATTGCATGGGTCATCGACAAAAAATGGCTCCTGTCAAACACAGGTATTTCTGTACCATCAGTGAGAAATAGACAGTTTTCTTATAGATTTGTGTTAGCTGAGATGAGAGAAATTCCTGTCTACTGCTGATCCTGAGTTTTAAGAGGATTTCTGCCAGCTCCTAATGATGACTGCTGTTGTTGACATTGTAGACCACAGAAAGAGATTGCAGTAAAAAAGTGTGTTCCTGTGCACACAAGTCTTTTTGCTAAAAGAAAAAAAATGAGTCAATACAAAAAACTTTGGCTTCTGTCACATTGATTTTGTTGCCGTGTATGTTGCCATATCTGAAGATAATCTTGTTTTACTTGGCTGTAGACATGAGCTGATTAGTGATCAAAGTAACCCCATGTTCCAAAAAGTTGTGGGTATAAAACCACAAAAAAAAAAAGAATAAAAAAAATTATATATATATATATATATATATATATATATATATATATATATATATATATATATATATATATATATATATATATATATATATATATATATCATACTGGTCGTATGGTTTAAACTCCTCAAATAAGATACCACAAAATGGTCTTCTTTAGTGATCAGGGTCTTGCCACAATGTTAGTCAATGTTTCTTTTACCTACTGCCAGAATAAACAGAACTTCAATGTACTGTACAATTTGCATCAAATTGGAATATAAGTAACTAAATGTCCAATCTGACCTTATGATTCAATTGAATTGACAATGCATTTCTTTAAACAAATTTGGATCAATTTGTGCCTTGAAACGAGATTTCTTCTGAAGTAGCACTAAATTAAAAAAACTGAATTGAAATAAAAGTACATTTAAAAAGCTGCTAGCAGTCTATTGAAAAGCTGACTGCATATTGGCTATTTATTCAATATTCTTTATTTAGCTTTAGCATTCCACTACTGTGTACATCTGTTAAACACAACATGAAACTATTGCCATTGCTTGACAATGCCATGTCTACCATGAAGAAATAAAGTGCACTTTTATAAACATTAAGTCCTGACATATCTTTTAAGAATTTGTATTGTTTATGATGGGCATTTGTTTTGTATAGTGCATGTATAAGGGTAAATGGTGTGAAATGTTCTGTCAATAACTGTTACTTTAAATCCCTTTCTGGTTTCTTTTTGGGTTGGTTTTGTTAATCAACACATGATCATCTGCTCATGAGAGGCAAATGATGTAGGCCTACGCACAGTCTACAACTGGCCCCAAGTCATCAACAGTGTCATGTTTTGAGGTTTAAACTGGACCCAAAAGCAGCAGAGTTGAAAACAAAAAGGATTTAATGAAAAACCACACGGAACTTACAGAAACTCGGGAGCGTACAGGCAGCAACAGGGAAACACAGGAACCAGACGGGCAACAAGGAAGGCAGGGGAAGAAAGACGGACAAACCAGCGAGTTGTGACTGAAAGAGGGCCATATTTATACTGAGGGAGGAGAGTGAAGAGTGAAGCAGAGAAGGAGCAGGACCAATTAAGGGAAGCGGTTGCAGCTGAGGGGGAGTGAGCAGGTGGAAGTGATTAGCTGGGACAGGAGGTGAAATGGCTGGGAGACAGAAAACTGGGAAACTAGAAGGATCTTAAGAAACTAAGACAAGACTACGGGGAAACCAGAAAGTACAGAAATCACAAGAAATACTAAGAATAACTAAACATGAAAATAGAACTAAATAAGGAAAATCACTAACAAAAGACAAACACCCGGGGAACACAACAAACAGTTCTTCAGAAAGTTGCCTTGACTCCTGTAGAAGCCACTTCAGGCATTCAGGATATGAGATTATGTGAATCATCATTGGTGCAGACAAAACGTATGCATAGTGCAGGCTGGGATTAAGTGACATTATTATGTCTGTCCTGCATAAAAGTTGTCTATAAATTCCGAGGCAGCACAATGCATGTGTCATATATGTGACATACTATGCATTGCAAAGTTCATGCTACACAATTTGGCTAATTTTCCTAAAAGTTCCCTGACAGTCTGCCTTATCATAATATTACATAAGCAACACTTTCAGATGTGTAAAAGGCAACAATGTTTTTTTATGTAAAGCTGTGAATTGTTCTACACCCCTGAAACACAAGGAAGATAGGCAATAGTGTGATAAATGTAATAAACTTTATCTTTAAATTTCTATGTTAGACCCACTGATGAAAACCTCCTAAAATATTGAGAGCTCACTAAGATGATCTGCTCATTCATTGAGTTGGTTTTATGATGGTTAATTTTTCAAACACCTATGTGTCATACTTTGGTTAGCTAATCCCAAACTGTAGCAGTGGGATCTCTTGTACTTACTACATTACACTTTCTTTTTCATTTGTGTTTATATTTTACTGTGTTTGAATTAAAAATGTTAACCCTCAAACAAGTTGTCAGATTATTTTTAGTCTGTAAAGGAGCTACTTGCTCAATTCTTTCTAAAGTCAGAGGGATTACATTGATATGATGCATGATATCATAATCCGACATCCATCATCTACTTCGTAAAATGCAAAAGCAACATAAATGGAACAACACCCCCATGTTGTCTGTGTACAGTTTGTTACTTTTCTAGGCTTCAGGTATAGGTTGAGGCGTATAACCCCTCAAGGTATTTCTGTGGAAGAGCGTGACTAAAGAGGAAGCTGTGAGCAATAACATCTAATTTGAACGGCCTTTATTTTTCACACTCTCTGTGTACAGTTTTACCATTTTGTAAGTCACAGTTATTTTTTCAGGGACAAGCAGCAGACAACAGGAAATTAGATTTTCAAGTATTCTAATAAACGGTGACTGATGACTCAGCACTGAATTGAATTTGAAATGAGTGAATCACATCTTTGATGTATCAAATTATTCATTGTTTTCATCCTTGATCTATTGTGGCTTAAACTGTTTTTTTTTTCCTAAACAAACATGTCGTCCTGAATTACTGGATTTTGCTGCAGAGGCCCTTTCAGTTTCATCAGATGCATTTTATTATCTGAAAGGATTGTAAAAGGAAAAAAAAAACTAAACCTTGACATCACAGAGAATATTCCAACAATCCAACCTGCCACAAGAGAAGACAGCAAAATGTCTGCTTCATGCCAGACATAAGGTAGAGTCTCTGGTCTCGTTGCACCAACAACTCCTATCACGTCAAGTCTGACTCCACTCTGAACTTTCTTTGAACTCCTGACAGCTTGTATGATGTAAAAACACTCCCCTCTCCCTGTTAAGACTTTTGTCATGTTTCTTAGAGGGGCCACCTTCAGATGGAGGCCTTTTACTTTTTATATTTACATGCAGCAGAGATATTGTGGGATAGTCCACTTAATTATTAAAACATGAATGGCTTTTTTAATCAGCAATCATATTACCTAATGATGCTTCTGTTTTGGTCAGTTTACAATCACCATGTTAGATATTTTGTATACAATTAAAATATAAAATGTGTTCTACCAATATATAGGAATATTCATTTTTAGTGTGTTTTTTTTCTAATCTCAGATAGACAGACAGACAGACAGACAGACAGACAGATTTTGCATCCTTCGATGGACCCATCAATGGACAACAGTCCAGCTTAGGGCTGCACAACATATAGCACATTTCATGTAAATGTAATAACAGAATAAGCAATATTCATGCATATTGTATGTAAATTGCTCACAACAAGTAACACTTGAACTGATTAAATTCGAATAAATGTTAGACAGTTATTTAGTACCATGCGTATAGGCTTTCTATGTGTGTTTATTTAGTGACTATCGTTTAATGCATCATAAAAGGTTTTAGAAAGTGAAGAGGGGCTGATATGGTCAAGTCATACAATTACAACTAAATTGTTTCAATCCTGAATAGCAGACATCGGGCAGATTTAACATTTTCAATAAAGCCTTGTGGAGATGGAAATAATGAATTTTTTTTTTACAAGTAGCTGGATACACTACTCATTATCTATGTTTGCAATCAACCCATAGCAAAATAAATTAAAGTAACAAGTCAAGAATTCTTTAATTTAGTAAATATAACTTCAAATACGTCAGAAATCTACAATTAACTGAAAACATGTTCTGTTTCAGAGTCTTAGTTCATATCTAAGAGATTAAACAGCACTTGTGGGGGGAGTACCACCTAACATGTCTCTTGAAAAATAAACTGTTGAAAGAATTGCCTAAGAATTTGATGTACCTCGTCCAGCAGCAATAATGTCTCTCCACCAGTTCAGATTTAGTTTTTAAATTAACACATTGCTGTGCTAGCCAATGACTACTGATTGCACCCTCTACTTTCATTAAATCAGATATACCACAGTTACCTGTTTGTTTTTATATGTACGTTAGCTGCCAGTAGAACGTTAAAATGGGTTCAGACACATTGCAATGGAGACAGTCAAAACCAAAAACACAACAGTCTCTCATTTTGGGATTTTACATGCATGTGTGCTTGTAAGTGGAAATACTCCCAACAGGTTTTCCAGGGGATGAGCATTTGGAAAAAGCAGTGGTATGATAGTTTTCAGCAGGTCGACTCCTAGCTCTTGGCTAATGATTCTGCTGTCCAGTCTCTGTTACAATTGTCTAGCCATGTCTCACCATTTGGTTATGTAGCCTTTACAACAAGCGATCAACCAACATTCATGGGGTCTTTTGTGCGGATTTTTAATAGGTAAGCAGGTCACTGTAAATTGTCACTTTCACTGTTGTATCAGACGTGTTTATATCCCAGGAATTTAAAGACAAACATTAGCACCAAAATTCCAAGCATAATTTGTACTGCATTTTTAGCAAGAGTGGGGTCTACCACTTACCATGTTCTATTAGAGATAACACTGTGAGGAAATCCGTTTAAATGAATCAGCTAAGAGCCAGGAGCTCACATACATATAAGTGTATTTAAAGCAAAGTCTAAATTAAAGCCACCAAATAATCTCACTTTCATTTGGGCTAAACAACAAGCTTAGTGTGCAGTCCTTCAAAATGCATAACAGCAGTTCTTGTCAGGTGGCTGCACCAACCAGAGGAGGGCTTAGGATCTCAGCACTTAACAGGAGGCTTTCGTTGAGCACAGGAGACACACTACATCAAGCTCTGCAGATACTGCCCACAATTCCAAAGCTTGGGCTTTTTTACTTTCTTAATGATTGACATCATAAATCAACCCACCTTGTTTTTTCCTGCTGAACACAAAGGGTGAAGCAAGTTCTTCCCAAGAAATGCGTTTCTTGTATAAAAAAATGTTTTGGGTTTCCAGTAGTTTTCAGGGAAATGTTGGAATTCATGTATTGCCATTCTCTCCATTAGCTCCTTCTTTGAATGCTATGCACTCAATTTGGGGCTTGAAAAAAATATGTTGCAGTTTGGCAAGACTGAAATAGCTACAATCTAAAACCAGTGCAGATCTAGGGCAATGTGTTTTGTCAATCACGTAAGTTTTGCATGTAGGGCAAGAAATGTATCTTTGATTTCATAAGAAATGTTTGTACTTCCTACTTGTGGGAATCTGCAAACTGGACTTCCTTTTCCTCAATAAGATCCATGGTCAACTCCCTGAATGCAGCCCCTCCTAAATTGTTATGTGTGACGTACATAGTGTATGCTACTATGTTCTGCATGTTGAACTATTAAAAAGAAGTAGAGTAGTTAATAGATGCAATTTTGCAGCAAAAAATGAGAGAATGAATACATATCTTGATACATTCAAAACACGGTAGAAGTGAAAGAAGCAAGGTCAAACATGGTTTTCATAATGTGTGCTATACAGTGACGTCATGTTTTTAAATGAACACAAAACAATCTGAAAATTTCCAATTACTGCGGGAATTTCTCAATCTGTGTTTATTCACCTCACTAACCCCACTCAGATCTCTCTGAACTCTACATATGTACAACACAAAGAAAGTTTTACTGTCATCCTTGTAAAATCCTGTCACCATATCTTTTTTTTAAATTTTGGTGGCATTAGTGGCCTTTATTTAAATTAATCAGACAGGAAATGGGCAGAGAGAAAAGGGGGACATGCAGCAAAGATCTTGATTTCAGAAATAAAAGCATGCGCTAGTTTTTTTTCCCCCTTGGTTTGCAGTTCCTTCATGTCTAGTTCATCTCCTTCTCGGTAAATTATTCACCTTCTCTCAGTCTCCCTGTTTTGCTCTTCTCCACAGTTGTCCCACAGTTGTTCCATATTCCCCCGACAAATGCTCACCTTGATCCAATGTCCTTTTCCATCTAGGCCTTAGCATATGACCTCCCTGGTTTTCATTTTGTATTGCTGGTTCCTTCCATAACACTGCCGCTGCTCATATGTACACTACCGTTCAAAAGTTTGGGGTCACATTGAAATGTCCTTATTTTTGAAGAAAAAGCACTGTACTTTTCAATGAAGATAACTTTAAACTAGTCTTAACTTTAAAGAAATACACTCTATACATTGCTAATGTGGTAAATGACTATTCTAGCTGCAAATGTCTGGTTTTTGGAGAGGCCCATTTCCAGCAACTATCACTCCAGTGTTCTAATGGTACAATGTGTTTGCTCATTGGCTCAGAAGGCTAATTGATGATTAGAAAACCCTTGTGCAATCATGTTCACACATCTGAAAACAGTTTAGCTCGGTACAGAAGCTACAAAACTGACCTTCCTTTGAGCAGATTGAGTTTCTGGAGCATCACATTTGTGGGGTCAATTAAACGCTCAAAATGGCCAGAAAAAGAGAACTTTCATCTGAAACTCGACAGTCTATTCTTGTTCTTAGAAATGAAGGCTATTCCATGCAAGAAATTGCTAAGAAATTGAAGATTTCCTACAACGGTGTGTACTACTCCCTTCAGAGGACAGCACAAACAGGCTCTAACCAGAGTAGAAAAAGAAGCGGGAGGCCGCGTTGCACAACTGAGCAAGAAGATAAGTACATTAGAGTCTCTAGTTTGAGAAACAGACGCCTCACAGGTCCCCAACTGGCATCTTCATTAAATAGTACCTGCAAAACACCAGTGTCAACATCTACAGTGAAGAGGCGGCTGCGGGATTCTGGGCTTCAGGGCAGAGTGGCAAAGAAAAAGCCATATCTGAGACTGGCCAATAAAAGAAAAAGATTAAGATGGGCAAAAGAACACAGACATTGGACAGAGGAAGACTGGAAAAAAGTGTTGTGGACGGATGAATCCAAGTTTGAGGTGTTTGGATCACAAAGAAGAACGTTTGTGAGACGCAGAACAACTGAAAAGATGCTGGAAGAATGCCTGACGCCATCTGTTAAGCATGGTGGAGGTAATGTGATGGTCTGGGGTTGCTTTGGTGCTGGTAAGGTGGGAGATTTGTACAGGGTAAAAGGGATTCTGAATAAGGAAGGCTATCACTCCATTTTGCAACGCCATGCCATACCCAGTGGACAGCGCTTGATTGGAGCCAATTTCATCCTACAACAGGACAATGACCCAAAACACACCTCCAAATTGTGCAAGAACTATTTAGAGAAGAAGCAGGCAGCTGGTATTCTATCGGTAATGGAGTGGCCAGCGCAGTCACCAGATTTGAACCCCATTGAGCTGTTGTGGGAGCAGCTTGACCGTATGGTACGCAAGAAGTGCCCATCCAACCAATCCAAATTGTGGGAGCTGCTTCTAGAAGCGTGGGGTGCAATTTCTCCAGATTACCTCAACAAATTAACAGCTAGAATGCCAAAGGTCTGCAATGCTGTAATTGCTGCAAATGGAGGATTCTTTGACGAAAGCAAAGTTTGATGTAAAAAAAATCTTATTTCAAATACAAATCATTATTTCTAACCTTGTCAATGTCTTGACTCTATTTTCTATTCATTTCACAACGTATGGTGGTGAATAAGTGTGACTTTTCATGGAAAACACAAAATTGTTTGGGTGACCCCAAACTTTTGAACGGTAGTTTACGTTTTTCTGTTATCTAATCTTTAAACCTTTTGGCTTAGCAGCTTTGATTTCAATTTTAATATATTTTAAAATTACATAACATGACAAGCGTACTTTTAAATCCCTGGGTAGGGTGCCAGTTTAGTTGGTACATAAGCGTCTGCTCTCAAACAGCATTTTTACTGTATAAAACACTGTTTAACTGTTTACCTCTTTTTAAAACTGCTTGTGTTCCCACACTGACATTTAACATCCTGAAACATTCTAAAGACACATTTTTATGTGACAAAGCAACCTTCCTCTCTCCTCTATGTGTGGGCTGAATACCACAGTAAAGACAGTCAGTAACTCACAAGCTGCACCTCCTTCTTTAACTCATGTTCAGAATCTAAAATAAGCGGCTGGTATATCATCACCAGCCTTTCAGGATTGACATCAAAGGCTGGGGCGCATCAGTAATTCAGCACTTTGGGAAATGAGTTGGAATGGATGGCACAGTTCCAAACTGGGAAATATTAAAAGGTAAAGCCAATCCAAACCTGGGCTTTTACTGTATGACACTCTGGGTACTGAGTTTTATTTATTAATCCAAACATTCACTTTGACACTTCATGTCAGGGATGACAACTCAGCTGCTGAGCCTGACATATAAAAGAGTAACGATGCTCTGCTAGTCTTGCTTTCGTCAGAGTTCTGGGAATTAGCCAGAAATCTGTTGTCCAAAAGTAACAGACGGGGATTTATGTTCTCTCTCACCAACACTCTCTTTCTGTCAGATGGGACACAAAAGACAACTTGAAAGACAGAGATCAGATGATCGGTGTGACCCATGCCACAGATTGTCAAGACAGAAAGCTAAAGGCACTCTTATACCTGCTTCTAAAGTCATTAACCACTTGAAATTTGTCACATTACAACCAGAAACTTCAATGTATCTTATTGGAATTTTTATTAGCCACATAATGATATACAGTGGAACCCTGTCTATTCGTGGTTCATTATTCCGAGATTCATCTATTTGAACATTTGTCTGTGGAATGTAACGGTAAATTATTCGCAGATTTTTTTTCTTGCATATTTAAAATGCCTTTGTGCGTATTTTGATATTTTGTGCTGTGAGTGTGGGTGTGCATGCAGGATGCGTGTTGTCGTATCCCTCTGCAGGGTGTGACAGGCAGGTGCAGCAGCCAGCTGATCATAATCAGCGCTCATCAAGGAGGTGTTTAAAATAGGAGTGGTTCCCAGAGACTGCCGCCAGATGGTTAACTCACCTAGAGTGGTAACAGGCCTCTTAGAGCCCACTCCTGAGCTACTAGAGATTTGTTGATTTTGAACTTACCTTGTCCTCCTAGCAGATCCTGAACTCAATGGACTTTTCTTCCTCCAATCTCTCTCAACTCTCCATGCTCCTTGCCATTCATCACCCACCCTTGGTCAGCCTCAGTCCGCTCCCTCATCCACTCCATTGGATCTCCTGCCTGTCCACCTTCCAACACATCTCCACCTGCAATAGAAAAAGCACCGGATCAGTCATCACTCTGCTCACTCCTTACTTACTTTTCTTGTAAAGTGCTTTGAAATGACATGGATTTAATTTAATTGAACTCCCTTTCAGCCAACCTCAGCCACTGGAATTCTACTTACTTTCCCCTGGAGCTCAGCACCTCTCTGGAACCGTAAGCTCACCTCATGGGCCTCTGATTATTTCCTGTTTTTCTGATCAATCTATAATCGCCTACTTGTTCTCCTCAGTACCTCTGATCTCAAACCTCCTAACGGTGTCCATTCTCCCCCTGGTCTTTTCAATTAACTTGTCAAGATTCTCACGCTGGTCTGTGGTTATGCTGCTTCAGAGTCTCTGAAATTGTCTATAATGACATATTTGAACCATTCTAAAGAAAATAGAGCTTGGAACGCCAAAATACCTAGGCACAATGCTACTTGACACTCTACTTGCCGGTGTTTGCAAAGCAGCCAATCCAGGAGCGTCATTATTTATTTTGCCGCTGGTTGCCTGTATCCCGACGAGCAGAAATAAGGAAAACTATAGATATTAGCTTCTGCAGTAGTGCCAAGACGGTTTCCACTATAATGCATTTTAAGGTATGTGTTCTTTAAACTGTTTAAGTACGTGGTTTTTAGAGGGTGCCTCAAGTATTCACGGATTTTAGCTATTCACGATCAGCTGTGGTCCCTGCCTACAGAAGAAATGCATTCTCGTATCAAGATACTTGAACCAATATGGTTCACAGTGGTGTTGTGAGCAATAAGAAGTATTTGTTTTCCACCTCACAAAGCATTTTATAAGTAAGCCAAAAGGGTCTAATCTGAAAAGAGCACCTTCTTCTATATGTTTGGTGTGTCCCTCATAGTATATTGAAAACAAAACTTTCAGCAAAGGCTTTCTTGTAATCCTTTCTCTATAAAGGCCAGTGGTCTTTTTTAAAAACATTGCGTAACATCCTTACTAAAACCGTACTTAAGCTCAGCAAAAAAAATTACTTACTCAAAGAAAATTTTAGATCTATCAAACTTTGAGTAGGCTATGCACAGCTGCACGCAGTTCCCGCATCTTAAATCACACTTTCCCTAGAAATGTGCTCAGGTGATTTTCGATCATATCCCTTCTCCTACACAACTTTCTGCCATAAACGGTCAATGCAACGTGCCTTGTGAATGTTCTGCAAAGACTGACATGGGCCGTTTTCATGGGTAACCATGGCAACTGAGAGGCGGAGAAAACTCAATTACACTGAGACTGGAATCGAGGTGTTTATGGGTGACGTAGAGGCACGGAAAAATGTTTTATTTCAGTCTATCAACATTAATCTATATAGAGCTTAACAGCTAAAAGGTGACCAAATTCCTTCACACTAAAAGAAAAATATAGTTATGAATAAGATAATGTGTAACAACAAGTATAAAGAGATTCAAATAAAAAAATTAAAGCAGCAGCACAATACATATAAAGTTTGAATTATATGAATACTTCTTGTTGCAACAATAAGATTGAAAAATAAGCAAATAGGAAAAAAAATAAATTACAGCAGAACATAAGTTTCAACACACGCAAAGGCGTGTTTTAAGTCTACTTTATTAAATATTATTTGGGGGTCACAAATAAACAGAACTGCTGCGAGTGACGAAGCAATGCAGCGGCGTGCAGTAATAATGAAGGTGGTGGCAAAAAAGGAGATAGCATGCCACAGCCACAGTGTTCTGCAGAGGAGGTGGGATGCACAGTTGTAGCAGGTCAGTAGATCTAACATCGGGCCCAGTTCAGCAAATAGATTTAATAGGACTGCCTTAGTGAATCTAAATTGGCTAATCAGCCAGTCATCATCATGGTGCAGGAAATCTCTAAAAACTCCCCCCATCTAGATGCTGCCAGTGGCATGATCTTCAATGAGTGCCAGTGCATCCATTGTGCAGCATTATGCTGGAGTGTCATTGCAATATTTATATTTCTACTCATCACAACTAATGCAACAGTAAATAGAATTGCTACATAATCTATAGACATACATATGAACGTAATGTGATATTATTGCTATATGCAACATATTTTGATTTAGATTCAAATTTGTATGCGTAGTTCAGAGATGGGCTTGGGGGCTGACTGTTGGTTGTGTGTTCCTGTTTGTGCGATGCTCAACAAGTCTAAAAATGTGGCTTAAATCCACCAAATTTCCATCTCACCATCTGCGCTACCAGTGTCTTCCATGTCCAAAATGTGCTTAAAGTTGTGCACATCTTTCCGTCATGTTTCTTTCTATAAATCACAAACTTTGTGTAGAAAGTGACTTACGCAATTTTCAGACCCCGTTTTGTGCGTAAGCAGGCTTTATAAATGTGACCCCAGATTTGTATGAAACTAACAGTCGTTTTGTGGACAGATACTTTCACCTTAACTGTGGATCTGAGTAGCTTCTTTGGATTTAGCTTGGAAGGTTTGCGACTGTGGCACCCTCTTTCCATTTTTTAGATGATGAATTGAAAAGTGCTTATTAAGAATTCTGTATTCGGAATATTGTTTTATACACTGATGTTACTTTAATGGGGAAACTATGAATACTTTTAACAGGACAATATAAATGTCTCCCCTATTCATGAAAGTTGACTTGACCTCCAACAACAATATTCAACTCTGACATAGAAATATTTGAAAAACAGTTTCAGTTGCAAGATGCAGACGACCTGAACTGGCGTTATTCAGCTTTGCTAACCAGTTTGGAGAAAGCCTCTTCCTGTTCCAGTATGACAGTATAGAGGTCCACAAAGCAAGGTCCATAAAGAAATAGATTACCAGCTTGCACTTCAAACCGACAGCTTTAGAATGAATTTAAACGCCGACTCAAAGCCAGATCATCCTGTCCAACATCAGTGTCAGACCTCACAAATGTGCTTCTGGTTTATTAGTTTTTTAGATTAATAGTAAAAATGCCCATAAATTCAATCCTACTAAACCAAATAGAAAGCCTTCCTCTTCTTAGAAGAGTTGAAGCTGTTAAAACTGCAAAGCTTAGACTCATCATGTTATGGCGCGTTCACACCGGTCAGCGCGTCCAGGCAGCAGGGCAGCTAGATTACATGCAAGTCTATGGTATCTACGCATCTAGTGGGCGTCAAACTGCCAAGCAGCAAGTGGCGCGCGTCGGCGCAGCTGGCATCAGCGCGTCCCCGCGGCTGATGCCCCGACGGTCCAACGGTCCGTCGGACCGTCTGCTGCGTCAAGTTGGGAAAATTGAACTTTCGGGCAGCAGACGCGCGGCGTCAACCAATCAGAGCGACTCGTTGTACTGACGTAGTAACTCCTTCCATGGGGGAATCGGCAAATTTTTTATTCAAGATGGAGGACAAACTGATCGTCGCTGTATGTAATGTCCGTGAATTGTATGTCCCGTCTTCGTGTTTTTACAAAGACAGGAAGAGATCGGATCTGATTTGGAGGAAGATATCGGAGGATATTGGAGTGCCAGGTAAGCAGTTAAACATAGAAAAAAATAGTTTTTCTTTTAACTTTCTTGTTATGTTAGCTAACGCTACGCTAGCCAAAAGCGGTTAGGGCAACTACGACGCGCCGACGCAGACCACAAGTGTGCAAGCAGCTGGGTTTTAATTTTAAAGCGTCGACTTTCGTCCGTTTGAGCGATTTGACGCCTGGACGCGCTGACCGGTGTGAACGCGGCTTTATACTCTGTTTATTAAAATGGATTGTCACTCAAATTCATGTGTGCATGAAAGCAGAAAAGCAAATACGTTTGTCAATATACAGTGGTACGTGTAATTATAGCTCGTCGTAATAAAAAGGAAAAAAATACCATGCACTTATAGAAGAAGTTTTTATCTTACTAATTAGAGCCTCAACATCTACTTCATGGTAAATAAACAGGAAACAAAAAGTGATGAAGGATTTTAACTTAGAGTATGCAGACACAGAATCTCTAGATTACTCTTCTAAAGTCTTACTGAAAATGTTTTCTGGTATAATAATTTTTCTTTCATGTAGCCCTATTTTTGTCTTTATTGAATGTTGAAGTTCCTTGTCTGTACATGGTTGTTTGTCATAACTAAAATACGTATGGCCTTCTTTGTTATTATTGTTGACCTCAGTTCAATATGTTGCAAAGTCCATCCCAAAACTTTTAATATATATTCCAAACCTCATAAAGGACAAAATAAGTTCCTGCTGTGTGAAGTTATAATGATGTATTGATGTCTCCCTTCCTCGCTGCCTTTTGGACCTGCAATTTCAAGTGTAGTTTGCAGTCGTTTCTGTAAATGCATGACGTGCATCTCCACAGAAATGTGATTATATTGTAAGGAACAATATTGCTACAGCAGGCAGCTTGGTATGCCAAGGAAGAAAAAAACCCTCATAAATATAAAAGCTTTGTTCCTGTAATCAGACTATAATCAAACCAACATTAAAACAATCATGCCGGAATTCAGTCAATCTGTCCATAAAACTATTTTGTTCATTGATTTTGCTGGGTCTTGTTTGATGCCTGTTTTCCCTGTTGAACTTAAATAAGCAGTTTGAATTTCAACATGGCTTTGCCTTATCAGACTGTAGTTAAAATTTAATATGTTCTACTTGCATCAAAAGTATCTAGTGTTAGAGAGGGAGTATCTTTTCTTGAACACTTCCAATACAAATAACCAGTTTTTCGGGGGGGGGGGGGGGGGGGTGTTCTATAACAATGAAAACTGCTGTTTAATGTATATAAATAGGATTAGATTTTTCAATATATTCCTTGATACTGTGGCTTAATTTTGTGCAGAAAAGATATTATGGTTGTAAAGATGTATCCCGAACAAATATACTGTGGACCCCCGCCTGTCTGTCTGCTCAGGTATACCAGATTGTGGATTTTTCTGTGCAATGTGACTTCAAAATATTTGGGAAAAATTTACCAAATTGGGGATTTTTCATTCATTGTACCTAAACTCTTCAAAATTTATTGGCTGTACTCCCCAAGAGCAGGAATACGGAAGACTATAGATTTTGGCTTCTGCAGCAGTGCCAAGACAGTTTCCAGTGTGTGTATTAATACATATCTAGTATATTTGATGTCTAAACTTAAAATAGGCGGTTATAAGTGTTACAAGTGAATAATGGGGATCCACAGTACATAAAATTATTTCCTAAACTCTACAAAAGAGGCAGGACTCCTGAACAGAAAGAATAACCCAAATACATAATTTATTTATTGAGATAAAAAGTTGTTTTTGTAAAAAAAAAAAAAAAACTATATATGTTGTAGTTGAGCTGGAGATCTTTTAAAGCCTCAGCAACATACATGAAAACATACACGTGTTACTCTCCTCAGTCTCATCTTTTGCTCTTCTTGAGTTCATACCTGCTATATTTAATCAGATGAATCTGAAATAAAGTTCAGCTGTACTAGAGTGAATTTCAGGGTTTTTGCACATTTGTATCCTATTGCTGAAGCCATGGTTTTCAAAGGGGTTACAAAACATCAAAAGGATCTCTTTTTACAGAGGTAATAGTCAGAAGAAGGGTACAAAAACTTCCACAGCATTATTGGTATAACATTATAGCACAGTGAAGACAATAATCAATACAGTAAATGTGAACAATGTAAGGCAACAGGCTGCAAAGAGGTCGACTGAAGCGTTTTCTTCCAAAGAAAGTCTCTAAATTCGGCTGCAATCTGCTAAAACCTTTTGGCAGATTGTTCTGTGGTCTGATTAAATTAAACTTGATGTTTTGAGAAACAGTTAGAAAAGATGTGTTTGCTGAGCATCGCCAGAAACACACCATGTCTGCCATAAAACACAGCGGTTGCAGCATCATACTCTGGGTTTGCTTTTCTTCAGATGGAATTGGAGTTTCTATCAAATTGGAAGAAATCATGAAGAAATACCAGTAGGTTTTAATTCAAAATCCCTTTGCCAACCTGGGAGGTTTTGGAGAATTTCTTTATGGTAGTAAGGGCACAAATTGTTCAGTAAAGTTGTGGGTTGCTGTAGAACCCTACTAAGGAACACTGCATGCTGAAACTGAATTAAAAGCTCCATCCAGAAAGTATCAGTTTAAGGCTGTGGGCACTTAAGCAAATAAGTTATGGCACATTTTTGCTTCTAACCAATATGGTCATTTTTCAATTGCGTTGTGCATAACTTAAGCCATATCAAAGGTGTAAAACGTTTTTTAAAATATTTTCTTACCTTACAAGAACTTGCAGTTTTAAAAGGGATGTATATGTTTTGACAGATGCTTTGTTATACTGTATACATTGTCCAACTCTAAATATAACATCAAATGTTCTGTTTATTTAGTCAAATTCAGTTTTATGCTTAAGTCCATGAGGAGATTTAGATGCCACCATATACAGTGGTGTAGAAAAGTGTTTGGACCCTTATATTTTGTTTGTCATACTTCAATTTATCAGATCATCAAACAAATTTAAATATTAGTCAAAGACCACACAAGTAACCACAAAATACAGTTTTAAAATGAAGTTTTTTATCACTGAAGGGGACATAATATGCATTTTTTTTTAACTAGATCCATGGTCTTTGCACAAAATCACTGATAAAGAGATCTCAACAGCTGAATTCTTGACATTTTCAGTCCCTTTCAGAATGAGCTGTTTAGAGGGCTCTGTCACTTTCATGCAAATTATTGGTAGCAGAACATGCCCACCCATTTTGTTACTAGGCTGTGGGTTTGCCACACATGAGAATGGTATGGAATTGGAATTGGTGGGTGGGGTTTGATGGGGGGTTGACAGATGAAGGGCAGTTATATGCTAATTCTACATGAAAAAGCTCTTTTTCCATATGGCTTGTAAAAGCACATGATTTCATGACAGCAAAATTGTGCAAAAGAAAAATGGATGGATGTTTTTTATTCATGTTTGGAGTGTGTGTATAGAGGCGGCAGAAACCCAAATGGCAACACAAAAGGATGAAAATGGGGAAATTTGCATATGTCCCCTTTAAGGGAGAAAAAAACCATCCCTTCATGACCCTGTGTGACAAAGTGATTGCTCCCGCCTGTTAAAACATAACTTAACAGTGGTTCATCACACCTGACTTCAGTTTCTCTAGCTACACCCAGGTCTGATTACTGCCACACCTGTTGTCAATCAAGAAATCACTTAAATATGACTTGCCTGACAAAGTGAAGTAGACCAAAAGCTCCTTAAAACCCAGACATCATCCCGAGATCCAAAGAAATTCAGGAACAAATGAGAAAGAAACTAAATTAGATCTGTCTGGAAAAGGTAAAAAAGCTGTTCATAAAGCTTTGGGACTCCATTGAACCACAGTGAGAGGCATTATGTACAAATGGTGAAAACATGGAACAGGGGTGAACCTTCCCAGGATTGGTTGGCCGTCCAAACTTATCCCAAGAGGGCGGGAACAACTGATCCAAGAGGTCACAAAAGACCCTACAACAAAATCCAAAGAACCTAAAACCTCACACATGGTTCAGTTAAGGTAAGTGGTTATGACTCATGAGCAAAAATGGCCTGCATGGCCATGGGTTCCAAGACACAAAACCACTGCAAAGCAAAAAGAATATAAAGGCTCATCTCAATTTTAACAGAAAGCATCTTAATGATCCCGAAAACCTTTGGAACTGGAATTAGAGGACATGAGTGGTCTGAGGGGTTGATATAGTTACAATAGACCCGGCCTGGATTGTGAGACTCCAACTGGCGGTGTAACCACTCTCCTAAATAAGCCAGACCATAAAATAGCATAACAAAAAACCACGAGAACAAGGAGGCCCAGAGGTACCATAGGAGGCAAACACTCAGGCGACTAATGTCAGCCAGCCAGCTCCTTAAGAAGCCTGCCTGATGAGCTTGAATGAGCTGCAGGTGGCAGCAGCGGGAAACTCCACCCTCCAACCCAGTGAGATGGATCCTACTCTGGTGGCGCCATCTGGTGGAGAACCTCAGGAGAGCACAACATACAACCCAGATTTCCTGACAACTACATCCTACCTGTGTTGTTCAGAATATGAACATGGGTTCAAGTGCATTGTTATACTAGGAGACAAGGACAAGATAAGATTCAGTTCTAGCTCCTGGTAGATTCCATGGATGAATTAATTCAATCTCATTTTAATGACATTCACTTATAACAGTAATTTTATAAATAAAAAACTGCCTTTAACCTATTTGGCACCCCTGAAAAAGATGTGAAAGACTTATGGGATTTTAAATAAAACTATTTTGGCTTCTGCCAGAAAACTTAAAATTGGTTTTGACTTAGTCTTTTAGTCGAGACATTATGTCATATATGTAGCCAAGTTAAAACAGTAATGGTGCACCAGACACATCCCTATCACAATCCCCTTAATTATTTTATACTTTTCCCCCATTGACAATGAGATATATATTATACAACTGCAGTTAAAGATACATTTATTTAAATGGTTTCTACACATTTTTAACAGGGTTACAAATAAATGTAAACCTAAATGGCCTATCTATGTTTCTGACAAATAATTAAAATTCAAAATAAGTGCAAAAATGTAAAATGTAATTCAATTAACTACAAACTAGTACCTTTCAACTTGCATGTTCAGAAAGACTTCAAATGTGTTTATCACTTCGGCATCAACTGAGAGCACACGGTCATTCAAGAAAAGAAAAAAATGCCTCTAATTGTTAATGATGTCGCCATTTTGGCTGGGTAAACCTGCCAAATGTAGTGCAACAACCTTTAGAAGGTAATTATGCAGCTGCATGCATGATAATGATAATTACCCCGCTCATGTTGTCAGAAAATAATAGAAGGAATGTTGTCATAATTACAAAATCATTTATGTTTAGTTCTGTTCAGCTCAGTCCTTTCATCCTTGGAGACAAGCTATCTAGATGTTTTAATCAAGTTAAGTGAAGACAGTTTCAGACGTATTAACTTTTCAGCTAGAAGCACTGACATTGTGAAAAAATGCTGTGAAAAAATGCATAGGTGTAAAAGTTTAAGCTTGTTTGGATGTTTATTAGATTGCTTTAATTTCTTTGTTTTAGTTGACTGAATGTTTGGATTTCTATTTAAGGAACAATTTAAAATCCATATGAATCATCACACCTGACATAAAGTGGGATTCAATCAAGTGTCACTCAAAATGGAGGCCTGTACTTTTAAGCTCCTGCCTGACCTTTTTTCCTCCCCTGCACCACATAGAAAGTACCATCACCTTCACTTGAATAATGTATTCTTCTATCAAAATCGCTCAGTGAGGCTTTGGCCCAGTTTTTCGGGGATTTAAATTAGGTTTTAATCAACACGTTCAGAGATTCGGTGCCCCCTCGTGACATTTGGGGAAATGAAATTCGAACTCATTGACTCACAGAACAGCAGCAGAGGACAGGCTCAAATTTCTCTGTTCGACATCCATCTCCTCAGAGGGAGGTGGTAATCCTCATCTTAAAGGAATCGCTTCTCCACCAGCTACAGAAAACTTGAGAGCAAACAGAGGTCCTCCTTGTGTTCATGTCAAACCGAGGCCAGTAAAGTTACTCAGAGCAAAAACCTATTAATCTGCAGAACTATTACATTTGCGTAACACTATAGCAAACACATTAGTGCAATTTTACTGCCTTTTGTGGCCTTTGAATTCCTTTTAAATCGCAAGGGTCTTTGTTTCTTCATAGTCACAAGATTTAACATTTTTGACTGGATTTTATGTGATAGACCATTACAATGTAGTAAGTAATATAGTAAAGTGGAAGGAATATAATATATATTTATATATGTTTATATATATATATATATATATATAAACAGTATATATAGATGGTTTTTGTGAATATGAAATCTAAAAACTGCTTTGCAGTTTTATTTAGCCCTTTTGTGCTTTTGTGTTAATACCTTATAGAAAGGTCTTGTACATCTTGTTTAAGAGATTTCTGACCTTCTTTTTCACAAATTCTTCCTCAAGTTCTTCTTCAATCTTTTTCAAGCTCAGAGTGGATGGAGAGCAGAACTACACGATATTATGAATACATGCTTTATGTGACGAAATTGGTGAATGTTACAATAGGGATATGAGTATTAACAAATAATTTTATAAACTGTTCTTTGGGTTAATGGCAAACCTAGAACCCAGATAATGAGTACTCTCCCCTGCTTCTGCAAAATCCATTTTGTTCATCTAAACAAGGTTTTATTAAAAAATGTTGCTTCAAGCCATTAAGTGTAGTTTCTTAACAACTTGACCACCATAACACTTTTTTACCTTCTTAAAATGTTTATGCTTCATTTAACAACAAGTGTTACCGAATGTATTAGAGGCATGGGAAGCCTATATGCATGATACTCAAGTACGTATTTTCCCAGACTGTGAATTAGATTTAGTTCTTTACTTTGACTGGGCCATTTTATGACATAAATACATAATCAAAATCATTTCAATGTAGCTCTGTAGCTCTGGTTTCACTACTGTCTCAAGTCTTTTACAGCCTCTAAAAGCACTTATTTCCACATGTTTGCTGTGTCTCAAAGATGGCTTGTGGCCAACTGCAAATGGGGCATCTTATGACTTTTCTCTCAACAATACCTTTCTTCTTACTGCTCTCCAATCAAATCCCATTTTTTGGAGTGTAAAACTAATACACCTACTGTTAACAGATTCTCCCACCAGTGGAGCTGTATTAAGTCATGTTTTTACTCACATTTGCAGAGTGGATACTTTTTTTTTGTAGTTTTGCAATTTAACCTCTAACCACCACTGGGTAGCAGCACTCTTTGATATGCTGCAATGCTGATGTTTTTTTGCATGCCTACATGTGGGATGAATCACCAAAATTGTCTGATTTAATCTTTCTAAAGGCCTATTTTGTTTAGCCTTAAATGTTTTTGATGGGATGTTCTAGGCCAAGGCTCTCTGAGGAATCCATAGGCTTCCTGTTTCAATCCCAGAGAGATCTCATCATGTGGAACCAACAGTTTAGCTAAAGAGCTTTATTAATTGTACGACTGAGTGGGTTAGTGTTTGCTGGAGATGCAGCTTTAAATAAAAACCCGGTCCAAGCAGCATTATCAGAATAACAGGCGACCTCATATTGCACCTCAAAGACCTCCCATTTATGCTTGAGGGCGCTTACATCCTTGTTGGCACCTGGGGTATAGTGGTGTACACTTGACATGCACTCCCATCTGAGACTGCTAGTGTCACACGTTGGCCTGAGGGCTGCTGCAGCTCAGGGTAGCAGGGGAGTCAGACTATTCTGCCTTACTTCCCAGCGGAATGGAAGCACATGTGCATGGTGAGCATGAACTGACTGGGTTTGTCACATCCCTCCTCTCCTCTCTTTCCCGCTCTGCGTCAGCTCTTTTTGCATTTTCACTTCTGTCATCATCAGAGGCATGGCTTCAAGTGCATTGTTAGACAAAGATAAAAAAACAAAACAGTGGAAGGAACGCGGTGAGGAGGGAAGAAAGATCATCGTCTTGTTTGTGCGCATAATAAAATAATTTCTACGTTCGCAGTCACTTTGGTAGATCTAGGCAAACTCTTACTGGATGGGAACAGTGCCTTCAGTTGTGCTATATCTAAGTCAAAAGGTGGTATAAACCGTAAACATAATTACTTCACACACCTAAACAGAGACGCTTATATCCCTGGCAGTTCATTATTATGACCGTAAAGAAAGTTCACAGCTGGTAAATCCACTGTACAGTCATGAAATCAAAGTAATGATTCAAAGGGCAGCGTGACCTGAACACGGTCTGTTGGTTTTGAGGCCAGGTCCCTTGGCTAAAGTTTCTGCCCCTGTAAGAGCGTGCACAGCTGGTCCTTCATTGAGGCCAGTTAGAATCCCACGCAATCTGGAAAGACTCATGTTCAGTTTTTTTACCCACGGCATGATGTTAGCTGATCAATATTTCCTCTTGTATGTGCCTATATAGTCACAAAATGAGAGGAATAAAAAGGCAAACATTTTTTTACTTCTTGTTTGTTCACCTGATAACTGCAGCAGGGAGAATTACCTGAATAGTGATGTTGCTATCCAAACAAAGATAAAGACTGGTAATAAAAAGGTGAAAGCCCTTCCTCTGCAGTCATTATTAGGCCATAAGGTGAACCCTGTTTTTGTTTCATCTTGTTGCAACCTCTGGCATCTACGTACTGTTTGCTTCATTAGAATGAATATGTTCATACTGAGTTCAAAAGTAAAATTATCCTTATAGCGCTGTTTTTTTATGATCAATGTTTTAATTCGGGACTAGTTTTTTGTAGTAGTAACACGGCTCCCATGTAACTGTTTTAGACCAATGCTGTGTCAGAGTTTAACCAACATGATGACGTACGCAGATCTGGAGAGAGCAGTGCTCATGAGAAAAATACCTCTAAAACTTCTACAAAACCGAGTAAACATTTATATAGAAAGAGTTACATGCATTTATAGATATGGATTTCACACTTACGTGATAGAATACGTAGAAGAAAGCTGGTTCTGTTCTGTTCTGTGGAACAGACACAATTTCCCTTCAATTTTACACCCATAACCTTGTGACAATAACATTCCATGGTATCCTCGTATCGATCTATAGATCTTAGGGACTAGCAGTTGTCATGTTCATCTAAAGTACTGAAGTTCTTCCACTGGCTCAGAATAGACCTTTAAATAATTATATTAGTTTATAAATCCCTGAATGGTTTTGCATCAATATACATCAAAGATATGTTGCTGTTGCTGTTGTATCAACCTTCCAGCCCACTCAGGTCTTCTCTATATCCCAAGAATCAAAACCACACACAGAGAAGCAACTTTCAGTGTTTTTCCTTTTCTAATCTAGAACAAACTTCCAGAAAGCTTCAAAACTGCTGAAACACTGAATTCCTTTAAATCAAGGCTAAAATCGTATGTTTAGAGTTGCCTTTGATTAATAATCACTGCATCATCTTTAATTCTAGTGTGGATTCTTTTTATTTTGCCACTGTAATATTTGTTTTGTTCATGTATTTGTGTTGATTTTAATCATGTAAAGCACCTTAAACTGCCTTGCTGTTGAAATGTGCTATACAAATAAACTTGACTAAAATTTGATTAATGTAGCTTTGGATGAAATTAGATTAGAATAGAAATTCCACTTATTGCCCCACACTGAGGAAATTCAGGCTTAAAAGCAGCAAAGTGACAGATTCACATCAAGTTGAAAAACTTAAACTGAAATAAGAATATTACACTGTACAGTAAGGCAAAATTACAACACTAAAATACTGTAAAGATATTAAAAATAGCATACTCCGGTTCATGAAATTTGCAGCGGAGAAGGATCATTTTAAAATACTTACAAAATGTGCATGTTAATTTGTGCATTAAACAGCAGACTATTTTCAAAATGTGACAAAGAAAAGTACTGCAAACAACAGCTATGTGCAATAACACCAGGGATGTAAACACTTACTGAGTTTTGTTGATGATTATAGCTGTAGATAAGCTGCTGCTCCAACATTAATCAGAGACCATATTTACAGTAGCACTGCAACTTAGCAGTGTTTAGCATAGGGACCTACTCACCGTCAATCATGGTGTTCCTGTACGTATTGCATCGCATAAGTAAAAAAAAAAGTTTTGAACTCAGTATGAACTTATTCATTTTATGAAACAAACAGTAAAGGAAGGCAAGGCAAGGCAATTTTATTTGTAAAGCACACTTTCAACAACAAGGTAATTCAAGGCGCTTTACATGATTAAGTGGTAAAATAAAAATAGCAGTAAAACACAGACAAGCATTGAAAGTAAAAACAGCAATAATGCAAGAAGCACACACAGATTCATCAAACCATTACAAAGTATATAATGTAAAAGCAGCAGTAAAACAAGTTGAATACATAAAACATGATACAACAAAGCATTAATCAAAGGCAACTCTAAACGGATACATTTTTAGTTGTGATTTAAAAGAACTCAGTGTTTCAGCAGCTTTGCAGTTTTCTGGAAGTTTGTTCCAGATTAGAGGAGCATAGAAACTGAAAGCTGCTTCTCCATGTTTGGTTCTGATTCTAGGGATGTTGAGTAGACTGGAATTAGAGGACCTGAGTGGTCTGGGGGGTTGGTATAGTAACAGCAGGTCTTAAACTTATTTTGTTGCTAAACCATTCAAAGATTTATAAACTAGTAGAAGTAGGTAGATGCCACAGGTCGGAACAAGATATATTTTCTAAAGACATATTCAGGGTTCACCTTACGGCCCTATATTAGTGTTTAAAAAGCTATAATATAATGTTGGCTAGCATGTTCAGCTATATTTGCATGAATACCAATCAGAAGGGGACGGTAGATTAAGTACTGAAATGTGAAAATACAGGAACAAAATTCTATTTGTACAATTCAACATAGGCCAACTGTTTACCTCTCTAATAAAGTATTGAATAACTAATGTCATCTGTTACTAAATATCCCACTACTTGTTCTTGAGAGAAAATAAGTTTTGCTTTGGGTTGTCACAAATCTACAATACATATGCTGTTATACACAATAGCATGATACAAAGTTGGCTAAGCTATCAAGACGTTTAGATTGCTACCATTCTACTCTAATCAGTCAGTACGTTTACATGCACAGCTAAATCAAGCTTTTTTGAGTAATCGGACTAAAGAGTTCCCTCCTGCAGCGAGACGAGTCCCAGTTTACATGTCCATCAGAAAATCGAATTATTAAATGAAGTACGTTCCACTCCCTGACGATAGATGGCGATATGCGCTCCTACGAGTTAGCCTAATAGCGGTTAGCTTCCAGCTGCATTCAGTCAGTAAACTGACCCCCGATTTCCACTGCATGCGCTCCGCTCCGGTCCGGTTCCGGCACGAACTCCGCAGCCGTTCGCAATTTCCACTGCATGCGCTCTAGATCCGCTCCGGTCTGGTCCGCAGCCCAGAGGTGGTCAAAGAAGCATGCGAGGGTATTGCAAGATCTCGAGATAAAAGCCAGTAATAAATGCGGAAGTCAGAACAAAATTCTTCATTCTGTGGAAAACGAATAGAAAAGAGCAATTATTCTCTGTCAAGATATTTTGGACAACATATGTATAAATATACGCGGGCTTATATTAATATAGCTATCTACACAAAAAATGTCTAGTCTGTTTTTATTGATTTATTTTGAAAAACAGCCGGAAATGTAGTTATTCTCTATCCGGTTGGTGCTAGTTATTTGTGTAGATTGACTTGATTCGGCGTCCGGCAAAAATAGGATCGATTCTATTTTTGCCGGCTGGCGAAACGGCATCCGGTGCCCTGCGCCGCTCGGCGGCGGCAGTGGAAATGCTCTCATTGATTACAATGGGAGCGTTTCTTGCTGCGGAGTGCGTGCCGGAGCGGAGCGCATGCAGTGGAAATTGGGGGTAAGGCTGGCGGGAGTGAAGCAGACGGAGTTAAAGCAGGTTATTCACAGTAACAACGCATCGCCTCTTCGTAAGTCCAAACATGCACTGATTGGCCGCTTACGTTTGTCTTAGATGTCATATGCCTCTTATAACACCACTGTTTTTAGTGCTTGGTCTGATTTCCGGCTCTCCAAACTTCCCGAGGGGGTGCGTGAGTGCGGGCGGGGCTGGGGGGGCTGGTTGCAGAGTAGTCCGATTTGAATCGCATTATCCAGCAAGAGTAGTCAAGCTTCTGAAACTCCAGTTCGGTTCGATTCCAGCCGGAGTAAGATGTATACATTTTAAAAGTCTGATTTCAGTCAGACTAAGGCAATAATTCGAATTTCTCTTGCTGCATGTAAACGTACTGAATGTGGAGTTTGATAACAGAAGAGTTGATGGACCGTCAGTCACATTTTCAGTTAATTTTAAAATACTTTTTCTTAAAAGGAAATTAAAGATTGTCGTAACTCATAAAATAAAAATGTTCACAGTCGTTGTGGGTGGTGATGCTGTGGGCAGGAAGGATCTCCAGTAGCAGTCAGTCTTGCAATGAATCTGAAGAAGCCCCTGACTAAAGACTGTTGCTGTATATCTCATGTATGTCATGACATGCTAACAGCTCAATATCTGGGAAGCAGTTACAATATTCCACAGTAACATGTCCAGGATGACACCATCAGTTGTTGACAAGCAATTCTAATCCTCCTCATTTGCTTTTTTGCCACTCCCCTTTAAATATTTTTCTGGCCATCTGGTCAAAAAGCTGGAAAGAGACATATTGGAGTTAGAGATATGATTCTTGCCTATTATGATAAATTGCCTCCTTCTATCTCTGCTCTCTGGTCTTGCTCTGCATCCATCAACCCTCCTTTTCAACTCCCCTGCGATTTTGGGTCGTAGTTCAGGTACTGGAGCTTTTGAGATGCTAATCACCTGCTCCCAGTTGTAAAAACAATACATTGTTTTCACAGTTACGCACCATATCAACTTTCTGAATGGAAAAAAGTAAGGAAAAAACCTCTTCCAACTGCACAGCATCCAAAACCAGAATAATTGCCCAAACCTGTAACAACTCAGCTGACAAAATGATGGACTTACTACAAAAAGAAAAAATCAGAACTAACATAACAGAGCTACTCCAGCATGCTGCTACCATCTGTGGCGCAGTTCTAGAACTAAATGTTTAACCTCAATGCACAGAGAAATTAGCTGACCAGAATTACATTATTTTCCAGATATCTTACCCAGACCCGGGACCCGGTAAACTCAAAATCAGATATTTTTTTCAAAAAGTGAATGTGTCACACGGAGATACATCCAGGTTTAAGTTGCTTCTACACTAATACGGCTAAGGTTATACAGGGTATATCTAACCTAACCATATACCTGTCTACAAACACACAAAGCATCGTTTACGACCCCCTCCTACCCTCCCCGACCTAGTAGGCATGCACCCAAAAAAAAGGCAGACCCACATATATGACGTCACAGTCACCGTCTGAGATATGGTGTATCCGAAATTGCTGCAATTGCGCCGTGCCTTCTCTTAAGGTGTTCTTGTGTGATTAAACGATGGGCTAGTGTGGCCGAACGGGGTACTGACTAAATATTTATTCATTTAAGCACTTAAACGGCCTAATGTAAACAGGGTCTTAGGGTAGGGTACTGCAGGAAGGATAGCCTATCCAGTTTGCTCTTTTCATTTTCAATGAGGTGTTTAAAAATGAAGCCAGATAGAGCTGAAGAGATGTAAGAAGCTATTTGAAAGGAAACTATTTTCTATATATTGAAGGTTTATACAGGCTGAGAGAGAGAGAGAAAGAGAGAGAGAGAGAGAGAGAGATCTTTAGCAGGTAGACTGACTGCAGCATAGCAAAGTTGCTCTGCTTTATCTTTTTGAGCTTTCAACCTCTTTGTGCTATGAAACATGTTGGATTATAAAATGAAAGGTGGCAGTCCTTTGGAAGGCAACTGGGGTTCTATGAAGTTATTAATGGTAATAGTTCCCTCACCTGTAATAGGAAGATGTCATATCACTGTGAACGTATTGAAAATGTAATTAAATCCTTAGTGTGCTGGAAGCTGACAGCGTGTCAGGTGTTCTGTTTTAGCTGACTGTAGCAGTTTAAAACAAACTCAAAGTCCCTCCTCCCAAAGTGATGACATTAACAGAATGGCATGCAAAGGCTCAGTCCAAAAACTTAATGTCCTCAACCTCTCAGCCATCCGGTTTGAAACATATGCTCCATTCAGAACAGATAGTCCCCTCTTAATTGGGGGTCTTTACACTCTCATCTTTAAAGAATTACTGGTGCACGTTTAAGTATAAAAGTCTACTTGGTCTGTGTTCGCTCGCCTGAGTGATCTGTTGCACATCTCACCTTCTCGACATAACACTCGAACTCAAACTGGATTCTTTAATCTGCATAGAGGAATTTAAATGTTTCATTGTGGAACTTTTTGTCATGAGTCTCTGTTGTTTGGGGTTTTTCTGTTTGTAGTTTGTACAGCAAAACCCTCTGTCCTGTTAGTTTCCACTTTCACTTTTGTACTACACATTGTATCAAAAGGAAAGATTAAGACAATATTCAGAATTTATATATTGCCATTACAAACATCCCTAATTTATTTATTTAGGTAAAAGTTTCACTCGTCACATCAAGAAAATTGCTGTCCTGTTTTACTTGTATTGTCCACTTGATGGTGCAGTAGAGCAAATGTTTCACCACGGTGCCTCGAATCAAGAGTTGACCATTAGATGGAAAGCTTTAGTGCATCAAGAGGCTTCGCCTCGCTATCACTAGTGTTCATTTACCTCCTTTCCTCAGCCTTCATGACTGGTCTCTCCTCACAGGTGTACCCTGTTCCAATCAACCACCTGCTCTTTGTCTAGTAATCATACTTCTTAGTATTTAAGCTCCTCACCTTCTGTCTCACTATGCTAGGTTCTTCCAGCCATCACCCCCGTGACTCTCTTTGTCTCCTAGTTTGAGCCTGTACTGCCTGTTCCCTGGCTGGATCCTTGTGAGTCTAATTGTAAGCCTATGTTATTTTTTGTTAAAATAACTTCACCTCACCTTCTGTCTCCTGTTCTGCCTGGATTCGGGTCCAGCTTTAAACTATGACATTTGTTATGGACAGCCACTGCCAGTATTCAGACCGCTATTCTATAGTGTTTTCTTTGGCTGCCTAGGTTTTGGTAACTTCAATCGTCTAACATCTTACCCAGATTATTAAGAAAGAAGCAAACTAGTGAAGTGTTATATACTGTTTTTGCCCATTTGTATTTTATCTTTGGTCTTTTTTCTCCTCTTTCCCTTCAGAAGCAGTACCTTTGCAGTTTTAAATAAGATTTTTTTTTCTTAATTTGTCCAGACAAGTTAAATATATAAAATTGGATTAACAACAGTAAAATTTCATATCAGTGTGATTAAACCCTGGGTTACCAGACATTACCAGTCTACAATTTCACACCCATAGTTTTATTTGTCCAAAAAATGACTCTGTTTCTGTTGTGGAGTGACCATATTTGAGTCTGTTGGCTGTATCACTCCACCAGATCAGCTGCAACTTGTCAGTCAGCTCTAACTCAAAATTTCAATAAACCTTTAAATTATGCATCAGATGGTGAGATGTAGAATAGGATCCAAGATGGTAAGGTCCTGTGCTTTCCAGGTCTCATAGCTGTTTGCAAATTATTCCAGTGCACAGCAGATCCACCAAATCAGCAGATGAAACAGGTTGATAAAACCAGGACGTTTTCTACCTCTACATTGCAGCGAATGTTGTTTTAATCTTGTAAATACTTGATCCCAAAATGTCTTCTGATTACCACAAATAGGCAGTAATGGTATTCTTGCCCTTTTGTGTGTAGTTCCAAGAGAATAGTGACTATATGAACTACACACCAAGACTGATAGTTTTTTTTTTTTTAAGCTAAACGTACTAGTCACATCACCCACTAAAAGAAACTTTTGAATGTGAATTTGATTGTCATTTGAATTTGTTTTAAGGGAATAACTGCATGTGTTCCAGCAACTGCTTTCACACAAAGCATGACTTCACATCTGCATCTACTATAGAATATCCTAACATATTGTCTAGTCTTCCTGCTTAAAGGAGGAAAAAATATTTGGATGATGTTCTTGTATCTTTTTATATTTTAGTTCTTAAGTTAAAATGAGCAAAAATCAATTCAGGATTTGCAAACACCAGATTTCACCAATCAGCCCTAACATTTTGGTCGGTGAGTCTTTAGAAGCTTTAGCAATTTTGCTCTCTTTTTGGTTTAAAAATCTAATCACTCCCTGCAATTAGACACATGTTGCTGTGGAAGTCAAAGTCCCTTCCTCTTGATGTAATCACATCTGACTGTATACATTCATGTTTATGAATATTAAAAGAAAAACGCTTTTTAAAATGATAAATCAGCACTGCATCTCTTTTACTGACTGGACTTCAGACAAAAGACAGTCACAAGGTTTGCATGATGTAACAGCTTTTGGGTAGAAAACCCAAAATTCTATGCATATTTCTGTACAACAATTTACATTGTATTTTGTATATTGCTGCATAGTTTGGCTTCTGACATGTGAACACATACAAGTTTGTAAAACGTGGATTATTTAGTCTGTGTTGCCTGATCTTTATCACTTTGCATTTCCATTTCTTAACATAATGAGGAGCCCATACACACGTACTATGTAGGTGTATCAGTAAAGAACCTATGACCAGAATGGAGTTGTAGGAAAAACATTGCAGCTTTTTTTATTTTACTCCCCTGATGCAGCAAATCCCTTTTAATCAGATAAATAAATCTGCAGGCAGGTTACTTCCTACAGAAATCCATCTGAAAAAAGAAACTTGCATACATTGAGACAAATGTCTGATTTATATTTCTGCAAGGAAAAACAAATTTCTATTTCATAGTTCTATCTTCCTTTTGTGTTATTCCTGCCTTGCTGTGGGATTATTTTGCTAGCAGCAACACTTGGTGTTTTTGTAGTGCATCCCATTTGTAGAAAAGTAAAGAGTGTATAACACTCCAAAAATTGGGCATGTAGGTCAAATATAGATCGGACTGAAAGTGACTAATTTTTCAATCCAAAGTGCTTTTCTGAATTACAGCAAGGTGTTCTAACAATGTTTTTCATTATTTTGGTGTTTTTGTTCTAAATCCTTACTTTACCACACCTATGCTATTTTACTGTCACGACTGTTATAAGACTGAGACTATGGTTTGTTTACAGCAGTATGTGAATGTCAGTAGGAGTTTGAATTTTTCCCATTTATAGGCAGGTGGGAGACCTTTTTATTTGAAAGGTTAACTTGTTTGTTATTGTTCATAATACTGAATATGCATTTTTTTATGCTCAGTGCAGAGTTACTGCTTTGGAGCAGTTTTTCATTTTGCACTTTATTTTAAAAAAAACAAGTTTTATAAATGTGTTTGTAAAAGGTCATTTTCAATACAGTCCAATGTATAATCAGTTTGAGTGAACTGGAAAAGATTGTTTTATTTTTCCATATGTCACATACAGCTGCAATGTTTATATAAAACCTCACATTGAATTGCACTGCATCACGAATGAGAGGGGATTTGCTCTATATCACATAACATTTGTTGTTACTGCCTACATACTTTTATGGGATAAGACACAATTAAGTTTATATGTATCTATTATTGCTCATGTTCCATGCAACAGTATTGGCATTAAAACGTTCGGTTTGGCACGTTTTTTGAGCTTATAATAAACCCCATAAAGCTTTGAGTTTCTGCAACCATCATGTATGTAAATAAACTTACCTTTTCTGCATATTAGTATAAAAATAGCAAATAAGATGCTGAAATTCATTCAGATGTTTAGCACAGAAAAAAAATGTCCAGATTTATTTCCAGAGAAGAAATTCCTAAGCAAAATCTCCAGAGAAAAAAAAAAAAAAGAGGAAGCTGTTAATTCTTTAAATAAGTAACGCATGATTTGATACCATGAATAATATTTCATTGCAAGTACCTTTTTTGAAGATAATAATTTGCATCCTAATTTAGTGTGACATTAATTCTCCACGTTCTCAGATCATCAGCAATGATTTTTCAAACCCAGAACGTTACACCTGCCAGCATAAATATGTATGAGTCCTTGTTTGATAAATGATGATAGGGGCATGCAACACCACTGCACTTAGACTCCTTGTACTGTTTCTGTGCCAATTACACTTTTCCAAAAATGACTGAACCTTTGATGTAATCTGAAGCAAGGAACATTAATTAGACAATTTGCATGAGGTGATTAAGAGCTACATCACCTAAGGGTTTTATCTTCTGGATAAGTACGTCTAGAGTCGCGCTGAGCACCAAGAAGCTTTGACAAACATTGAGCTACAGATGCTGAGTAATTCAAATGATTCAAGACTTGTTTGTTTATCTTGTGGGGGGTAATCAGGCTTAGGTCACCGGATGGTCGGAGGGGGGAGGACTGGTTGGATGTTGAGGGAAATTTGCTGTCATGTGGAAATAGAAAATCATGTTTTCTAAGAACTTCCATCCATCCATTTTCTTCTGCTTATCCGGGGTCGGGTCGGGGCAGCAGCCTATGCAAAGAGACCCAGACTTCCCTCTCCCCAGCCACTTGTTCCAGCTCCTCGGGAGGAATCCCAAGGCGTTCCCAGGCCAGCCGAGAAACATAGTCCCTCCAGCGTGTCCTGGGTCTTTCCCTGGGCCTCCTCCGGGTGGGATTTGCCCGAAACACCTCACCAGGGAGGCGTCCAGGAGGCATCCTGACCAGATGCCCGAGCCACCTCAACTGACTCCTGTCGCTGTGGAGAAGCAGTGGCTCTACTCTGAGCCCCCTCCGGATGACTGAGCTTCTCACCCTATCTCTAAGGGAGAGCCCAGACATTCTACAAAGGAAACTCAAGTTTTTCTAAGAACTTTTAGCATAATATTATTATTCTTTCAAAGGTTTTTTACAGCACTAGTAACTTAACAATAACTTGACAGGAAGAAGGGCAGAGAAGAAGGAGGAGAAAACATGCAGCAAAAGGCCCAGGGCCAGGAACTGAAACGGGGACAACTGTGTTCAAGGCTGTAGCTTTTGTATATGGTGCACCTGCTCTACCACTGAGCTATGTGGCACCCCCAATGTGATCTTTTTACATGATGAGGATTACAGCCACTTTTAGAAACGTTTACATTTATCTTCTTTAAACAGAAAGTTGTTGAAATATTACCCTTTCAGGGACTAAATAAGAAATGCAAACATTGATTGGTATCCTGTTTAATGATCTAACTCTAAAAAGCATAGTTACTCAAACATCGGAAATATAATCACCCAATCCTAAAGAAAGGACTCCTATTCTGCCCTCCCTGAGGGCTCTTGGAGAGTTAATGATCTGCGACAGCTGCTCAGTACGGGCTATTTAATCATGGTGTCCCATTCAAAACACAAATAATTAAAATAAAACATCTTTCAGCTTAAACATGTAAGCATGCAAAGTCAGACTTTGCAGTGTATTGTATTATTGAACTATCACAATATAGCTGCTATGTTTGAAATATTTCTAGAAAAAATTAGCATCAGACCGCTAGCTTAATGCTAATGTCTAAGAAAAGTCCCATTCACTGCGATTAATGTTACTGCGGTGGTAAGCAAATACTAAAATGTGCTACTTAACATGGTTTTAAGGTGTGTAGATATTCATTGGGTTATTATTCCGATGTTTTGACGAGTTCAGACTCCTGCTGAACTGCTGTGGTGAACGAGGTCTGCACATTTAATCTACATGTGTTGGGAAGGCCTCTCTAGCTTTAGTCCAACTGTGTTGTAAGTGAAGAAAAGCCACAAAATTACAGTTTAACTGTTTCAAGAAGTTTTTGAAAAAAAGGGTGAAAGATTGCCCGTACATGTCTGTATTGGTTTGAAGCTCAGTTTTTTTTGTTTTTTTTTGAGGAATGTCAGTGGTTTTTACTTGTTTCTTGCATAGAGGCAGAAAACATTTCTAATCGGATCATTTTCTGCTCCTTAGTTCTTTTTCTCACAATGTTTTATCAACTAACATTTTCTTTGTTCTGGTGCTTTGAGTTTTTTCCTGCTATGAGTTCTGAGAGGTTTTTTTTTTCTTGCTAAAGTTTTGAAATCTTAAAGATTTTAATCGAGTAAAAAATATCTTTCTCAAACATCTGACAACACAGAAGTAATACCCCTTCCGTCACATGGACATGAGCTCGTCAACCTCTCTGTGTGTGCACAACGGCAATGTTCCTGCTGGACGGCACACATGCTTAAAGTCATGAGCTATATTTGTTTAATTAAAATACATTTATAAACAAGAACTAGTTCATCCTTGGCCATCATTAATTTAAATTGTTTAGATGGCTAGTTAAGTTTATTAGCTGAACGTATACTTAAGGCCGAATGTGCACAACGCTGACTTTGACAGTGAAGCATGGTTTGCATCCTATTATTGTTACAAGGTAACTTATAAATAAACGTAAATAAAAATTTGAACATTCAACTGTTGCCAAGATCCAAAAAAAGACAGCATATGTGAACATATTAGTCAGGAATGTAAAACATTAGAAAAGAATCAGCCTAAGTTTTGAACATGCAGAGTGCCTATAAAAAGTATTCACCCCCATTAGATGTTTTACCGTTCTTACTGTTTCACAAACCAATTATGGTTAACAAAATTTGGCTTGTTTGACAAAAAAACCCCAAAATGTACAACAAAAATTTTAATGCTAAAGTAGAAACTGACACAAAGGCAGACATTGCTTAAATATTCACTCCTTTCAAGCCAGTATTTAGGACACTGGTTTTCAATTTTCTGTCATGCGCCCTAGAGAACATGCATGTTCTCACACCCCTCCTTCTGAAAATATTTAATTATTTATCTGTACGAACCACTGGCACTAGCATTTTGCATACTATATACTGATTATCAAGAAAGATTAATCAAATGAGCAGCAACAACTTCAACTTTAAGTGGTTGCATCTCATTTTATTGTTTTAAGTCTTAACACTATTTCCAAGTTTAGTTTATTGACTCAATTGGCTCAGACTGTGGGATGCTCAGAACAGAAAAAGTTCAAATGATTCACTGGGATTTGCATTTTTAGACTAAACGGTAACAATCAAAACTTTTTAAAACTATAAACATTGGTTACTTGTCCGCTTCTTCAGCTTTTCAAAAAGGTAAGCTAAATAACTTCTTTGCCTACATTTTTCAGCTGTCACAAACTGCTCTAGAGCGCTATGAAATCCCTTTAAATATATTACAGATGCTGTTTTAGTTTTTCCAAAATTCCTTTTTTTTTTTTCTGAATTCCAGTTTTTCCGTTCCAACCATATTTATTAACCCAAAAAGTATGTAAGTATAGAGTGACTGAAAACAATTAACCAAATCAATAACCAAAAAGATCCACATTTACTATTATTCACAAATCTAAAAGTGCTGTGGTTCAAGCATTTCCCGGTCATTTTTTAAGAACTAAAATATGATGTGCAAAATGAAGAATCTCATATTTTTTTTAATTTTATAAAATAAAATCTGTCAGCACTGAACCATAGAGAGACCTGGAAACAGTAAATACTCGTGTTCACTTTTACAATGATCAGGACCTTTTTATTATTATTATTTTTTCTAACTCTGTCCCAGACTCCACCGAAATAAATACATAAGTCAGAGTTTTGGAGTTTAGCAGATCTCCGTTTGCATTGCTTGCTTTTTTCCCAGAAGGCACACAGAGCTTGCTTCTTCTCCTTGTTTATGATGTACTTTTCACTATCAGTGGTCATCACTGTGAGCTAACAAAACTAATTGAAGGGTTGCTCTCCCGATTCATAAACATGTCGGGCCCTGATCCTGATCCTTTGAGTTGTTTTTTTTGAAGGATGTCTGTGTTTCAGTTAAATTTTCTCGCCATGGCTGGCTGGTTTATTCTGTCTGTGTGGAGGCAGTCCAACCGCAAATTAAAACGACCATATAGGTTGATTGTGACTGCTACAAAAAACAACCCTATCTTCCGTATGCGACCCCTTGTGGTTTAAAATGTCAGGTGTTAAAAACAGACATCCCTTTGGGGGCCTGGCGCATCTACCTTGGGCATTTAAACAGATGATGATGCAGATATCGAACTAATCTCACTACAAATTAACTAAAAAAATTTATTCTGAAGACAGTGGGGTTCACTACGCTGGACATGGTTTAAAAAAATGAATAAAAGCCGTGTCGCGAAGCACAGTGGTTGAGACGGGCGCCCCATGTTCAGAGGGATGCGGCCTTCCGGGGGTTCACTTCCACCCCACGGACATTTGCCGAGTGTTGAACTTTCAAATGAAGGCCACTGTGTGGCCACAAAACCTTAAAAGCTGGGTGGTTTTGGTAATTCAGTGCCATTCTTTGACATGTGAAATTAACACATAATTAAAGGATGTGTCATTTCCCCATGTTTTAAAACGATAAAGAATGAAAACAAAGGCCTTTTAAACATATGGAGGCAGAGAGTGTTTTTGTAACTCGATCGTCTGAAATTGATGCGCTATGATAACCACACTGTCATAACCAAAAGGCAAGCAACACGTGAATGAAGGAATCAAGAGAATGTATGTAAATAGTGAAACTGCAGTGAGTTTTACCAGTACGAATGTTGGTAGCTGAACTGAGATAAATTTCAAGCTTGTGTATTTGGCAGCTCCTTTGAGAAAGGCCGCGCATGCCCTGTTGGTAGTTAGTCACTGCTGGATCGGCGCCTGACCCCAGAAAGCGCTCACACGGGTCGTTTTTTTTGTAGCTGTCAAAATTGACCTATATGGTCATTTTAATTTGTGGACGGTTGGTGTGGAGGGGACGGCCGTCCCCAGATAACAACAGGTAACATACAGGAGCTGCAGCCGCCAAATCACTACAGGAACGTTGTTTATTTGTGTATTCCATATTGTTTGTTAAATTCCACGATTCCAGGTGGATTCTTTTGTGGATGGTACAAAATAAAAGAAATCAATGTTGCATTTTCCAAGTCACAGGGTATTTATTAGAGGGATTTCACTTTATTCTTCCTAATGATACTCCCTTCATTTCCCCCCTGAAGGTAGCACCACAGCATAGAGATTTCACCCTATAATTTGGTATGACCAGTGAACTGAAGATCACACATATGCTACATTTCAGTTCTTCAAAACAAAACAAGCCAAGCAATTTGCTAATGCATAGGGTGAATATGCTGTTTTGACTTCCATCTCACCACCAGAATCAAAACAAAACAGCACATGAATGGGGAAAAAAGACTTCTTCACATGATAGGGTTGTTCTAATTCATTTTCCCAATTTCCAAGCTATGTCACTTGTCACTCAGGGGAATATGTGAACAGCTTCTTTGACTCCACTCGTTGAATTTGGTTCTCATTAAGCTCGGGAGCTATGACTTTTCTTTCAAATTGGAATAATAAAGCGATTCTCAATGAGATCTAACTTTAGTTTCAATTTATTGGATTTCTGGAAGTCAGACAGGCAGCTAGGGAACCCTCCTAGCATGCCAAGCAAAACCAAACAATGGAATGCTCTATTGAAGTGAATCACCTAAAAATGCCCTTTCAGAGATCATTTATGCTTACTTTGTCTGTCTACCTCACTTATTTTTATTCTCTACTTCAGTCTATTGAATGTTCTGTTCATGTATAATCGAGTGGAAAAATTAGGACACTGATAAATATTAAGTTCTTATAAAAGACGTTTTTAATCATTGATGTTTTATCATCATTCATTTTTTCTCTGGAAAAGTTAAGTGTTTTTACTCTTTAAACAAAGGGAAAATCAAAATACCCTACTGCCTAATAGCTAGACTTACGACGAGTACTTTGACCTGAAACAACTTCAGTGAGACACTCCTTGTAGCCATCTACCAGTCTCTAAAATCGGCCAAAAGACAAAAGTTTGTTCCACTCTACTTTTAGCTCAAAGATGTTTAAGGGGTGTTTTGCAAGTGTCACCCCTTTCAAGATACCCCACAGCATTCTAATAAGATTAAGATCTGTGGACTTGGCCCATTACTTCCCATTTTTAATTCTTGAACAGTCTTTGGGTGGATTTATTTGTATAATGTTGGTCATTGTCACATTTGACAATCCAATCCTACTTAAGAAATTTATAAATATATATTTTTTCTTTTTGCTTTTCTTTTTTACCAGAAAACATGTCCTCAGTTCTTGTGTCCAAATAATTCAGTTTTAGACTTTTTTTTGTCCACTAAACATTATTCCAGATAACCTGGCCCCTTGTTTATCCTTTCTCTGGGAAGCTTTGAGCAAAGCTTTCCTCTTCGTCCACCTCCCATTGAAGTTAAACCACCACAATCTCTAATTGTACAGACATGCATTTTCACATGAACTGTAACTAACAGGAGCCTGCTGTAGGTGTTTTTATGATAGTTTCTTTTTCTGAAGACTTATTTTAGCATCTTCCAGTCTGCTTTCGGGGTAAACTTGTTTTGGATGGGCATGATGGCAACTGTTTTAAATAACCCCCACTTGTGGTACGCTTTTCCATGTAGTGGAATGGCTCACATTCTTTTGAAACCTCTTAAAATCCTTTACCAGACTCATAAGCTACTACAATCTTCTTTCTGAAGGCTTCAGACAGCTCTTTCGATCTGACCATGATGTTCACTTTAACAGTCAGGAACAAACCAATGTAAATTACTAAGGTTTAAATGATACAAAGTTCCACAGAAATGCTAAACAATGATTTTCCAATAATGTGAACCTGATAGGCCATGCCTCTGTGATTTTATTGATAAAAAGGAAACAAATGTGTAGGTGCATTAAATTACTCTTTATTAGAAGCTGCAGTTTTTATTTATTTGTACAGAAACTTTTTACAAAGTATCATCTTCTTTTTTAAGTTACTTGAACTTGACATTCTTATTAAAATTCATGAAATATCCATATGTTCCAGTGTGTAAAAAAAAAAAAATGCAGGCAATGAAGAAAGCATACTGTCTTTTTGTCACATTTCTATATATGTGCATTCCAGGTTCCTGAGCCTATAGGCTTTTATTTGAACTAATATTATACTGTAAATTAGATGCCATCATACAGAGAACCAGGGAAGCTTCTAAATTATGCAGTTGACCTTTTTTCCTTTTCTTGTCTGCATGAACCCAAAAAGAAGAGGCCAAGGATTTAATCTAGTACAAGTGCTTCATATCGATTTTCCTAAAAGTTCCTCTGTACTTTTATTGCACAAGAGTTTCGGGCAAAAGAGTTTGGTTGATGCCCTGTCATTTAGCTTTATTGGTGGTGCAGACACAGCCAAGGGCTGTGCAGTCTTTGTTCTAGTTAAATTTCATCACACATAGTTCGACACAGTCTTGGAAAATGAGAAAGTGTCAAACTTTGTCAGCCTGGCCGAGAGGGGCTAATGAGAAAAGACAATATAGCAGAGTCTTGTCCACATTATTTTTAGTTCTGTCCCTCTGCTTCTACATGACAATCATTTGGGTGAACATCACTCTCCGCTCTGTTCCTGAGAGATACTTTTTTTAAATCAACAATCACCACCCATTAGTCAGAGATATTTGAAGTAGGCAATGCTTTTCCAATGCGCCTCTTCAAAGACATTGTTTCATATATAGAAGATATTCCTTTACACTAACAAGACAAATAAAAATCCCCACTTTTACTTTTGCAAAAACAAAAATGTCCTTTGTTTCACAGTGTTCAGAAATCTCTAATAATATCATTATAATGTGTTGAACATTTAAAAAAGTCACTCGTAGGATGCTTTCAGCTACAGAACACTAGGTTAAAATTATATTTGTTATATTTATATATATTTTTTAATTTTAATAAGATAAGATTCTCTTATTTAATTGTTTATTGGCTCACTGGTTTTAGTTACTCAGTTAAGCTCAATGAAACATAATTTCCAGTTTAAAAAAAAAATCATGACATCAATAGTAGTTACTTAAAAGTTATAGATCAAAACATTTTTGCATCAAGTTTGATTTGGTTACTAAATGTGTTGATGGGCCAATGGGTAAAATAAGTACTTGCGAATATAATCATTCCAATTGTTATATGAAGGATCTGCATTCACATGACCAAAACATCAGATTAGGACTACAGTACTGTAAAATAAAGTATTCATACACCTTTAGCTTGTTCACTTGTTGACATGTTACAACCCCTAACTTGTGTATGTTTTGATGGGGCATTAGGTAATAGACTAACAAAAATCAGTATGTTATTGTGAACAGAAAGGAAATTTATAACACTCTAAAAGATATTTCCACAACAAAAACTCTCTACCAGCTATGTGCCTCTGGACACTGAGATTTTTGCCTATTCTTCTAAGTAAACTAGACCAATCTCTTTTCAGGTAGGTTTAGGTCTGAACTTTGACTAGGCCATTCAGACACAATATGCTTTGAACTGAAGCATCTCGTCCTAGCTCTAGCTGTATGTTTAGGGTTGTTGTCCTGCTGGAAGGTGAACCATCATCCAAGTCTTAATACTTTGGCAGCCACTGCATGCTTTTCTTCTAGAGTTCCCCTGTGTTTTCCTCCATACATCTAGTCAGCAACTCTGTTCTGTTGGTGTGCTCAGAGTTGCAGAATGTATGTGTTAGTTTTCTACTCCACATAGCACACTTTCAGTCTTATCTGACCAGAAGACCTTCTTTAATATGTTAGCTGTGTCTACTTATGCCTTTCTTTCAGTGATGGCTCTAACCTGGCTACTCTTTCATTAAGGACTAAATTAGTGGAGTGCATGACTAAAATTGCCCTGGTAACAGACTTGCAGAGATCTCTGGAGTGATCTCTGCAGCTCCTCCAGAGATCCCACATGCTTCTTGGCTGCTTCTATGAATAATGCTACCCTTGCCCAGAAAGTCAGTTCAAGTGGACATACACATCTTTATAAGGTGTCAGTTGTGCCTTTTAGGGATGTTGGTTTGAGCATTGCTATAATGAGCTAAGCTTGGTATATATTTTTCTAACCTAACTCTGCTTTAAAATTATTCACAACTTTCTCCCTGACCTGTCTCCTTTGTGCCTTGGTTTTCATTATGCTGTTTGTTCACTAATGTTCTCTCGCAAACCTCTGAGGTTTCAATTTAGACCAAAAGGAAATTACTCTCATGTAGATTCTAATGACTAATTAGATGACTTTTTATGGCAATTGGTTGCACCGGCAGAATAAGGGAGCCTTACATTGATTTGAAAGCCATGAAACAATTTAGTTTTATCTATAACATAAATCCTAAAAAAATACATTGACCTTTGTGTTTGTAAGGTGAGAAAGTGAAGGAAAACTTTTACTTTCTGTTCTGTTAAGTTGGAGTTGAATCCTGTTACCCTGTGTCCTGCTCTTGCAGACACACTCCCCTCAGAAGGTACCAGCAATCCCCTAAAGAGCCAACCATGTCCCAGAAGGGTATAGCAAGGCAAGGCAATTTTATTTGTATAGCACACTTTCAACAACAGGGTAATTCAAGGTGCTTTACATGATTTGGTGATTAAAAAACCAACATACATAGAATATAACATTGGAAATGTAAAAGTAGCAAATGAGCATGAAACACACATTACACATGATGCACAATAAACATACACAACACATGATACACAATAAAGCAAGAGAAAGATCAATAAAGCAAGAGAGCATGAACACATTTGATGCAAATGACAGTAATCATTTACTCGAAGGCAATTTTAAACAGATGGGTTTTTATACTCGATTTAAAGCAGTTCAGAGTTTCAGCAGCTCTACACTCGTCAGGAAGTCTGTTCCAGATAAGGGGAGCATAGAAACTGAAAGCTGCTTCTCCATGTTTGGTTCTAAGTCTAGGGATGTTTAGTAGGCTAGAGATGGAGGACCTGAGTGGTCTTGGTGGTTGGTACGGTGACAACAGGTCTTCAGCATACTTTGGTGCTAAGCCAATCAATGATTTATAAACTAGTAAAAGTATTTTGAAATATTTTCTCTGAGCTACAGGGAGCAAGTGTAAGGACTTTAGAACTGGGTAGCACTATACTCTGTAAAAACTACATAACACAAAGAACACAACAAATGTTTGAAATGATCTCCCTGAGTCTCCAGATACCAATCTGAAAGAATCTAAAGGCACTGTGTGCATAGAGATCCAGTCCAAAATACTACATATCCCGAAGGATTTAGTAGTGATCCAATGACTGATTACATGTGTGTATTTAATAGGAAACCCTCGAAGTCTGAATATGTGTGTTTGAGAGGGGCACAATGCATTTTTAGGAGAAAAAAAATATTTGTGTTGACTATGGTACTCGTACATCTTCTGGCGTAGAACAACACTTTATGAACATGTTAACAAGGCTAAAGACTTTTAACTCTTCAGCAAAGGCAGGCTTTGTTGATAAAAGGTATTAAATTAAACAAGGAGCCTGATACACATACAGTATATTGCACAGAACCCATGTGGTATGAGACAGCATACCACCAACTCTGTGTTTAGATGAGTCATAGTGCAGTGCAGCTATATTCAAATGGGCTCTTTATCAGCCAAGGTTACATTTTGATCTGCTGTGTTTACCCAGCAGCAAACCACAGAGTTGAATTCTAAACAATATTAGTGTGTGGGGTTTTGTTAATTATTTTAGTCCACAGTAAAATTTTGCCAACTACCTCTAAAAAAAAAAATACCAGTAAAAAAGGCCAAAGAGGAAAATCACAGATGGTAAAGTTAGGACAGGAATAATAAAAGAAAATTGCCCAAATGTGCTTGACTGTCTCAAAGGAAGCAGGACTAAAAGCCCCCACAAATGAAGAAACTTTATGCAACATGAACATAAAGAAGTATTTAAAAAGTCACCAAAACAACTGTTTTCCAATATATAGAATGTTGAAATCCTGATCATATCCATGGGATATTAACCTTATTTGCACATTGAAATTATGCCATAAAATCGATTTTTATGGTTTTAGTGCCACATGCTTATATGGCTCTGAACATGGCATTTAACCCAAAGTTGCCTACCAATCTGTGTATCGTTGCACAAATGTGAGTGTGATTAGGCTAATCTGCCTCCACTGTAAAGAACTTTGCAAGGATGGAATGGCTAGAAAAGCTCTATAACTGCATTCAGTTAATTTTTCCTTAAAGTTGATTTAAATGGGTGTGGGAAAAGTGAATAAATTGTAAGAATGGTGCGAGGCTAGCAGCTAGTCAGACGGAAAGAGCACATTAGCTGTTTTTAGCGATAACGTTTTTTTCTCTTTCCTCAGCCAACACAGTTCTGTGTTACTACTACTAAAATCAGGATTATAAAAAGACTAAGAACATATTTACTCTTATCCTAATAATCAGTGGAAAAAAAATCTATTCTGACATTACAGTATTTAAACCCTTCCTGTAATTGCTGAGCAACCTTTTTAGAAGTTTCCACTGAGAATGTATGTTTAGTGACATGTGCCAAGTTTTTAAGTTGGAAGGCCTTCTTGCCAACACCCTAATCTTTAGCTCGATGCACAGATTGTTTCCCTGTCATTTTCAAGTCGGGACTCAGGCAGGCTGCTTCAAAATTAAAATTTAAGTTCCCGTTAGAAGAAGCATGTTGGTTAAAATAAGAGGATATTTGATGCCTAAATCTGCCACAGGTATTTCCCAACAAGAAATAAAAAAGTTTACAACTACCAGAAGTAAATTCTTCTAAAGAAATGTAGGTTGTTGGTTAATGAGATCATGTGTTAATTTGGATATTAATTTGACAATTTCTGCATACTACCAGTTTGTTCCCTGACAGCTTTTTAATGTGTTTAATTGTCACCTGCCCGCTCTCCTGACATATATTGTGTTTAAACACATCAGAATTTAAAGAAAGCTCCTCTTGTTTTTGTCACAAAGCAAGAAAATGATCAAACTCTGACAGACACAGAATTTAGTTCCATAAAATTTAAACCATGCCCATTTTTGAAGCTCTAGGTCCCTGGTGCTTCACTTTGAAAAAACTCTTGATTTAATTTTATAACAACCTCAGGCAAAAAAAAAAACTTCTATTGACATAGATAAAAGATAACTTATGTGCTGGGGTTTCTCAGCAGCACATACTTGTACAGTTCTAAGAACAAAACTTTGGAAATAACGGTCTCACAAAGCATTTCCCTAACATGATTTGGCTTCACCATGCTCCTATGGGATGCATGTGAAACTGCACAAGTCAACTGAATCAATAACAGATGTTGGTTAAGGCATCAATTTTATTTCTCATGGCGAATTTATAAGCAATCTATCTCTGAGCTAAAGTATGAATAGGTAAGAGGCGGTACTATCTGTTCCCAGCTATCAGTGCAGCAGTTGATTATCTTGGTCAGTGGACATGGCCTGGTGGAGAAACACTATTGACCGACTTCGTAGGAAACTCCTCTTGCTGTTTCATTAAAATACTCCTGGAAAATAAACCGTTTCCTAAATTATACTGATTAACCCCCCTGACATTTACATGTACTGTATAAAAAGGCAATATTTTTGTCTCACTGTCTGGCATTCAAAGTTAGACTAAACTTTTCCTGATTTACGTGAATTAGGACAGAATGGAAAAGAATTTAAAGAATTTTCTATGACTTTTTTCAAATTCTAAAGTTTAAATACACCAAGATTACTATGATTTGTGAGTTTCTTTGTTTGGACCATTTACAATTGTTTTAATAAAAACATAGGCACATCTGTGAATGTATTTTAAGGCAGACTTCAAACTCACTGTCTGCTTGTGTGCTATCATAGTCAAAATAAATCAGTAAAAATAGTAAGAAAATAACTGTGGACCTCCATAGGCCTGATTGCCTTCAAGTTATTTTATACAACTATTAAAGAAGATGGGTTCTGCTCTCAGAAATGAACTAGTTTTGTTGTGAAATGCAAAAGATCTTTTGAGGACACGAGGATGGCCAAAGAGTGTCAGTATCCACAAGGAAACACATCATTTACATTGGCCAAAAGGTCACTAAAAGATAAAGAAGTCAATATAGTTTACACAAGGATTCTTAGACAAAGTCCTTAACTTTTGGAGACAGGTCCTGTGGTCTGATAAAATGAAAATGTTCTGACATAATGACCAACTGTTACATTTGGAGGAAAAAGAAGGAAGTTTCTAAGTTTAAAAAAATGTCTACCAGGTGTGAAGTACAGGGGTGACAGCATCATGTTGTGTGCACTTCACTAATTCAATTAAGGAAGAAAGAACATTAAAGCAACATCGTAACACGTCAGCTAGAAAGTTAAAGCTTTGGCATAAATAGGTCTCCAAATGGACCCTAATCATGGTGCCAGAATAATCTAATCAATAAAAAAATATTTTCAATAAATATATAAAAAAACCTTGATCTCAATTACAAAGAAAAACCAATTTTTGGGTGGAAATGAAAAGATTTATGCAAGAAAAGCCTACATTTGAAATCAGTTTCATCAGTTCTTTCAAACAGAACAGGCCAGAAATACAGCAAACTATTTTGAGAAGCTTGTGGAAGGATACCCAAAACATTTGACCCATAAAATGCAATTCTACAAAACTTTTAATTAAAAAAAAAACCTCTTAGAATATATTTAAAAAATATATCTTCCTCATTATTCTAGTCTTTAGTATATATAAATATTTTTGGTAGTCTACACTGACCTAAAACAGGAAAAAAAATGTCTGATTATATAATTTCAGAAAGTATGTAAATATCGATTTTCAGTTATTGACCTGACAAAAATATAACAATTTCATAACTGAGTTTTACAGCTTTTTTGGATGTTTTGAACCCAGGTCTCTTCTTCAAATATGAAAATATCATAATGAACTACTACAATTAAAATCCACAATGATTATCCAGGATAAATCATATGTTGTCAGAGTTTAGTAGTTTTACAACAATTTTTATATGTTTACAGTGTTTTTTAAATATTTTGAAAACATTCTCAAAGTCAGTGAGAGTTTTATTACCAAAGCCATTGAATGTGTCTTTCTCGTGCATTTTTGAGTAGCTATGCCGGTTTCTCAGGACAGAGAAGAGGGTAGTATTTGCTCGTGGGACTGCAGGGTGCCTTTACCTCATTAACATTAGAAGTCTAATCCTCCAGCTGGCTGGAACCAGGAAGATTTGACAGAAGAGTCCTGTCTCTGTCCTCACCTGAAAACTGCCCTTGGTTGAAGGTGAGGGTTAAATTTGTCCCTGGGACTTTTTAATCTCAGAGGCACTGTAAGGGAGGAAGTTTAATTAAGACTGATACAGCAGTGTGTGTGTATGCATGTGTGTTTCTATGAGCTTGTGTGGAATGTCACAGTTACTGTCTTTTTTTTGTGAACTGCACTTATTGTACATTGGGCTTGCTACTAATAAGCAAGTCTGACGTAAAACAAAGCCCACTCCTCCACTACACTACAGTCCATGAAAAACTGATGGTTTTATGTACACATTGGATTAATATTTCTTTAAAAACAGCCATTAAGACAATAGCTGACAACTTTAAGACTTTAAGAGTTGCAACCTGTGCCAACTTTTGGACAAATATTAGCAAGAGTTAACGTGAAAGGACAATAATCAGTAAATGGCTTTAATAAATGCAGCTGAAGATGTAATTTTTATAATTTCTCATTCTGTGAGAAAGGGTTAGTAAAGTCCTTAGGAGTTCTAAAAGAATGATCAAAAACAAAGGCAGGCTTTTATATAACCTTTATTGTGATGCAGGTATTTGGGAGAGCAAAGGAGGGAAGTGTAAAGAACATGAATTCTCAGTGACGTGCAATCGGGGGAGGCAGTGCCTGTTACAATTTTATCGTCAAAATCACAGAATTTATACAATATAATAATGAATTTATGCATTGTCTGTTCAAATATATGGAAATGTGTGAGGTGAGGCAATGATAATGTGTGCTGCACCTCTGGTGGCGGTGTGTCACACAATGAATGAAGGAGGCAGTTAGTGCATGCTAACCTCTGTCCCTCCTCTGTCACTCCTAGAGCACACCTCACTGCTGTCTCACAGCTCTCATGCATGTCCTGCACCACTAACATACTTCTCTACCACTCCAGTCCGCCTCCTGCCATACCACAGCTCTTCTCTCATCACCCTGTCATATGCTTTCTCTAAATCTACAAAGACATCATATATCATGATATGTAGTTCTTTGAGGTAGGACTCAGATGCAGGAAGGAATATGTAGACTCTTTTAATAACCAGCTTGGTCAGGATACAACCACAATAGTACTGGATCAAATGCCAGGAACACTCTAGGATGAGAGAATGATGACAACGGTATGACAAAGACCTGGAGACACAGAGGGGTATAAATAATCAGGTAAGGCAATGAGGAAAACAATCAGGGAAACTCGGGACAGCTGGGGACGATCAAGGATGCAGGGACTGACAGAGACAAGGAAAGACACCACACTCTGACACAATGCAACTCTCTCTGACCTTATTTGTACTTCTCCATCAGCATCCTCAAAGCAAACAATTGCATCTGTAGTAATCTTTCTTGGCATGAAACCGTACTGCTGCTCACAAACGCTCACTTCTGACATAAGCCTAGCTTCCACCCCCCTTTACCACAGCTTCATTGTATGACTCATTAGCTTTATTCCTCTGTAGTTGCTACAATTTTGTATATCTCCCTTGTTCTTAAAAATTGCCACTAGAATATGTTTCCTCCATTCTTCAGGGATCTTCTCACTCTTCAAGATTGTTGAAGAAGCTAGTAAAAAAACTCTATCAACTCTCCTAGACACTTTCACACATTTGGCACCTGTCAGTACATTTTCATCCCTATCTTTAATTACGCTAACCTACTGCACATAATTTCCATCTCTATCTCTCTCCCTCGCCAACCTGGTCAAATCATTATCTCCCTCCTTACTGTCCAACCTAGCATACAGGTCATCATCTGCCCTTTGTATGGCCTTTGCCACCTCTACCTTCACCATACACTGCATCTCCTCCCTGTACTCATGTCTAGTCTCCTCAGTCCTCTCTCTTTTTAGTTAACTTCTGTCTCTGTATATGCTCCTGGACTTTGTCGTTCTACCACAAAGTCTCCTTATCCACTTTACTCCTGCCAGTTGACACACCAAGTACCCTACTACCTGTCTCCCTAATCACATTAGCTGCAGATGTCAAGTAATCTGGGAGCACCTCCTGGTCACCAAGAGCCTGTCTCAACTCCTCCCTGAAAACCTCACTGCACTCTTCTTTTTTCAGTTTCCACCACCTGGTCCTCTGCTCTACATTTGTTCTATTCACTTTCCTTACCATCAATTTCATCCATACATCAGATATCTAATTGTTTCATATGTTCCCAACAGAGCACTTTGCTCTCAGACTGCAGGTTTACTTGTAGTTCCTAGGATTTCTAAAAATAGAATGGGAGGCAGATCTTTTAGTTATCAGGCTCCTCTCCTGTGGAACCAGCTCCCAGTTTTAGTCAGTGAGCCAGACACTCTGTTTACTTTTAAGGCCAGGCTTAAAACTTTCCTTTTTGAAAAAGCTTATAGTTAGAGTGGCTTAGGTCATCCTGAGGCTTAGGCTTAAACTGCTGGAGGAAAGACTTACCAATTTTCTTCACTCTGCTACTTCCTTTTCTACTACTACTCTCCAGTTGTATTACAGTACATTCTGCTATTTCGAGTGTTAACTTTGTGTTCTCTGTGTTTTTCTCTCCATAGAAGATATACCTGGTCTGGTATCCTGCTTGGCTGGAACGCCCTGTTGGACGGGGGGCATCGACTGGGATGATCCTCCCACTGCCTGAACATCCACTGTGTCCTGTCATCAACTTTTTACTTTCTGTAACATAGAGAGTACTCTTATATCGCTGCTTCTGTTCCTTCTGTCTCTGCGCTGTCTTCTCAAACCCCCAGACTGTCATGGCAGATGGCCACTCCTACTGAGCCTGGTACTGTTGGAGGTTTCTTCCTGTTAAAGGGGAGTTTTTCCTCTCCACCGTCGCTACATGTTTGCTCAGTATGAGGGATTGCTGAAGGATTGCTGTGTTTGGAAAGTCTGCCCAACCTCACGCCAATGACTGACGCAATCTGCTGGGATTCCTTAAATCGGAAACTTTTTAACTGATTGGAATGTTTGTATAAATGTATTGAAATGACTTCTTGTTAAGTGCCTTGAGATGACATCTGTTGTGAATTGGCGCTATATAAAAAAACTGAATTGAATTGAAACTGAATTGAATCCTACAGACCGCCATCATATGCTGTCCAGTTGCATTCTTGTCTATTTCCTTGTAGTCACAAATCTTCAGATCACAACGTCTATATAATATTTTGTCCACCTGAGTGCTCCTACCTCCATTCTTATAAGTCACCCTATGTTCCTGCCTCTTCTGGAAGAAAGTATTTACAACAGCCATTTCCATCCTTTTCCCAAAGTCTACCACCATATGTCCTTCTTCATTCCTATCCAGGATACCAAACCTGCCCATCACTTCCGTTCCCTTCACCAAGATATCTGTTTAAGTCTGTACCAGTCACCACCCTCTCAACTCTGGGAATACACTGCATCAAATCATCTAGTTCACTCTTGAATTCCTGCTTCTCTTCTAACTCAAATCCTCCTCTGGGGCATAAACACTAACATTGATAATCATTTCTTCAATTTCAAGCATTAGGCTCATCTGTTTATCTGATACTCTTCACTACCAGAAAGTTCCAAACAAACTCCTCCTTCAAGATAACTCCCACTGCATTTCTCTTTCCATCTACACCATGGTATAACAACTTGAACCCTTCTCCTAAGCTTCTAGCTGTGTTACTTTTCCACCTGGTCTATTGAACACATAGCATATCCACCTTCTTTCTCTACATTATGTCGACCAGATCTCTTGCTTTACTTGTCTTAGTCCAAATATTCATAGTCCCTACTCTCAGTTTCACACTCTTTAATTTGCTCTTCTCTTTCTGCCTACCAACACAACTTTCTCATCTCCTCCGTCGACCAACAGTAGCCCAATTTCCAACTGCACCCTGTGGGTCAACAGCACCAGTGGTAGTCAGTGTTAACCTGGGCCTTGACCGATCTGTTATGGAATTTATGTTTTTGATTTGCATATTTGATTTGGCTTAGCTTTTACTTCGGGTGCCCTTCCTGACACAACCCTCTGCATTTTTTTGGACTTGGGACCCGCACAAGAAATCACTGGATAATGACCCCTCATGGTTGCATTAAAGTGCAAATATTGGGCTATGAAGGACCACAATGGCTGGAGTGGGGCAGACCACAAGCACTGGAAGTGTTTTGCAGAAATGGACGGCATTTATGTTGAAAGCCCAGTGAGCAACGGGAGGGAGAGTGGGCTAGATACCGGTTCCAGCATCAGCATTTATAACGTCAGAAACAGTGAGTGTTTACTGATTTTTTTTTTCTTTTCTTTTTTCTTTAACGTGTCCTGTCTGGCAGAGTGGTGCTCAGTATTGGTGTCAGAGTACAAAGTAGAATCCCAACAGACTTACTTTTACAAGTGCTGCATTACGGCTTTTGCTATAGTACTCCACTTGATATATGTGTATGTCAGGGTTAAACACACACTCTCTGACACCTGTAACAAAGAATATACCAAATCACCAAGAAGAATCAGGAGCCGGTAGTGTATTAAATTAAATTTTACTTGCAAGCAAGGAGAGTGTACAAGATGACACGGCAGATACACTCTGCCTTAAAACAGAATACAGATCAGTTATATAGTTATAGCTTCTCTTCCACATACCTGGCAACCCCCCACTAGTCATGTGGTGATCACACTCCTTCTTGACCCCTCCTTATCCTGCTCAGGGGGGCAGGGGGAGACCCCATGTTTCAGAGCATGGGAATACAAAGTTGAGTCTTCAGTCTCCTATCATTCTGCATACAATACTTTTCCACAAGCATAGCAAAATAGCAATAAGCAATTTACTTCTTACAGTGTAAAAAATCTTTAGCAGAAATTACTCTGGGTTTCTTTTTCTAAAATTATGGACATGAAGACAGAAAATAAAGGGGAAAAAAGAAAGAAGATGAAGAAAGGTAGGAAAAAAGTTAAGGAAGAGAGGATAAGTTGAAGATACGAGAGGAAAGAGGAACATGGAAAACAGAAGAAAACATCCCAGTTCGCCTCCACATCTGCAGGACAGAAGAGAAGGGAAAAAACCAAGCCGAGCTGACCCTAGTAGACAAGGGGCAGTAGTCGTTATATTTTAGCATAAGTTACTAACCATACATGAGCTTTGCAGGGCTCAACCTCAGCACATATTTAAAATACAGATGCCCATAATGTTAATTTCAATTCTGTTTACTTATATAGCGGCAATTCCTATACAAATACAAAAATACTTTCTTGATCCCAGAAGGAAATTAAGTGTTGGTATAACTCATATAATTAATTCTATAAGGACTTGTTATAGATGATGATGCCTGTGGGCAGGAAGGATTTTCTGTAGCGGTCTGTATTGCAGCAAAACTGGAAGCCTCCAACTGACTCTGTTGTTTTATGACAGTCTCATGAAGAGGATGCGCAGGGTTGTCCATAATTATTTTGATTTTATGAAGAATCCTTCTTTGCATTATGATCTCCAGATGTTCCACAGTAATGCCAAGAACAGAACCAGACTTCTATATCATGTTGTTTAGCCTTTTTAAGTCCCTGGCTCTGATGCTGCTACCCCAACAGATGACGGCTGAAGAGATTATGCTCTCCACAACAGACTTGTAGAAGATCTGCAGCATCTTGCTGCAAACCTTGAAGGACCTAAGCTTCCTCAAGAAGTACAATCTGCTCTGTCCCTTCTTGTAGACAGCTTCACTGTTCAGTCTCTAGTCCAGTCTGTTGTCAAGGTGAACTCCGAGGTATTTATACTCCTCTGCCACCTCCACTTCTTCTCCCATGATGGAAACAGTGTTTTACTTATCCCTGTTCCTTCTGAAATCTACAATCAACTCCTTTGTTTTGTTCACATTCAAGGTAAGACTATTGTTTCCACACCATGTCACAAAGCAACCCACCAGCTCCCTATATTCAGCTTCTTGTCCATCTCTGATATCTCTGAGTGCTACCAGCTGATTCGACGCGGTAAGCCGTATTGCGTCATTTCCTGTTGTCACTGTTGCGCTCCCTGTAAACTGTTTGGTGTTCAGAGTCTCTTGAATTGATCTTATTTTCTCTCTGCTGAGCCCTTTCTAAGTTATTTTAACACACAAGCACACTAAAACACACGTTTTGTGGTGGTGTACTTTACGTTTTGGGAACTCCTTGCGTTTCACACAGCTTTTCTTGGGGTGGTAAGGTCTCGCTAGCTCAGTTAGCTTAGCTTCATTGCGGCTATGGCTACTCTTCTCTCTCCTGTCTCTAACTCTTCTCTTCTCTCTTGCTCTCTCTGTCAGATGTTTAGTTACTTCCCTGCCTCCTTTAGTGATAATGGTAACTGTAATAAATTTAATATTTTTGTAGTTTTGGAGGCGAGGGTATCAGAATTAGAAGCACAGCTCCGCGCTGTTGAAAAACCAGCAGATAGCCGAAGCCCATTAGCCAGCGCGGAGCCGACAAGGATAGATCCCCCTAGCTGTCCTCCGTTAGAGCCCGCGCAGCCGGGACCCCAGGCTGGTTGGGTGACTGTACGTAGGAAGCATAGTTGTAGGACCCAGCCCCCGGGCCACCACCAACCGGTCCGCGTTTCTAACAGATTTTCCCCGCTCAGCGACACACCCGCTGAGAAGCCGACCCTGGTAATTGGCAGCTCCATAGTCAGAAACGTGGCATTACAGACACCATTGACCATAGTCAAATGTTTGCCAGGGGCCAGAACGGGCGACATCAAATCCTACCTGAAACTGCTGGCTAAAGATAAGCGTAAATACAGTAAGATTGTTATTCACGCTGGCGGTAATGACACCCGGTTACGCCAATCGGAGGTCACTAAAATTAGTGTTGCTTCGGTGTGTAAGTTTGCCAAAACAATGTCAGACTCGGTAATCTTTTCTGGTCCCCTGCCTGATCGGACCAGTGACGACATGTTTAGCCGCATGCTGTCATTCCATCAATGGTTGTCTAGGTGGTGTCCTGCAAACGATGTGGGCTACATTGATAACTGGAGAACTTTTTGGGGAAAACCTGGTCTGATCCGGAGAGACGGCATCCATCCCACTTTGGATGGAGCAGCTCTTCTTTCTAGGAATATGGCCGAATTTATTAGTCCTCCAAAACACTGACAACCCAGGGTCCAGACCAGGAAGCAGAGTCGTAGTTTAACCCACCTCTCTGCTGCTTCTGTACTGTTACCCCCCCATTACTCTATAGAAACAGTGTCTTGCCCACGGCCAAAATTAAATGGATTAAAAGTTAAGCCAACAAAAGCAAATTATGGAAGTCTCATAAAAATAAATACAACTTTGACTGAACAGAAAAATAAATCTATTAAATGTGGTTTAATAAACATAAGATCTCTCTCCTCAAAGACTTTGTTAGTAAATGACTTGATTTGTGATAATCACATTGATTTCCTTTGTCTCTCAGAAACCTGGTTGCAGCAGGAGGATTATGTCAGTATAAATGAGTCAACTCCTTCCAGTCATTTAAATTTTCACATTCCTAGAAATACTGGGCGAGGAGGAGGAGTTGCAACCATTTTTCGTTCTGATTTACTAATTAGTCCCAGACCAATTGATAGCTACAGTTCTTTTGAACATCTAACCCTTAATTTTCCTCATCCAAGTTGCAAAACATTAAGACCATTTTTGTTTGTGGTTTTGTATCGTCCACCAGGCCCTTACTCTCAATTCTTGGATCAGATCTCACATTTTTTATCTGATTTAGTTTTAAATACTGATAGGGTCATTATAGTGGGGGACTTTAATATTCATGTGGATACTGAAAGTGATAGCCTAAATGCAGCCTTTAGTGCTATTTTAGACTCAATTGGCTCTACTCAAAAAGTACAGGGATCGACCCACTCGGGCAAACACACTTTGGACCTTGTACTGACATACGGTATTGAGTGTGAGGAAATAACAGTCCACCCACATAACCCGGTCCTGTCTGACCACTTCTTAATAACTTTTGAATTTACTTTAACTGACCATCTTAAATCTGAAAGAAAATTTCATTATAGGAGAGCTTTATCAGACAATGCTGTAACAATTTTTAAAGAATCTGTTCCATTCTTACTTTCCTTAGTGTCTCAGGGTAACACAGTGGATGGCAGCAATTCTATCTCTAACCCTTCAGAAATTGATGATCTGGTTCACAGCGTTACGTCCTCATTGCGTTTGGCATTAGAAAGTGTAGCCCCCTTAAAAAGGAAAGTGGCTAGCCATAGGAGGCTGACTCCTTGGTTCAACGCAGAGTTGCGTACTTTAAAGCAGAATACTAGGAAGTTGGAGAGAAAATGGCGCTCTACACACCTAGAGGATTCCTTTTTAACCTGGAATAACAGTCTGCTGCTGTATAAAAAGACCCTTCGACAAGCTAGAACAGCATATTTTCCATCATTAATAGAGACGAATAAAAACAATCCTAGGTTTCTTTTTAGTACAGTTGCCAAACTTACACAGAGTCATAGCTCTGTTGAGCCAACTATTCCCCCAGCTCTTAGCAGTGATGATTTTATGGGATTCTTCATAAATAAAATTAATTCTATTAAAAATAAAATCATTGGCATCCTCCCACACATGATTACTTCTTCCTCAGTAAATGAGGCAGTATCGGAAAGAACTGTAGAACCTCAGTTGTACTTAGGCTGTTTTGATTCAGTCGAGCTTTCGGAATTATCAAAAATATTAGCCTCATCTAAACCTTCAACTTGTATGTTGGACCCAATTCCAACCAAATTATTTAAAGAAGTGTTCCATTTGGTTCCTGGCCCCGTTTTGGATATGATGAATCTATCCTTAGTAAACGGATACGTACCACAGGAATTTAAAATAGCTGTAATTAAACCTTTACTCAAGAAACCTTCCCTTGATCAAGATGACTTAGTGAATTACAGACCTATATCTAACCTTCCTTTCTTATCCAAAGTCCTTGAGAAAATTGTTGCTAATCAAGTCTGTGAGCATTTAAACAAAAACGAGCTGTTTGAAGAGTTTCAGTCAGGTTTTAGAGCTCATCATAGCACTGAAACAGCACTGGTGAAGGTTACTAATGATATTCTCATGGCCTCAGATAATGGACTTGTGTCTGTTCTGGTTTTGTTAGATCTCAGTGCTGCTTTTGACACAGTCGATCATAATATTCTCTTAGAAAGGCTTGAACATGTTGCAGGGATCAAAGGAACAGCACTAGGCTGGTTTAAATCATATTTGTCTGATAGATTCCAGTTTGTTCATCTAAATGATAAATCTTCTTCACTCTCAAGAGTTACTTGTGGAGTCCCACAGGGTTCTGTGCTTGGACCAATTCTGTTCACCAAATATATGCTCCCAATTGGTAGAATCATTAGACAGCATGGGATAAATTTCCACAGCTATGCAGATGATACACAACTATATTTATCCATTAATCCTGATGAACCCAGTCAGTTAGGTAGATTACAGGCATGTCTGGAAGACATAAAAACATGGATGACCCTAACTTTTTGCTTTTAAATTCTGATAAAACAGAAGTTGCTGTCTTTGGACCAGAAGTTCTTAAACAGAAACTGATTAGTCAATCACTTCATCTGGATGGCATTAAATTGGCCCCCAGTAATAACGTAAAGAACCTCGGCGTTATTTTTGACCGAGACTTGACATTTAAATCCCATATTAAACAGGTTTCTAGGATTTCTTTCTTTCACCTCCGGAATATTGCTAAAATTAGAAACATCCTGTCCAGGAGTGATGCTGAGAAACTTGTCCATGCATTTGTTACCTCAAGGCTGGACTACTGTAATTCTTTACTATCAGGAAGTCCACAAAATGCCATTGAAAGCCTTCAGTTGATCCAAAATCCGGCAGCAAGAGTTCTGATGTATATTAAAAAGAGAGATCACATTTCTCCTGTTTTAGCTTCCCTTCATTGGCTCCCTGTTAAATCCAGAATATAATTTAAGATCCTTCTTCTTACATACAAAGCCCTTAATAATCAAGCTCCATCATACATCAGAGATCTAATTGTTCCTTATGTTCCTAACAAAGCCCTTCGCTCTCAGACTGCAGGTTTACTTGTAGTTCCTAGGATTTCTAAAAGTAGAATGGGAGGCAGATCTTTTAGTTATCAGGCTCCTCTCCTGTGGAACCAGCTCCCAGCTTTAGTCCCTGAGGCAGACACTCTGTTTATTTTTAAGGCCAGGCTTAAAACTTTCCTTTTTGATAAAGCTTATAGTTAGAGTGGCTAAGGTCATCCTGAGCTATCTCTGTAGTTATGCTGCTATAGGCTTAGACTGCTGGAGGACAGACTTACCAATTTTCTTCACTCTGCTACTTCCTTTTCTCCTACTACTCTCCAGTTGTATTACAGTACATTCTGTTATTTCGACTGTTAACTTTGTTTTCTCTGTGTTTTTCTCTCCATAGAAGATATACCTGGTCTGGTATCCTGCTTGGCTGCAATGCCCTGTTGGACGGGGGGCATCGACTGGGATGATCCCCCCAGTAACTGAACATCCACTGTGTCCTGTTATTAACTTTTTATTTTCTGTAACATAGAAAGTTCTCTTATATCAGATCTTCTGTTCCTTCTGTGTTTCTGCTCTGTCTTCTCAAGCCCCCAGACGGTCGTGGCAGATGGCCGCTCCTACTGAGCCTGGTTCTGTTGGAGGTTTCTTCCTGTTAAAGGGGAGTTTTTCCTCTCCACCATCGCTACATGCTTGCTCAGTATGAGGGATTGCTGAAGGATTGCTGTGGTTGGAAAGTCTGCATCAACGGGGCCCAACCTCACGCCAATGACTGACGCAATCTGCTGGGATTCCTTAAATCGGAAACTTTTTAACTGATTGGAATGTTTGTATAAATGTATTAAAATGACTTCTTGTTAAGTGCCTTGAGATATCATCTGTTGTGAATTGGCGCTATATAAATAAACTGAATTGAATTGAATTGAAATTGATACACCCGGCAATTGCAGAGTCATCTGAGTATTTCTGCAGATGACAGGTCTTTGATTTGTAAGGGAAGTCTGAGGTGTACAGAGTGAAAAGGAATGGTGAGAGTACGGTCCCCTGTGGTGCTCCTGTGCCGCTGACCACCTGGTTTGACACACAATTCTTCAGTCTCACAAATTGTGATTTGTTGGTCAGGTAGTCATTGATCCAGGATATTGTTGAGGGCGCCAGCTGTGTCTTCAGGAGTTTCTGGCAAAGCAAATCAGGCTGAATTGTGTTAAATGCACTGGAGAAATCAAAGAACATGATCCTCACAATGCTGCCTGCTTTGTCCAGATGACAGTGGGTTGGTTGAAGCAGGTGGATGATGGTATCCTCAACTCCAACTCCACAGTGCTAAGCGAATTGCAGTGGGTCCTGATATGTTCTTGTTTGCTTACTCAGGGGTGCCAACAGGAGTCTCTCCAGGACCTTCATGATGTGGGATGTCAGGGCAACAGGTCTATAGTCATTGATGACTGATGGGTGAGTTATTTTGGTACTGTAACAAGAAAGGATGTCTTCCACAACACTGGAACCTTCTCCTTAGTTTGGCTAAGGTTGAAGAGGTGCTGCAGAATCCCACAGAGCTGCTCTGCACAGGCCTTCAGGACTCTGGGGCCGACACCATCTGGAACTGCAGCCTTGTTCCGTTTCAGTTTCTCCAGCTGCCTCTTCACCTGACTTTTGGAGACAGACAAGTGGGGGGGGGGAGGCAAAGGGGGTAGCAGCATTTCCTCACTTGGTTGAAGTTAAACTTGTGGAATCAGAAGAGTCCATGGCTGAGGTGAAGGATAAAACATCCGAAGTGTAACAGGAAAGCTGTTGGTCAGAGGAGGGTGGGATGTCTGTTTGGCTGGGAACATGAGAGGATGCTGCTGAGCTAGTTCCTGAACTGAACCTGTTGAAGAATATGTTCAGTTCATTGGCTCTGTCCAGACTCCCATCTATCCAACCCTTCCTGTCCTTAAAGCCTGTGATCTTTCTCATTCCTGACCAGACATCTCGGATATTGTTCCTATGTAGTTTGTTCTCCAGCTTCTTCCTGTATGCCTCCTTGCAGTCTCTGATCTTGACCTTAAGTTGCTGCTGTATACTTCTCAGTAATTCCCTGTCTCCCACCCTGAAGGCTCTTTTTTTCTTGTTTAGCAGTTCCTTCAGGTCACTGGTGATCCAAGGTTTGTTATTAGGGAAGCATCTCACTGTTCTGGTGGGGATGATGTTGTCCACACAGAAGTTTATATAGTCAGTCACACACTCAGTCATGGCATTAATGTCTACTCCATGTGCTTGGCAAAGAGTCATCCAGTCTGTGGTTGCAAAACAACCCTGCAGGGCTATCACATGTCATCTCACGGCACATTACAAAAGAAAGTTATTTCAATCCAATCATACAGACAGATACGAACTCAATGACTGATATATTCCCAATTGATCCCATTTATTAACCAATGCAGTAAATTTTGTTTTATTATTCCAAAAAAAAAAATCCTAGAAAGTGGAATCTATTACTTCAACAAACTGGACCTTTTGCTAACAATAACTACCAAATATATACTTAGATGGATTGGTTGTGTCAGCTAACTTTCTTATAATTTTTTATAGTGTATGTCTAGCAGAGAGATTGAGAGTTACACTCACTGTGACACTGCTGCCAGTATTCATAATCATCATGCTATCATGCCCCTGAGAGGAAAGTACACTTGATACAGTTTGAGATGGGTGATGGCTAATGTATATTGTATTATGTCTGTGTTGATGAAGGCTAAATCCCTCTCCCTCAATCCTATTTGCTAGCCTCTCAAAGTTCACCTAAAGGTATAAAAATGATTTTCTGAAAGTAAATTTACACATACAGTGTGCAGATGTATGTTGTACAGAAGCTGCGTCTTGCTGAAACATCCATTTTCAGATGCAGAATGGAACAGTGTTCAATTCCATAACTTTATCCCTCACGTGTTTCATAATCTTGATCATCATGCTGTTTGTTGGCAAATGTTCTCCAACATACATCTAAGGCCTTTGAAGATCATACAACTTTTCTTTAAAGTATACTGTAATTCTGTGTTGGTCGCATAACATTCTATTAAAAAAAAATTTAAATCTCTGGTTACAAACTGGCATTATCAAAAAAATTTCAAAGGCTATGAATATTTTTTACCAAGGCAATCTAGGTCTGAGGTATATAAAAATCATATCAAAATAGGTTTGCAGCACAAGCAGTTACTGTTTTGTTTGGGCAAATATGACCAATGTTCTTTAAGATTATAAAAAATAGTTTTTATTTCAAAGCACCAACAGTAGGATGCAATTAAAGCTGCTTTATCAGACAAATACCTTTCTAAATAAACATATTATTAGCTAGAGGAAAGAGTATGTTTTTTTCTGTTTTTAGCTGACATTTTTTTAACATCTTCTCTGGTTAGGGGCTCTAGAGGTCAGACAGCCCTTAAAATTTGCATAGCCTTTCTGGTGATGCAGCCAGGATTTCAGCCTTGAATTGACTTTCATGGAACGTGTTGAGGTCAGAATGCCATAATAAGTGCGAAAGAGGTTGATCCCGCTTGCTAATTACACACCACATGGCATTGTTATTCTTTTCTAATTGCATGCTGAGTTTCTAACAGTCCCTTGCCTTAGAGATTCTTAATCTGTATATTAAGCTCACGAATTTGGCATCAACAGTGGTGGGTCTGAAGCAGTCATTAACAGTGGTTCTCTTATCCATAGACTAAATCCTGTGACAAGAGAGAGCTTCTTATGACTTAATTCGTAAGTGAACTAGCCTGTTTCCTCAGAGTAAAATCAAGAAGTGAGACTATGAGATGGAAAAAATAAGCATAAGTGTTCATAAACCTCAAACCATTTCAGTGTTAGTCATATTACAGCCATAAATTCTTTATGTATTTTATTGGGATTTTATCTAATACACCAACACAAAGTAACATAATACATGGATTACAATTTTTGTAGCAAATGAAAAAAAAGAAAATCTGTTCAGCCCGTCTGAGTCAATACTTTGCAGAACTCATTTTGCATACAATAGCATTTTCCAACTTTCTGAGGTTGTACAGAAGCTAAAAAACAATTACATCTCAGACTGGATAAAACTTTCAAGTTTTTGCTCTCCATTTGATTTAGTTATGAACTTTGACTGTGCCATTATATCAGAAACATTTTATTGCAGCTCCATCTGTACATTTACAAATACAAATACACAAAACCTAAGAACTATGACAGTTCTGTTTTACATTATGTATTTTGTTGTCAAACAGACAGTAATTTAAAGAGACATTTATAACTATAAGATACATTTATTATTATAAATATAACTATAGGTATTTAGTAAGCGAATTAGCTCAATTTACTATAACTGGGCATAACTATGACCACTAGGTGGCCTCTAAGTGCTGCAAAAAAGGGTTCCCAATTTGATTCTTAGTATGTGATGAAAATGCATCAACTGACATTAGTAGTATACATACAACACCTTTGCTATGTAAATTTGCAACAACAGTCTACAAGGGGTTAAAGCCAAAATAGACATAAAACAAACCTGAGATACAGACTATTGTCTCGAGGAAGATTGTGGAAATTGCCTAAATATTGGGTCGAGATAATAGAAAAAAACGTTTTTACAACTGGGTTGTAAGAAACTTACGGCGTTAGGACACACTTTAACTGCTAAAGGTGAAGAAGACTCTAAGGTTAAACTACCGAAAGCCCATTCTCCACCAGTTCTGTCACATTGAGGAACCGTAACTTACAAATAGTGCGCAGAAGTACAGGGCGTTCAGTATTTATAGACATGTCCAAATACGGGAGGCTGAAACCTGACCACCACTGAGCAAGAAAGAAAAGTTTAATCTTTGAGACTGGGCCACAGAATATCTGAATACATTTTTTTTTTCTAATGTTTTATGAACTGAGGAGTTGAGAGTAACTTTTGGAAGCTGGATCAGTAACAGCCACAGAGCTGCACTTGAACTCACATTGTAGCAAGGTGAAGGTGGTGTACTGGTATGTTCTGGTGTTTTAAACAATGAACTAGTTGGACCTTTTTGTGTGGATGATACACTCAAAATCCTTAGTGCAAGAAGTACAGTAAGCATGTCCTGATGTGTCCGAGCTTTGAATGGGCATGTCCCACGGTGTGTGATTATTGTAACAAACGAAAAAGAAGAACTGCCAAACAGTTACCCCAAAAAGGCAGTGCAATACACATGGCGACGCGGTTTGTTTTGGTAGCAAAACAAATCACTTTACTGCAGCTGTAATAGAAGGAGACCATCATACAGGGAACAATCTTCACCAGGAATAATGTGGAGAACAGTCTGACAGCAAAGTTAGGCCTTTCCTGATGTAATGTGTTCATGATTTCTCTCTCCTCTAAAATTGAGCAGTGGTATTTTGTATCAGCTGCAAAAGACAAGGGGACGACTGATCTACACCTATATACAAGAAATTGTAGTAGTCCAAATGATTATATAATTTGAGACTTGGTGGTTTTCTTCAGATTAAAATGTTTATATCTGAGACAAGCCCTAGAAACAGAATACTGTTACTGATGAGGAGGAAGAAGAGTTAAGCAGGAGCAAAAAAACAAATTCTGGGTTCATAAAAACGTTTGAAGTTTTGAGTTTAAGATTAATAAGGAGCAGCTGCTAGCTCCCACTGAAGAGTTGAGCTAAAGGCTACTTAAAGTGACACCACTCCAAAGTGGATGTCTGCCATCTTAACTCCTGTCTAAAACAATTCATAGCAACTCAGCTGAATGCCGTTTTTCCTCATTTCTACACTGTAAAAAACAACATTCTTTTAATGATGTTATTCTTTTGAGGCAATAACATAAGTTAGTCTGACAAACCATGGAAGTTGTAAGCTTCAACATAATTTGTTGAGTCTTTAGTGCTTAAATCTGTAGGTTGTGCTACATTACTACCAGTAATGGTTCATCCAACAGAAATGCTTTTGTTGTGAAATGCAGGAAATCCAAATTCCATAGTTGTCTTCGGACTGCAAAAAGACAACTTCCTTTTTTGGCATGAAAAACTATTTTCAGTTGTGAAAACTCGAAAAAAACAAGTTTGACATATTAGGGACAGTATGTAAAGTCAGACCGAAAAACTGAGGAAGTTGTAAGCTTTAACATTATTTTGTGAGTTGTCAACACTTGTATATCTGTGTTTTAGGTCATTGCAAATGGAGAAGGTTGTGCTAACTTTCATACTTATGGCGTGAAATGCGGGGTGAGTCGTTTTTTTGCCCTTATTTAATTACATTAAAATGGGGTTTCAATTGCTTGTGAACATAATTTGTTGTGTATTACGGTAGAAACACTGAAAAAAAACATTTAAACAGTAGAATACGAGCTTTATTCTAGGTTACTACAACTCATAGTTAAGTTACCATTATAAATCAAAATAATGTGGTTTGGTGGGTAGAGTAGTTGGCTTTTAATCGGAGGGTGGTAGGTTCAATTCCAGATTCTGCCTGGCATATGTTGCTCTGCTATGTACTTAACCCAGAGTTGCTTGCTGTACTAGTGTATACATACGTGTTTGTGAGTGTAAAGGGCTTTGAGTGGTCAGTATGGCTAGAAAAGTTCAGTCCATTTACTATCAATCAGGGTATATAATTGTTCAAATCTGTATTTTTAAGTTCCCCCAACCTATAAAGGAGTTAAAGAAATAACAGATTCATAGTTTGTACAACATACAATTTTAAGTCACTGCTACAGTTTTTCTTACATGCGTAAGAAAAATTCAGGATTCAAAGTTCTTACAGCCTAAAATTTGAAGTCTCTACAACTTATAGTTGAGTTAGAAAAACATAAAACACCAAGTTGGGCAAACTCAAAAGCAAAACTTAAAAGTTTGTTTAATTTTCTAACATCCATATTCGCTATCCCGTGGCGCCCTTGGTCCCAATTTTACTATACAACTTAGACACTCCCACTTATAACATTTTCATGAGACACATATGTAAGGACTTTGGGGTGGGCACACTTTTCGGCATCCAGAGGGGGAGCAGCTTCACCTCTGGTGCCGGTGCCCACTGTTAAACCACATATAGACACTGAGGGCTCGGGGTGGGGGTTGGGAGATGTGTGGCTGCCTTCCCCACATCCCACCCCTCTGTTTTAAATGCACATTATAACAACACGCATCAACACCATATTTGAGCAGGAGGCAAGGGGTCTTTTCACACCCCTGTTCAATATGAGCCATCAGGGGTTGGGGTCCGGAGGAGGAACAGGTGGTCAGGTCGGGGACCTAGGCTGGTGGGCTGCTTCGCCACTATGGGGCCCTTGGCGGTCTGCTTGTCTCCGTCTTAGAAGGTAGGGGGTCCATCTCCTGGGTCCGGGGGCTGGTTGCTCTACTGGGGCATCGGTACCTGGACTGGGAGCATAAAGTGTGTATGGGGTGTGTGAGTGAGGGTACAGCGTCCTTTCTTGGGTGTCTTGGTGTGTCGGTGAGAGTGTATGTGCTTAAGAGGGAGTGAACGTATGACTGTGTCTGTATGTCTTTGTCTACCTGTCAGGTTGGGTCTTGGGCTGCCCTCTCGCATGGCGCACCTCAGGCATTACATCTAATGAGGGGCCTATTTCCCCTCCGTCACTGCCTGCCAGTGACTGATGTGCTTGGCTGATGTCTTCCTTTTGTTGGTTGGGGCACCTCTTTCGGGGGTGCCAGGTTTGGGATTGTTGGGTGGTGCCTGTTTGGTGGCTCAACGGGATACGCATCCAGCGTCTCTGCTCGTTCAATTCACCTGTTCTGTGCGCTTCGTGCGTGGTCAGTTCATTGGTGTGTTGGACTGGCCCTGGCCTTTGTTGGATGCCTGGTCTCACTGCTCTGCATTGGGCGGGATCAGAACTCAGGAGCTGGTATAACTTGATGTCCTGGTGCTGGCTGGACTTGGCCTAGGGATGCCGTCCATCCGCTGCGCCTATCAGTGGGGCGCCCCAACGTGGGGCAGGGGTGGGCCGCTGGGATTTCGGCGGTTGGAATTGGCCTGGGGTGGCGGCGGTGCATTGGCGGGGGCCACTCATCGGCCAGTCCCTGTTCGGGTCCCTGCTGGGGGGTGGGGCGCCACTGACCCATCCATGGACCCCCGGTCCATGGACGTGTCGGCCCTGGTGCAGCCGGTTGCCTACGGGGCCCATGGGCCCTTGCATAGTTGATGCTGGATGTTGCCCTGGGGTTCTCCTCTGCTCCTCTCTTGGGGGATGCGGTCGGCCCCGCGCTGGTCTGCCTGGGGCACTGGGGGTCCTTTGGACATCTTGGCTCCGATTTCCTTCACGTCTGAATCGATTCCTGGGAGACGGATTGATGGCTGCTCACACCAGCTATCGAACACTCTTTTGGAGAAACCTTATATGCACCAGCATGCTCACACACACACATAGGTGTGGGGTCGCCGGTGTTTACAGATATATTCTTGGGCTAAGGTTATCATTACTAGGGCCCTGTTTACACGAAGGAAAGATGCAGATATTTCCCTGCGGTTTGGCCTCTCAATTACATGAAAACCCAGTTTTTAGTACAGAAAATTATTATTTCTAAAAACTCTGGCCAAAGTGGAGATTTGCGTTTTCTCCATTTTAAGCGTTTGCGTGTAGACAGAAATAACCGGAGTTTTTGGCTCCGCAATGTCACTTTCTGCGACAAAAATCCTCCGACATCACTTGTGCTTGTTTTTACAAGCTCAATTACTGCTCTATGTAGAAGTTAGAACATAGAAAGTTACTCTGAGTGGATAGGATTTAGGGGAACAACTGCCCCCTACAGGTTCGGCATATCTATGAATGTGCTCAACAACACACTTATGCAGTTAGGTGTGGACAGAGCTTTTTTTACAAACGAGGTGATGAGGATATTCGTTTTTAAAATGCCCCGGCTACGTGTGTACATGGCCTAGATCTTGAAAAATCGGTACCATGAGCTTTTCAGTGCCATTGTTGTTGTATTTTTATATCCATTTTTGTGTGATGTGGTTGTGTAGTTCTTAGTTCACAATGTTTGGTTTGTTTTGTCGATGTTCCTTTTTCGGTTTTTTCGGTTTTTTCCCTTCCCTCTGCCGTCCTGTGGGTATGGAGGCAGACTTTGATGTTTTCCTGTGTTTTCTTTGTTCCCCTTCCTCTCTTGTATTTTCAACTCATCCTCTCTCTTGACTTTTTGTTTCATACCTCTCTTCTTCATCTTCTTTCTTTCTTCCCCTTTATTTTCCATCTCCGTGTCAATAACATCAGAAAATAAAACCCACAGCAATTCATAATAAAGATTTCTCACACATACATATCAAGTGGAGTACTTTAACAAAAGCTGTAGTGCTCCGCTTGTGAAAGTAAATCTGTTGGGCTTCTAATTGGTACTCAGACACCAAATCTGCGCTCCACAATGCCAAACAGGAAACGTGAAAAATAATAATAATTTTCTAACTTCGAATTCAACTGAAGTTTGTTGCCTTGAAATTTTTAGTTCTTATAACTTTTCTTTTTTGACAGTGTGCATTTATGTTTATACTAGTTTCATAAGAAAAGACTAAATTTCAACATTTCAGAGAAACCTAATAATTCATGTTTGCTGCACTTGGTTGTGGTCTTAATGCCAGAAAAAGCATTTTAAGTGGTCCTTTTAGGTGTTTACAAATAACAAGGGGACTGAATGTATATAGTGTATCTCTAGTCATACTCAAAACTCAAGCACTTAACACTAGGACCACATTCATCCAATCATACTTTCTAACGTGCACACATTGATACACTAATGTGTAGATTGGGAGGCAATTCAGCATTAAGTGCCTATCTGGAATCACATCCACAACATTTGGATTGCAAACCAATACTCCTACCACCGTTACATGCCCCTAAAAAAAGGTTTCACTGGTTTCAACTGTGTTTTTTTATGTCAGTGCAAAGTAGCACTAAACCCATCTGTTTAGAATTGCCTTTGAGTAAATGCTTGATGTTATATGTATGAAATGTGTTCATGCTCTCTTGCTCTTTTTTTTTTCTATTGTGTATCATGTGTAATGTGTGTTTCTTTTATGTGTTTCTTTTAAATCACCAAATCATGTAAAGCACCTTGAATTGCCCTGCTGTTGAAAGTGTGCTATACAAATAAAATTGCCTTGCCTTGCCTTGCCTATACATTTTCTTTTCAATTGTCGACTACGGAAGATCAAATGCAGTCTAAATTACTTAGGAAACAGAAATCCCCTTTACTTAAGCCCCAACTGGAACCCACATTGCCACTTTTAGCATCATTAGCCTTTTTAAGTCCCTGGCTCTCATGCTGCTTCCCCAACAGATGATCACTGAAGAGATTATGCTCTCCTCAACAGACTTGTAGAAGATTTGCAGCATCTTGTTGCAAACCTTGAAGGACCTAAACTTCCTCAAGAAGTACAGTCGGCTTTGTCCCTTCTTGTAGACGGCTTCACTGTTGCGCCTCCAGTCCAGTCTGTTGTCCAGGTGAACTCCGAGGTATTTATACTCCTCTACCACCTCCACGTCTTCACCCATGATGGAAACAGTGTTTGACTTATCCCTGTTTCTTCTGAAATCTACAATCATCTCCTTTGTTGTGTTCACATTCAAGGTAAGACAATTGTTTCCACACCATGTCACAAAGCAGCCCACCAGCTCCCTATATTCAGCTTCTTGTCCATCTCTGATACACCCGACAATTGCAGAGTCATCTGAGTATTTCTGGAGATGACAGGTCTCTGATTTGTACTGGAAGTCAACATTGTGTACAGTGTGAAAGGGAATGGTGAGAGTACGGTCCCTTGTGGTGCTCCTGTGCTGCTGACCACCTGGTTTGACACCTGGTTTGACACAATTCTTCAATCTCATAAACTGTGGTCTATTTGTCAGGTAGTCATTGATCCAGGCGATTTCTGAGGGCTCCACCTGTGTCTTCAGGAGTTTCCGACGAAGCAAATCAGGCTGAACTGTGTTAGTACGTGGACGTTGTGGTGACGGGGTAAGCCGTATTGCGTCATTTCCTGTTGTCACTGCTGTGCTCCGTGGAGCTGTTTTGGTGTTCAAACGCTCTTGAATTGATCTTATTTTCTCTGTGCTGAGGCTTTTCTAAGTTATTTTAACACACAATCACACTAAAACACACATTTTGTGGTGGTGTACTTTACGTTTTGGGAACTCCTCGTGTTTCACACAGTTTTTCTTTGGGTGGAAGGTCTCGCTAGCTCAGTAAGCTTAGCTTCATTGCGGCTATGGCTACTCTTCTTTCTCCTATCTCTAACTCTTCTCTTCTCTCTTGCTCTCTCTGTCAGATGTTTAGTTACTTCCCTGCCTCCTTTAGTGATAATGGTAACTGTAATAAATGTAATATTTTTGTAGCTTTGGAGGCGAGGGTATCAGAATTAGAAGCACGGCTCCGCGCTGTTGAAAAACCAGCAGATAGCCGAAGCCCATTAGCCAGCGCGGAGCCAGCAAGAATAGAACCCCCTAGCTGTCCTCCGGTAGAGCCCGCGCAGCCGGGACCTCTAGGCGGCTGGGTGACTGTACGTAGGAAGCATAGTTCTAGGACCCAGCCCCCGGGCCACCACCAACCGGTCCGCGTTTCTAAAAGATTTTCCCCGCTCAGTGACACACCCGCTGAGAAGCCGGCCCTGGTAATTGGCAGCTCCATAGTCAGAAACGTGGCATTAGAGACACCATTGACCATAGTCAAATGTTTGCCAGGGGCCAGAACGGGCGACATCAAATCCAACCTGAAACTGCTGGCTAAAGATAAGCGTAAATACAGTAAGATTGTTATTCACGCTGGCGGTAATGACACCCGGTTACGCCAATCGGAGGTCACTAAAATTAGTGTTGCTTCGGTGTGTAAGTTTGCCAAAACAATGTCAGACTCGGTAATCTTTTCTGGTCCCCTGCCTGATCGGACCAGTGACGACATGTTTAGCCGCACGCTGTCATTCCATCAATGGTTGTCTAGGTGGTGTCCCGCAAACGATGTGGGCTACATTGATAACTGGAGAACTTTTTGGGGAAAACCTGGTCTGATCCGGAGAGACGGCATCCATCCCACTTTGGATGGAGCAGCTCTTCTTTCTAGGAATATGGCCGAATTTATTAATCCTCCAAAACACTGACAACCCTGGGTCCAGACCAGGAAGCAGAGTCGTAGTTTAACCCACCTCTCTGCTGCTTCTGTACTGTTACCCACCCATTACCCTATAGAAACAGTGTCTTGCCCACGGCCAAAATTAAATGGATTAAAAGTTAAGCCAACAAAAGCAAATTATGGAAATCTCATAAAAATAAATACAACTTTGACTGAAAATAAATCTATTAAATGTGGTTTATTAAACATAAGATCTCTCTCCTCAAAGACTTTGTTAGTAAATGACTTGATTTGTGATAATCACATTGATTTCCTTTGTCTCACAGAAACCTGGTTGCAGCAGGAGGATTATGTCAGTATAAATGAGTCAACTCCTTCCAGTCATTTAAATTTTCACATTCCTAGAAATACTGGGCGAGGAGGAGGAGTTGCAGCCATTTTCCGTTCTGATTTACTAATTAGTCCCAGACCAATTGATAGCTACAGTTCTTTTGAGCATCTAACCCTTAATTTTCCTCATCCAAGTTGCAAAACATTAAGACCATTTTTGTTTGTGGTTTTGTATCGTCCACCAGGCCCTTACTCTCAATTCTTGGATCAGATCTCACATTTTTTATCTGATATAGTATTAAATACTGATAGGGTTATTATAGTGGGGGACTTCAATATTCATGTGGATACTGAAAGTGATAGCCTAAATGCAGCCTTTAATGCTATTTTAGACTCAATTGGCTTTACTCAAAAAGTACAGGGATCGACCCACTCAGGTAAACACACTTTGGACCTTGTACTGACATACGGTATTGAGTGTGAGGAAATAACAGTCCACCCACATAACCCGGTCCTGTCTGACCACTTCTTGATAACTTTTGAATTTACTTTAACTGACCATCTTAAATCTGAAAGAAAATTTCATTATAGTAGAACTTTATCAGACAATGCTGTAACAATTTTTAAAGAATCTGTACCATTCTTACTTTCCTCAGTGTCTCAGAGTAACACAGTGGATGGCAGCAATTCTATCTCTAACCCTTCAGAAATTGATGGTCTGGTTCACAGCGTTACGTCCTCATTGCGTTTGGCATTAGATAGTGTAGCCCCATTAAAAAAGAAAGTGGCTAGCCATAGGAGGCTGACTCCTTGGTTTAACGCAGAGTTGCGTACTTTAAAGCAGAATACTAGGAAGTTGGAGAGAAAATGGCGCTCTACACATCTAGAGGATTCCTATTTAACCTGGAATAACAGTCTACTGCTGTATAAAAAGACCCTTCGACAGGCTAGAACAGCATATTTTTCATCATTAATAGAGGCGAATAAAAACAATCCTAGGTTTCTTTTTAGTACAGTTGCCAAACTTACACAGAGTCATAGCTCTGTTGAGCAAACTATTCCCCCAGCTCTTAGCAGTGATGATTTTATGAGATTCTTCATAAATAAAATAAATTTTATTAAAAATAAAATCATTGGCACCCTCCCAAACATGATTACTTCTTCCTCAGTAAATGAGTCAGTATCGGAAAGAACTGTAGAACCTCAGTATTGCTTAGGCTGTTTTGATTCAGTCGAGCTTTCAGAATTATCAAAAATATTAGCCTCATCTAAACCTTCAACTTGTATTTTGGACCCAATCTCAACCAAATTATTTAAAGAAGTGTTCCATTTGGTTCCTGGCCCCATTTTGGATATGATGAATCTATCCTTAGTAAACGGATACGTACCACAGGAATTTAAAATAGCTGTAATTAAACCTTTACTCAAGAAACCTTCCCTTGATCAAGATGACTTAGTGAATTACAGACCTATATCTAACCTTCCTTTCTTATCCAAAGTCCTTGAGAAAATAGTTGCTAATCAAGTCTGTGAACATCTAAACAGTAACGAGCTGTTTGAAGAGTTTCAGTCAGGTTTTAGAGCTCATCATAGCACTGAAACAGCACTGGTGAAGGTTACTAATGATATTCTCATGGCCTCAGATAATGGACTGGTGTCTGTTCTGGTTTTGTTAGATCTCAGTGCTGCTTTTGACACAGTCGATCATAATATTCTCTTAGAAAGCCTTGAACATGTTGCAGGGATCAAAGGAACAGCACTAGGCTGGTTTAAATCATATTTGTCTGATAGATTCCAGTTTGTTCATCTAAATGATAAATCATCTTCACTCTCAAGGGTTACTTGTGGAGTTCCACAGGGTTCTGTCCTTGGACCAATTCTTTTCACCATATATATGCTTCCAATTGGTAGAATCATTAGACAGCATGGGATAAATTTCCACAGCTATGCCGATGATACACAACTATATTTATCCATAAATCCTGATGAACCCAGTCAGTTAGGTAGATTACAGGCATGTCTGGAAGACATAAAAGCATGGATGACCCTAAACTTTTTGCTTTTAAATTCTTACAAGACAGAAGTTGCTGTCTTTGGACCAGAAGTTCTTAAACAGAAACTGATTAGTCAATCACTTCATCTGGATGGCATTAAATTGGCCCCCAGTAATAACGTAAAAAACCTCGGCGTTATTTTTGACCAAGACTTGACATTTAAATCCCATATTAAACAGGTTTCTAGGATTTCTTTCTTTCACCTCCGGAATATTGCTAAAATTAGAAACATCCTGTCCAGGAGTGATGCTGAGAAACTAGTCCATGCATTTGTTACCTCAAGGCTGGACTACTGTAATTCTTTACTATCAGGAAGTCCACAAAATGCCATTAAAAGCCTTCAGTTGATCCAAAATGCGGCAGCAAGAGTTCTGATGAATATTAAAAAGAGAGATCACATTTCTCCTGTTTTAGCTTCCCTTCATTGGCTCCCTGTTAAATCCAGAATATAATTTAAGATCCTTCTTCTTACATACAAAGCCCTTAATAATCAAGCTCCATCATACATCAGAGATCTAATTGTTCCATATGTTCCTAAAAGAGCACTTCGCTCTCAGACTGCAGGTTTACTTGTAGTTCCTAGGATCTCTAAAAGTAGAATGGGAGGCAGATCTTTTAGTTATCAGGCTCCTCTCCTGTGGAACCAGCTCCCAGCTTTAGTCCGTGAGGCAGACACTCTGTTTACTTTTAAGGCCAGGCTTAAAACTTTCCTTTTTGATAAAGCTTATAGTCAGAGTGGCTTAGGTCATCCTGAGCTATCTCTGTAGTTATGCTGCTATAGGCTTAGACTGCTGGAGGACAGACTTACCAATTTTCTTCACTCTGCTACTTCTTTTTCTCCTACGACTCTCCAGTTGTATTACAGTACATTCTGTTATTTCGACTGTTAACTTTGTTTTCTCTCAGTGTTTTTCTCCCCATCGAAGATATACCTGGTCTGGTATCCTGCTTGGCTGCAATGCCCTGTTGGACGGGGTGCATCGACTGGGATGATCCTCTCAGTAACTGAACATCCACTGTGTCCTGTTATCAACTTTTTACTTTCTGTAACATAGAAAGTTCTCTTATATCGGATCTTCTGTTCCTTCTGTGTTCTGCTCTGTCTTCTCAAACCCCCCGACGGTCGTGGCAGATGGCCGCTCCTACTGAGCCTGGTTCTGTTGGAGGTTTCTTCCTGTTAAAGGGGAGTTTTTCCTCTCCACTGTCGCTACATGCTTGCTCAGTATGAGGGATTGCTGAAGGATTGCTGTGGTTGGAAAGTCTGCCCAACCTCACGCCAATGACTGACGCAATCTGCTGGGATTCCTTAAATCGGAAACTTTTTAACTGATTGGAATGTTTGTATAATTGTATTGAAATGACTTCTTGTTAAGTGCCTTGAGATGACATCTGTTGTGAATTGGCGCTATATAAATAAACTGAATTGAATTGAATTGAATTGTTAAATGCACTGGAGAAATCAAAGAATATGATCCTCACAGTGCTGCGTGCTTTGTCCAGATGACAGTGAATTGGTTGAAGCAGGTGGATGACGGCATTTCCAACTCCAAACTGCAGCGGGTCTTGATGTGTTCTTGTTTGCTTACTCAGGTGGGCCAACAGGAGTCTCTCCAGGACCTTCATGATGTGGGATGTCAGGCCAGCAGGTCTATAGTCACTGATGACTGATGGGTGAGTTATCTTTGGTACTGGAACAAGGCAGGATGTCTTCCACAACACCGGAACCTTCTCCTGGGTCAGGGTAAGGTTGAAGAGGGGCTGCAGAATCCCACAGAGCTGCTCTGCACAGGCCTTCAGGACTCTGGGGCTGACACCATCTGGATTATCAGTATTCATATTCTCATAGGCAAAGAAATGTAAATGTGTAGGAAGCTTCCTTTAAGTTTACTTAACCGAGTGTTTTTCACAAGCCTGACCAGGAGTCAGTTTAGTCATCTTCTTCAATCTGACAGGGCATTACAAGAAATATCTCCTTTCCTCCAACAAAATAAGAGTCTCAAACATAAATGCAAGAAGTCAATACTAAAGTAATAATCTTTTTATTCTAGGATCCTGATATTGGCTTACATTTGTTTAACAAGATGAAATAATGCTGACAGAGCTTCATGAAGCAGACTTCACTTTGTTGAGATTTAATGTGCTGTATTGATTTAGGTAAATCTAGTACTATTTATTCTTGCTATAACCCTAATAATTATGCTTCACAGGGCTTGCTTTACAACATTTGCTATGCATGATCAACATTGCAATTGACCATGGACAAACTCGGTTGTTAGTGTGAACATACATAGATTTCTATGTAAATGCATGTATCTAATGTAAAGGGGAGGAGGGGTTACAGAATACCATTTGCAGCTTGGCTGCAAGGCCCTGTTGGACAGGGGGCATAGACTGTTATGATGCTCCCAGTAACTGAACATCCACCGTGTCATGTTATCAACTTCTTACTTTCTGTAACCTATAAAGTACTCTTATATCAGATCTTCCATTCCTAATGTGTCTCTGCTCTGTCTTCTCAAACCCCCAGACGGTCGTGGCAGATGGCCGCTCCTACTGAGCCTGGTTCTGTTGGAAGTTTCTTCCTGTTAAAGGGGAGTTTTTCCTCTCCACCGTCTCTACATGCGTGCTCAGTATGAAGGATTGCTGAAGGATTGCTGTGGTTTGAAAGTCTGCATCAACGGGGCCCAACCTCACACCAATGACTGACGCAATCTGCTGGGATTCCTTAAATCGGAAACTTTTTAACTGATTGGAATGTTTGTATAAATGTATTGAAATGACTTCTTGTTAAGTGCCTTGAGATGACATCTGTTGTGAATAAATAAACTAAATTGAATTTAATTGCATTGTCTGACATAAATTTCTAGTTTTCAACTGACAAAAATCCAGTCCAAATCTAATTTCCTTTTCTAATTTCAAATAATTTGTACATCTACTTGCTGATAATTTTGACACCTTCACATAATTTCACTTAAAATCCCGTATAATTTGTACAATTTGATTTCTATGTTTAATTATCATTTATGACCTGCCTATAGTATGTTGAGAGACTTCCTGTTTTGGTTACTTTGCAACACAACATTGTGATGCTCAGAAAAAAAACTTTATTTAATAAAGTTTTACAGTTTTTACTATATATTGAGAGATATTATAGGAGTTTCAGACTTTACGTTGTTGTTGGGACATTCACACCAATCAGCTATCTCCTTTCTGTAAGGCAGATATTTCTCATTTCCAAAACTGTGTATTAGATCATTCCTAAGTGAGCATTCCTGATACTTGACTTATGCAATGACAGCTGACCATTTGGCTCCCCTACAGTACATCCTTGTGTGTTGTTCATAGAAAACTCTGTTCACTTCTCACTGCACAGACTGCACACACCTCACTGCCCAGCTGATGTTTAGGTGTTCTATCCCTGCATTTAAGTTAGATTTTCCTCAGACACTCCTGCCAAGAATGGAATAAAAAAAAGATTTTGTACCTCTGAAACTATTTTATTTTATTTCTTAGCTGACTGGATGTGGTACATCCTGGGTAGATACACACTTTGATTAAACTGGTGTCATATCATACATGCAGAGGCACACACATGAGCGGGTAAAAAAAGCATCAGCAATTTTCATAGTTTATTTCTAATAGGGTCATTAATAATTCACAGTAGATGCTGGCAACAACCTCAGTAATACATCCATATGAAGAAATCAAACCAGATTATGCCAGAAACAAAGTTAGAAAAATAATAGTGAATGATGCAGGGAATAAGTGTGCAACACACTCACAGGAATTTATTTCATTCTTTGTGGAGAAACTAGTCACATGTAGATTTCAATTTGACATACCTGTATTGTGCAGTCCCTCCAGGATTTCACGATGTTGTGATGGCAGCTATTAACGCACATGCAGCCAATTCCTGTGAATTCTGCACATCTTGCAAAAATATCTAGACATCGCAACTTTAACCCATGTTTGACCAATTGCAATGCTTCATCTCATCTTCTTATAGCTGACGTCGTCGCATATCACATACACTTTCCGGACTTCGTCTGTTTTGCTTTTGAGTCTGAAAGCAATCAGGAAATGTTCCGGAAAAGCTGGAGGGGTGTGGATGAGTGGGGAAAAGGGGAGGGGGGTAGGGAACGCTGTGAGCGCACTTACTGATGCGTATAAATGTCACGTGAACGGCAGTGCATAAGAACACGGCTTCTTCAGCATCTTCATCGACGTCTCTTAAGCGTTTCCATCTGCGCAAAATTGCACACATCACAAAGACGAGCACAGTGAGAAGATCTGCTGTTTCGTCTGCCATCTTTGCAATAATCCCTTTGTTTGGGGAAATGACATGTATGCCCACCGCACTAAGTTTACGTCAAAGACCGTATGGAATTGTCTGCAAATATTCCAGAACTTATGTCTGGAAACGGCTAGAGTGAAATATGTGGCATTTGCCAACAAAGATCACTTGCAAGACCCGTGCTATAGGCTACAGTTTCTTCATTCTCTACATGAAAGTAGAGGTAAATTATTTTGTGCCCCATGAAAACTTATGGTCAAACACAAATGGAAGTTCTCAACTGACAAACATTTTTTTATTGCAAAATATCATTTTGACAGATTCCAATTCACATCCCTGACCACTTGGAGCAGATGTGCAGACATTTCCAACTTCACGCACGTAGTAATGTTAAATAAAACAATAAAGAAAGATTCCCTGAGAGCATCGTCTCAGACCTGTACCCTGTACTCAATACATCTCACTATCCAGGAGTTGACGGCACATCTGTGACCAGTGCAACTGATCACACATGCACTCTAAAGAGCCCGGTATAGTGCTAACCACTAGAGCAAAAGCGGGATGCTGCGGTATGTCTTACAGCTGAAGCTATGGCTTGCGGTTTTGGAAACGGCTTATTGAGAGTCTTTTCCGACTTCTGAGAAATCTTCCCTTATTTCAAAACTTTGGTTAAAGTGGCACTTGTGATTGTTTAATTTTATTTTATAAATGTAGTGTACTGAGGTCACAGTCAGTGGTTTTTGTCCAGGCTGCGGCCATCCCTGCTGCTTGTGCACCTTTTTCCTCCACATAACTTTCTATTAATTGCTTCGATACAGCACTGAAGGAACATCCAACTTCTTTTGCAATTACATTTTGAGGCTTTCCCTCCTTATGAAGGGTGTCAATGATTATTTTCTGAATAATAGAGACCATTTAAAGGCTCAGGGACCCTTTGCAAGGGTTTTGGATTGATCAGCTGATTAGACACTTTTGCCCCATTTCAACTAGGGTCAGCTCAGCCTGGACTAGATCGACTCAGCCCGTATTTAACGCATTTCCACTATCTTTGTCTGGGCCTCAGTCTGAAGCAGACCGAGGTGACCCAACACGCCCATCTATGGACTAATTGGTCTGGTAAAGTGAATTCAATCTCACTCCTAGATATGTAAGGGTAGCCACTGATTGGCCTGGCGGTGTGCATGTGTAGTGATGTCACAGAAAATGGCGACGCAGGGCTTCCGGCAAGTAAAAAATATTGCTGGGGGAAATTAAAAAGAAAAAAGTGTGAATATCGGTCGGTTAGGGACCACAACGGCGGACTGCAAGCACTGGAAGTGGTTTGCAGAAAAATGGATGGCATTTATGTTGAAAGGCTGGCGAGCAACAGCAGAGAGAGTGGGCTAGATACCGGATCCAGTATCGGCATCTGCAATGTCGGAAAACTGAGGGATAACTGATTTTTACTAGAACATTTGCTACGCTGAGCCTGCCCATGTCCTCGCCCACTGATGTGTTCCTGTGATGGCAATGGAAACACAACCAGGCTGTTCTGGGCTGGGCTAATGGTACATCATGGCGGGCTTTTTTTGACCCCATTGGTCAAAATGACACTGAGCCATAATCAGCTTAAAGTAATTTAACTTTTTATTCTACTTTTATTATTTATTATTTATCAACTCCTGTATCATTTCATTTTGTAGATGCATGCTCAGGATGAAGGGTTTAAATCAATAGGATGCATACACAACTGAGTGGGTTTATGAGAGGATAGAGAGCTGAGAGTTCAGTTTTGGTTCATTCTACAGTTTATGTTGAGTGGAAATGAGCTGAAGTATGGTAGTAAGCAGCTGCAAAATACTGTCAGTTTGAACTCTTGAAGGGACTGATTGTGACAATATGACAGCAGAGATTTGGTGAGATTAGCAAAATGCCAAGAAATCTGTCAATTTAAATGTGGACTGTTGATGATTACAACATGTTTGTGCTACCTTTACATCATGAAAGGGACATTGTTTCAAAATATTACGAGTATGTATTTGTTTGACTCATATATTATGTATAATAAATTCAAACTTGTAAACACATTGTTGGTCATTTCCAACATGCAGAATTGCATGTAATGACGCTTCTTATCTATCAGAACTGCTTTCACCATATGAACTTTCGCGGTCTCTGCGCTCCTCTGGCAGCCGTCTCCTTGTCATCCCCAAAGTCAGGACACACTCATGGCGAGGCTTCTTTCCATTATTATGGCCCTCACCTCTGGAACAGGCTGCTGGAGGACCTTAGGGCAGCAGACAACGTTCATGTTTTCAAGTGCAGGCTCAAGACTCACCTTTTTAGCTTAGCTTTAAACTAATTATTTATTATTGTAGTCTGTTTTATGTATCTGCATGTTTTACTTAATATATTTTAACAGCGTTCTACTATTTAATCTTATCATATTTATCCACTGTTTATTTTTATATTTTAACCTGTTATTTCAATTTATCTTCCAGTGTTTTCTCTATGGGAGCCCTCTGTCTCGGGAACGGTGGTCAGCTGTGGCTGCCTGGGTGCTCCTGAGGTAGTGCTTGGGAGAAGGTGGGGTTTTGGCCTTGCGTCCTCTGGGCACCCTGTGTCAGTGCCTTGGCTGCTGCTGTTGATGTGCTGCCGCTGGTGCAGATGGCTCCTTTGATGGCATTTCCTAACCTGGCTCATCTGTACTCAGCCTAATGTCCCTTTTATTACTGCTCTTAAGTGTGTGCGTGCTTGAAGGTTGGGTCTGGGGGAGGGGGGTATAACTGTAATCTTTTAATTATGTGAAGGAGGGATGGGAATGTGGTCTTGGTGGGGTCATTTTAATTTTGTAAACCGCTTTGAGCTGCAATTGTTGTGTCTGAGTCTAGGGATGTTTAGTAGGCTAGAGTTGGAGGACCTGAGTGGTCTCGGTGGTTCGTATGGTGACAACGGGTCTAAAACATATTTTGGTGCTAGGCCATTTTTAATAATTTATAAACTAGTAGGAGTATTTTGAAATCTATTCCCTGAGCTACAGGGAGCCAGTGTAAGGACTGTAGAACTGGGGTGCTCTACTTTCCTGGTCCTAGTGAGGACACGAGCAGCAGCATTCTGGATCAGCTGCAGCTGTCTGATTGACTTTTTAGGGAGACCTGTGAGGACGCTGTTGCGGTGATCCATCCAACTAAAGATAAAAGCATGGATGAGTTTTTTGAGGTCCTGTTGCCACATTAGTCCTTTAATTCTAGAAATGTTCTTCAGGTGATAGAAGGCTGACCTTGTGATTGCCTTTATGTGACCTTGGAGGTTCAGGTCTGAGTCCATTACTACGCGTAGATTTTGGGCCTGATCAGTAGTTTCTAGCTCTATCAATTGAATCTGTGTGCTAAATCTTGATCGTTACTCTTTAGGTCCAAAAATAAATGCTTCAGTTTTGTTTCTGTTCAGCTGGAGAAAGCTATGGAACATCCATCCTTTTATTTGGTCAATGCATTGATTTAGGGTTTGAAAGGGTTCAAAGTCACCTGGTGACATTGTAATGTAAAGCTGAATATCATCCGCGAAGTTATGATAGCTAATTTTATTGGTTGCTATAATCTGGCCTAGTGGGAGCATGTAGATATTAATTTCTTAAAGAGGCTACATGCAATTTTCTGAAATTTAAACTAGCGACTGACACCTGTGGCCAAAAAACGGAACTGCTCTTCCTTTCTGCTCGCTCTCGCAGAGCGCACTTGTATGTGGACCCTTCACGAGTTATCCGCTGCAAAGAAGTCAACATTATGTTTACAGAGGTAAGAACAGTCAAATACATATATTGTTTGAGAAACTAAGTTTGTCTGCAACATATATGACACAACAAAAGGCTAATTGCTGACTAGCGGTGGTGGCAGAGTGATCTGAAACGTTTAACATGAACGCACTTGACGTCACATCCGCAGACAGCGTGCGAAAAATCAGACTCGACAGAAAATAGGAAAAATTGGATACAGGCTTATAGGTGCACCCACTGTGAGCTGACAAGGTCTCAGTATGCTCATCAGGAGATGTTTGAATCATAAATGGTCAATTAAAAAGGCTATTGTTACATTTATTTTGGGGAAAAAGTTGCATGTAGCCTTTTTAAGCCCCAGGGTCTCTCCAGGGTCTCTCTAAACTCCTAGCTCGAATAGGACATGCCCAACATTATTTAGTTTTTCTCTGCAAAAACAAACTGTGTAAACAATCTTGGTATCAAAACGAAGCGTGAGATTTAATCAAATGTGTAAAAATTACAGCATGTGTTACTGTGCCAAAGTAATTGTAGCTGGAACATAGACAAACTACAAGATTCTTTATTCTTTCCTAATTTTTTTATCTTGATACAGTATATAATATCATTGAAATATGCTCCAGTAGAATATAAACTGCAGAAAATCATAAATCAACATGCAACTGAAGAACATTTATTCAAATTCTAAATACAACAAAACTGTGAAGTTTACATATGAACTGGATAACAAAACTGTTTACAACCCCCCCCCCCCCCCTCTTATCAATGCAATATTCTTATATGCATGGTAATGTGCTTTGCATGCAGTAACTATATGATTGTAGAGTGGCCTGATATTGCACAGACGATCGGAATCAGGGGTGTTTTTTTTTTCTTTTCATTGTCCCCGTCATCGTTCACAAAGCTGGGGTGCAATAACCACAAGATTGCCTCAAACTGGTTTCCCTGCATAGTGTTATGGGATAATTGAAAATTATATGGCCACTCACCCCTCCAGTAGTCAGCCCTGTGGTGCACATTTACAAGTCCAGTGTATATAATGATAGATAGGAAAACATATAAGTCTGTTACAGTGAGGTGAGTCCAAAGGAACTTTCTACCAACCTCTTTCCATTTTGTAGCATTGGTATTGTCGATAACTGTACAACTGAAGAAGAGCTGGAAGAGGTCCGTAGGTCCGCAGAGGCTTGAATTGCACCTCCTCGGACCTGACATGCAGCCCGGCGACGCGATGCAGGGACGCGGAAGTACTCCCTTGTGATTGGTCAGTAAGATTACGTATTTCAAGATGTTTGGGTTTTGTTGCTTAATTACTTGCCGGAACTGAAGCAAACCTAAGCAAACCATCAGAAAAACTCCGCCCTGTGGAGTTTGCCGACCGATCCCAGCCTACTGCCACCTGCAGGTCTGGAAATGAAACAGCAACACGACACTTTCAGCCCTATGCAGAAGTATAAACACAGCAGTGGGTACGGCGGTTACGGCATAAACTACGCGACTGACGCGACGCAGAAGTATAAACCAAGCTTTAGCTTTCCCCATTTTTGCCTTCTTGGATGGCTGCGCAGAAGTTAAAGACCTTGGATGTATTTAGTCTTCATCCTCACTAAAACAAGATAACATAAAAATAATTAGAGAAATTATAAATATATGCATACACATCTACACATAAATGTCACACCACACACACACACACAAGTCCATATTGCTACCCATATTAGGACTCTGCATTTACAGGTTGTCCAGATTCTTCTTCTTTAGTAGCGGTTTAATAACTGCTGTCTTAAAGCCTGGGGGAGGACACCTGATAGCAGGGATGAGTTAACAATTTGAACCATTTCAGACCCAATGACAGGAAGAACTTTCTTTAGAAAAGCTGTGGGTAGGATATCAAGGGTGCAAGAGGAGGAGCTTAATTGGATAATGATTTTTTTCAAGGTTTTTTTGGTTTAATTCATGGAATTCAGAAATTTTCTCCACATTGATTTTGGGATGGCATTGGTAGTCGTTTCGGTATTGAGGTACAGATTGACCCTCTAATTGTTATAATGTTTTCAGTGAAAAAGCTGGCAAATTCATTGCAGGCCTTGGTAGAATTTAGTTCAGGGGCTACTGTCACTAAAGGATTAGTTTGTATTTCCACTGTTGCAAATAGAGTCTGCGGGTTATTAATGTTTCTGTTGATGATTTCAGAAAAGAACGATTCCCTTGCATCTTTTAGAGTTGATTGACATCTGTTCAGTCTCTCTTTGTAGATTTTACAGTGAACCTGGAGTCCAGTTTTCCACCGTTTTCTCTCGGCTCATCGACATTCCCTTGTTTCACTACGTATCAGTGGATCACTAGTCCATGGAGACTTCTTTCTACCTGAGTCTACTTTCACTGTAGTTGGAGCAATGGAATCAGTGATGGCTGAGACTTTCACAAGGAAATGATCTACCAGCTTGTTTACTGAGTTCGAGTTGGTAGATGAGGGGGATGCGGTGGGGAGGGTAAGTACGTTTAAAAGTTTCAAAGGAGATGTTGAGGCTATGGCCTTTACTGAACGAACTGCCTCTCCCAGCATCCTTTCACTGAACGAACTGTATCTCCCAGCACCCATTGCGCTGCCCTCGACCCATTCTCATTGGTCTGTGGCCAGTGATGACATCACAGAGTTGATAAAAGCAGCGCGAAGATTGAAATCTTCCCCAAGCGGTGCCGTTAGGAGACGCTTTAATACACCGCTAGCATTTTACCTTTTTCCGTTTAAACCTGCTGGAGCAGGAAGAACTTCCCTTTTAAACTTCGAAGTGAATCGGCCGAGCAAACAGACTTTCCTGTACCAGGTAGTCCGCTGGCCATCTGAGCTCTATTGAAATCGGCCCTGAGTCCCTCAGCGCCTAAAGTCGGACATCCGCTTTTCTGACCTCGGTTTTGCGCAAACCGCTCCTTTAAACTGGACACTTTCTACGTTCTTCGTTGTGGACTGTGGAGAGCTGCCCCCACCAAGTAGGATTGAACTGATTTATATCTTCTGGGTATGGGAGAGGAGAGGTCTTGACGGTTAATATCCGTTTTCTGTTGGTTAAAATAAGTCTGTCAACTTGTTAACCACTGTTATTCTTTGCCGTCTGTCGCTGTACACCGACCCTGAATGTGCATGCTTTTTGTGTTTTATTATTTGACTTTGATTGCAACCAGAAGCAGTATATTATATTGTATTATTTCCTGGTTTGTTTGTTGTCCGCTGCGGTCGGCGTGTGTCTGTTTAGACATGTCGCGTGGACTCAGTTGATCCCCTTTCTCCGTCGCCCCCATTTCCTTTGTCCAAGCCACCATTGCTAATGAAACTAGCTTTTGTTGAATCGCCACGCGGTCTTCCTTTGTCTTTCTTTGTGAACCTATGGCGCCAATTGATAAGGCTTGAGTTATTTATCGCATTGAGGGGCTAAGCTGAACCCCCCTCATTCGCTCGCTGTCTCCCACACACACACAAAAACACACACAAACAGCCGCACACACACACACACACAGCCGCACACACACGCCCCCTTCCCTCGACGTTAACTTTGGTTCTATATTTTTGCATGCGTTAGAATAGATGGAATTCATGAATGAAATGTAATCTGTAAAGTTGACCTATTTCATTAATAAATTCCCTTAAGTAACGAGAAGTTTTCTGTGCTTTTCAGTGTGTGCTGTGAAGTTTGTTTTAACCCCGCGAACGAACTCTACGCCTTTTCAGAGAAACTGACAGTCTGGTCAAAATAAAATTATGTAATTTATGAGATTGGTGCCCCTATGTCTTTAATAAACAGGTTAAACTCAAACGTCATCAATATTTATATTAATATTAAATTATTGATTATAATTATTGATGCTCAGAAAACCAGACAACAACTTTTTATTATTAGTAGTTCAACATTAATGGTGCGTCCCGTGTGAGGCCGCTAGGAAAAGATAAATAAACCGCACACACTGAATAAACAGTAGTTCAGATTATTCGGCCAGATCTTAAAGCGATAATGTTTGCAACTTTCCTTGGTGATAATCTTCTGCTTTTGGAGTTTGACTAAGCTGATAGAAATATTTGGCAGACGTTTTGATGGGATTAAGTGAGGAGCATTGTGCTGTGTTTGGCTTTTGAATGGTAATTCATCTTAACTGTTGTTTCTGATAAGTTCTGCACGTTGCCGCTCAGAAGCAGCAATTCTGCTTTGTGCTGTAGGCTATGGAAGCATGGTAGTGCTGAATTAACCTGCTAATAATCAGATTAATTAAGATGCATTTTTAAAACCATTACTCAAGCTGTTCAATCTGCAATTAATTGTTCGTATACTTTGCATGCTCTTTAATGTGCATTAAACATTTCAGTGTTCCAAATTCTTAAAAATGTAAATTGCTTAATCTGCATTTAAATTAATAATTCCAAATTTCAAACTGGAAGTAATCATCTTAATTTTTCCTAAGTGTGTTGTGCAAAAGCACCCTGATTTAAATTTCAGCTATAAATTTAAATATCTTAATCTGCATTTAAAATTAATAATTCCAAATTTCAATCTGGAAGTAATCATCTTAAAAATTATTTTCCCAGCGTGTTGTGCAAAAGCACCCTGATATAAATTTCAGCTAAAAATTTAAATTGCTTCACCTGCATTTAAATTAATAATTCCAAATTTCAATCTGGAAGTAATCATTTAAAAAAAAAAATTAGATTTTGCTTTTGCTCTTGGTACTTCTGAGAGAATTTGTTTTCTTTTTCAAGGATCTGATGTTTGTTTCCTTGTGTGTGTCCCTAATGTATATTTTTGCCTGATTTTAACTACTGCTAACTCACTGCTAACCTTGATTAGAGAGAGTGAATCTGCGTTGCATTGCTAAATTCCCTTAAACGAAATAAGGAGTTCAAATTTAACAGAGAGCATTCTGAAATACTATAAAGTAGTATTGTTTAAGTCACAAGGATTTTGGCAGTTTGTGGAATTATTTATTTTGCGCACATAAAACCTGTGGAATATGCAAAGAGACCAGTGAATATTTATCTGAGGTAGTGTCAAGTTGGTGCGTGTTTTGCTTTTGAGCAATTCTAAACTTTGCCTATTGGCTGCTTGAGATTTGGTCTCATTTTATTATCTCAATCTCCATCCATCCATCCATCCATTTTCCATACCCGTCCATCCTATGTAGGGTTGCGGGGCAGCTGGTGCCTATCTCCAGCGGTCATGGGGCGAGAGGCAGGGTACACCCTGGACAGGTCGCCAGTCCATCGCAGGGCAACACAGAGACATACAGGACAATCTCTTCTTTTTAAATATTTTATTTGATTCTCTTTCTGTTTCTTCTGGTGCCTTAAAATATGGAAGCCTCAGGCTACCATGCAGCTGATGCTGTGGGCCCAGAGGGCGCTGAAGACTGCCACCTGCAGCAGGTAGTTGGAACTCTTATTCGCCTGCCATCACAGGAAAGCGAGTACCTATGCGGTTATGATGTTGAAGCCTGTACAGAGAGAATACAGAGTTTAGTGGGATTTATGGAAAACCTAGATAAAGAAGTGAAGGTTTCCGATGTCCTCGGCAAGCTAACGTTGTTGCTCCAACGTAGATTGCAGTTGGATAGCCAGACAGTAGCACAGTTAAAGCAAGAAAGAGACAACGCTATTTTTGAGCTTCACGGGGCCAAAATACAGTTACAGAAGAGTGCTGAGGAACCTGTCCCACCTCCATTGGAGCAGATTCCACCCAGCCATCAGAGGGTTAAATCTCAGTGGCCGATTTCTGATCAAGCCGGTGTCACGCCACACAGTTCAGCGAATGACCACAGGGAGACCTCTGGGTGAAGCTGCGACCCCCCTTTCTCTGCCAGTGGTTAGTGAAGGTGTTAGAGCTGCAGCACCAGACCAAGGGCTGCACCCTGCAGGCAGAGCAGAAAGAGGGGGGGCTGCCAGGATGGACTACTATGCATCTGGCCTGCACAGAGACCATGGGACAGCAGCATGTGGACTCCAGGTGGGCCAGATTTCCTGATACACCCTAGTGTGCGAGCCAGCGCACCTGCAGAACCCTTCCTGATGAACCCTGAAGTCATGCTGTCAGGCCAGACCATCCCTCAGGCCTGCCGGGCTGCTAGTGAGAATAGCATGCTGATACCACCAAGAACAGCAGGGGTGGCAATACGCTTAGCGGTGATGAAAGGCCAACCGCCATTGGGGAAGCAAGCGTTTTTCCAGCCACACCCCTACTTCCTGGAACTGAACCTTGCTGTTTGCGGTACACCCATTCTTGAGTTGAACAATCGTTCAGCCTACCTGTTGGTTGGAAATCCAACCCAAGCTGCTGTCCCGGTGACAGCCGGAAAGCCTCTTGGGATGCTTATAGACTGCTCATTTCATGATTTTGAACTTTCAGTCCCCGTCATAGGGGATCTGCCTCTATTCATGAATAACAAACAGTCCTCTTCAGACATATTGTTCACATTCCCTTCCAAAATGATCACGGTAAAGCGGCACAAAGGTTTACCTGAAGAGTCCATCTGCAGCGCCACCTTAAGGCCCGAAGGTGACCTAGTGGTGTATGCACTGATGACTAATCCAGTTGAGCGCAGAATCCTGTGGGATTTCCAGAAAATGTGGCTCCCTCTCTCACAAGTCCATCCCGCTGACACCCTCTTCTGGCGACAGATGGGAACGAAAAATGAACAGCTCAGGTACGAACCTAAACACTTTGATGTGGTGAAGATGCAGGAACATGATCCCAACTTTCACCTCATCCAGAAGCTGGTGATTAACCATTCACCAGCAGACATGATGCTGCCACCACCAGGTGCAGCCCATAAGCTACAAGCTTTTTCTTGCGGCCTTCCTGATCTCAGGCTGAAGACATGTCCATTGGTCTACGCCCACAGCGAGCGGGGTCCGCCTCCATGGTCTGACCTCACAGACCAAAGGGGGGTCATCTTAACCCAAACCCATGACTTCATTCCATGTGACCAGAAGAGCCCCAAAGCCTCATGTGAAATCTTCCAACAGGTGACATCCTGGCTTCCAAGGGCTCACATGACCGAGACCTGCACCCAAGGATGCTTATCCTGCTGCCAGCTCCATGGATCCCAGCTGAGCAAAGATTCCTCTCAGCGAAGGGGGGTCAGATTCCCTTGGATGCACCTGAATCCAGCAGAAGTCAACAAACACCTGCTGACAGTCACATGCAGGTTCATCAGAGGTGATGAAGCCCCTCCTACACTGAATGATACAGCAGTCATGACTGCTGCTCTTTTGTTTAACCAAGGTAAGTTTCACCTCAAGTTCTCCTCCCTGGAGGGCGAAGCCTGTCTCCACACCAGTGGAAAAGGGGGACCAGTAAATAGCGTTAATGGAACAGGTGCATGTTTCAAAACTCACCTCTAGCATGCACCAACAACTAATTACATCCATAATTTTTGTTTTGCTCTATAGAAATCTGCAGACGCACAGATTAACACCTTTCAGGCTACAGTAGTAGCCCTAAATACATTCTAAGTGCATTAAAATAACCCTTTCAGGTTTTGCAGTTTCTCTCTTAGGAAGTGGTTAAGTGATGAGTGACACATTGGTATCATTTAACACAAGACTTCATTAGAGAAGCTTATTTATCTGCACACTACCTCACTAAGTGATGGTACATTTATTCTAGACGTGATTTAGAAATCCTACAGAAAGTCCTTAAACAGAGACTGTTAGAAGCACAATCTAAAACCCTTCAGGACACAAAAGTATCTGTCAATCTACAATCTACTTTAATTAACAACACCCCGCATGCCCTGCAAGCCCACTCAGATGTCGTAGAAAGATAAAATAATTGACTTAATGTACACACAGGTGGTAAGAGAATTAATGCAGGATCTTATTAGAGAAATTGGTTTATCTGTGGAAAGTCATGTGGAAGGACGAACTCTTACACATTTAGTTCCTCTAGAACTAAATGTCCCCATTTTTGTTAACCCAGATAATTTTGAACTTGTCTTCATGCTGAACCTTCCCATCATTGAAAAAAAATGAATATATATAGGCTTAAATCTGTGCTAAATGTTGGTTTTTGGAAGGGTAACACCCACCTACATTTAAAGACCCCATCCATACTAGCCTACCATGACAACGATCCCAAACTTTACCTCACTCCAAACCTAGACCTATGCACCAAAACTAAAGATCTCCACTGCGTGTGCCCAAGTAACCCGTTCATTAGAGATGTAACTGATTACCCCTGTGGTTTGAGGGATGACGCCCCTCAACAAAATTGTCAAGCTGCAATGACATTAAAAGATGCAGGTATGGAAACCAAAGTTGAACGTGCAGGTAACCGATGGTTAGTGAGCACACCAGTAGCAGAAGCTTTGATGTCATATGATCAACATGACACGGTCAACAAGGTAAAGTTGCTAAACCAAACTATGTTACTCAATATCCCACAAGGGACAGTAGTTCACACAGGAGACACAATACTCCATCATCTCGACCTCGACAGACATGACACTGACATCGAGATCATGGATGCATTTAATGGATATAATGTCACGATTCATACCGTAATTGAGAAACAACTTTTGAAGGAGGGGACCGAATTGATTAAATTCAGCCTCACCCCTACGGCCGTGACTTTGACTCCCCTCCCTAGCTTTCCCAAGAAAGCTGATTGGACAGAAACACAAACCTTGACATTCACAGTAAGTGCACTTGTAATTGGGTGGATCTTCAAAGCATTGATGGCTTACACCGCCTACAGGCAGGTCAAACAATTGCAAGCAAGAATCGACTCATGACATTTCTCACACCGTGATTCATAGCTCCCCCGGTCCCAAAGCACAAGTTGGTGCCAGTGCCTAGCGGTAGCTACACATTCGTGCCTTCTCCCCATCTCATACTTAAAGCAGTGATGTGAATCATAAAGTATGACGATATCGAAAGGGGGTCGATTTGTTTTTTGTTGTTTTTTTTCTTATATTACTTTTTGAGAATTTATTTTCTTCGTGTGATTTTGCTTTCTGTTGATTGTTTCTTAAAATATGTATTTTAGTAGAATAGGTTAGCCTCTACCCAGACAATTCGGATCAGTGGACCCAGTATAGCTGCAAAGACTGTAAACTGCATTTCCATCCTTTACAACTAAGGGGGGAATGCTGGGACCAGATTCAGATTTAATGGACTGAATTCTTACACCTTCCCGCTGAAGGACAGCAACATTCTTGGACGTAATGGACTGAACTGTTACACCTTCCCGCTGAAGGACAGCGGCATTCCTGGACGTAATGCACAATGAACCTGGTTCTAGCTCCAAAGACTGAACAGTGCGCATTCTTTGGAACTAAAAGGGGTATGTTGAGGCTATGGCCTTTACTGAATGAACTGCATCTTCCAGCACCCATTGCGCTGCCCTCGACCCATTCTCATTGGTCTGTGGCCAGTGATGAAATCACAGAGTTGATAAAAGCAGCGCGAAGATTGAAATCTTCGTGTTTTGGTCCCCAAGCGGTGCCGTTAGGAGACGCTTTAATCCACTGCTAGCATTTTCCCTTTTTCTGTTTAAACCTGCTGGACCAGGAAGAACTTCCCTTTAAAACTTCGAAGTGAATCGGCCGAGCAAACAGACTTTCCTGTACCAGGTAGTCCGCTGGCCATCTGAGCTCTATTGAAACTGGCCCTGAGTCCCTCAGCGCCTAAAGTCGGACATCCACTTTTCTGACCTCGGTCGGCCCCGCTCCTTTAAACGAGACACTTTCTACGTTCTTCGTCGTGGACTGTGGAGAGCTGCCCCCACCAAGTAGGATTAAACTGATTTATATCTTCTGGGTCTGGGTAGAGTAGAGGTCTTGACGGTTAATATCCGTTTTCTGTTGGTTAAAATAAGTCTGTCAATTTGTTAACCACTGTTATTCTTGGTCGTCTGTCGCTGTACACCGACCCTGAATGTGCATGCTTTTTGTGTTTTATTATTTGACTTTGATTGCAACCAGAAGCAGTATATTATATTGTATTATTTCCTGGCTTGTTTATTGTCCACTGTGGTCGGCGCGTGTCTGTTTAGACAGGTCGCGTGGACTCAGTAGATCTCCTTTCTCCGTCGCCCCCGTTTCCTTTGTCCAAGCCACCATTGCTAATGAAACTAGCCTTTGTTGAATCGCCACGCGGTCTTCCTTTGTCTTTCTTTGTGAACCGATCGCGCCAATTGATAAGGCTTGAGTTTTTTATCGCATTGAGGGGGTAAGCTGAACCCCCCCCCTCATTCGCTCGCTGTCTCCCACACACACACACACACAGCCGCACACACACACACAGCCGCACACACACGCCCCCTTCCCTCGAAGTTAACTTTGTTCTATATTTTTGCATACGTTAGAATAGATGGAAATTATTAATGAAATGTAATCTGTAAGGTTGACCTATTTCATTAATAAATTCCCTTAAGTAACGAGAAGTTTTCTGTGCTTTTCAGTGTGTGCTGTGAAGTTTGTTTTAACCCCGCGGACAAACTCTACGCCTTTTCAGAGAAACTGACAGTCTGGTCTAATTAAAATTTTCTCATTTATGAGATTGGTGCCCCTATATCTTTAATAAACAGGTTAAACTCGAACGTCATCAATAATTATATTAATATTAAATTATTGATTATAATTATTGATGCTCAGAAAACCAGACAACAACTTTTTATTATTAGTAGTTACAACAGAGCTGTCCCCTAGAAAATGTTTTTTTTATAGTGGTCTTACTGTGGCTGGATAATTTAGCAGAGATGATACTTTCAAAGAAAACACAAAATTGGTCAGATAATGCAATTTCAATTACCAAGATGTTGGATACATTTAAACCTTTGCTGATAATTAAGTCCAGAGTGTGTCCTTGATTGTGTGTTGGCTGTTTGACATGCTGGATCAGGCTAAATTTATGGAGAGTATCATATAATGTTTTTGCTTGTCTATCTTGGGGGTTGTCTGTATGGGTGTTAAACTTCCCCACAATGATTAATTGGTCATAGTCGATACATATCGTTGAAATCATTAAACAAGTTAGAGTTGAGTTTTGGGGGTTTATATAAACTTGGAAGTAAAGCTTTGTTAGGTTCATTTATCTGGGTGGCCAGGTTGTCCAAAGAGTCAAATGTGCCCAGGGATACCTTTTTAAAAGTTCATTGAGTTGTGAAAGATTGTAGCTACACCTCCACATCGTCTGTGTTTTCTGCTCTCGCTTAAGAAATTGTAATTTGGGGTTGTAGATTCTATCAGTGCAGATGTTTCATTATTTACACCTAGCCAGGTTTCTGATTTTAAAAAAGGGCATGATGTCTTTGATTAGGAATGACTTCCCAGATAGAGACCTAATGTTTAATAAAGCTGACTTTAGTAGTTTGATGATGCACAGCTGTACCTTCTGACAGGTTATCAGTTTGAGATTTTGTTTAATATGAGAGCGTTTGGTTAACAGTTTACTTTTCCTGCTGCTGATAAGCACTGGAATGCTACACTCAGGGACCCCGTACAACTTCTGGGAGACGATAGGGGTAGAATTACTGTCTGGTTCCCTCAAATATAAAATATCTATAATAATCAGTGGTGGGAAGCTCCCAGGCTTATTGGCACTAGTCCCAGGGGTTTTGCCTTGTCCAAGTTTTGGTGTTAATTGTGTTCCAAATTTGATTTGCTCTTTCAGTCCGTCTGTAAAGTTTAGAAATGGAGACTCATTTGATGTGGCTGAGTCACGGGAAAGTTGAAGACTTAATGTCTGATTGTTGTGCATCTGTTTTGGCCTGTGGTGTCATCATGACTTGGTGTATTTGTTCTCTGATAGTATCCATGGGCGCCTCAAGGTCAGCTTTTGGGAGCAAGTGTTTTGCTTTCTGATTTTGATAAGAGAAGATATTTGCTGCCAGCAGGCTCACTCCGGCCTTGGTGAGATAACGTTGGTTTTCTTTGAACAGATGGTTTCCACTTCTAAATATTTTGAAATTATTAATAAATTTGAACGATTTCTCAGCTGATTGTTTCTTCAACCATTTATGGAGCATGCGGAGTCTGCTAAATCTTTCATCATTCCCTTCAGGGACTGGTCCATTGATTGATGATGTTTACGTTAAGTCCGTCAAGTCTCTGTAGAAAATCAGAGAAGTCTCTCTTCAGAATCTCTGATTGTCTTATCACAATATCTGCTGGACCAGCATTAATAACGAGCTTTTCCACCATAGGATGTTGGTCTAAAATTGTCTGGATTTTTTCTATCTCTCTCACTGTATTTTTGTAGCAGCTATAAACTGGTTTTCTTGCTACAAAGAGCCTCCATTCCATTATTTGATCCATCTTGTATAATAACAATCTTTGCTGGGGGGGGGCTCTTATTTTGTTATAAATCTGTTTAATGTGGCTAGGTTTCTCCTGGTGGATTTGACTGGTCTCGGGGGCTGCGTCATCTTTCGGGTGACTCAGGGCTGCAAATCTGTTTTTCAGTGGGATTCCAGGTGGAGTATTATCTCCTGTTTTGGGCTGAAACCTCTGTTGTTTCCACTTAGCAGAGTCAGCAGGTGTGGTTTGAGACCTTATCCTGTGCTGGAGTTTCTTTTGTTTATTCTTCCGCTGAGAACAGGCAGGGGTTGATGATTCCGTGCGCTTAGAAGCCGGCCAGTGTTCATCACACTGGGGTGTTCTTCCCATTAAGTGCCTGTTGGCTGAGGAAGTAGCATTGTCCTGTGTTTTCTCTGTGACACGGTTAGACCGATGTAACACCGGGCTGCCAGGTTGTTCCTCACTGGTTGTAGTCTTCAAATTAAAGTTGTGTCGCTTCCATTACCAGTGCTGAGATCAAAATTAATTTCCAGATGATGTAACCTAATCTCATTGTCTTCCATTCTCTGAAGCAGTATCTCAAAATCCTCAGCTGAGCAAAATGCCATGTTCGTCATCCACAGTCCATCAAAAAGTAATCCAAGAAGAGATCCGGTCCAATACAGTAACTCCAGGGGCTGGGTGCATGAAGTAACTAAGAAAAATGCTAAGAAAAGAAAAAAGGAAAAGCAGACAGAAAAGAGAATAAAGCGATGTATAAAGTATATATTGCACCTTTAAGACTCAATTGTGTTAAAACCTTTGTGAGGACTCAACATGAACAAAATTAGGCACATTTCTGTTTTTCTTTTTAGGTTCTTATTTCAGGCTGCACGGCGTGCAATCGTTAGCACTGTTGTCTTGGAGCAAGAAGGTCCCAGTATCAAGTCTTGCCCTTGAATCTTTCTTGCATGGTATTTGCATGTTCCCCCTAAGCACTACTACCCACCTGGTGACCCTGCACAGAAATGCGGATGGATGGATGGATGGATGGATGGATGGATGGATGGATGGATGGATGGATGGATGGATGGATGGATGGATGGATGGAATCTCTGCTCTCTGCTGGAAGAGCAGAGATCCGTCTCATTAACAGATATTTTACTGGAAAATTACTGAAAGAAAGAAAGTACTGAATTAGATTGCATGGGGATGTGGGGAATGAGTAGCCCTGGTGGAGGTCTGAGTGCTTTTCTAGCTTTCATTTAATACAGGCACCAATAGCAACACGACAGTCACATGTCTGGTTAGAAAATAAAACTTACAAGCCTACCCGAATACCAGGAAAGTCATTAGTCACTATTTTTGTCTTCCTCACTAAAGCCACTGAAGTCGTCTTCTTCAGTGTCTTTATGTCCTCTGAAAGATTTTGTCGTTTTACCCTGACTCAGTTCTTTCCGCTGCCTCCATGTCAAGCTTACGTCCAATAGCTCTATTTCCTTCTTTGACTGCCAGTTCAATTGCCTTTAACTTAAAAGCTGCATTTCCTCGTGTTTTCCATAATGAGGGTGTGTGTATCAAAACTTTGCTGCATAATCTTTTCCCACATGTCTGTCTCACTTTGGCTGTTCCTGCCCTCCAGAGGACGTTAGCCAGTAGAAATATCTATAAATTAGTCACATCGTTTTATGGGACGCAGGGTCCAAAGCGTGTGAAAAAGTTAACTGCTTATAATCCAAGAATTACGGTAGTTCAAAAGCTCTGTCATCATGCCAAGGACTTGTACACCATATTCTAGATTATTGTAGTGTAAAATTAATCAACATTTATTCTACTATTGCATAAAAATTCCACTATTGTTTGTGTTGACTAAGACCGGGCTTAGAAATCATTCATGTCTTGTTTGTCACCAATAGTTTTTCCTTTTTACCATGCATGGAAAAAGCTACCTCACACAATTTTAAAATGCTATATTAAAAATTCTTTACAAGATAGACTTCACTTTGATTAGGAATGTTGTGGGGTTTTAATATTGCAAGGTCTCTTGCTGCGAAATGTCTTCACATCAATGCTATTTCTGCCTGACTGGATAATTTCCCTCTAAAATAAAGGAACACTGTTTTTCTTCTACTTCTTTTTTATAAGTGTCACCTGCTGTATAAACAGAAGTGATGGGTTGATTGGGATACGTGAGAGTTTATTCTTAAAAAATTTTTCTCCTATTATGAATCACTTCTCTGCTCAGAAAAGTCACACAGCAGAAAGTGTTTGTTTTGTGGGGTTATGGTTATGGAAAGGCCCCCCCACCCCCCATTCTCTAAATAAATGGTTCATAAGTCAAGCTAAAAAAAAAACACGCAACAAATGACACTCAATAAAAAGTGCATCAGTGTCACGGAAGCTGTGACAGACCTCTTTGAGAAGCAAATCTATGAAAACAGCTTTGATAGCTACAATTTGGAGTGCCAAAAATGCACATTTTGCAGCTTGCTGTCATCAAAGAGCATGGCGTTTAGGAAGAGCAAGTGCTTCTCTCTGTCAACAATTTTCTCAGCACAGTCAATGACAGAAACAGAATTTCTGCATTTTCCACAGACATTTCTGGCTGAACATCTCAGTTGTTGCAACATTTAGCCCTCACATGGATTACAGTGATTTAAAACACGACAGACTTTTGCATGGGTAAGAGGCTAAGTTACAGCTTTGAATTGAGCTCATTTAGCTTCATGTTTATGGTCTTGTGCATCACTGTGTATAAAAAAAGGGAACATTGCACTCCAATCCCATTTGGAAAAAGATGGGAATATGTAAATGGGATGGAAATGTCATGATTTTAGGTCGTTTTTTTACCCACACGCAAAATCAACACCAAGACACGTAAAAGATAGAAAGTTTATTGAAAAAAATATTTTTAAGAATGAGAGTCTGGTTCCGAGACAGGAGAGGTTTCTGGAGAGAGAGTTTAACAGTTACTGAGAGGATCTAAGTGTTTAAAGGAGAAAAGTATCTGTATTATTATTGGCCGCTTACGGTTGGCCAGGAAGAGCAATGCGGAGGAGGAAAAGTGCAAGAATCCGGAGGAGAAGGTAAGTTTGATTCATTCACTTGTTTGTTGTCTGTGAAGTTATTTCCAGAAAGAGGGGTGATGGAGAGCGAGCAGGAAGAGATCCAAGGAAGTGTGATTCGCATCACAGTGGGAAATGGTGGTGGGAGACTGGATAAAACTTGGGCACACTGGAGATTTGACCTGAGAGGCTTAAAACAACAAGGAGGTAAGTACTTGGAGATCACTAGGAATGATTCTCAGAGAAAGAGGTCTTTCCATTAGGGAGAACAGTGGCTTGACTATACCAGTGACGGTTAATCATCAGGCGTCGGGCTTGTTGCTCCACAGCTCCTTATGAATCTCTGTGGAAAAATGACTGATTAACTCCTGGTGTGGTGTGGATTGCATACTCAAATCAGCCTCCTACCTACCTACGTACCAACCATTTCTTCTCAAGGTCATGAGTTGAAAATTTGTGACCCTACTTTTAATCCATCTAATGTTTCCTATTTTTTTTCTTGAAACTGCCTATAAAAGGTGGTTTTAGCTCCGTAATTATCCAAATATAAAAAAGGCCTCCACAATTCATTTTTTAAAATAGAATAAAAAATTCTTTGAACTGAAAAAAAGAAAAGCTGCACCAAAAAAATTGGCTAGTGACTGGAAATGGTCGATTTTCTGCTCGACTGATCTGACTGAGCACCAACAGGCTAGACATGTAAAAATGTATTATTCTTCCGGTCAGTAAGTGCTCTGTACCTGAGCCCTGCAAACAGGCCACAATAACGACTCTTCAGTTTTGAAGTGGTTACTAAAGGAAGAAGACCCAAAGTTGATTTATTTTGACAGAGACTTTTTGAGCAGTTCATTTTCTTTTGGCTTTCGGTAGACACCAGCAGGGCTGAATGTATTTCCAGCAAAGCTGCTCTGTATTCTTGTTTTTGAGCTTTCAACCTCTGTTCTCAAATATGCCTGTTTTGGGAACACTTTTCGAAATATCAGTATTTTCTGTAAGAAACAGTAACAGCTATTTACTAGGGCAGCTGCAACTAGTCGACATGATTAATAGAAGTCTATAATCTTTTGACATCAATGTTTTAGTTGATACATACTGTAGTTATTTTTCAACAAGGGCTATGTCTGTTTTCAGTCTGCAGTGGTATTTTCATGCATTTGTGAGAGGAACATACATTAGTCATGTTCAGCTTCAGTCGTTAGTTGAGCTACAGTTTAAAAAAAAACATGGAGGATGAAGCTTCTGACTCTGTCAAATGAACTGGGATATAAAACATTTTCAATGTTCTCAAAGCTCCTAGTGATCTAAAATCGTGAAATGCTCTTGTAAATGACAACACATAGGGATTGGATGGTTTTATTTTAAACCACCGCAACACAGGCACCATGCATGAGCAGCTGAAGAGACTACACTCAGAGATTACTTGACAAAGCCATTGTAAAGATGGGGACAGATTACACTACTTTCACAGTGTGAACACCTAGTATTTTCCAAATCTGTGACGACTAACTGGTTTTTGAGTCCCGATTGAGAGACTGGAGAGCCCACATTTCATTTTCCCCGAGGAAGGATCACAGACTAGTTTTTCAGACCAACTAAAGCCAACTGAGCGCATCAAACTCTCATGGATACTCTTGACAGACTGAGGGTACCAACATACCAGCAGGAGGTGGTAACAGAATTCAGATATTTCTGTTAAACTCCCCGCAAAAAAACGAAGGAGATCAAATCTAACATGCGTTAAGTTTATCCCACAAGTAAATGTGATTTGGATGTTGACTGTATCCTTTTGTTATACTCATGTTGAAACACAACATTTATCTGAGGTTGGGAGGTTGTTTATGGTCTTCAAAATGACTCAATGTTGGCTGTAATGTAGACATTTAATTTCGATCTAAACAGACAGCAATATCATATTTGGGTAGGATCGGGCAAATAAGCATTAAAAATGTATGATGAATAGGTTAAATTGGAAAATTATTCATTCATAAATGTAAATTTGTTTAATTTATTCTAATTACCTTTGTGTGTAACATAATAATTATTCAGTTCATTTTAACAAGTCTCATTTACTGTATTTTAGTATTAAATGTCTAAATATGTCTGTTATTGTGCGTCTGTTTCTCATTTCTATGGAATTTAAATACGTTAGGTGAGTATTTGTGTTATGCCCAGTGCTTTCATGTTCAATTTTTTGTATAGTTACAAAAAAAGGTTTTAAAACAGTCTACTCTGAGCTGATGTCGTGTCCCTGCCTCTCTTTCATTGGCTGTTGACAATACATGTCTACAGTTGAGTAGTTGATCAGTTTACACTACCCAACTGCCTTCAGATCAGCCGCATAAAATGCAAACATGTTTGTCTGACTTTGACTGAGCTCAGGTTGGTTCACCTCACACACTTACAGACTCCAGCCTTCACCACACCTCACATTAATGATTTTTGTGTTGACTCGCCAACTGACCACAATTAAAACAGCCTGATGCAGGCTTTCCCCGACTGGGAATTGGGGATAAAATGTGTAGTGCGTCCCTAGCTTAAGTCTGCTAAATGAACTCTGAAGAGATATGTGTCTGCAAAATTTTTGCCAAACAATTATCCAAACTAATCAAATGTACACCAGACAAACAAATAACACATATATTCAAGTCATTCATAATTTCCACAGGAATGTTAAAGTTTCCATCTTATTTTTGATATAGGAAATGAAAGAAACAATTTTTTGGAGCTGCAATCCAGTTCGGTCTGATGATAAATCTTTTACATTAAAGTTTTGTGTTGCGCAATGAATGAGAGTTTATTGTAAATAAATAAAATATATATTTTTTTATAACAAAAAAAAAAAAAACACACAAAAAACCCGTAATAGTTGTCACATCTTTTTTTGTTTTCCCAAGATTTTCTGATGTTAGTGGTCGTTATTTGACAGACAGAGGCTGAATGCTGGAACTGACCAAGAGAGAGGTGTTAAACCCAGAACATCTTGGTCAAGCACCAAAACCTCCAAATACAATACAGCTGCTCGACCAGTGAGCCATTATATCAAATGTTAAAACAGTTTTACATCAATTTAAATAAAGTCTGTGTATGGGAGTGTATGGGCTGTGTATGGGAGCAGGGCTAAGAAATATTTATTTGAATGCTTTGATATTGTTTCATAGCTCTCAATCATGCACAATCTTTAGCGATGCATGTTTTCAATTTAATTAATTTTATTTGTATCGCACCTTTTCAAATAACTGTTATCTTACGGATTTCATAAAACAAGTCCAATTCTAATTCAATTATATAGAATTCAACTCTGTCCAAATTAATTTAATCAAAATCATATCTCTGAAACAAAGAAAATATCAGTATTTCTCACTTAATATAAAGCTGTTTGAGAGTTGGAACACTTAAAAAAAAAAAATATATATATATATATATATATATATATATATATATATATATATATTTTGACCTATACACAGGGACACAGTCTTCCTCTGTCCCTGTGTATAGGTCACCTCGCAACACTTGTGGTTTCAGCGCGCTTGTGGTCCCCGATGCGTGGATCGTCCTGCCCTTCCACTTCGTGGGGTGTGCCGCAGCTCTCCTGCTCTGTGGGTCTTCTCTTTTTCCTTTTTCAGTCTAGCTCCTGTCCCGTGAGTCTTTTCTCTTTTTGTTTCCAGTTCCCCCAGACACAAATGCCACTCCTGGTCAGACCACCGTAGTACTCGTCTTGAACTGAATAAAAAGAAAACGCCGCAGCTCTGCAGAGCTCAATTCCAGAACAGCAGCTGTTAATTAGTGGGCACAGGTGCACTGATTGTTGCGTCAGGGATTGGGGTAGAAGTCATTTGACTGGCATAAAACTATAGATAAAGTTAAAATGCACTACAAAGACAAACCCAATATAAAAACACACTAAAACCACAGCACACAATAAAAACAAAATAAAATGCCATGTCACTTGTGTTGGGTTATATATATATATATATTATCAATCTACAAGATTAAATTAGTTTATGCACTTTGTATGTACAGCAAATAAGTGTTATTAAAGGGTTAATATATGAAATTACATTTTTCTCTGAAGGAGCCTCTGTGTGTCTTAACACTCATACTCCTCTTAAAAAAACACTTTGGGGTTTCTTGGATGGTCCTCTAAATATTGACCATGTGCTCTTTTTGTCATGTTGCTATAGCAGTTTCATTTATTATACTTAAAATCAATAAAGTATAATAAACAAACTCTCTGTTCTCCACTTGTCATGGTGCACCCTGATATGTCCTTATAACTAAAACCGATATTCTTGCCTATGATAAATGTGTGTCTGAGAATGGCCGCTCCAGTGAGTCAGACCCCGCTTAAAGTATCTTGTCTGAAGAGGCTGGAAGTGTTAGCCAAACACTGCATCCTAACCTTCTACACGCGTAATGAGTTCCCCTGCTGTGGTAATAACTATATTTAAAACCCAGTAATATTGTTGTTTACTTGTCATTTAGGGTGCATCTGAAGAAGTGAGATGTTCAAAATATATCCTGAAACCTGGGAGGTGTTACACCGGAAGCAAAGACAGAACGGAGTCTCAATCAATCAGATTTATTTGTGGTCATGGTTGCACAAGTACAAGTACAGCTTAAAAAAATGTTATTTCATGAAAAAGATCAATATATTTTGTCTCTCAGAAAGTAGAGCTTGTATATTAAATATAATTTCATTACACATAGAGTAACAGTTCAATCCTTTATTTCTTGTAACTTCGAATATTATGACTTAAATGAAAACCCAGAATTCAGAATCTCAGAAAAGTTTAAACTTATATGATATTATTGCTTATTATTTACTTATATGCACTAAATACTTGGTTGGGGCTCAACTTGTATGAACAACTGCATCAATGCGACACAATCAGTTTCACTGCTGAGGTGCAAGTGAAGCTCAGTTTGCTTTGATAGCAGCCTTCAGGTCATCTGTATCTGGTCTGGTGTTTCTCGTCTTCCTGCTAACAGTACTCCATGCATCCTCTGTGGGGGTACAGGTCAGGCCAGTCAAGCACAGTAACACCATGGTCATTGAACCCGCTTTTGGTACCTTTGGCAGCGTGGGCAGGTGGAAAGTCCTGCTGAAATATGAAATCAACATAAGCTAGTTGGCAGACGGAAGCATAAAGTGCTCTAAAATTTCCTGGTAGATAGCTGTGTTGCCTTTGGACCTCAGCAAACCCAGTGGACCAACACCAGCAGATGACATGGCACCCCAGAACAACACTGACTATGTAAATTTCACCATCTAAACGTCTGTGTTGGGACGCAGAGAGAGCAACCATGCGAGAGAAGGTACACAGTGACTGGGGTTGGAGTCCAGATTGCTGGCTATCATTCTAGTTGATCCCTAAAGCAACAGAAATGCAGATAATTTGACTTTTTGCTGTGTTGGACAATCACATGGCTTTAGATTGCCAGGTAGTGGCGTGTGCTAATCATTGATGATTGGCTTTGTGCTGCTAACAGAGTTTAAGATAAAAAAATAACTTAAAAAGAGCCAAAAGGTTTTTTAAGAAAGTTTTATGCATTTCTGTTACAAACAATTAATATGATAAAAAAAATAATAAAAAGATGACTTGTTTGTCAAATAGCAGGAGCCAAAAACTGAAGATTTGTTTGGCTGATATGCTAGTTTTCTCCTCTTGAGTTTTTATCCTTATCTGCTGGATTATATTGAGGTTAGGATTTGAATTGTAGCTTCAGTAGAGGGCTGGTTCTGCTTTGAAAAAATATGGATTACCATTTAAAAATCTAAAATAGTTAAGAGGGGTCCAGATGGACCAAATTGTTCAGCAAGGCTAAATGGTTTAAGGCTTATGGAATCAACATTTATGTAAACAATAAAAGTTTGACATGTTGCAATTTTGTTTTAGAGAATTGTTCTTAAATATAGAGTAATTTAGAGTAGTTTTGACTAGTCTTTGTATTTTGAGCTTGCGAAATGTAACTCAAATTCCTTAAAAGTATGGAAATAGCCCTTTTCTTAAACTACCTTTAGCTTCCTATCTCAGTCAGCACAGAGAACAGGGAGTTCAAAGGCTTGTGGCAAAGGTTTATGATGTTAATGAAAAGTGTTGTAAGATTGTTGTTCAGCTGTCAGATCCAATTTCTTCTTTTCCTACTAATGTGTACAATGGCTATACAAACATTTAGGGAACCATGGAACTCTTCATGAACCTGGCTGGTGAAGCCTTAATGTTCTTGCTCCAATTTATTCCTTGAATTTTGCAGTGCATGAAACCTGTGTTATGTGTGATCTAATATTTTGCATATAATCTCTTCCTTGATGTTCTCGTAATCAGCTGAGTTATTAAAGTCCATTAGCAGATATGCAGTTTGGCTTTGAGCAGAGGAACAAGCCAAGTTGTGCAACCTTCCTTTGACCAAGGGCAAGCTGTGGCCAAATATCATCAAATAATATTCAATTTAATAATCTCAGGTAAGTGGAAGTATTGTAGTGTTTGGCATTTTGTGCTGCTGTAGTGCTCTTGGCCTGTTTGCCTCATGTCCTTTGGACACTTCCTATTACTGGATGGTCATCATCATTATCATCAGCAGCATTGAGCTATGGCTCAGTTCTGTATCTAAAGTCTACTTTCATCTTTTTATCCTCAAAAGAGCCTTTTCTTTTGGCTTTAAATGGCAGGAGGAACACGCAGTCAGAGCATTTGGTGTCAAAGCCGGATGACTTGCTGCGTGACATGTAGGGCTGACACAATTCGTCAAGGATGAGGCCTATAAAAATCTGCCCGCATCTGTTTTTTTAACAAAAGTTAGAAAGGTTTTCTAAATGATCCCTCATAAATAGGGTCATAAACGTTTATAACATTTTTCAAAGCCTGAAGGGATCTAATGTATGGAAGCACTTCAAGTTAGGCGATGATAAAAGCAGGTTTAAACAGTTAATCGTGTACATAAATAAATCCCTAATTTTCTTAGAGTGGGCTAAGTCCAGTTTATCAGTAATACACAGGCATCCCTGAATATTAGTCACAGATATTCAGCCTACGCAGGAACTGCTTACAGGTAAGAAACATGCCCATAGTTTAGCTTAAAACAACATACTGAAAACAGAAAATTGAAAGATGAACTTGCATAAGCTGGATTAACCCGCCTGTTCAAATGACTTTATTTTCATTAAGGATTTGTTGTGAAGTAATACTTATCCGTTAATATGTCAATATATATTTTTTATGATCTTTCTTGCTTATATTTTGTGACTGGAAAGAGGAGAGCAACAAAATATTCACAGGTTTCCAGGTTTTGTTTTTGTTTTTTTGATTTTGTAGGCAGGTTAGATGGCTTTAGCCTGCAGTGGCCAGTAGAATTGTATATTGCAGGTCCTGGTGACATGAAGCAAGAATAAAGCACACATCCTTGTGTATGAGCCACTAATGATGCAGCGATGCTCCCTGTCTCTGTTGCTATGAAACTTCACAGCCTTATTCTTAACACCTGGCTGAGGTAGGGGCATAATCAAATGTAAATGATCTAATGTAAGCACAATAGTGAAAATAGTAATAGTAATTATAGAAAAGCATTGACACATGTTTTTTAAATCCGTCTTATAATTCTCCAGTGAGATACCAGGAAGCCTTAAAGTGACTCTTATCGTAAAAAGAAAATCCTTCTCCAAACATTATAGTTCTACATTTAGGTGCAAATGCAAACGTCTTGCACAGAAAAATCCTGTTTGAATTGAACTGAAATGTCCCTGCTTTTATCGTAGAAGATGTACATTGTTACGACCGCGTCCTGTCCATCCTGTGAGTCCGAGTCAGCACCGCAGACAGCGCCTGGACCCGCTCCTCTCCGTTCAGCACTGCGGACAGCAGCATGCCAGTCTGGGCTTTCCATCCCTCCTCCTGCTCTTTTTTGCACTCTGCAGACGGGTGTTCCAACTTGGGCTGATGACTTCATATAATGCCTTGCTGCCATTCAGTCCGGGGGGCTCAGATCTTTGCTACTTCACTTTGTCTCTGTTCATGTGATCTTAGTGTGTCTGGATTGCTAAACCTAGCATCTTAATTTTTGTAACCATCACCCGATGTTAGTATATTTTTGACGGCCTTAGAGGTTAGTTGTAAAAGGCTGATTAGTTTGTCTTGCCATTATATTCCTTGTTTACCCTTTGTATTTGTGTTTGTGTAGTGCTGGAGAGTTTTGGTTTAGGTATGTTTTGTGTTACCTGCAGTTTTGCATTCGGTGGAGCGTTGTCCCACCATTTTTGGTTTCAACCTTGTTAATTATTTGGGTTATATATAGCCAGCATTCTTCCCTCCCCCAGGATTATTTTCTGTTAAGTTATAATTTGAAGAAGAAATTTTTTTGTTTTTGTTTTAAAAGACTTCATGTTTGTAAATAGCCTTGAACTCACCCCCTGTAAATATCCCTTTGCAAATAAAACCGTTGTTTACATTCCACCCAAAGCACATCATTTGTTACACCCTCCTTCACATTTTTCACATCTGGGTCAGGACATACATACAAAGCTTTTGAGGGAGCACTGTAGGACTATAGCATGTCACCGTGACAAACATTAAACCCAGTATACCAAAATGGTAGAAGCAGAATATGTTACTATCCTTGGGGGATTAGATATGGGGTTTTAATTTTATTTGTTTTTGTTTTGATCATTTCTTTGTTGTTCATTAATGCTCTGTAGATCTTGCCCTATTCCGTCCAATTCTGTGTTCATTATTGTTAGAAAAGTGTTGAAAAAGATGTTCCTTTGTGTTTAGTTTCTTAGTTTACTCTTGTGTTCTTTTCTTTACACTTCTGGATTTACTTCTTTTAGATCCGTTGTGGTCCTTCCCCTTGGTTTGTAGTTTGAGTCTTTATACAGCCGCTTTTGTGTTAATCAGTTGTTACATGCAGAAATGCATGTAACAACTGGTGCAGCTCTGCCCAATTAAGCCAATCAGTCTGAGACAGGGTATTTAAGGTGTGGCAACCCTACCCAGTATGTCAGACCTGGCTTAGACTGTGGTGTTGCTGCTGCTGCTTGTGTGCAATTTGTCAATAGCTCTGGTCTGACCATACACCTTTAGCTGCTGCTGAGGGTGTTTTTTCCTTTCCTTTGTGAAAGGAAGGTGCTTGTCACACTCCTTTGTGTAGGAGTTTGACCCTTCAAAGTTGTTACTCCTTAGTGAAGGGGGGTGTTTTTTGTTGTTGTTGGCGTGTTCATTTTTAGTTAATTGTTTGCCTCTGGCCATTTTTCCCCTGTTGAGGGTGATTTTTCTTTCTAGCTCTCTATAGTATAGGAGAGGGAACTCTGGGTTTTTGTGCACTGGAGGTTGTTTATGTAAAGGTCTTCGATTTAATCTTTACTTTTCCAGGTGGATCCAGTAACAGATTTCCTTTTCATTTTTCAATAAAACTTATTTGTTTTGACTACACCCTGCCTATGGTCTTTTCGTTCACCTGGGAACATCATTTATTGTTACATTCCCCTCCAATCTCCTAGACTCCACCTTTGTGGGACGTAACAATTTATCTTCCTCGGTTTCCCTGCTTTCATTCTGCTACAGCTGTTCCACATCTCCTCTGATTAGCTCACCTGGTTCTGTTATGATTGTCCACCTCTGCCTCAGTATATGAACTCCTGGGCCTTCAATTATCAACCATACTCATGCACAGATCTGTGCGTATGTCAAATCAATCTTTATTTAATGAAGTGCTTTTCATTCCATTGGCAGCACAAAGCGCTATACAACATAAAAACAATATACATCATACAATTAAAACCTAAAAAGTCATATACACAAAGAACCCCAACCCCTCAACATACCCCTTCCCTCAAGTAATATAAACATGGTCTGCACCACTTGTTTCTTTCTCTAAATTTTACACAAACACATAAAAATGGCTCAACACTGCTATGAGGAAACCATATCTTGGCGATCTGCCCACACCAGGCTCCAGAGACAACCCCAGTCAGTGAAGGCCAGGGCCCACATCACAGCCATAAGGCTGCACTGTGGAGCCATCGGCTACCCAGACTAGGTTAAACTCTGCAGCAACAGCTGCACAGACCAAGAAGACAGAACATCTAGCATAGAGGATCCCCATGAGGTAAGACACTGGAGTTAAAACATTAAAATCCTAAAACAAAGATCAATGTATCCTTAAAATAAAAACAATAAATACCACTTAAAAGCTAAAAGCTAAAAAGGTAGCTCTTGAGCCTCTTTTTGAAAACATTATCTGCGGCCCTCTGGTGGGCTGTTCCCCAAATGAGGACCACTGTGTTGGACTGAGGCCTTAACATGTTTTTGTTTTAGTTCTTAGTACAGCTAAAATGCCAGAACCAGAGGACCTCAAGGTCTGTGAGGGCTCATACTAAAAAAGCAGGTCTGATAAGTAAGGGCCTCATCCAGCCATCAAACATTTGAGAAACTCTTTTATTTCTATATTCTATCCTACCAATGACACATGCATTAAATCCTTGTTCTTCTCAAAAACAATGGCCAAGAGATTAAAAAAAGGAATTACATTGACACCGTGATCGACGTGAAACATAAGTGGGGCAAAAAAAAGGCATGGTGAACAGACTTTTTGAAAATTGTTATAGTTAACGCAAATTAATTTTAACTGCAATAGTTTTTGCCTTTTATCAGCATTTCCTCTGCCTTATGTCTGATTTTTATTGTTTCTCTGCTGATTTTTCTGTTACTCTGCCTCTTTCCAGTTCTTATTTCATTAGTAAAGAACTTGTTTTACCACAGTATGTCTCTGCACTTGGGTCTTTACAATCCACAACAAGACAGAATGGTTATTTGATAAGAGGTAATATCTATTCTACAGTAATTGTCCATTCTTGAGAGTTTGAGACAAAAAAGAAAGAAATGGTGCGAAATCAGAGCATTAACCTATACAATGGCTTTGTCACATTACAGCCACAAACATGAATCAATTTTAGTGGAATTCCACGTGAAAGACAAATACAAAGTGGTGAACACGTGAGAAGTGGAACGAAAATCATACATGATTCCGAACATTTTTTACAAATAAATAACTGAAAAGTGGGGTGTGTGTACTTATTCAGCCCCCTGAGTCAATACTTTGTAAAACCACCTTTTGCTGCAATTCCAACTGCCAGTCTTTTAGGGTATGTCTCTACCAGCTTTGCACATCTAGAGACTGAAATTCTTCTTTGCAAAACAGCTCCAGCTCAGTCAGATTAGATGGACAGCGTTTGTGAACAGCAGTTTTCAGATCTTGCCACAGATTCTCGATTGGATTTTGATCTGGACTTTGACTGGGCCATTCTAACACATGGATATGTTTTGTTTTTAACCATTCCATTGTTGCCCAGGCTTTATGTTTAGGGTCGTTGTCCTGCTGGAAGGTGAACCTCCACCCCAGTCTAAAGTCTTTTGCAGACTCCAAGAGGTTTTCTTCCAAGATTGCCCTGTATTTGGCTCCATCCATCTTCCTATCAACTCTGACCAGGTTCCCTGTCCCTGCTGAAGAGAAGCACCCCCAGAGCATGATGCTGCCACCACCATATTTGACAGTGGGGATGGTGTGTTCAGAGTGATGTGCAGTGTTAGTTTTCCGCCACACATAGCGTTTTGCATTTTGGCCAAAAAGTTCCATTTTGGTCTCATCTGACCAGAGCACCTTCTTCCACATGTTTGCTGTGTCCCCCACATGGCTTGTGGCAAACTGCAAACGGGTCTTCTTATGGTTTTCTTTTAACAATGGCTTTCTTCTTGCCACTCTTCCATAAAGGCCAACTTTGTGCAGTGCACGACTAATAGTTGTCCTATGGACAGATTCCCCCACCTGAGCTGTAGATCTCTGCAGCTCATCCAGAGTCCCCTGGGGCCTCTTGGCTGCATTTCTGATCAGCGCTCTCCTTGTTCAGCCTGTGAGTTTAGGTGGACGGCCTTGTCTTGGTAGGTTTACAGTTGTGCCATACTCCTTCCATTTCTGAATGATCGCTTGAACAGTGCTCCGTGGGATGTTCAAGGCTTGGGATATATTTTTGTAGCCTAAGCCTGCTTTAAATTTCTCAATAACTTTATCCCTGACCTGTCTGGTGTGTTCTTTGGACTTCATGGGGTTGTTACTCCCAACATTCTCTTAGACAACCTCTGAGGCCGTCACAGGGCAGCTGTATTTGTACTGACATAAGATTACACACAGGTGCACTCTATTTAGTCATTAGCACTCATCAGGCAATGTCTATGGGCAACTGACTGCACTCAGACCAAAGGGGGCTGAATAATTACGCACACCCCACTTTTCAGTTATTTATTTGTAAAAAATGTTTGGAGTCATGTATAATTTTCGTTCCACTTCTCACGTGTACACCACTTTGTATTGGTCTTTCACGTGGAATTCCAATAAAATTTATTCATGTTTGTGACTGTAATGTGACAAAATGTGGAAAAGTTCAAGGGGGCCGAATACTTTTGCAAGCCACTGTACTTAATCTCCTGAGCAACTTTCTTCACCAAAGCTCTTGCGACCCATCTAAAGCTTGATACTTGACCATGGCAAGGCAATTTTTTTTGTATAGCAAAATTTCAACAACAAGGTGATTCAAGGTGATTTACATGATTAAGAGGTAAAATAAAAATAGCAGTAAAACACAGAAAAAGCATTTAAAGTAAAAACAGCAATAAAGCAAGAAGCATACACAGATACAGCAGAACCATGGGTGTGTGTCTGACATCTCAGCACAATATTTATCTTCAGTAGACAGGAAAACACTACAACTAGAACCATGCTCTGTGGGTGAAGCAAGCACAGATTTTTTTGATACTCTACCGCCACACCAACCCCATTATGTTAACATAAGTACACAAGATTTGAGTATTTCACACACTATTAACTTGTAAATACCGGGTCTTACTGAATTACTGGGTCTTTGAAGCAGTTTGAACCAATTTAAAAAAAATACAGTTTCTTAGTTTTCCCAAAAACATGACCTCAATATTGTTGTTTTTGTAAATCCAACTTAGTGTTGCAAGATATGCAGTAGGCAATATCAATTTAACTGCTGAGTGTTCTTGAACGTCCATGCATTTCATTGAACTGAATTTGCATCCCCAAATTGAAACAGGTTTGACAAATTGTTAAAGTTCCAACTGAATTTGACCCTAAATGCATCAGTGTCCACCTCCAGTCTTCAAGGGCTGGTGTCCTGCCAGTTTTAGATGTGTCTCTTCTCCACTACACCTTACTCAAATCATGTCAAAGTTCTGCAGAGGTCTGCTAATCAACCCTAATTTGATTCAGGTGTGTCGAGCCAGATAAAGAACTAAAACATGCAGGATACCGGCCCACAGGAAGAGAACATAATTTCACGAATGAGGTTTGGGCACACAGGGCTAAATAGTACATAATTTTAAATGGGAAAACATGCTGATGGGAGATGTAGTGTATGTAACACTCAGGAAACCATAGAACATGCCATTATAGAATGTACTAGATATGGTAATGAGAGGTCACAATTGAACCATCAACTAGAAGACGAAGAGACTCCTTTAAAATAAAATTGTGTTTTACAAAGAAATTCTGGATATGCATGTTTTAAGTTTCTTTTTTCTTTTCTTAGAAGAACGGGTTTAATAAAGATCATTTAAGCGTAGGGAAATATAGTATTCAGACCCACACTCCATTTCAGAAGGTGATGGTAATGCAACCAATCGTTTGCCAACAGAAGAAGAAGAAGAAGAAGAAGAAGAAGAAGGAGAAGGAGGAGGAGGAGGAGGAGGAGGAGGAGGAGGAGGAGGAGGAGGAGGAGGAGGAGGAGGAGGAGGAGGAGGATGATGATACCGGCCCTTCAGGGATGACTTTGGACACCCCTGCTGAAATGACATCATGCAATTTCTTAGTTTTATCTTTTTTTTCTTTTCTTGAAATATCATCTAACTAATACCTTGAATGACACGTTAAGCAGCCTACACTACAGTTTCCCTGTAATGTTTAAAACATGACTCAAATGGTATTACATTTACCTGTGTGCAGTAACGAATTGTTTAAATTCCAGCGTTTTTCAACTCTGGTCCTCAAGGCACACTGCCCTGTGTGTTTTCAGATGTTTACCTGCGTCTACACACCTGATTTCAATTGATGGCTGATTAACAGGCTTTTTGTTGAACAGCAATAATCTGCAGGAAAACATGTAAAACATGCAGGGCAGTGTGCTTTAAGGAATGGTATCAATAGCACTGTTTGTTCAATGTCACTAAAGATGGTTAAAGTGCAAAAAAATCAGAGTTAATCAAACCTTTAATCCACATTTATGTTCTCATTTAATCTAACTGACCCTAAGAATGACATGGAATATTCTAGATGGAGAAGATTTTGTCCTGAAGGCTTCTACAAAATATTATTTAAATAACTCTAATATATTGTCAGGTAGTGCAATCTCTCATGTTGGATGGAAACGAAGGCAGCAGCTGTTCTTAACTTCTTTATTTTATTCCAAACAGCAGGAAACATTCAAATGAGAGAACTGGTTCTCCCAGTATCACACCTCCTACTGCTCTACTTGAAACAAGGACAGGTCGGAAGTCCAAAATCAGAAGTGTCACAACTAATATTTAAAACATTACTAAACATAATTTAAAGTCTGAAAATCCTATTGCTCAACAAAATACTATAAGAACTAAATATAAATATGAATGATTTTTTTTTTTACAATTAGTTAGAAAAAGTATTTTCCAACAAGACTGGTGTAATGCACAGTTCTTGGATCTAAAATACTGAAATGCTTGTATCTGCAATTATTAACTTTTTTAAACTATTGCTTAAATTCATTTTTAAAGTAGGTATTATATTTTTATTTCAACTCCCTGACTATGAATATGGTAACAAAATTCATACAATTAAACATGACACCAGCAGATTTGTTGTCAAAGACAATGAGCCTGGGCATGACCATTCATGATACAACCATGGGTCTTGGCTGTTTGTATATTTCCAAAACATGTATGTTAAAATATGTCATGTTTAAACCTAAAAACAGTAAAATATGACATTCTAAAGGCATATTAACCACTTTAACCATAATATCTTATACTTGATGTTTATCTTGTAGGTTTTCTTTATTTTTTACATTTATTGTTATAAACTTTTTTTATAATATACTTGAGTAAAATTGTAAGTAATTTTTACGGTTTGTGTTTAACACCCTCTTGGACCATTTTTACAGGGAAGACACTACATTCTTAACTTTCTTCCACTTTTCATCAAACAGCCAATAATGTTTTCTGCCCTTACAATCTATTTGTCTATATGCTTACCAACATGTAGAGGGAGTGTGTTCTGTCTGTTTGTCTGTCTTTGTCGCTTAGCTATCACCATTGCGGAAGGTGACAGAAACAGGAGCCGGATATTTTATCTCACATGTTATGTGACTGATGAGTGCACATGCATATGTGTTTGTGTATGTATGAGCGTAACTATTGACGTGAGCATCAGTGTCTTGTGTTGGCAACTGCAGACATGTTAAACAGGTTGGGAGTTTTATTTATGCTGAAATAGGTCAGAGTGCTGTGTGTGCAGCTGAACTGGGAGAACTGCAGCTAAAACAGGAATTACATTTCAAGTCACGTCTCCATACCAAAAAGAATGACATTTTTCTGTTCTCATCATGACATTTTATCACCGTCATTACTTTGACCTGAGGGCCACAAGAGATAGAATTCAGGGAAGGGCCAAAAGGGAACAAGCAGAGGAGACACATCTTCCAAGCTGCAGATATAAAGACTATCTAATTGGGATCTTATGTATTGTCTTTCAGTGTGCTTTTCCAAGGTAAGTATCTGAAGAGAGCATTATTAAATGTTTTTTCCCTTTTTCAGCATTACTTATTTGCTGAGCTGTTTTTTTTGTCCAACTATTTAAATTATCTTCTTTCCTAATGATCATCTTTTGAAATCTCATTTGTTAGGAATCTTTTTACCATTCATTCTAATTAGGTCATTACCATGCTGAGCTGGTTTAGATTTCCCAGCTCTACATAAAGTAACTGGATAAATGATACACATAACAAAGATAACTGCAATAGAATAAATGAACCAAAGCAATATTCATGCAATCTAATCAGCTTAATTAACAGATGTTTAGAAGAATAATTTGGTTAGTTTAAGTTGCATGTTAATGACACGGTCCCTATTCAGTATTCACAAAGGAATTAAAAGAATTTAAACAACAAAATTGTCTTAATTTTTGAACAGAAAATGTTAATGATTAAGACCATATTTTGATATAAAAACTGCTAAAATATTAACATAAAGGGATAGTTTAGAAACTTTGAAGTGAGGTTCTGATGAAAGGTTAATAGCAGGAAACATCTTACTTTCAATAGCAAACCCTTTTTGCTTATTTCATTTAAGATAAATAAAGTTGCAGATGCTGAAGCTGAAGCTAACAACTAATCTGAGGAGGTTAAAGCAGACCTGGAGCCAGAGGGTGGGCCTGAGCGGGCCCAGCCAGCCCAAGACAGATTACAACTCCCATGTAAATAAAGTTCCAATCATGCAATGTATTGAGTCTGGTCCACACTCTAAACCAGTTGGTGGCAGTAATGCACCAATTTGTTGTTTGCATGCCACTAATAAACAAAAAAAAAGAAGAAGTGTGCTTTGTTATTGTTAGGCTAACTTGCATCCTAACGGTAGTTTTGATGATAACTTTGTGAGGAATACACACCTATATTTGAAAGCACTGTCAGTTAGGTTAGTTAGGCTTTCATTTAAAGCAGACGTCTGGTAGCAGCTAGCAAACAGTGTCAAAATAGCTGACAGCAGAATCCAGCGCAGCAACTAGAGGAACTAATCATCCACACCTGCAGCAGCACTAGTAGTGAATAAATATAACTTCTATAAGGAAGATGCTTCACTCCCGTGTCACACAGCAGGATCATGACACTGGCTCAACTGCGGCGGCTTTTGGAGTACAAAACCAAACGTTTTGGCCACCGATCTACGACAGACCAGTCTGAATGTACATAGAAAGGGTGTCAGAGTTGACAGGAATTATCTAAAATACTGCCAACAGGACATAAAAATGCAAAGGGATAAAATAAAAACTGGGATCCCCCATAAGCAATGCCCTCCCCCCACTCCTGCAAAATTGCCCTGCTGCCGAGTCTGGTTTCAAGACCAAAGTTGTCCTTTAACATCTTAACATAACAATCTCTAAAGCATCATGGAAGGTTATGCAAAGGAGGACTGCTGTTCAAAGTGCTGTCTTCATTGATATTGAGGAAAGCAATTATTTTTACTCAAGAAAGGAAGGTACGGGGGGTGTGCCACAGAACAGAAAAGAAAATACAAAGAACATACAAAGTGGTCAGAAAGATCATTGATTGGCAAACTGTTTTCAATCTCTCCTTCCCATGTAAAATATGATCAGGTTTTCTGTAAATAGGCAAATGTGATGACGGCCTGAATGTTCATAAAATACAATTAACACGTTATGCTATGACGTTTCTGAGATTTTAGTTTTTTTTAAGATGGCAGAATTCCAGTTTACTATTGAACTTTCTCAGACAAGCTGCAAGTTTCAGCCTTGATTCCCTAATCTTGATTGTAAACTAAAAGAAGATGGCAAGGGCGTTATCTACAGCATCTAAGATATTAACTGCTTCTAACCTTTTTTATTTGCACTTCGTTTTAAAATAGAATGAACTATCGCTTATAAGGAACATTTAACCCCTCATGAGTTGTGGAATCCCCAATCAATGAAGGAAGTCTCTTCTCTATTTTTCCATTCTAGTTTAACAGATAATTAAGTATTTTTTTCAGATTAGTTGAATAAGATGCAAGTTACATTTATTCCCATTTATTACGAAAAACTGAGCAGAATTTAAAAAAAGATGACATGCTGTTAGTAGGTGCTAGAGTTCTTCAAAAACTTTCAAAGTCACCCACCTCAATAAACAGCAAAGATATTTATCAGTATAATACACCTCTTTCCACCAATCTAGTCAGAAGTTTAAATATACTCAAGTAAGGTTTGTTTGTATATAAAATTTCAGCAACAAGGCAATTCAAGGTGCTTTACATTATATCCTATACTCATTTTTATACTATTTTTATATTGAATTTGACCTTTTAAAAAATGCCTGTCAGCTATTATTTTCTTGAGGTGGTGATGAAATAATGACTATAGGAATTATTAAACCCAAAAATGTTATAGTTAGAAGAGACAATGACAAGGTTTGGCCATACCAGCAGGAACAAGGTTTGGAGACGTCAAGGTGAAACTTTTAAACCTAAAAAACACAGTGATGGTAGCACCATCCCTACTGGAAAACTTGCTAAACTGGGTGGTATATTAAAGCAGGACTACCTCTAAATTATTTTCAATTATTTTCACTTCAAAACAACCTTCAGATGGTTGAACTTTGAAGAGAACCGGGTGTTCCAACAGGAGAGACACATCTGGACTAGCTTTGAAATGGATAGAGCTGGATAAAACTAAGCTTCTGAAAGGGTCCTTCACTTCAGCATTTTTGAACATGTATGCACTGTGCTTAAGAGATGATTCTATGCAAGGAAAACTACCAGTTTAATTAATGTAAAGCGTATTCTCTGCAACTCACAGAAAATGTAACCAAAATATATACAGGTCCTTCTCAAAAAATTAGCATATTGTGATAAAGTTCATTCTTTTCCATAATGTAATGATAAAAATTAAACTTTCATATATTTTAGATTTATTGCACACCAACTGAAATATTTCAGGTCTTTTATTGTTTTAAAACTGATGATTTTGGCATACAGCTCATGAAAACCCAAAATTCCTATCTCAAAAAATTAGCATATTTAATCCGACCAATAAAAGAAAAGTGTTTTTAATATAAAAAAGTCAACCTTCAAATAATTATGTTCAGTTATGCACTCAATACTTGGTCGGGAATCCTTTTGCAGAAATGACTGCTTCAATGCGGTGTGGCATGGAGGCAATCAGCCTGTGGCACTGCTGAGGTGTTATGGAGGCCCAGGATGCTTCGATAGCGGCCTTAAGCTCATCCAGAGTGTTGGGTCTTGCGTCTCTCAACTTCCTCTTCACAATATCCCACAGATTCTCTATGGGGTTCAGGTCAGGAGAGTTGGCAGGCCAATTGAGCACAGTAATACCATGGTCAGTAAACCATTTACCAGTGGTTTTGGCACTGTGAGCAGGTGCCAGGTCGTGCTAGAAAAATCAAATCCAGACTCAGTCCACTGCTTCCGCAGGTCCCCCAAGGTCTGGAATCGGTCCTTCTCCACAATCTTCCTCAGGGTCCGGTCACCTCTTCTCGTTGTGCAGCATTTTCTGCCACACTTTTTCCTTCCCACAGACTTCCCACTGAGGTGCCTTGATACAGCACTCTGGGAACAGCCTATTCGTTCAGAAATGTCTTTCTGTCTCTTACCCTCTTGCTTGAGGGTGTCAATGATGGCCTTCTGGGCAGCAGTCAGGTCGGCAGTCTTACCCATGATTGCGGTTTGGAGTAATGAACCAGGCTGGGAGTTTTTAAAAGCCTCAGGAATCTTTTGCAGGTGTTTAGAGTTAATTAGTTGATTCAGATGATTATGTTAATAGCTCGTTTAGAGAACCTTTTCATGATATGCTAATTTTTTGAGATAGGAATTTTGGGTTTTCATGAGCTGTATGCCAAAATCATCAGTTTTAAAACGATAAAAGACCTGGAATATTTCAGTTGGTGTGCAATGAATCTAAAATATATGAAAGTTTAATTTTTATCATTACATTATGGAAAAGAATGAACTTTATCACAATATGCTAATTTTTTTAGAAGGACCTGTATGTGGGGATATGTGTATACATTTGAGTCAATATGTGTAACTTTGACCCTGTCCAGACTGAACAATATTCAGAATAAATTCAAATTTGTGCACCCAATCTTCCATCCATCTATCCATCCATCCATCCATCCATCCATCCATCCATGGGTAAAAGGCTGGTGCACACTGGACAGATCGTTAGTGGACAGATCATTGGTCCATTACAGGGCGACACAAACCCACAGTACTGACCTCCATGCCCCCACACACACGCACTCACACCTAATGACAATTTAGACACACAAAGTCATATTACATGCAGATTTTTTGTTATTGACTGTGGCAGGAAGCTAGAGTACCTGAAGGTAATCCATAAATCCATGAGAGAACATGCAAAGTCCATGCAGAAGGCCCCAGACTCAGATATAAACCCAGCTGCAGGTCAACAGTTCTGGACCCAATCTGTCCACCCTGTAAAATAAAATGGTTCAATTAAAACCATTAAAACCACAAATCAATATGGCATTTATGCTGCTTAGAGTGTATATGAACTTCTGTCCACAACTGTATAAGGATCAACACTTATTTTTAAAACATGGGGGGGGACATGGAACTGCTTTTCTATGATTTATATTTGTGTTTTTTTCACATTCACAACTGATGCTACAAAGATGACAGGCTGTCAAGCTTGTAACCGCTGACGAGGATTACAAAAAAGCATGGTTGAAGCTCTGATGACAGGATGGGATTTCCATTAATTTCATGCTTTAGGTTCTTACATTTTTACAGTAAAGTACATCCTAATTTGACTGCTGAACAAACACAACATGCATCCTGTATCAAAACATGGAAATCTTTCATCTTTCATCAAAATCTGTTTTACTGATTTTGTGCTGCTCTGAAAATCAAGGGACACTTATAGTAAAACTGTAAACAGTAACAATAAAGGGGATTCATTCTCCTTTATACAACACTGTGGCTCTTATATCTTCTTTAATGGCTGCAGAGTTACTTAGATTTAGCAGCGATTAGACGTGGTAATTAGAGGAGCTGTTCAAGTCTCATTTGACCCATTTATAAATTACTTGTGTAAAGGGGAATAACACCCTGACAAATAAATTATTGGGTGTGTTTCTTTAATTGTCCACCAAAGCGTACAATAAAATGAGAAGGATTAAGTTAACTTCATCTTTGAAAGCTTGAATTAGTTAAGTGACATTTGTGCTTCTTCTCTTGCTTAAACATAGTTATGCGATTTGCATAGGAAGCATGTGCTACTCTGTCCCAATGCCTAACGACATTCAAAGTGCATTGCCAACCTGGCAGCAGAGCGCAGCATCCCAGGCATTCCACACATTTGCACTCGGAGGGCACACAGCGAGCACCCACACATGCTAGAGTGAGTAATTATTCCCAGGAAGAAGAAAAAAAGTGCTCGTCACTCCTCTGATCACGACAGCAGCGATTGTGCAAGGACTTTATTACAGCATAACCCAGTCTGGCTCATGATTTTACACAAGCTGCTCTATGAAATGAGTCAGTGTTGAAGATTCCCTTTATTGCCTGTTTTTAAACTTGGTCATTACATTTCAGGGGGGGAGGCATTTAATAAATACATATTTTAATCATCTTGCATCAAATCTATGACTTCCGAGCATTGTCTTTTTACGCCTGTTCACTTAACTCTGCCATGGGCTTTTTAATGAGGGACACACTGTAGAAAGACGCAAGAGGCAATGTGATTTTAATAGGCACACTATGGTCCACTGGGAAGGGAACGCGGTCTTTGCGTTAGTCCTATTTGAGCGTATAATTTAACGGCGCGAGGGGAGGAGCTGGGATGTCGGCTGCTTGTCGAAGTTTGGGGCAAGTCAACGAGATGGCATGTCTACTCTCAATGTAGATAAGGTGTTTGGAATATGTTAACCTTTTCCTTATTTGCTTTGTGTGTGTACTCGCTTTGTTCCACCATGAAATGAGAAGTCTTTGCTGCCACAGGGCAAAATCCAAGCTCTCACTGGGCTCACGAGGCATTTGGCACCTGCATATTAGCCTTCACTTGAAATGAGAAAAAATGAGGGGAGAGGAGGAACTTCAGAGGGCAGCGTTAGTGTGCTCGGTTTGGCTAACAGCTATTTCTTGTCTCCCTAGCTTAATCTATCTTTCTTTTCATTCTTCTCCCGCTCTTCATCTCCAGCAGTTAAAGCCCAGTACCTCAGGCGCTGCAATTATTGGCACGGTAAAGATGAAAGGTCACAATTGTTAGCAAAGGAAGTGACAGAAAGTAGGAGGTGGAACATTCTAACTTTGAGCTGTTTCAAGTGGCATGGCACAGAGGAGGATAATAGAGAAGAAATGGCTGCCATGTTACTTATTAACAGTACAAAGCCTTAATAAATGTCTATTGTAAATGTTGCCCACAAAATTATTTTCAGCCAATACTTCTGTTCTAGCCAGTGGTGTCAGTATCAGTTGTTAAAATAAAAACGAGTGTGTTATTGAGTTTTTCCACATCACATATATCAATGTAGCTGACGCTGACATTTTTGCCAAAGGATTATATTGGGGATGCACAGAATTCATTTCATGTACAAACAGCAATATTTTTGTACGATGATATTTTAGTGTCCCAATAACAGCATTGTGGACTTGTGGACATTGTGTTACAGTTGCTGTGTCAGAATTATGTAATCTAATGAAATATTGCTTAGCTAATATTATTTAGCCTTAAATGAAGGTGGGTGCTTTAAGCTTGACACCTTGTAGGAGTGGAATTAGTTCTTTAGCTGCCTTGTTTTGTTGGCTGACAGCATGGCCTATATTTGTATAGCGCTTTTTCAGTCAGACGACCACAAAGCGCTTTACACTACATTCAGTCATCCACCCATTCACTCACTAAGCTACAAAATGTACAGTATCAGTACACCACTAGCAATTGCCTAGAATTCTGATACTGTGTATCAGAAAAGTATTTTGATTTTTCAGTCATACCGAAGTGGCTAGCAACAAAAATGTTGGAATATCATTATAAATACCAATTTTATATCTTGGTTGCTTTTTTTTATCTTTGAGTGAGGGTTTTGTTAAAATCACAACATACAGCATTATTTTTCTGATGTTTGCTACCTTTGAGCCAAGTAGAAATGTTGCTAACAAGGATGAGTGGTAATGAAATTCCCATTCCCTTATTGTTTCAGAAAATTATGTGCATAAGTGGACCTACTTACAGATTCCTAATTACCAAAGATCCCCCAATTAACAGTTCACAGTTGCTTATCAACCTTATTACTCCATTTCCCTCCTCCCTGCTCTTTTCCCTGGGAAAAATCAGAATGTAAAACAAATGTTCTGTTTTTTTTCCTTTAGCAGTTTAACATAAACCTGATTCAGTTCAGGGGAAGAAAATGGTTAAATAATCAAACGATTAACAAGCAGGAAATTTATTAATTTCCATTTCCATGAAATAAGCCTTCACCAACTTACAGGAAACACATTTTGCTCAAAAAGCAGACTTGAGATGAGAACGACATTTTTTGGAACATCGTCAATGTTAACTAAATATTATTTGTGTCCCTCTAACTTATATAAATATTTTATTTCAACAGTTCTTGAAATACTTTGGACATATTTTATTCAATGAAAAAAATTTACTATATTTTTAAAGGACAAAATTTTTACTGCATAAGAAACTGCAAGTGAACTTTTTTGCATAATAAAAGAAAAAAGGAAAGCATAGATAAAAGTAGGTATTATAACTATATAGGCATCATAATGAAATTTGTACATCTGTATATGGTGCTAATGTGCTATTTTTATCACTGTACATTTGCACATACAATTCTGACTATTATTCTGAAGCACTTTGTGATTCGTTCTTGATCTGATCTAACTGGAGCACAGCAGTGACCCAAGCACGATCCCAAGTTTAAAAAAAGTTGCCGTGATTTCTGGAAACATTAAATGTTCACACCGTTTCTTGTTTTAACATTGCATTACTCCTGCACTCCCCAGACAACTTCATTTAAAAATACAACCGCCCCTTAAAGGGCCACATTCACAATACAAGAGTTTCTAATTTACAAAAATAGTATTGTTCTAATGTATTTTGAGCAGTAATCACAATGCTTTGTGATGTGAATCTTGGGCACATTCTCTCCATTATCCTAAGTGCTTAAACAGAAGGCTTTTTGTTTTGGAGATGCTTCATCTCTCATGTTAAAGGTTTCTTCAGTTCTGATCATATGTTGGGAGCTCCAGGCTTTATAAGTCATAATAGGACAGTTTCACAAATTGGGCTGCTAAGGTCACATAGGTCACCGACCCGGTCGTCCTTCCTGTAGATAGGTTGTCACTTGTGGAATGGTTTTAACACAGCCTTCATATGAAGATGTTTTGTTCACATCTTTCAAGGCTGTTAATGGTTGTGAAACAGTCTGGGTAGAAGATGAAGGATGCGCATGATGTGTTTGAAAGAACTTACGGCCACCTCCTATGTAGCAACCTTGACCTGAAGACCCAGGTCTTTAGGTGCTTCCCTGGCTCAGCTGGAGCACAGCCTGAACTAACGATGTTCCTGCTGTTCGGGAGGTCAGATATGTCAACTGTGAGAGGTGTTATTTTCCTGATGGGTCTGTTATGGCATTCTGAGGCCCCATCTACAGTACTCCAGATACATTTTAAATAGATATTTCCCCCTGTCTATTTAAAAAAAAATCTGGAACCACACCAGGGATGGGATTCCATTCATAAAAGCTGTAATACATATACGGTGCCATCAAATGGCAATAATTTTAACATTAAAGAATTAAAATAAAAAAAGGATGATCCTAAGCATGGCAAAATATTCTCCTGAAACAGCTCATTTTTTCTTTTAGCCTATTTATCCTTTCAATCATTGACTTCTTCCTCTTACATATGAAATTTATTCAAAATAGACTCAGGAGGCAGATCAGAAATAGAAATTGCTCCACTGTTGATGTGGTTTCTAGCACTGAAAGTAAGAGTGGCCATATGGAAAGTGAGCCTCTATCATTGTTTATAACTCTTTTGTATTTGTGGATATCATGTTTATGCATATACGCCACAAACAGAGTTTTAAAATAAATCTCCACTTGGGAAAAGATAATCTCAGTTTTCCTTCCCCAGAAACTTTTTTTTATTTAAAAAGGAGGTACAAAAACTGTCTGCTTTGCAAAATATCCAATTTGGACTTCCTAGAAATCATTGGAGGAGGGATTTTGTGGCTCATCTCTGATCCAAACTGATGCCAAAGGCTGATCAGCAGATCATTTTTTTAAAGAATGATAAACAACATCAAAGTACTTTTGCTTTCACTTTCTGGATAAACTGAGAATTTAAGCAGCTTAACAATAAAATACGAGTTGTAAAATCAATATTTATTCATCTATTTTTAATTGATGCACACCTTAGAAATGTAGAAGTACACCATAACACATCATCTTTTTTCTTATGAAAAAGAAGCTTTGCAGCAGTAACTTTTTTTACATTTTCGTCATGTAAATCCCTTTAAATTGTTTTGTTGATTAAATGTGTTTTACAAATACACTTGCCTAGCCTGTGTCAAACTTTACTTTTGAGTGGAAGTTCTGATTTACTGTTATGACTTAAAATGCAAAATCATTCATTCAACAATTTGTTGTCATGTGCCCAATTTAATAAAAAATTGAATCACACGCAGGGACATTTTGAGCATCCACAAATATCTTAAGCAGACAGGTTGTCAATATTATAAAAGTCCACTTTCCATTTGCAGACCTTTAACCTATCCATTTTGCTATTAAATTTATATGTGAAGGTAGATCAAGTATAGAGATCCACATTTAGCTATGCATGTGTGCTTTCATGGTCTGCTTGGGTTTCCTAAGGGCTGATTAGGACTGCATTTTGATTTAAACTTGTATAAAATAGGGGGAGACTTTTTTTTGTTCCTGCCTTTTTTTTGCTCTTTGCAAACATGGGTGAATGCCACTTTCTTTTACATTGTTAGACTGTAAAGGGTGCTATATTTAAACTATGTTTTGTATTTCTGTTTTAACTCTGTATGATTTTGTTTTTTATGTAGGCTAATCAACAGCCCCACAAGGGACAGGTATTGCAAATGACCTTAGACTAGAAATGTTAAGGTTTATAGTTTTACCTAATACAAAACTCTACACCCCCTAAGTAAATATGCCAATCAATGAAATGAAAGTAAATATATTGTTGATCATTCATTAATGATTCCACCTTTCAAAATCAATTAATGAAACTCAGCATAAAGAAGCATAAAAATCTAATTCCAAATAACTGACTCCGTACATAATTTAGTTAGACAATTAGACAGCATTACACAAATGTCTGCCACTGGCCCACCAGATTCAGGAAAAAACATATTGAAATGCAATGCCAAATGCTGTAATATTTGGTCATGATTGCAGCCATTTGCTTTTTTGACTACAAATTGGAAACTCAGTAGTGTTTATGACAGAAATCTCATCTGATGCTTGTGATGCTGATTTAAAACTGAGTGATGATTTGTTTGAGTTGGTAATTCAAAATTAAATTAATAAGTAGAATCCGAACTAAATTAATCAAAAACCCAGAAAACCTAGGTTGAATAATTTGCCCAGCTGAGAAATATAGTGAATTCGTAGTGATTCTGTAGAGTCCTTGTTGCAAGAAAATTACAGGAGGACCGAGAGAATGAGCAACTTAGAGATGGGAGTCTAAAAAGACTGATTAGGTTCATAATCGGAAAATGAAAGGAAATAAAATTAAGAAGTTGGACGAAACGTAAAACAACAGAATGATGTTGTGTACACTGGGGAAATGTTAGATTTCAGGAACACGGCCTTTTGCAGCATTCAAGTCACTGCAGGTTCATCATACTCTCTGCTTTTCTGTAAAAGGCTGCTGGGTTTTCCACATAACAGCTATGGAATGGGATTATTACAATGTGGATCAATGTTTCCATCATTCTCAGCAAGCATCCAGAGGAACATACTCTCACTGTCTGATGGCCACCTGTCTCCTTCTGCTCAGATCGTTATATGGCACCCTCCTGCAGAAGGGGAACAGTGTACTGAAGCTAGACATTATCTATGTATTTCCTAATGCTGTAAACCTACCCAACATTTGGCAATAAAACACTTTCTGATTCTGATGTAGATTAAATTTTATTTTCTGTATTTTTTGTAAGTTCGTAATCATCCATTTTGGTTTGACAACGGAGTTTTGTTGACTGTTAAATTACTAGTTGCACAGAAGCACAGAGACCCTCAAAACATCCCTTTGGAACTGATTAAGATTCATATCAAGAGCCTTGAAACCTTGCAGACAATTTCGGAATATAGAGGTTTCCTACTCTTGAGTCCCAAGAGCGCTCTTGAGGTTGGTCACCAATTATAGCCAAGACAGTAACTTTTTAAAGCTGATCCCAAAAGTGTTGGATAGGAAAGAAATCTTTGTTTATGGCTTCCTCTCCCACAAGAAACGTGTGAAACCCTCAACAGCTAACACTAACTTCGAGGCACACTTCTGTCCTGGAGACCCACTCTAGTCATAAATAAAAACATGATGAGGATTGCATTTTCTTTTCACAAGACAACAGTGCATCCAAGCATCAATTGAAAATTGGAAGTAATTTCTGGCTGTATTCCAAGAGCACGAAGTCTGCAGGCTGCGCTTAAAAATAAAGAGACCTAACTTAATTTATTTTCAAGGTTAGCACAGCGGATTCATTCCTTCTTTTCTATTTTATTTTTTTATTAAGCTGTAGAATTCTGCTGCTATCCACTATCTGAGCAACTTGAGAGGGCCTTTTATCTAAATTCAAAATCTGGGACATGAGTGGTCCAAGAAAAAAGCTTCCATTTCTTCAAATTATAATTAATCTTGTAAATCTTAAAAATTTCCCTTTTTTACCTATCTTTATCATCTGGACTTTACAAGTTTTAAGTTTTAAGTCACTCATTTGAGTCAGGTTACATGTCTTTTGACATGAAATCCTTGAGTTACTGAAGGATATCTGAATAATATTTTGGATATTAATGGAAGCACTTCAAATAAATCTTTCAAAACCAGGCCACTCACTTGGCATGACACTGATAGACTTTGAATTGTAACTGTTGTGCAAGGAAGGTTTTGAGGTGGGTCCTCTTACTCACACTTATGGTTCACCTTAAATTATTAATTATTCTAACACATACACTGCCTTGTTAAAGTATTCCTATCCCTTGAACTTTATATTTCAAAACATTCACAGATAAAAACAGAAATGTGGTGGGTTTTGGTACGCAGGGTCCTGGAGTCAATACTGTGTAAAGCACTTACAGTTACAGCTGCAAGTCTTCTGGGGTATGTCCCCACTAGCTCTGCACATTTAGACTCTAAAAATGAAGCCAGTGTTTTGCAAAATAGCTCAAGCTCTGTTAAGTATAAAATACAGTGTATGCGTATGTTAATGTTAATGTTCAAAGCTGAAACAGATTCTTAATTGGATCTAGTCCTGGACTTTGACTGGGTCATCATAACACATGTGCTTTGATCTAAGGCCAATGGTTGGCAAACTGTGGTGGTGCTTAAACTGCATTCAGTGGTACTTAGAAAAAAAAACTTGGTTAAACTGAAGTAAATCCGAAGCAAAATAAATAGTTTAATGTAAACTGTGATGTATAAGGGTACTAAGTAGCTATTAAACTACGCGAAACAGAGGTAAAGAACTTATGCCGTACTTTTGTATCAGTCCATCATATCAAATCCCTAATAAAATACATTTAAATGTCTGGTTGTGTAGTGACAAAAAGTTAAAATTTCAAGGGATGTGAATACTTTTGCAGTATGTTTCAATATACTCAAAGATGGATCCAAGAAGAGATTTTGATAAGTGCTTCAGTTCACTTCCATTCCTACGAGCTCAACAACAGAGATGTAGAAGCTGCTCCAAAATGGTCTTCATTGAGAGGCCAGTGAAATATGTTCTCAGCTCCCGGTAGGAACGTGATCAGACTTACACCCAGGTTCAACAGGAAACACGCTCACATAATGCCATCTAATGTAATAAACTCACTAAACTGGCTGGAATCTCATTATTGAGATCATATCAGCAAAACAACCACAGAAGTTTGATCTCCAAACTTTAAGATTTACTATTGTTCCTTTTCATGTTTATTAACACATTATCCTTCTGTGATCAAATCAAAAAGAATATTAGAATAAGACCCTCTGATGTCTCAGAGACATTTTACAATTTTGTCATTCTTTTGATCAGGAAAATCGCTGTTCCTTCCAGATAGACTTTAATTTTCACTATGAAAACATTGGTGAGTTTTTAGTCTTGTATGCCTTTGATAAATGTCAAAGAAAATAATAAAATTAGGTTTGTAGAATATAAAAAAAGTCATAATAGTCAAATTCAATGGCAATTGATGGGGAGGGGATCGAGAGGTTTGATAGCCATAGTAACATTTCATGTTACTATATAAAGCAATAAGACAAAGGTTGCGAACATAGCAGGAGGGCCATATCTGTCTCTGTGTCTCAGTAGTTATGAGAGTTTAGGCTGTGACCAGCTGATTTTTGATTGCCTTTTGGAAAAAATAAAAGGACACTAAATTCTTGGGGTTTGATGTAATAATTCACTTTCTCAAGTGTATTATAAAACACACCAAAAATTGCATTGTGTCATTCTTTATCAAATAAAGACGAGGCTACATTGTAAACGTTTGTGAAAAATGTAAGTACATCTCCCAAAACCCTAGATACATTTATGTCCAAAATTTGTAAAAGAGACTAAGACCAAGGACAGTCTCCAGCTCATTTTGGGAGATTCCAAGACGTTTCTTGGCCCAAAATCAATTTATAAACTTACCAAAAGTTACAGGCCTGCCACACTGTTCTCTTTCTGTTGGATGTGCCTGAGAAAAACTTAAGGGTAAGCACATCAGAACAAGATGAAAACAAGAGTTACACTTTTTGGCTCAGCCTCAACTTCACCACAACAGACCGAAGCAGCATCAGCATTGCTACAGATGAGGCCCAGGCCCACCTATCCATCTCACACCATTATTTATCCAAGACATCAACGTACTTGAACTCTTTTGCTTGACCCTGGACCTGGAGGGAGTAGGCCACCTTTTTCCAGTTAGAAACCATGGCCTCAGACAGATACAATTCAAAACAAGACACGTACCTGGCTGACTTTTATGAAATTAGATAATGGCAAAAAAACACCCAAAAAAAGCAAAGAACTATTGTGGTGATCAAGATAGATTTTTCCTAAAATTTTGAATGACAGCTTTTATTCAGGAAAGGCTCTCACTTTGTTTTCATTTTGCCCATGTTATTTAGAGCCATCAATTATTCCTCTTCAGCTTTATTAAATACTTTGACAATATTTCCTTTCCTGGTATTTGCATGAGATGGTTTTGCAACAACTACTTACCAGCAAAAAATAGATTAAAAAAAATAAAGTGGTGTATTTGTTCAAATGTAAATGTACTCACCTAAACCACTGGAATCCAACTATCAAGATGGAAGTCCATGAGTATTTACAACAGGGGTTTAGTAATATCTCCTTATGAGCCTCTTATTCATTTCTAATGCCTTGTAAAACATGTCGGTGTTATCTCCTCATTGATTTAACAAGTTAATTTTATGCTACGCCAATACAGTTATAAATATTGTAGAGCATTGATTAAGTCATTATACATTTTATCATTACACCAGTCCAGGCATTAAGTGTAAGGCCATTTAGAATATTCAACAGAAAAACTAGATTAAACACACCTGATAAATAGATAAAACAGTTAATGTCCACAAATAAATTCCAAACACATTTGCTTTTTTAAACGTGCAGTTCTGCGTCTTAATCAATTGATATTTCTATGTGTCTGCACTCTTTTCTCTTTTGATTGAATTCAAAGCTAAGATATACAAAAACACCTATACTGTACTAGCTCCAGGTCATGTTGTCTGGACTCATATTTGTGCCGTTAAAAGTCAAAACGCAGGAAAACAAACATAGACACGCTTGTCTATCTGTTCTGGTTGAGGGGTTTGATCATCGGTCAACCATAGCTGTTTCACTTTTTTTTGTTCTTGGTGGGTTTGATAGGGTAGACTAGCTGCCAAAAGTTGTTTGGGTTGTTTGAGATTGCTTGTGACCATCGCACATGTACAGTTTTCCTACTTACTCCATAACTTACTATTAATACTTTGTTACAGACTACTTCTGGCAAAGGTAAACAGAAACATGGCAGCAAACCCAAGAGTCAAAGGCAGTCACCCATATGAGGGACTATGGTTGACTGCTCCCTTTTTTCTGCTTGATTATATTTATATGACAAGACTTCTACAGAAATAAAGGACAAAAAGTTTTAAAGTCCACACAGGGACTACAAGCAACGCACTACACGTTTTTAGAATGAAACAACAGCAAAAACCACTCAGCCACCTCCATACCGTTCGTAAGCATGTGAACGATTGGCAAGGAATCTGTCACATTCAGACTGAAAGGCTAAATGCATTTCAAGGCCATCTGGTGTGTGTTGGAGACACCAGCTGGAGGGAGACAGGACAATGTCGGCCTGTGGGAAAATGGCAGGAGTCAGAGCATGAGTTCTCTGAGTCAAGTGATGTTTCACCATCATGGCAAGACGTCTGGCAACACAGTGTGCTTATGTATGGCACCGGCATCACGCCGGTGACCTGCCGTCGGAAAAAGCTCGCTGGAAAGATTTAATTCAGAAAATAGAACGACTGGTTTCGTGGAGGAATGTTGAATTCTTTGCACACAGATAAGAGTTTCAGTTCTCACCTCCCAAGTTGGCAACAATTCAAGAAATTGTTATTTATAAACATTTTATAGCTCAGACCCTGGAGAGCAAGTCTTACCAGTTCACAGGCCTCTAATCAGGATTCCAGTTCATTTACGCTGATAACACTGAATGTACTCCATTCTGTATGCAATTATTGCTTACACAGAGAGTTTTGCGTGGAGAAGAATAATATAATGAGAATTACTAATAGCATAATGTAGATTGAAAGTGCACTTACACGGTCTGGCAAAGTCTAATGCAATCAAAATAGGCTGTGTAGCTGTTGAAGGGATATATATATATATATATATATATATATATATATATATATATATATATATATATATATATATATATATATATATATATATATATATTGTGGAGAAATAAAAGGAATGAAACAGCAATTACTTCCACAAGTACTGTAAATCTTCCTTTACAGAGATCATCTGATTTTTTATCCTATTTATTCCTCCTACATAGTTTGTTTGCCTTTTCTTCTCTTTTTTAATTGGCATGGAAACAAATCAAGAATTATGCTAACGGAAATTAGGGAAACTTCTTATTCAGCATGGCAGCTCTTGGCTGCATTCACCAGCTTGTTGTTGAAACTAAGTATTTTGGCAGAAGCAGTTGGATTCTGCCATGGTGGATATATGAATCCAGAAAACAGGGATACCAAGGTAGGAAACACAATCTTGTCTTTGTTGAGCTGATCTACAATCATGGTGAGAAGTTCACACCAACCTACCAATGTGATATGAATTTGGGACTTTTAAGGTCTCAATTCAGACTCAAGATGTGGGAGCAAAAGATTAATTTTATTGGGCTTTCTTCAATTTAGACAGGGACAAAATTAAACATACAGGCTCAACATCCTCTTGGATTCAAGCAGCCAGATACATAGTCCTTGTCCAACATCCACACCCCTTTTAGGGGAAAAGCAGACCACATGATTTCAATTGGAGTCTGTGCAACTACAACTAATAATGATAAACATGGATATGATGAGACAAAAATGTTGTCACATTATTGTTTAACTTGATATTTGAACACCTAAAAAGTACCGAAGACATCTGACTATTTTGAGCTTTTATTGGACCAAAAAGCCCAGATGATTCACAGACTCCCCTTCAAATTGTTGCATCTTCTTTCCAATATCACTAATGAAAGAGGTCTGAAAAGGTCAAAGCTCAGAGAATGGCATAAGTACACAACTTATGGGTGGTCCTTATGAAGATAGGTGAATTTCCATTTGCCCGTAATCCACCTTCTGACAATTCCCTTCTGTTTTCAATCTGTATGATAAAGAGCTCTGGGGTAAGCCGAGTGACTGAAGGATTCAATCCAGAGATAAGGGACCAAGTGGAAAGCCGCAGTGAAGAAAAGTAACTGCACTCCTCTAGACAACCAGCTTGGAAGCTGAAGAAATTTTCATCCACCTTGCAAATATTGATTTCTGTCTTTGCTGTACTTTCCATCAATGCTTTAAGATAACACACAATCCCAAACCACCATCAGCTCTCCATGCCCTTATGTGGCATCAGGCCAGCAGTGAAGATTATGTTCATTCACTCCTGTAATCAATTTGCTATGACTGTGGGATTTGACTATTTTAACTTTTGCTTCATATATGAAGGATTTTCTTCCATCTAATGATTGGAATTATGTCAAAACTATGCCTAATTTAGCAAATTAACATATTTAGGACCTAAATGTGTATCTATTCAGTGTCATTTAGGATCTGTTTGACAGCAAAACAGAAAGAGAATTTATACAATCATAAAATACAGGAGGCTACAGTAGTAGTTACAAAATGGGTCTTGCTGAACATACAACTACCTTGACTTTAATTAATTTGTCAACATTTGTTGTAGGCCACACAAAACAAATTTTCAGTACACACACTGTATTTAGGACCTAGATGGTTATTGTAGAAAACTTAAAATTTGCTTTTTTAGATTACTTTTGAACTAAACTAGTTTACAAATTAGACAAATAAATATTACATCATCAAAAGGTATACAGCATTATTTAGGGCTTTACTCTAATGTTACCATAGCTACGCAGATGACACACAGATATATATTAGAATGTCACCAGAAGACCAAGGGTCTGTACAGTCTCCTGGCAAATGCATGGAGGAAATTAATGACTGGATGTGCCACAATTTTCTGCAGTTGAACAAAAACAAAACGGAGGTAATTGTCTTTGGAGCTAAAGAGAAAAGATTGAAGGTCACCACAGGGCTTCAGTCCATACACCTAAAAACCACCAACCACGTCAGAAATCTGGGTATAGTGATGGACTCAGACCTAAACTTTGAAAAACACATTAAGGCAATCACAAAATCAGCCTACCATCACCTTAAGAATATCTCAAGGATCAAATATCTGATGTCTCAGCAGGACCTGGAAAAACAAGTTCATGCATTCATCTTTAGTCGGCTTGATTATTGTAACAGCGTCTTTACAGGTCTACCTAAAAAATCAATTAGGAAACTGCAGCTCATCCAGAACTCTGCTGCTCGAGTTCTCACTAAGACCAAAAAAGTGGACCACATCAGTCCAGCTCTGAGGTCTTTACACTGGCTGCCTTTCTGTCAGAGGATAGACTTCAAAGTTCTGCTGCTGGTCTATAAAGCTCAGAATGGTTTAGGACCAAAATACATCAGTGATCTCCTGACCCAGTATGAACCTACTCGACCCCTCAGGTCATCTGGATCCGCTCTTTTATCAGTTCCCAGAGTCAGAACCAGACATGGAGAAGCTGCGTTCAGCCTCTATGCTCCACATGTCTGGAACAAACTCCCAGAACGCCTCAGATCAGCTGAAACACTCAGTTTATTTAAATCCCGGTTAAAGACCCACCTCTTCTTAGCTGCTTTTGATTAGATTTTTATTCTAAGTTTTAAATCTGCACGGCTTCTTTTAAGATTCTTTTAGGATTTTTTTTTTCTCATTTTAATTCATGGTTTTTATTCCTGTACTTTTGCTTTTTCTGCACCCTGCTGTAATGCTTTTAACGTTTTATGTAAAGCACTTTGAATTGTCTTGTAACATGAATTGTGCTATACAAATAAACTGGCCTTGCCTTGCCTAAAATGAACTAATGGTTCTTGTCCACTAGCACCTACAGTAGCAGCGTGGCTCGCCTCAGCTCAACTCTACACAGTTCAGGTAGTTTTCCATTACAGTTGAGTAGCAATTCTAGCAGGTGCGGTTGTCATATAGTTGGATGGCTCCAGAGTCTAAAAGGTAGAACAATGTAATATGTAGGGGACAAATACACACACACAATGCCACACTGGAGGACATGGAATCTATGTTGAACATTAAAAACTCCAAATATATCAGTCACTTTTGTGAGTTCTTACAAATGGTGGGTCAGATTATTGTAAGAGAGTCGCTCTTGTGCTGCAACCAGTGACTCCCCACCTTAGCCAATCAGTGAAAACTCTTTTAACCACATAGAGCCAAGTCAAACCACAGTGAGTAACTGGTGGAAAGGACCACAATAGACATAGCATTTCAAAGATATTACTTGAAGAACAACCTTAAGTCCCTTTGTGAAGGGGACTTACTGATACCTTTTACTCCAGTTGCTCACTGGTGATCTGTCCTCCTCTGTGTTAAGCTCCAAGATAGCGCCGCAATCTCCCAGATATGGCAGAGGTTCACCAGTAGCCATGACCGGTAGTTATTCAATATTTGAGGAATTTAAAGGCCCATCTACACTGGGATAGTCCTGAGGACCAGTTCAATTACAGGTGGAAAATTTCATCCCTTCATTTAGTTCTGATCAATTTCACATCGCACTAAATGTTTCCCGTTTAGTCGGCTTGTTCAAAATGAATGCAAGCAATTGATAAGCCTCAAATGTATGCAGATTTGGGGTTGTGTTTTTAATTTTCTAGGTTAATTGCTGCCCAGAAACAGTATGAGCAGCAGGTTGAGACACCAAACTATCCAGCATTTTGCTCGGTACATGAAACTAAGGAACTAGGTTCATGTCTCTGTTTGTTTCGCTGCATAGTTTACATTTCCCACTATATGAGAACCACAACAGGTTACATTTGCAAGCAAACCAGGGCCCACTATATCCGGGTACCCGTAATTTAAATGAGCTTTGACATCAGCTCAAACAAAGTGGTCTGTCTCACAAAACAAACTTTGATCTGTTTAGAGTGAAAGTGCCCTATGTGTCTTGGTGTCTTCACACGTAAGGGTGTGGTAAAAGGCAAATGGAGGGACAAAAAATGGTGATTCTGAGTTTTGCCAAAAAATATCGGCAAAGTTTTGTCTCTTTCTCCAGAACCTTTTACAGTGTACTGTTCTGTCTCGTGAGCTGGATGTACAGTCGTGGCCAAAAGTTTTGAGAATTACATAAATATTGGAAATTGGAAAAGTTGCTACTTAAGTTTTTATAATAGCAATTTGCATATACTCCACAATGTTATGAACAGTGATCAGATGAATTGCATAGTCTTTCTTTGGGTTAGAATGGCAGGGTGATGCTTGAAATCATTGTTCTTTCATTGCTAACCATGGTGACCTGAAAAGAAACGCGTGCAGCCATCATTGCGTTGCATAAAAATGGCTTCACAGGCAAGGATATTGTGGCTACTAAAATTGCACCTAAATCAACAATTTATAGGATTATCAAGAACTTCAAGGAAAGAGGTTAAATTCTTGTTAAGAAGGCTTCAGGGCATTCAAGAAAGTCCAGCAAGCGCCAGGATCGTCTCCTAAAGAGGATTCAGCTGCGGGATCGGAGTGCCACCAGTGCAGAGCTTGCTCAGGAATGGCAGCATGCAAGTGAGAGTGCATCTGCACGCACAGTGAGGCGAAGACTTTTGGAAGATGGCCTGGTGTCAAGGAGGGCAGCAAAGAAGCCACTTCTCTCCAAAAAAAACATCAGGGACAGATTGATCTTCTGCAGAAAGTATGGTGAATGGACTGCTGAGGACTGGGGCAAAGTCATATTCTCTGATGAAGCCTCTTTCCGATTGTTTGGGGCATCTGGAAAAAGGGTTGTCCGGAGAAGAAAAGGTGAGCACTACCATCGGTCCTGTGTCATTCCAACAGTAAAGCATCCTGAGACCATTCATGTGTGGGGTTGCTTCTCATCCAAGGAAATGGGCTCACATACAATTTTGCCCAAAAACACAGCCATGGATAAAAAATGATACCAAAACACCCTCCAACAGCAACTTCTTCCAACAATCCAACAATAGTTTGGTGAAGAACAATGCATTTTCCAGTACAATGGAGCACCGTGCCATAAGGCAAAAGTGATAACTAAGTGGCTCGGGGGACCAAAACGTTGACATTTTGGGTCCATGGCCTGGAAACTCCCCAGATCTTAATCCCATTGAGAATTTGTGGTCAATCCTCAAGAGGGGGGTGGACAAACAAAACCCCACTAATTCTGACAAACTCCAAGAAGTCATTATGAAAGAATGAGTTGCTATCAGTCAGGATTTGGCCCAGAAGTTGATTTAGAGCATGCCCAGTCGAATTCCAGAGGTCCCGAAAAAGAAGGGCCAACACTGCAAATACTGACTCTTTGCATAAATGTCATGTAATTGTCAATAAAAGCCTTTGAAACATATAAAGTGCTTGTAATTATATTTCATTACATCACAGAAACAACTGAAACAAAGATCTAAAAGTAGTTTTCCAGCAAACTTTGTGAAAACTAATATTTGGGTCATTCTCAAAACTTTTGGCCACAACTGTGTTGTTACTCACCTACTTTTCATACAATAAACTTTTCCTTTAACACTAGAACTATCTCTCAAGTAACTTTTGAAGTTATCAACCTTGTACTCTTTGATCATTCTCAAAACATGATTTGTAAAGAAAATGCAGTTTTGTTCAAAGAAATACCAGTCACCTGACATTAGAACTGTGTGTGACTCTAGCATATTATACTGTAAATGTATATCATGTCAAACTGTCCTCCAAGAGAACCACTGTCAATATAATGTTTATTAAGGATAATGGATCTGTTGTAGGATGATGAAAAGAGACGGCACACCTGTTTAGTTTTTTTTCTCTAAAACCAGATACCATTTTTATTCAAAGTTATTCTGCTCCTGAGACATCTACTTGATTAGATGTCACCAATTAGCACACACAAGACACAGTGTAATACCAGAGCTGTCAAACATTCATTGAAAAGCTAGCACACAGTTTAAATTGTCCTACCCTAAAAAAGAAATTTATTTCTCAGATTTCAGCTCAGATATTCATGATCCTACCAGTTTTCCGAGCTTATTCTGTCTCTTGGGTTAACATGCAGCTACTCCTTCAGGGATATTGGACAATTTCTGTTCATAATGTTTGAAACCAGGAGTTTTGATGCAGCTTAGGGCAAGACTAAATGGGTAAAGATATTTCTTCTTCTTCTTGTTCTTCTTGTTGTTCTTGTTCCTCTTCTTGTTCTTCTTCTTCAATTTTAAAAGATACTGAGAAATGTTTTTATTTTGAGAATGTTTATTCAGTGTGGGGTGGGATGGTGGCGGGGGGGAGGGGGAATCAATAAAAAAAAGGTATCACAAAATAATGGTGCCATACATTTTTTTAAAATTGATACTAATATTTTTAAGTTGATCAGAATGTCTGGGATATATACAAGATTGATCTCTCTGGGGGGCAGCTGTTAAATGCTATCTGCATGCCAACTGATTGTTAGGGAGGCACAGAAAGAAACACTTTTCCTTGCTACTACCACAATCCTAAATGTGTGGAATTTCCTTGACACTACTGAGACATCAAACAAACCAAGAGAGTTTGGTCTGTGGCAAAAGATGAAGTATGGTGAAGGACCTGTAATGCTGTGGACCTGTTTCTACTCCAAATGCATAGGAAACCTTGTTAGAATGGGATCATGCACTCCTTAAAATGCTGCTATATTTTATTGAAAATACGCTGAACACTGAAAATGGGTTGCTACTTGGCCTTTCCAAAGGATAGAGATTCAAATATTTGACAAACCAAGACAGAGGTGGGTCACAAGGGGGGAAACAACCTTCATCAATTACCATCTAGCCCCAGACCTAAATCCTATTGAAAGCCTGTGGTGTGAGCTGAAGAGAGGAGGTCATGAGAGAGGACCAAGCACTTCAGGCAATCTAAAGAGATTACGCAAAGAGGATCGGTCAAAGATCCTTTTCTCTGTATGATCTAACCTTCTGAAATGTGACAAAAAAAGATTAGGTGCTGTCTTAATGGCAAAAGGAGGTTGGAAAAAGTTTTTTTTCAAGAAGAGTGCCAAGAAGTGTGGAGCAAATTATTCGGTAAAAACAATATTTCTTAACACAATCTTCCCCCTCTTAATGAAATTAATGTATTGATGTTAAATTTAGGATTTTTCTACATCTTTCAAAGTGAGTTCACAACAAAATAAATGTATTTCAAAATGTTTCACTCATATTTATCCAGCCTGACAATAGGTGTGGAGGGTGCTGACCATTTCAAATATGGGCAATGAGAACAGTTAAAATACTTTTTAAAACTGAAAGCTGTAGCACACAGACTGTGCAAGTATCACAGGTCAATGAGTCAACCTGATTCTACTTACACATCAGAGAAATATGATATAATTTCCTTTCCCAAAGTCTGATTAATTCAGTTTTGTCACACCTCCAGTTTCCTGCGTTACTCATTCCTCCACGCACTGAATGAGACCACACCATCTGTTACATGATGCTACCTCAGTGTCTGCATACAACAGTGACATGCTCTTTGTCATCTATTGGAGGAGAGACTCTGTGGGTTTGTAAATGCTGCCTGTCCGCCCAGATACAGGCCACCTTTTAGAATTCCTCAGCTGAAGAGCATGTCTGTTAACTGGTGTTGATGTTGGCCCATATTTGCCGGCGCTGTCACTTCAGACAGCCTTTCATGTCAAATTCATTACACCTCTGAGGGCAGTTCTGCGTCACGACTTCTCAGAGGTGAGGCACTAAAGGAGGAGAGCTCTAAAAGTGCAACCCAAAGTGAGTCTTGCAATCACCATATATTTACGTCATAAATGATTCCCTCAAAGTTGGGAAAGGTCTGCATAAGGAGTGCCTTGTGTACATACACGGAATAAAGTCTGAAGTTAGATCAGACTGAACATATTTTGTTTTAGATGAGTTGGAGTAACCAAAATTATTTCTATTTGCTAAATGTCACAATATTGAGAGAAAGAATTTGTCACAGATTTATTTATTAATGTCTTCAAATCAGTTGACCATGTTAATATGCTGGCCAAGCTAGTAAGACTGTCATTATCCATAGTGAAAAGTGTCCTGTACCTACATGGGCTGAAAGGCCACTCAGCGATAAGGAAGCCATTACTCCAAAAGAAATATTTAAAAAAGCCAAATTACAGTTTGCAAATGCACACAGGGACAAAGACTTTCATTTTTGGAGACATTTCCATTTAGGCAATTATGACCATCACTACACTGAAATTCAAATATAATTTGTAATGGTACCAAATACTGAGAAAATGTATGCAAACTTCTAAAATTGGAGACATTTATGAACAAATCTCTGACGCATTCTTTCTCTTGTTATTGTGGCTTTTAGCAAATAGGAATAATTATTTCTATTTCTATAAAACTGTAGGCATATTAATCAGTGGAGCTGGTTTATGCATGTGATCAGGATGCCTCTTGGATGCCTACCCATTGGAGGTTTTCTGGAAAGGTAATGCTGGGAGGCGATCTCAGGGCAAACCCAGAACTTACCGAGGGATCGCTCCAGTGAGAGGAATGACCTGATTTATATAAACAGAAGATGATGGATGGATGGATGGATGGATGGATTGATGGATGGATGGACGGATGGATGGACGGACGGACGGACGGACGGACGGATAGATTATCAAATGCAAATGTAACAGCAGTTCGATGGTATATAATAAAATCTCAAAAGCAGTGAACAACTTTGAGATTTTAGATTGGAGCTCTTTCAACACAGCAGAAATCCATATTTGTCTCTGTATAGCTAGTTGCTATTGAAGAAATATCTGTTTCATCATTCATCTTAATAGACCATGAGATTTAGCTACTGCTGGTAAAATATGGACCGTTCATAACCTCATAATAGAACTAAACTTCAGAAAATCAGCTGTCACATCAGCTATTTACTGGAGTCCTAAAAACATACAAGTGTAGATGGTGGTAATGCTTTGTAGCCTTTGGGTGGATGTTTGTGCCAAAGCTTTAACTAGAGATTCTGACATCTGAAGTCACTTGACATCTTTTTATATTAAATAAAAGTGACAAAGAAGTGTTTAAGGATTCCTCTTCAGTGTTACTCTACAGTACTCATTATATTCAATTTAGGTGGAGAGAATGCTGAAAACATGGCATCTATTTGCATATAAAAACAAGATGATTTTTTTCCCCCAATTTAATATTCTCTCGGTGCTGTTCAAGCCTCACCAGTTTTGACTCATTTGCATAACAAGTTTGTGCTTCTAGATTTCCAAGGTTCTGAGAGCAATCAGAATAATTTGGAGTAATTTCCATTCTCAGTTTGCAAATTCTCAAACACTTATGTAGGTATATGCCTTATGTCTTCAAATGACAGCACTTCAGCGTTATCACCATCTGAAAGAGAACACAGTAGATAAGCAGACAATGATCATTGTGAAAATGCAGCTGAAGCATGTGTTTGTGTTCTGTGAAAATTTTTTGAGTGGTGATATTTGCCTCTAAGATCTATTGTCAAAGTTTAGAGAAGGAAAAATAGGTGACTCTGAGTCATTGATCATTTTCTTTTGTTAAATTGAAATGAGGTTCCTGAAATACCCCTCTAGCCAGAATTCTGTTTTGCCTAATTATATTTCAAAGAACACCATGGCTATACATTGTATTTTAAAAACAATCCAGTTCTAGACTTGCAGGGAAAGGTTTGTTAACATTAGCAGTCAACAGTACTCCACATCCGCCATTGATTCAACAACTGGAAACTTTTTTGCCTCCCGTCATATCTTCTTTTGCTTCACCTGTCATAAAATACTTAAGTTGAGGCAGATGCTGAAGGCTACAAGTGTTGGTAAAGCTTCTGCAAACTAAATGAAACACCTGCAAGAGTTAGGCAAACCCTATCTGATGCTATTGCATTATACATAGTGGCATGGAAATAGATTCATTATGAATCTACGCATGGAAAGCGTGCCCCTATTCACCTACTTCTGTGTGTAAATGTGGCACTGGTGCAATTTGTGATCCTACAAAACGACAGAGTTTGATTATGGATGGCATGAACTTTCTGGCAAAGCAATTTTGTTTATGCAAATTTTAAGACTGTGGTAAAGCTTGAATGACTTGAATCCCTAAATTAGCACCTGGTGGATGTAAACACAGTAATCTTTTCACCTGCTCCTGTTGTATTTAAGGAAAGTTGCTTTCAGTGCATCAAATTAAGAAAATGGAAAAATTCAAATAAAGCATCCAGCGGGATTTAAAAAGGTCTGGACTCTCTATTTGCTGGTAATGAGGCGTTATTTACTGACAGCAAAAAAAGCTCGTCTTAAATTTGCTTCTCAATCTTAAGTAGAGGTGTTAGGCAACAATGGAAATAAGAGAGAGTGTGTGAATGAACAAATAGCTTAGTTAAGTCTTTTTTGGCTGTATATTAGGATTCAAGCCTTTTTCTATTCTTGTAGGATGTGCCTTGGCTAAATGAATTAGAGATAAAAAGGCTACAGTTTCCCCAAAGACCACTGCAGTAAGGGGCTCTGAAATGCTTAGGATAAAAAATGATCTTTGTATTCCATATTTTAAATCGCTAATAAAAGTCAAAATAAAATTCACTCTGGCTGAATCAATTGGTTGGGAGACTACATATTAGAATACCAGTAATGATGGATGTACTCTGAGACCCCTACCACCTATGGAAAGGTGAAAATGTTTAAGTCCAAATCTCCACCTGAGGAAGTCAGCTGATTTACATTACAGAGTGATCTGACAGTAAGAGGTGCAGGCGGAGGGGAAAAAGTTTTATGCTGAAGAAAGGAAGATCAGACTACCAAAAAAGACAAAAAACAAAAGGAGAGGAAGGAAAAGTTCCTATCCACATGTTGGAAGCAAATTAAATGACCATCCATCAATACATCCAAAAGTTTCTTCTACCTTTGGTCAGAGTTAGAGCAGACGGATGAGTTGCAGCTGATATGGAGGACTGATGCAACCAGTCGCCTAAAACAACATAGCTTCTTGTTGCGGCACAAAGGTTTTTCTGCTGAAAAAAGTAGCTATCACCCATTTTCCCATAAATGATTGATAGCTGCGAATAAAAGCTTGTTCCCCCAAATATTTGAATATTTTCAGTTCGAGTTAATCTAACTAGTTGTTGGTTTTCTACATTCTCTGAGTATTTCTTCACTTTTCAACAAACTCAGTGCAATATAAACTCTGTCTAATAAAGGTAAGGGAACTATTACTGATAACAACTTCACACAACCTTACATTAAACAAATCGAGATGAAGATTATCCAACTGGGAGCAGCTAATTGGCAACTTAAAAGCTCAAATAATACCTAAACTACTGTCGTAGCCAAAAGTTTTGAGAATGAAACAAATATTAGTTTTCACAAAGTTTGCTACAAAACTACTTTTAGATCTTTGTTTCAGTTGTTTCTGTGATGTACTGAAATATAATTACAAGCACTTTATATGTTTCAAAGGCTTTTATTGACAATTACATGACATTTATGCAAAGAGTCAGTATTTGCAGTGTTGGCCCTTCTTTTTCAGGACCTCTGGAATTCGACTGGGCATGCTCTAAATCAACTTCTGGACCAAATCCTGACTGATAGCAACCCATTCTTTCATAATCACTTCTTGGAGTTTGTCAGAATTAGTGGGTTTTTGTTTGTCCACCCGCCTCTTGAGGACTGACCACAAGTTCACAATGGGATTAAGATCTGGGGAGTTTCCAGGCCATGGACCCAAAATGTCAACGTTTTGGTCCCTGAGCCCCTTAGTTATCACTTTTGCCTTATGGCTCGGTGCTCCATCGTGCTGCAAAATGCATTGTTCTTCACCAAACTGTTGTTGGATTGTTGGAAGAAGTTGCTGTTGGAGGGGGTTTTGGTATCATTCTTTATTCATGGCTGTGTTTTTGGGCAAAATTGTACGTGAGCCCACTACCTTGGATGAGAAGCAACCCCACAAATGAATGGTCTCAGGATGCTTTACTGTTGCATCACCACCCACAACTCTGGGTGATATGAGTGATGGCAAAATGTAATTTTCCTTTGGAATAAGCACATAATTTTTGAATTGAACTAAACTGAATGCACCCCAGTAAGTTTATGCACTTAAAGTATATGTTAGTCATATATTTTGAAAAACCTGATTTTCACCTAACTTGTTCACAAAAACTTTTACAATTTAAAAAACACTGATTTAAGCAGAGAAGATCTGGGTGAAAACATTCTAAATCTGATTTATAGTTCCACTGGGAACGATTTATTAAACCACCAATGGTATATTGTGTGCTTTGTGCACAAACTTTTTCCAGCAAAAAGACTGTGCATAGCTTCTTCCTTCATGCCACTTACATTTGATAAATTCACAGTTGCATAATAAATGGAATCAATTCCAGCTAAGGCATTAAATCAGTTGTAATTAAACTATTGATTGAATGTTCTGATGTAGGTAATTGATTATGTTGTCCATTAATTCTGTCCAAAATCTTAAACAAAGCGGCGAGATTCAGTGGTTGCTGCCATCCTTGAGGGAAAGCGATTCGTCTAGTAGGATCCAATGTGAAACAGGTTTAATGTGGGTACATCAATGTCACTCAAGTTATCACTCAGTAGCTCTGTGGATTACGGTGTCTCATTTAATTTCTAGGATAACTATATATAAGGGAAACAAAAAGTGATGTGTCAGTGTTTCATATGCCAGAAATCTAACTGTTGCATGCAGATATTAAGCAGTTATTAGTCAGCAGTGTCTAACTTGCAGCTTGTTGACATTATAACAGGGAGAAAGGGCAGAATATAATGTATAGCTTGGTCAGAAAAGTCTGCAGTAATGGGCACATGTATGGGCGGAATTTTGTCCCATCAGAATCAGAATTTGAATAACTTCTGTTCTAATTTGCCTCACTCAGGTTAAATCTGAAATGCATAACTTGAATAAATGCTTTAAAAACTGAATCTGAATTTGCATGATTTGAAGTCAACTGTGTTTGTTTGGAAATTATTGTCAGTAAATTGAAATTTAATTTTATATTTTGAAAATACAAGGGCTGCACAGTGGTAGCACTGTTGCCTTGCAAGAAGGTCCTGGGTTCGAATCCCGGCCTAGGGTCTTTCTGCATGGAGTTTGCATGTTCTCTCTGTGCATGCATGGGTACTCTCTAGTTATTTTTTTTGTCAAAACCATTTCATTGTAGCTCTGGCTGTATGTTTAGTGTTGTTCTGCTAAAAGGTGACCCTCAAGTCTTTTAAAGTCTCAAATAGGTCTTGTCCTGTATTTAGCTGCATTGACCTTCATATTCACTCTGATCAGCTTCCTCAAGTCTCTGTGAGTACGCCCCTGGAGGTCGGGTGGACGACCGGGAGGATGACTCCTGAGGAGGCAGATATCCGGTAGATGGTCCGGATGGCGTCCCCTGACTGGACGGCGTTCGGGTGGATGGACGGCCCAGATGGCGGCCTCTGGCTGGACGGGAGTCGGGCGGACGGACCAGGTGGCTTCCTCTGGCTGGACAGAGGTCGGGGGGACCGCCCGGTGGTCCTGCCCTGAGGATCAAACAGCGGCTGAGGAGCTTGGCTGGTTGTCGGCGGCGGTAACTAAAAGGATTGAGCTGAATCTGGAGGCGTGCCTGAATCTGGAGGCTGGCGTCGGGTCCCTCCTGATCATCACTGGGGACTCCGGCGACACATAGGGAAACATCCGTAGCTTGAGGGCTGCTGCTGTGACTCCCAGAAAGACAGCTACCACTACAGACACTGGCAACAAGTGTGCTGGAAGCAGAGGTAGTTTGTTTTCAACCCCCTCTAGGAGCTCTGGAGCCAGCGGAAGGTCATCCCTGACCTCCTCCGAGAGCTCTGGTGCTGAAACCCGAAGTCCCAGGAGAGGTGCAGGCATAGAAGCCCGGAAGCGAGGTGCGGGCATAAGAGCTCGGAGGAGAGGTGCGGGCGTAGGAGTCCGGAGGAGAGGCTGACTGACTGGATCGCAGACTGAGGCAGGCTGAATGACTGTCGTAGACTAAGGCAGGCCACAACGGGCTGACGGGAGAAACTGGCCTCGATGGGCTGACGAGGGAAGCTTGCCTAGACAGGCTGTCGAGAGCCGAAGGACTGGGAGGAGCCCGTGCGCTGATCGCGGGAGGACCGGGGACGAGCAGACAATTGGCACTTCGACCCCGGAAGCGGCCCTACCTCGACGGCGTAGCTGCGTGCGGTGGGACGGTAGAGCTGCTGCGTTTGTCGGCGGAGGATCGCTCTCAGCCGGAGAGACCACGCTGGCAGTCCAGAAACAGTCCCGGTGTGGCGGGGCCTCCGCCTGCTGCCAGATGGCGGAGACTGACAGGGTGGACCAATGATCTCATCCCACGCTTCCTGGCGAACCCTCTCCGCCTCGTTCCGCAGCATGGAGAGATCCCATAGATCACATTCCAGAACTGAGGAAGAACTTTGAGGATCTCCTCAGCCCCGGTGATGCGAAGTGGAGGATGAGGGGAGACCAAGATTCTGGATAGGTTGGCCCAGACATCCTGATGAAGGCCGGCAAGTGCTGGGTCCATTTTTAGGGCTGGACTATTCTGTCATGGAATTATGCGTTGTGATGCATGGATCCAGAGGCGGAGTGGCAATCGAGAAGGCTGAAGGATTTACACAGTGGATCACATTTTAAGCAGCAGCGAGGCAAACACGACCAGCCTGACTCTGAGCTTATCAAACTCATTGACGTTGTTAAATTCACCATGAATAGCGACCATATACTCCCAATTAAGCTGTCTAAAATGTCCAACCAGTATTTATATGAAATGTTCACTCTCTATATCTTAGTCATGGTCTTATCTTGCAGAACAATTATTATTAATAAAACTATTTGATTTGTTTGTTTGTTCTTGAATTTCCCCTTGGGGATCAATAAAGTATCTATCTATCGATCGATCGATCGATCGATCTATCTATCTATCTATCTATCTATCTATCTATCTATCTATCTATCTATCTATCTATCTATCTATCTATCTATCTATCTATCTATCTATCTATCTATCTATCTATCTATCTATCTATCTATCTATCTATCTATCTATCTATCTATCTATCTATCTATCTGATGTAGAATGGAGCAAAGCCTCTTGGGAATGGGGAATGCGTTTATCCAATGAACCGATTGCAGGTCAAGTCTGAACGTCTCAGACAGCTAGTTGCACCAAGTTCGAGGAACACTAAGTACATTGTTTGGTACTGGACTGCGTGGTTTTTTTGCTAACGTTTTAACGTTTTACCCATGGACGGCAAGAAGGGAAAGCAGAAAGGAGGGGCCGAAAAGGCCAGAATTAAGAAGAAGCGGATGCTGAAGGAGGATGCATAAAAGTGCTCGAAAATTACGGATTTATTCCGAAATCAGGCATCAACGAGTGCTGCAGGTGAATTGACGTTATTGCTAGCTAGGCGTGAACTAGCACAAGCTAGTCAAATGTTGGTATGGTCATGACTTAGTCTGCCAATGCTACTATATTTCAGACGAATTAATGACTTTGCCATAATAATATCTGAGTGGCTCTTGAATTCGACCATTTAGTTGTCAGTGACTAGTAAGTGTTCAGTTTTCTTTATAGCCTTGTTGCTACTAATGAATAGGCTAGAAGCTGTTTGACCAATAGCCTTCACTAGCAGAAGTTAAGTAATGTTACCAGATGCAAGCGAGCAGGGTTCACGTTGTAGACTCACTTTCCAGTAAATAATCGTTTCCAGTAAAATAATTACAGTAAATAATCATTTCCCAAAATGTATTTAACCTGTTCTTTCCAAATTGAGGTGTTTATGTCATTGTGTGGATGTCGATTGTATTATAGCCCTGTGAGTGAGACTGTTTCACCGTGATTTGGTTGAATGCACTGCACAGAATGATCGTGGAGACAAGGGTCGGCTCTACGGGTGGGCAGAGCCACCCAAACAGAGTGCCTTCCCACCCAATAAAAAAAAGGAAACGTGACGTAGCTTAGTCTTCCAATTAAATGGTATAAAACATAGCAGGACATATCTACACTTTTGATTGGACTTGCTGAAGATATATATATATATATATATAGCTAAAGCCTAATACTGAGTATAATATAATATAACTTACTTAGAATATCATATAGCCTAAGCCTAATATAGAATAGAGTGTAGCTATTATATATAGCCTAATGTTATTTAACAATATATTATATAGTTAAAGCCTAAGACTGAATATAATATAACTACAATATAACTTACATAGAATATCATATAGCCTAAGCCTAATATAGAATAGAGTGTAACTATTATATATAGCCTAATGTTATTTAACAATATATTATATAGCTGAAACCTAATACTGAATATAACTATAATATAACTTATATAGAATTTCATATAGCCTAAGCTTAATATAGAATAGAGTGTAACTATAATGTATAACCTAATGTTATTAACAACATATTATATGAATATGATGTAACTATAATGTAATATATAACATGATATAACAATATTATAATACCTAATATATTTACTGACCCATAATATATATTTATACAGACAGACCTACAATTTATTGTCAATGTTGTGCATTTGTCTAGAGTCATCTAATGGTCAGGGTTCATATACCCGGTAAGTCCTTCCGAAATGCGTAGTCACAAAGAAACACAACATATTCTTGGTCTTTATCCAGTGGGCTGGAGGGTGGCGGTCAGAATTGTCCCTGTGGATTTTGGTACCCTACTCCGCCCCTGCATGGACCCAAACACAGACTGATGCTGATGATGATCAAGGCAAGCACGAACGGAGGGAGACAGCAAGATGAAGTCGTCAATAATGATCCGGCGCTGAGTGAGGGGAAGTGACAGGTTATAAACACCGGAGGTAAGAAGGATCAGGTGTGGTTGATTGGAAACACAGGTGATGACAATGATTAGGAGAGGGAGTAAACAGGGCAGCACGATAGGGGAATGTTGAAGGGGTGGGGGTTATTTGATTGTGTGTGTTTTTAATTTACTAGATTTTAATTTTGTGTGATGACTTTAAATATTGTTGTTATTTTGTATAGCGCTTTGAGCTTCCAGTGGCATGAAAAGTGCTATATTAAATAATGATTGCTTTGATTTGATACAGATAATGAAAACCCAAAATTTGAACTCACAGAAGATTAGAATATTTTGAAAAGGTATATGTTGGGAACTCATGGTGGCACACCCTAATAAGCTATTTAGCTCAAAACACCTGCAAAAGGAGTCTCAACTGAGTATTGTGAGCATTGAAATGAACATACTTTTCAGAAGCTACTATTTAATATCATTTTTCATTGGTATTATGCAATATTCTAATTTTCTGAGATACAGAATATCTGTGACCCACAATCATCATAATTACAGGAAATAAAAGATTGAAATATCTCACTCTATGTGTAATGAATCTATACATGTAAATTATCTGAAATGAGCAACAAAAAAATTTTATACTACTGTATACTTTTCACGATATTTTTTTTTTCTCAGATGTACCTGTAAATATCTCTTATGAACAGTCTCTCCAATTTAAAATGGCTATTTCTTTCTCACAAAAGACATTCTGCAATTGTTTGTGTGGACGAGGCCAAAAAAGCCTGATTGGGCTAAACCTTGTGCAGCTGCATTCACAATGAAAGCTATGCTAAAAATTACACATCTGTTGATTCAAAAAGCGTACACAATGCCAGCTTTCATTTTGAACCTTCAGAGGGAAAACAGTTAAGATTTGCAGCACATGTTTTGTTTTTAGAAACCCTCTGGATCTTTCTTTCCCACTCTCTGTCGTGTGATTTTCAAAATCTTCCAGTGCTTTGAATACAGTTTAGATCTTATTATGGAAATATTACTGCTCAGATATGCATGCTGCCTCTGCTTTTCAACAACCTACATGACATTCCTTTGCAAAAACACTGGAGCTGAATAATTAAAGAGCACTTTTTGTGTTAATGCATTTAATTATCATGTTGTCATGATGACATAAATAATTCATTTTTTTCATTATCAAAACAATCTACAATTCAGATCTATTCGTTTCCTTTTTTCAATACCTCCCATTTCTCCAGAGAAGTTTCTCCAGACTGAGGGGAAAAAAAACTCGTAAATGACTACATGCACCAGGTGATTCATCCCTAAAGCCTCATATTCCTAGAAGTTTCATAAAAGTACCTACCATGTACATCTGATTGCTTCTTGGAACTCCTGCAAAAGAAAATAAAAAAGAGATTACATTGAGGCTGTTACATAATGTAGTTTCCTTGTTCCCTCGCTGACAGCAGGACTCAGAGCATATAAATGTTTAACGTAAGCCATGAAAAAACCATTTTTCCTCGCTAATTAGGATGCCACCTCGGTGGCACTTTCCTCGCCTTTTTGTCTCTGTCTCTGCACATTTCTCCCATACAATCTGGTCAGTCAGGATGACAGCAGAGAGGATGCAGAGATAAAAGCACCATTAATTAGGTTAAAAAATGTTAGTAACATTTAATCTCTCCTAAAAATCCATCACACACTGAGAAGCAATGAACAGAAACAATAAATAAATTAATGTTTGACACTTCATAAAATGGAAGGAAGGAAGGAAGGAAGGAAGGAAGGAAGGAAGGAAGGAAGGAAGGAAGGAAGGAAGGAAGGAAGGAAGGAAGGAAGGAAGGAAGGAAGGAAGGAAGTGAATAAGCAACACAAAGTAGCCCATAGTTGTGAAGTCAAACGGAAACCATAGGTATGGTATTCACTTTATTTCATTACAAATAAGTCTCAACAGTCTAGCACTCATTTGTTTTCAGCCCCCTTTAATTTGATAGCCCTAAATTAAATCCAGTGCAGCCATTTACCTTCAGGCAGTAGTCGAGTTGAGGGGGAGCGAAGGGGGACGCCGCTCCCCTTAGAAAGAAATCCGACATATAACATTCCACTAGTAAAGGTCCCATCCTCCATCTCCATCCCTTCCATTTTACAGTAAATATTCTATGGAAACATAAATCACGTCGGTTAAACTCTGCCAACCCATTGGTCTAAAACGGGTACGTAGCAGCCGTATCACTCCTTTCTCACTACGGCGAAAACAAACTAGTCCCGAATTAAAACATTGACAATAAAAAGAACTGCGCTATTACAGAAGGAGAACTTTTACTTTTGAACTAAGTGCGAACTTATTTATTTTATGAAGTAAACAGTGTGTAGTTTGCCAGAGGTCGGAATGAGATTCATTTTAGACAGACATTTTCGGGGTTCACCTTATGGCCTAGAGAGCGACCAAAGCTGCATTACAGAAGTGCAAACATGCCCAAACGAGCGGCTGGGCAGTGGGATGTCCGGGATTTTTTTAGAAAGAAAAAAATGACAGGTGAGCTATTAATCTCAATAATTAACCTAGCCTGCTTTTTGTTATCTAAAGAACACCCGACTCGCCACAGGTGTACGCACAGATCCCAGGATGCTACCCTTCAAACTAGCTAAGCTGAACGGGCGACCCCCCACATCTCTCTTCTTAATTAGCTTGCTAAAATACATGACTTGTCATTCAGTCAAGACACGCATGCGGCTTGCGGAATCTGCACTAGATGTCGACTCTTTTTACACATCCAGCCATAATTGGCCTGAGAAAAATTATCACCTTGTCAGAGCTCATTTGACAGTGCCGATATTTAGCCATAATCAGGACGAATGTGAACAAGGGCAAGAAAAACTGTAGAAAAAAAACATGAAACGAAAGTTTTTGGAAACTGCTATGAGCATGTGGATTAAGTGAGGGTTGTAATGAATAAAATAGAAATTACTCGTTTTGTTTGGTCTTTCATGTTAAATGAATCCAATACTTTGTTTTGTATAGGCCTAGTTTGCACGAAAAAACTTCTTCTGCACTGCAATTATTTGCTAAGGCTTCTTTGCAAGGTGCTGGTATCGGCTTTGCTTCACAGATATATAAAGCCTCCATTTCACCCGATCTTGTTTAATTCTAATGCAGGCTATTCAGTTGTAGTCCCCTAACATTCCGGCCAATTCGCCGATACAAAATGCTCTATAAATACCACCTTTTTTTTAATTAAAATCCAGATTTTTTTAATAGGCGAAAAAAATGACCCCTAACCCTAACCCCCCCTGAAATTTTTTTACAACTCGACTACTGCCTTCAGGAGTCATATTAGCAGGATTGGAGTACTCAAGTCCTGGACCCTGACTCAAGTCCTGACTCGAGTCATGCTTAAGGGACTTGTTACTTGACTCGAGCAGTACGCCAAAGACTTGCACTTGGACTCAGACTTGCAACGTTAGGACTTGAACTTGGACTTGAACTTGGACTTATACTCCAACATCATAACTTGTTTTTTATAGCAGTGATTCTTATTTTTTACACTGAGTAGAAATGTTGTTTTTACCTTTTTTGCTACTCTGTGTAAAAAAAAAAGATTCACTGATATAAATAGAAAGTAACACAGAATGAACATAAAATTATAAATGTCTATTGTTGGGATTAGCATGTAGCCGATGCAAATGTTAGCTTGTTACATTAGGTCAGATTACTTGACAAATTTATTAACAACTTCCCAAAGCCTTAGTAAGTGTACGGGTGACATATAGATTATTTATTGTTTTCAACTGTATTTTAAGCATGTTTTATTATTTTACACGTGCTACTGTGTTAGCTTGGTGATAACTTGACCGCATGGAGTTCATTTCTTTTGGCTAATGTAAACCATTTATGGCTGCCATTATTCTAGTCTTAAAATCTACACCCGGCCCTCTTATTTTTGGCTTGCTCTCAGGTGATAATGACTTGACTTAAACCGGAAGATTCTTTGGGGGGACTTGGACTGTAGGACCTAGCGACTTGACTTGGACTAACCCTATGTGACTTGGACTTGCGCTTTGACTCAAACACTAAAGACTCAAGTGGACTTGAGAGATAGTGACTTGACTACAGTACTGCATGTTAGCATTAAATACAGTCGCACTAAGTATAGTTTAATCACAGTATAAAGCAGCAAAGAGGCCCATGATAAGTCTAGAGGAGCTGCAGAAAACCATAGCTCGGGTGGGAGAATCTTTTGACAGGACAGCTAATTAGTCCTGCATTCAATAAATCTGCTTTTAAAGGAAGAGTGGCAAAAAGAAAACCATGGTTGAACAAAAACAAAAGAAGTCTTTTAGTCTCCTTCCATGTGAAAGAAGGTGCTCAGAACAGTTGATCATATTTTGATAGGAAGAACTTTCACCCCCTAGTGGGGGGCTAAAACCAATAAAGAGATCACTTTCAAAAATTATGTACCACTTTCACAACTGTGTGCTACAATGGATTGGTCAAGTGATACATAATATATACAGTGATGTTCAGTAAATTAAAATATTTTTAAAAAGCCCATCTGTTTTAATTCACTAAGTGAAACCCGAATACTGTATATAGATTAATTACACACAGACTTGTGTTGTCTGGCACCTTTTTCTCTGTCAATTATGAATATTTTTCCACTTACAGCTGATGGAAACATGGCATTTAAGAGTAGAATATTACATCTGACTTGTAAAATATGTTTTTTTTTTATACAGACATGTAGGCTTAAAGGTTGTTGTTCACAAAAGTTGCATTTGATCAGGCAAACAGCGAGAAACAGTCCAGGTCTAGTTTGGAGCAAAAGATAAATATGTGAAAAACAACCAATGTACACTATTAAGTAAGATGGAGAATCTATCATACGGTGGGTCTGTTTCTCTTCAAATGGTTATAGGGCGCTTGTAAGAGTGTCCTCAGCCTAGTGTGTGATGTAGTAATGCTCTTATTTCAATGAGAAGGTCAAATGTCATTGTTCAGGAAAAACATTTATACCAGGTGAGAACACTCATGCTTCAAGCTGCCCACTTCCACCAAAATCGAAAATTTTAAAGCCAAGTCTGTATAAGGTTATTTCCTGCTGTGTACAATTCAATATCTAAATGCATTATTAAACTAATGGAAACAAAACATGAAACATTTATTGATTAAAACATTTAATTTAAATAAAGTCCCGATCAAAAGTTTAAGGCCACTTGAAAAATGGCAAACAAAATCTTATTTTGCATGGTTGGATCTTAACAAGGTTACAAGTAGAGCTTCAACATACAACAAGAAGAAATGGGAGTGAGACAAAACATTTTTTGAGCATCCAATTTACTGAAAACTACACTTAAACTGAAGCAGGCTGTTTTACAGCTGATCAAAAGTTTAGGACCACACCTCCAAAAAAAAACGTAAACCCCCAGAAAACGAAGTTCCAAACATGAACTCGGTAATGAGTACCTCCACAGTTATTGTTGATCACTACAAAAATTAGTTGCGGCTTGCTTGAAATAAGCACTTCCATGAGGTGAGTGGGAACATTTCTCCAAGTGGTGAAGACGGCCGCACGAAGGGCATCTACTGTCTGGAACTGTTGTCCATTTTTGTAATCTTCCCTTGCCATCCATGCCCAAAGGGTCTCAATTGGATTTAGATAAGGGGAATACACAGGATGGTCCAAAATAGTTATTTTATTCTCCTGAAAGAAGGTCCTTGTCCTGCAGGCATTGTGTACTGTAGATTTGTCCTGTTGAAAAACCCTGTCGTTACCACACAGACTAGGGCCCTTAGTTATAACGGATGCTCTCTGCAACATCTGCACATAGCCAGCGGCTGTTTGACACCCCTGCATCTCCTAAAGCTCCATTGTTCCACTGAAGGAAAAAGCACCTCAGAAAATAATGCCGGTCCCTCCGCTGTGGTGCATAGAAAACATCTCAGGTGGGATCTACTTCTCATGCCAGTAAGGTTTTTTCAATGTCCCATGTTGGGTGCTATCTTGCAAAGTCCAAACACTCAGTTCTGTAGTGTTCAAGGAGGCAAGGTCTTTAAAGCCGTTTTTTTGTTTTGGAAGCCCTTCGGTCTCAGATCCCACATGATGCTTATGGGGCCACAGTCGGCACCATTAATGGCCTTGATTTGGATTGAGGATCGTCCAGTGTCTTGACGAACAGCCAATTGGATCCTCCGGCTCGGTGCTGGTGAAATTCTTTTGGGCCTTTCTACTTGACTTTATTGTTCCATAACCCTCAGGGTAATTTAAGAAATTCCAAATGACTGTCTCACTGCATCCCACACCAGCAGCGATGGTGTGCTGCGACAAACCCTGCTAATGCAGCTCAAAAACCGGACCATGTTGAAAAAGAGGACGTTTTTTTCCCTTTGCCATCACAACATCATAACAGTGTGACTGACAGAAAGTGTCAATGAATATAGATTTTTACACAGATTTGGACTTTTAAAGGCATGTGGTCTTAAACTTTTGATCCGCTGTAAAATAGCATGTTTCAGTTTATGTGTTGTTTTAAATAAGTTGCATGCTAAAAAAATGTTTTGTCTCACTCCCATTTCTTTGTGTTGCAAATTTAAGCACTACTTGGAACCTTTTTAAGATCCAACCATACAAAGTAGGATTTTCTTTGCCATTTTTCAGGTGGTCTTAAACTTTTAATTGGTACTGTATCTGTGCCAGATTTGCAAACTTTATGAAACCATGAAGCACATTTTGATTTATAATAGTCCTCATTTTATTTTCTGAATTATAGCAATATGTTTTTCAGTAACATTTTAGCACAGTGTTAAAAGTCCTGAGCAGTGCAATGTGCTTTCATGTCATAATAGCTCTGAAATTGTGACCATAAACCATTTACGTTTAGAAAAGATGACACTAGATGAGCCAAGATGTTGCAGAGAGATATGGCTATGAGCATGACAACAATGTGGCTTATTCTGAACAGCAAATGAGATATGTTTTACTTAAGTATGCTGTCCAACATCTCAGGAGGGCAAAAAGGGCAGAAAGAATTACACATGAAATGAAATTGAACGCCAATGTGAGAGGTGAAGCTGTTTGCAAGGTTGCTGTTCCAGCAACTTGAGTTTTAGGATTAAAATATAGTGCTTCAAAAACATAAAAGAAAAACAAAGACATCCTGCTCCATCTTGTATTTTATTTCATCAAATGACAAGAAAAAAACTTGGATATGTCACACTAAAGATGAAAGCTGAATGACTGTGAAAATTTAATGATCCACTTTCTGCTTTGAAAGTCTGCTAATGCAGGGCAGGAGCCAGTGTTTGTGCTTGTTGCTATGCTGCAGTGCCTTTTCCCCCTCTTCTTCTCAAACATTGTTGTGTCTATGCTTCATTAATCTGTACTGCACCAAAAGTACTTTCATAACGTCAGAGTTTTTATGATATTAACATGCTCTTCCATTGTTAAGTCTTAGAAAATCTAAACAATATAGTTAAAAATGCTAATTGGTTTGATACATTTAGAAATGAATGCCCCACCCCCCCAACCACACACACACACACACACACACACACACACACACACGCACACTCACACTGAACTATTATAGAAATCGAGTTAACCAAAGCATGTTGTCAGTATATCCACATGCTGTGTGTATTGGACTCTAGAGTACCATTATCTTGTAAACTGCATTTAACTGCTGCAATATGCTACTCTAAACACAAAAAAAGAGTTTAACAGTAATTCTTACATCCATATTCAGGGCAAAATAAATTAGAACTTTCTGAATTTCAGGCTTCCTTCTCATCTTGCAGCTGCCGCTACTTAGGTGAGAACTTCAGCCTGTACTCTCACCTTCAGCATTTCCCCAAAGTCCCAATCCAAATCCCAGGCTGTATAATCTCATCCCACCACTCTGATGTACTTCCATTTATCCCGAGCCTTGTGCTACTGCCAGCTCAGTCCTGTGTCGGGGAGAAGGAGAAAGAGGATTTCTTCTGCTTTTGCCTTGCCGGGGCACTTCACTGAGGTTGTAAGTCTCTATCGCCTCGGAGCTCCACCAATGCAGCTCAGTGTCACCCCTGCAGCGCAGCGAGACAAAATGGACGCTCGCCTGTTATCATGCCACTTCCAGCATGGCTTCACCTGAATGATTTGAAAGGTGGAAATAAATTCATGCACAACATCAGCAACTTGAAAATAGTTGCAGTGTTAGTGTTTTAAAAATGCTACTGCCCTCAAAAGCAGAGTATATTGCTTTTATATACTATGCTATTCACACTTACTGGCAACCATGAGAAAGGTGTGTAATAAAGTTGCATTAAATTCATAGCTTTGCTTGCATTACTATCACTTCATACATTTATGAGTGGAAAGAAATCTTGTAGTAAAGAAGCAATAGGGTTTCTTCTAAAATGACATTTACTTGCATCGTACCAATTTCTATGAAATAATAACAGATCAATTATACTTACTTTTTTAAGCTAAAAGCTGATTCTTGAAACTCTTATTTAGTAATCCATGACTTCTTTGTTTCTCGACCTATAAATATGGCATGACACAGAGGCCTATTTACTTATTCCACTGGCCGCTAGGCTGGATGACTACACAGTGGACGCCCACCTATTCATGGTTCAGTAGTCTTGCTTGCTCTACCATTACAAACAAAGCATTGTAAAATTTGCTCAACGCTACTGTAACCATAGGCTTTTTTTAGATGAGTTTAAACGTTTTTGTAATCAAACACACTTAGGTGTGTCTGGCATGAAACAAAGGACGAATATCTAGAAAAGTACATCATGCACACTGGTTAGCATGGTGGAGGATCTGCAATACTGTGGGCCTATTTCTCTTCCAAAGGCCCCATGGAACCCTGTTAAGAGTGCATGGGATTACAAACCCATTGAAAGGGTCTTTGTCAGTCAACTGAAAATGGGTTGTTGCTGGATCTTACATTAGGATAATAATCCATAAGATATGATCTAATCAACCCACAAAGGGTTAACCAAGCACAAAATCATAATTCCTCTGTTGTCATCTCAGTCCCAGACCTAAACTCTATAGAAAACCTGTGGGGTAAGCTGAAGAGAAGCGAGCAGAAGAGAGGACTCAGGAATCTGGACAAATTGGAAAAGTTGTCCTCTAACCTAGTAAAATGTAACATGATGTCCTATTGGCAAGAACATTGTTGTAAGTATGTAAGTTAAAGGGTGCCAATAGTAGGGTTGTCTTTTTTCAAAAGCAATTATTTGTATACCCCCCCTGCTGAATATATCTACTCAAATACAAACATGTTTTTTTTTTCAAATTTTCCATTGTCAGATTATTGTCATTGCAATAAAAAGATTAATTTAGTTTTAAGCATTTTACACTGCTTCTAACAGGGGAGCCAATCAATGGCACAGTATGTGAATAAGATTTACTGTAAAAATGGCAGAAGTAATTAAGTGCTTTACTTATATTTTGCTGTCTATTTAGCAAGGAAGATCTACATGAAATCCCAAACAGGCATATGTAAGACACCAACACAGTTTATATTTGTCACCGTTCTTTGACGTAAGAAAAAAGTGTTTCCAGATTGTAAAAGAGCCATAAAGGCTTGTGAAAAGGAAGGCGTCTTAAAGCTGAATGTTTTTTGCAGCTCATTCTGTGAGTAGGCAGCATGAAAAGGAAAAGCAGTTTTACCCCCTTCTGAGTAGCTACACCCTAAGAACATTTAAAAAGAACTCAATTTGCAGATCCTAAACTTCAAAAGGTTATTAGCAGTGTATGACAAAAGGCGGTGAATGTAAGTAAAAAAATTCTTTTTTTTTGCAAAGAAAAGCATTTGATGTTTTTTTATTCTTTGCTGTATAGACGAGCAATCTTTTGTAATCTCATGAGATGCAAAAGTAACTCTGAGAATTTGTTAAGCGCTAACCATGAAGAAGAGCCAAGAGACCAGCTTTGTGTTGTGGAGCATAATTTTGTTGCTTTCAACATCTTGAATAAAATCATAAAGATGGCAAACTGGTATATAGCACCCTGCAAAAGTATTCATACCTTTCACCTTCCTTACATTTTATCACCCAACAACCGCAAACAGTAATATATTGTATTGGAATTTTATGTGATAGACAAACACAAAATATGACATACAGTGAGGAACAAAAGACATCAGAGACAAAACAAGGCTGGAAAGGGCTAAGGGGGAATTGCCAAGCAGCTTGGTGAAAATAGATCAACTGTTGGAGCAAAAGTTAGAAAATGGGAGAGGCTAAAGATGACTGTCAGTCTCCATCGGACTGGGGCTCCATGAAAGATCTCACCATATGGGGTATCACTGATGATAAAGAAGGTGTGTAATCAACCCAGAACTACACGTGAGGAGCTGGTCAATGACATGAAGAGAGCTGGGACCACAGTTTCAAAAGTTACTGTTGGTAGAACACTATGCCGTCATGTTTTAAAATCATGCATTGCACCAAAGGTTCCCCTGCTCAAGTAATCACAAGTCCAAGCCTGTCTGAAGTTTGCCAATGACCACCTGGATGATCCAGAGGATGCACGGGAGAAAATCATGTGTTCAGATGAGACCAAAACAGAACTTTTTGGTCTATACTTCACTCGCTACATTTGGAGGGAAGAGAAGGATAAATTGCATCCCTAGAACACCATCCATACTGTGAAGCATGGGGGTGGAAACATCATACTTTGGGGGTGCTTTTCTGTGAAGGGGACAGGACGACTGCACTGTATTAAGGAGAGGATGAATGGGGACATGTATTATAAGATTTTGAGCAACAACCTCCTTCCTTTAGTCAGAGCATTGAAGATGGGTCGTGGCTGGGTCTTCCAACGTGACAATTACCTGAAGCACACAGCCAGGATAACCGAGGAGCATATCAATGTTCTGGAGTGGCATAGCCAGTCTCCAGACCTAAATCCAGTAGAAAATCTTTGTAGGGAGCTGAAACTCTGTGTTGCTCAGTGACAGCCATGATCTGTGTGGAGGAGTGGGCCAAAATCCCTGTTGCAGTGTGTGAAAACCTGGTCAAGAATTACAGGAAACGTTTGACCTCTGTCATTGCAAACAAAGGTTTCTGTACCATATATTAAAACTGATTTTCTGAAGCATTCAAGTACGTATGTGCAACAATAAAATACAAATACATTCTTTAAAAATCAGACAATGTGATTTTCTGAATTTAAAAAAGAAATGTTGTTTTCTCACAGTGGAAGTGCACCTACAATGTGATTTTCTAACCCCTCCATATTTTCTAAGTGTGAGAACTTGCAAAATCGCAGGGTGTTCAAATAATCATGTCCTCACTGTATTTGTGAAGTGTAACTGTGCTTAGCTTCATCGATCTTCCAATCCACTGTGGCTAAATTTCCTGTTCCTGATAAACAAATCCACCCCCTTACTATGATGCTACCATCACCTTGTTTAAGAATGGGGGTTGGGGATTGGGTGAGGCCACATTTTTACAGCCCAAGATTCTCCAACCTGAGCCGTGGATGTCTGCAGCTCCTCCAGAGTTACCATGGGCCCTTTGGCTGAATCTCTGCTCAGTTCTCTCTTCACCAGGCCTGTTTTAGTGGATCGTCATTTCTTGGTAGGCCTGCAGCTGTGGCAAACCCTTTGAGATAAATAATTAAATTAAATAATTGAGCCTTCACAATGCTGTTTATTCCCTAAAGTTTTCCAACTAACCTCTCAGGACAGCTCTATTTAATTGAGATTAATTTATACAGATTTACTAACTGGTTGCACTTGATTGTATTTGGGGGTATCAGATTTAATTGGGAAAAACATGTGCCAACCACATTCTCTGGATTTCTTTTGGAAAATTTTGAAAAACTATCAGTCATCCCCATTTCACTGTTATGTACTCATTTGTGTTTGTGTTACATAATAACCGATAACATACCCTGAAGTTTGTGGTTGTAGCAAAATGGGATACTGTAGTTTATGTCAGCCTTATTGTTTATCAAGTTGTCAACTGAATGTCTTTTAAGAGTTGTTTTCTGAAATGTTCAGCACTGTGAAAAAGGTTTAAACCACTTCTATTTTATATGTATTTGCTTTCAGTGAACCAGACTTTGTAATTCTCCAGGCTATCTAAAGATCCATCAAAATTTCCTATTTTTCATCCAGTCCTTGTACCTGACCATGACAACATAGCGAGCTGTCTACATAAAAAATGAGAATAGTAGTCTTTTGGATAAAAGACTGAAGAAAGGGTGTTAGGTGTAAAATCTACTGACAGCAGGGAATGGTATCTGAAGTCGTGACATTAGGAATAGTGAAAAAAAAAAGCAAGGACCTGCCATAGGTTCTAGACAGGCTCTAAAATGAAGTTTTTATATAGAAGTTTGCAAAGAATCACCTTTTGGTGCTAAAGTACTATTTTTTATCTCTCAGACTGTGTTATCTTCAATATTTTCCATAGACTTAGCCAATGAAAAAGGAACAAAATTGTGTTTCTGTGATGTGTTAGGAAGATGAATCCTAACCCCCAATATACACCGTGTGTCAGTGGCGCGTTATGGCCGCGGCACGTCAATCCACACCGGGAGCATTTCAGAAGAAGTGGCTGTGCTGCGGTTCGCGGACATGAAAGCACAGACTGCAAGTTCCAAGCAACCGCCCCTGCCCCTCACAGTACCTTGACCAAAGGGAACTTCAAAGCTTCAATGTAACATTGTTAAAGGTTTTTCATGTCCTTATAAAGTTTATCTCCAAAAAAGTAAAATTACACATCATTGACAACATTGTTTAAATACCTGATACAGATCTGCAAAGGGGTAATTATGTAAACAAAATATACAACATTTTTGTTTGAAATTGAATAAACTATTTTCTCTAAGTCCATATGTAATTTCAATTAACTGTAAACAATTTATTTTAATATATATCACCACAAACCTCATTACTCATAGCTGACATGACACTATATTATTTTTAAAAAAAAATTGACAACTTTTTTTTAAACTCACCATCCACTCATGTGCGTTATCTTAGGCAGGGACATGTCCTCTGCAACATTAATGATTAACAGTTTTGTCCCCAACACTTTTAAAAACCTGATTCGGAATATCTATATCCAACATCCACTTGTGCTATAATTAGCACTAACTGGTATTTAAAGGGTCTATATGCAATTTTCTGAAATTTAAACTCGCGACTGACACCTGTGGCCAAAAAAATGGAACTGCTCTTCCTTTCTGCTCGCTCTCGCAGCACACGCTCCTACGCCGGTCGCTCTCAATTTTCAATCTTTTTTGGGCAATTGTCAGGGGTTTAACTTTTTTAGTCTATTGTGGAGTTACTATTGGTGTCAAAGTTGTCCTTGGTCTCATCTGTGTATTCGCACAATCCATTAAACTGCTTGCGAGTGCTGACTAGCGGTGGTGGCAGAATGATCTGAAACATTTAACATTTAACACGTCATTTAGCTTGACGTCACATCCGCAGACAGCGCGGGAAAATCCGACCCGACAGAAAATAGAAAAAATTGGATACAGGCTTATAGGTGCACCCATTGTGAGCTGACAAGGTGTCAGTATGCTCATCAGGAGATGTTTGAGTCATAAATGGTCAAATAAAAAGGCTATTGTTACGTTTATTTTGGGGAAAAAGTTGCATATAGCCTCTTTAAAACAATCTATTCCACTATAGGCTACAGTCATTGTTTGTTTACTGCATGGATGCTCCAGCATTCTTCACAGAGGGTAATGTTACAAGGTCTAATAATAACTCACGGTCTACTGCAAACACCTTCAGGACATGAATCAAGCCTTGTGCATACATTCAAAAGTGGGTCCAGCATCAACAGGTGACTGATTAACTCATAGGCTATCTCTTTAATGAAGGTGTTCTAAAAATGCAGTGTCACTTGATGGGTGGTGTCATATATAATTTTGTGATTCTCCGCTGCCATGATAAATGCCTCATTGTCCATTCTGAAAAAAAACCAACTGATGATTTCTTCAAAAGATGCAGGGAACAAACGACTCCTTTGGTCACTAGTAATGACGTAATAGTCAAGCAATTGCAAATCGGCACATGTCTTTTATTTTGAAATATACCTATGTTAACTGTGGTGCTTGATGCATTCTGGAAGCCGGTCACGTCTGAAATAGAACCCAAGCGTACTTTTAGAGGAGCAGAGTGGCGATACGCTTCTGGGACACATCGGGTGTAAATTGGGGTCAAAGCATATGTCACAGTGTTTCTTATCTTGCCACAAATGATCCTTCCTCCAAATGTTTTCAAGTCGGGCCATACATTAAAGGTGCAATTTGTAATACGTTTATAGTGAAATAATCACACAACAGTCTAATTCGACACCAACCAGACTAGAGGCTAACGTTGAGCTAAAATGCTAACAGTGAATTAGAAAAAAATTGTCGGATCTAGAAATATATCAAGCTACTTTTTTTAGTTACCAACAACTCGATATTGCAGTGAAATGTATTAATCTACTAATCAACTTACTGTGTATGACTCGTCTTCGCTCGTCATCTTGAATCTTCTGGCACTGATCCGTAACTTGCAACCCAGTATGAAACTCACGAAGGGGAGGTGATGAATGGCTGAGAGCAGAATCTTTTGTTTTTCTACATGGACCACAGTACCTAAATCTGACCACAAGATGTTATTCTTACGTATTGCACCTTTAAACTAGAAAAGCCCTCAGAGAGAGCAGACCTCCACCAGGGCCATTCATTACCCCCATACCCATGTTATCTAATTCTAACTTTCAGTACTTTTCCAAAAAATGTCTGTTAATTAATGAGACGCATGGCTGTGTTCGTGCTGTCGCTGTGCTCTTCTACCAGAGAGGGGTGATTCGCTGTGCATATGCTCCTATGCGAGGGGAGCCACTTGTAAGCTCTCTGACACAGGAGAGGAGTGGAGTTTAGCACTGCTGCAGCAGTTTAAATTAATCAGTTGTTCCTAGTTGTTCCTGGTCCAATTGTGGACATTTCCTGAAGATTTCATCCAGATCCATCAAGATAACTTTTTGAGTTATGTTGCCAACAGACAAACAAACAAACAGGCAGACGGCCACATTTTTTACCTCCTGGCACAGGTAAAAAATGAAGAGAGCAAATATTAAACTAAATCAAATGTAACATTTAATCCATGAACTGGACCCATACCAGTTTCAAAATAGCAAATTGACTGTTGTCAGAATTATGAGTGCTCAGGCTGGCAAACATTTCATGCATTATTATGGATAACTACTTGATGCTGTCAGTGAAGCACAACACCAGTATTTGTGTAGTTGGGTAAGAAGTGGGACTGTAGCCTAAAGTCAGCCCTCTACTAGAGTCTTACTCCACCCACATTTCCCGTTTGAAAAATGCGCCAAAATGAGGCTTTGCCTGGGGAACCCGAGGGACATGCAAGGGGGGAGAGGGCTGGGCGTCAACACTTGCTTGCTATTCCAACTCGCTACAGAGGTGTGACCGAGACTCGACTGTTTTTATACTAACATCTGTAATAACAGCTTAGCCTATATTAAAATTAAAATTAAAATTCAGATTTTTAACCTGAAGAGGGTGCCACACAGTTCTCTATGGTCGAATTTTGGCAAAACATCTATATTTTAAATAAGATGCACTAAAATGTCAAAAAACTGACTACACATGTAGACAGTAGGCTACTATTAGACACTCATTTATACAGTTTATCAGCAAAAAAAAGTTGATTTGGGGGTGACTTACTCTTTACCTACTGTCGAGCGCCACAGGCCACGAATGCTTAATTTTAAATCCTACAACTCGTAAGCTACAGTGCAATAAGCCTAAATCCACAGATCCAAGACTCACGCAGTTCACGATCCTGGGTTGCTTTGGGGTCCTCAAGGACTAAATAAAGCGCTATACAAGTACAGGCCATTTAACATTTGTGTTATGTTTGGACTTTTGTTCCCATCTTGAGTGTTCATTTTGTGCTTTTGTTTTGATGTTTCTTTATTTAGATCTTGTCATTTGTAGTTCATTTCTCTGTGTTACTTTCTGCTTATCAATAGGTATTTTGAATTATTTCTTGTTCGAGTTTCTTTCTGTTTAGTGTTTTGCCTGTCTTACCTTTGGTTCCCCTTTGTTTTCTTTCTGCCACTATCTCATGTCCCAGCTGCAACTCATTTCCAATCTCCCTCTGCTGGCTCTCTCTCCCACCTGCAACCATTCTATCCTTGATTGTCTTCCCTGGTTTCTGTGCCACTCCTCACTCCTCTGCAGTATACTTAAGCTCACTGATCATCTCACTTCCCTGTCATTTCATCCCTCTTTACCCTCATCGTTATATCAGTTTGCGTACCTACCTGAGCCATATTTGCAAGTTTTTTCTTATTTTTTAAATCATTTCACTTCAATATCAGTCTGTGTTTAGGTCCTCATTCCACCACACCACGACACCTAAAAAGATTACACTGACACCTACTGATTTATTTCGCTAATGTATGTGCATGGGCTACATTTTATTCAAGCAGTTTAAGTTTCAACTATAGATGACATATCTTATTTGCAGGTTTAGAGCTAGATCCAGCCCAATCCCTGACCAGGTGAGGTCCAAAAAACAAAAACAAAAAACCCTTTTCCTCTAGGAAATATCACAGTAACAGACCAAACTGATATGAAATAATTGGAGAGGACTCGGACATTGTATTGCGTTGCTTTACATGAATCCTCCCTCACTATTTATGACAACCAGATCAACTTCACATTGCTTTTTTGTTAACTTTTCCAATTTGTCATAGTGACCAGTAAATTATCATATCTTAAATCTAAATCTCTTTGTCTCCAAGTGCCACAATTTTCAGCGACTCATAAAATTATTTTGGGGCGTTGCTACAGTAGCAGGATCTGGTTATAGCTCTTTGTATGTCCACGAAAGTAGTGGGCAGGGAGTAAGTTGGCGTACCTCTGCACATACCCTATAAGAGTTTCATGTTGGATTGGTATTGCTAAAGATGCTCATAGATAGAAAAGAAGAACAGAAAATCTGCTAAAGCTGCGTATATTACAGTCATGGTGTTATTGGTATATACAGCGACATGATGCAAGACACAGGTTTTCAGTGATTCAGCGCACCAGGGTCACCTGCAGCCCCACCGGTTTGCATGATTGCCCTCCCACAGACAGCCTGTACATGGTGGAGATACTTATTAACACGTGTTTTATCTTGTAAGCTGCATTACAAAACACATGGTCTTTGGGTTGTTGCGTCACTCTCGGGTTAGCACCAGGTATGGAAGTGTAAAAAGCTTCACGTCAGCATGGTCATCCTTCTGTGGCAGCAGGTGTTACATCAGTTGAGTCATTTGAGCTTCTGAAGTTTGTTTTTTCTTCTTTTTCATTTTCTAAGAGGGGTTTTAATGTATAAATTTTGTTCTATGTTTTCTTCTTGATATCTGTGCGTATTACTCATGTTTTTACCTGCTCCCACCAATATTTAGTTGGTTTCAATGTAAAACCAAATTGGTTTCTCAATGGAACTGTAAAATTTTTAAGCTGAAAGTGACAACTGAGATGTAACTTTACATCATAGTCTTGATATGGGAAAATGCTGCTAAACAGAATATAACCTATGTGTGCATGCTGTAAACCTCCAGATGGTTTTGAAAGGATTAGGCTGGCATTGATCCTTGGACCATGAAATAAGGAGCAGACGGAAGTGGAGCATGAAAAACATGGAATGTAGCAGGTCTTGCTATGCAAAGGCAACATCAAAGCAAATATCACTTTAAAAACTAACTGTTAATCTGAGAAAAAATCTGATCTGACAGAAACCTATCAATACGCGCTAAAAAAGGAAACTGCTGGCAATTTATTCCTGCTGCCTTCAAAATAAACAATAATAAATGTTTTGGGCCACATGAGTCGAGGATGAAAAACAAATATAGAAGCTGAGGTGCCCTGTATCTTATAACAATGATTCAAAATTTTGCTTGTGTTTTGAATCGTTGTTATAAGATACAGGGCACCTCAGCTTCTATATTTGTTTTTCATCCTCGACTCATGTGACCCAAAACATTTATTATTGTGTTATTAATGTGTTTCCTCAATACCCATTTGAAGCAAAAAACAAAGTACCAAATATACTCTCCCAATTTGCATTTTATCACTATTCATTGCTTTCCAAGCTGTACATGCATTTGCAGCTCACTAACCTGATGAATTTCTAATGTCAGGAAAATTGCAGCAAAAATATGTTTACAGGAATTTCAATGCCGTGTTTTGATGTCAAAGTGCACATAATATGCGACATGCAGCCCTCTGACTGCACTTCGGTGTCTCTGTCACAGGAATACATCAACATAAATCCATACTGCAGGCTCGTTAGCCGTGCACGCCCTGCATTCTTTAGTTGCTCATTGTGGGTTTGTTCTGTGTATTATTAATTACCTCTGCTTAATAAGAGAGGATTTCTCATTTTAGACGGTCATTAGAAACATATTACTGCACCGCTGACGCAACATGACATATTTACTCCACAACAATTTCCTCTCTGTTTTTTTGCCTCAAAGGCTCGGAAATGAGCCTGGGAAAGAGAGGGGACAAGCCTGGGTTATGCCGGAGAGAAAACACACAAAGAAAAATTCTCACAGCAGGGAAAGGCACATCGAAGCTGCTATGGGCAGCCTGGGCTCCAACAAATGGATTTCTGAGTTTGGTTTTGCAGCCTTCATCAGACCACAAGCATTATATTATTAATTGTTAGCAACTCTCAAGTTTTTCCTTTACTTTGCCTCATGACTTGACATCACTGTTAAAGAGCTCCACAACATGCAGCCTGCTCTACTGTTCTGATCCTGCAAGGATGGAGAGAAGAAAGCAAAAGGAAGAATAGTGACATAGCAGTTAGGTCAATGCTAAGGTGGTTGTTCTTTAAATGACGAAGGACCAATTCTGCCTGTGTGTGCTCAGATTTGCTGCTGCAACATAAAGTACATGACTATAATGCCCTGGCTACAGTACTCAATATTATTTTTGGACAGATATGTTTTCCTTTTTTTTGAAACAGACACAATCTTTGGGATCCAAATCAACATTAAAATGCAGAAAAAGATCAAGAACGTGGCTAAGCAGTGCTTGGCTACATTTTTCGAATAGTCCGCCAAAGCAACTTTTCCTCCTGTGTCCTTTGACACAGTTTATTATCTCTCCTCCATCATTGATGCAGCTTTGATTCAAAGTTTAATTGATGCAGACCCACTAAACCCAGTTTTGGAAAACATCCACGTTACTATGGACAGGGCTTCACTTTTCGTCTTTAACCTACATTGAACCACGGATCTTCAACTGTCAAATCTATAAAACCGATTTTCAGTCGACGTCACTGCCTGCTCCAATGCGCATCGTCTGCAGAAAGAGACGTGATCATGTCTTGCTGTGCTGTTGGTTGCCGATTCACTTTGATAAAAATCAACAAAACGTGCAAGTTCTATAGAATTCCATCGACTCGCACCCCTTTCAAGCCAAACAAAAGACGTCTTTGGTTGCAAGCGATCAGAAGAAGCGATTAGAATGAGCAGATGATTAAAAATGTACCAATCTGCAGCGATAACTTCAGGTGATAAACTGTTAAGTACACTGACAACATCGCTAACCAACGCTGCAATTGCAAGGTAACCGTAAATAATAATGGGAACCGGAGCTAATGTAAAGAGCCCTCATCTCTTTCTGCAGCTAGGTTGCACGTGCATCCACTGTGTTGATAAACAAATAATCCCTCTATAGCTGGATGCATTCAGAGTGATGGCTATTTAATCTATTATCTGCAATGAATGTCTCTGAGTTAATATAATAGATGCTCTGCCCTCTAAAGTTTTTCAATATTCGCTGAGATTCTGCCCTTTTTGGTCTTGGAACAAAATGATGCTCTCGTTGCACATGTTCCTGCAAATAAACCGAAATTGCTGTCTATATATTTTTTCTTTTTAGGAGATTTTAGAAGATTGCCGAAAGTATCTAGGGTGATGAACAACCCCCAGGGTCTTAGCAGTGATTGTCGTGTGCTTGGCATAAACCCAGTAGTCGTTGTTAACACTTGTTCCAAAAGGACTAAACATCTGCTTACGTTAGACATCATTGTTCTGTGACATATGATAACATCTATAAAAATGGTTTATTATCAGAGTTAGCCACCTGGAGTTGTGGAATCTTTGTGAGAAGTCTGTAATAAACAGGTCTAGTGGACTCATTTCAAGTTTTAGATATCTACATCAAACCAACTTTACAAAGAAGAACAGGTATGTGATAATACACTTAATCATAACCTTTGAAGGAACAAAGAAGTACAAATCAAAGTCAAAGCAGCAGTTGAATCTTTGTTTTAAGTTGGAAAACTGAAAGAAAAATATGCTCTAGAGTTCATTAGGGTAGAAGTTTTGATATATCATGGACAGGACATGGATATCATCACAAAGCAAACACAGGCATATGAGGCCAACGACAACTCATGCACACACACAAATCAAGACAGTTTGGAATCTCTAATAATGCCAATCATGACACATAATACAAAGGACAAACACTGAGACCGTAGCTTGTGGGGGAGAGTGATATGGCACGATGCTCATCATCCACTGTAAGTAAGGTCTATCTGCAGTACACAGTGTCATCCAATTACTGTCAGCATAAGCATTCATATTGTGAAGAAAATGAAAGTTATTATTTTGACTCCAGGATATGAAAGGAAATTCTACACAAGTCTGACACACACAATGATCAGAGTTTCAGGGGGGATTTGTTGTATGTTTGTTTAGTGAACACTATAACAGACAAGTGATTTTTAAGAGATTCCAATGTGGATTACGAAGAATTTTCATCCAGTCACAGACTTTTTATTTGAAGTTCTGAGAATATGACTGATGATCAGTAGTGGGTTTTGATATGGGCGATAAGGGAGGTTGGCCAGGGAGCCATTACGAGGGAGGGGGCACCAAAATGGGTTAATAAAATTTTTTCCAAAATTACAATTTTTTTTGTTTGTTTGTTTTTCTGGGAACGCGGAGCCCCAGCGTCATGCCAGTGTATCTCTCTTTTGGAAAACATTGGCATGGATCGATTTTCTATCCCCCATTTGCGGGTTGGAAAGCAGCAAGGTGCATTTCCTCTGCTGCTTGCTGGTTTTGCAAAGGGAGGGGGGCAGGAAATGAAACGGCATCTAACCAGCTTGCATAATAAAAAAACAACAAACGCTGATGCATTTTCTAAATTATAACATCGACTTATAAAAGCTGTTTATGCCCTTGATGCGCGTGCTTGCTGCTGCCATCTGTGCCTGTTGTAAGGGGTGCGCGGAGGGGTGTGGCTTTCTGTCCTCCTTGCGGCAGCTTTGGGCTTGGCTATAGGCATGCATGCATGCATCAAATTTTGTAACAAATAAGTTGGTGAAATAAATCACGCTAGTAACTGCCTCCAAAAAAAGAACATTTCATTCATATATTATTGTCAATCCAAGCCCATAACACTTTTAAAAAAAATTGGGGTTGTGCAAATCTGCTCACACTCTAGAGCATAAGTCAATTTTGTCAGCTGTACCTGTTACAAGGCTGTGCGCAGGGGTAGAGGAGCAGTTTTGTATGTAATAGTTCTATTCTTTCCTATTTATATGTAAGTTATTGTGTTTATGTATGTGGACACTGTAAATGTATATATGTTTTTCTGAATAAATTCTGTATAGTTCTGACAACAGTGTATACAGTAATATGTTAAAGACAAACAAGACAGAATTCTCATGGTAATGAAGCATCTACTTAAGTTGGTATATGGTAAAATGATTTATCACAGGGTGAATAAAGTCGCTCCCAACACCCTCTGCTGTCTGTACGGGAAATAGCACACTTGCAAAAGATGGTGGGCTGAACAATCACAGACGTGCGCTCTCCGTGGCATTTCATGGATATTAAAAAAATTGGGCCTGACTCTGTCCATCTTTGAGAGCCTGCTGCACAGCACTTGCGTCTACACAGTGGCTCTTTGTGTCTCTGTGCCCCCACTGATGGTGAAGTATAAACTAGGCTTGAGTTCTGTGTTTGTGGGGTGGTAGGAAAATAATGTTTACACTCTTCCAATATTGAACTTCATAATTTTATTAGAGATATAAAAAGGCAAATTATTTTACTTTTCTGACAATGAACAAACAATATAGGGTACTTTATTAAGTCAGGTGAATATTGTGGAAAATAAAATCCCAGTGAATTCAGAATTCAATGAACATAATATATTGTTAGGAGTGAAAAGACAAACTGTTGTACTGATCGGAGTCCTAAACTTGAGTGAATATGTCACAAGTCGAATTTTTAACAATCACACAATCCATTTTCTTCTGCTCATCATAAAACGAGTTGCAGGGGTGGTGGAGCAGTGACTCTACTCTGAGCCTCCAGTAGAGGATTGAGCTCCACACCCTAGGTCTAAAGTGGAGCCAATTCCCACTTACAAAGTAAACTCATTGAAACCGCACCATACTCAGTTACACTAGTTTTGTCCGTCCAAAATTCCAGCAAACTATTGGGAAAAGCTTGTGGAAGAATACCCAACACTTTTGACCATGCAGAAATTGAACATGAACTTTTGAATTCGAAGAAAGTTTTAAAAAAATATCTTGCTCATGATGCTGGCATCTAGCAAAGATAAATTATTCTGGGGTTGTCTCTTTTTTTACTGTTCTGTGGTACTGGGCTTTAACTGTATTCAATATTACATGACTTAGGCTATGTGCCCCCCTTAGCCGGGGTTTTTTAAGAATATCCTCACCACCTCATTTAAAAAAAAATCTCCGTCCACATCTAACCGTATAAGTGTGTTGTTAAGCACATTCATAGACATGCCAACCCTGTAAGGCAAGGCAAGGCAAGGCAATTTTATTTGTATAGCACACTTTCAACAGCAGGGCAATTCAAGGTGCTTGACTGTAGGGGGCAGTAGTTCCCCCAAATCCTATCCACTCAAGAGTAACTTTCTATGTTCTAACTTCTACATAGAGCACTAATTTAGCTTGTAAAAACAAGCAAACAAAAAGCGCTTGGACAATCGATAATGCCAACACATCTGTGAGGGCATAAATGCTGTTTCTGAGTGTAAACACTGGTTGCACAAGTGATGTCGGAGCATTTTTGTTGCAGAAAGTGACGTTGCGGAGCCGAAAACTCTGGTTATTTCTGTCCACACCCAAACGCTTAAAAAGGAGAAAACGCAAATCTCCACTTTGGCCGGAGTTTTTAGAAATAATTGTTTTCTTTGAGAGGCCAAACCGCAGGGAAATATCTGCGTCTTTCCTTCATGTAAACGGGGCCTGAGTCCCCTGATTGAAGTAATAGTGTGGATAATGCAAAATACATAGTTTATTAGATTTTGGGAAAAGCAATGGTTAATTGTTCAAAGTAAGTGCATTTTATTTGCTTAAAAGAAACAGAAGTGAGTTTGAAAACCATCTTTTTTCCACTTTGAGATTACTGGCAACATTCAGTGTTTTCAATCAGAAATGACAGCTTGTGAGTAGGCTTAGACCTTCAGGACAATGGTCAAGGCCCTGTGGCTGTTTGCTGTCCTTTATTTCGATTTGGATTTGAGGAACCTCTACGGCACATCCTTGGGGAACAGCTATCTTTTCAAAGAGCTCCGTTCTATTGCGTCCTTGCAGAGTTAGAGTCAGGAAATGGATTGAGGCGAGGTTTATCAGATTCAACACACACTAAATATCTACTGTACCTCATGCTGTACTGATGGAAACCTGCTGAATGGATCTGAATTTTAGATTTATCTGTACATTGCAGCAAGAGAACAGAAAAACGAATCTTGAAAAACAGGAAGACTAAAAAATCTTGACTAAACGGACCATCTCTACATCTGTTGTGCCGACTGAATGGCCAGCTCCTGGAAAATTGAAGATAAAAACGGTTGCTTTGAAGTATATACTTTCTACTCCGGATAATGCAATGTAAATGTACTCTGCCATGAATTGATTTGTCTTTAGACTGAAACTCCACATGGGCGTAAAATCAGAACGCGTAGCTCCTGAACTAAGCCAAACTGTCTGTCAGCTTCTGAGACAGGGAGTGGTTCAGGTTTTCCTTCACTACCCTAGGGCAAGGGAGCCTCATGCGTACAACGTTAATACATGTACTCATGAGTGAGCAACTCGCTGCTTTGGGCTGTGGCTATAATGTCTCATTACGTTGGCCTGGTGCAGCTGAAGGCTGCACTTTAAAGCTTCCTTTTTACTTCTGTTCCCACGTCCCAACAACTGACTACAGGCGCTGCATTTTACACGTCAGAGGAATCTGGGCTGATTCCAATCTTCGAGCTGCTCATGAGTTATTAATAACTCACCTGTGCGTTTGTGTGTTTGTGTCCATGCGTGGGCATGCGAGTGTGTTTGTGTGTTGCCAGAAAGAGAGAGAGAGTCTGTCTGAGGATGTTAAACACCCACAGCTCCCTCTAGCTCCCCCCTGTGTGAACAGCATCCTGCTCCAGATGCAGTTTGCTGATGGGTGAATGTGGGTGTCTAGGCATTCAGCTTCAAGCAGCTCATTTGTCATGATTTGAAACAGGGATGGGGATCTACACCAGAGCAGAACTTCGCTGATGGACCAATTTGCTGAGCTAGTTTGCCTCATCGTGCTGAAAGGAGTTGGACAAAATAAACTAATAATGCTGCAAATAACAAATATCAACAATTTTAGCTCTTAGCAATTCTAATTTTATTCATAAGCCCTGGTCAGCACATTCTTCTCCAGCTCTTACCATTTCACTCGATTATGAAACAAGGCTTTGAGCTCTTTCTTATATTATTTTGTTGCCAGTGAGAGAGCCACTGGCTGTGTGGAAGAAATAACAATGTGAAACATTGTGAGAGACTGACTATCAGAGAGTCAGCCAATGAACTGATGGGAACAAACAATAAGCCAGAGTCTGAGCCGCTACAGAACAACTGAGACGAGAGGAAAAGGAGAGAAGTTTAGACACCGGATTTTACCGATTGATTCACTGAGAGGAAGAAGTCTCAGGGACCCAAAAGACCAACTAATAAACACAGGAGCAGGAGGAATCGGGCAAACATTTGCTTCTCAGTGACAAACATGTTTTCTTATAAGGTCAGTGAGCTAAATTCTTATTTGGTCTGTAAGTGTACAGAGGCATGGCAGTGTTATATCAGTCGTTATTGGTACACTCTAAAAACTGCTGGGTGATTTCTTTAACCTACAAACTGGGACAGACATTGGGCAAACACTGGGTCATAAATTGTGACCCAGTTTGTTTGGGTTGAAGAAGGGACTAGAGAGACTTATCTTTCTTCACAGTCCATAGTTTTGACCTGCCTTTGACTTCTGCACCAAAGAAAGTCAGAACCTTGAATTTTGTTAACAGAGACAAATAAATGTCTACTCAACTTTGATCTGACCTTCCTTCCTTCCTTCCTTCCTTCCTTCCTTCCTTCCTTCCTTCCTTCCTTCCTTCCTTCCTTCCTTCCTTCCTTCCTTCCTTCCTTCCTTCCTTCCTTCCTTCCTTCCTTCCTTCCTCTATACAGCTTATCATTGCAGGTCCGCTAAAATCTCTTTCACAGGATGAAATAAGAAATAGTACAGTGGTGTAATTATGCAGTAAAAATAATCTTGTGTTACTGACTTTAGTTCACATTAGAGAAAGAGTTTGTTCTCTTAAAATAATGATTTACAATAATAATTTACCTAACATCTATCAAATAATTGTTTATTATTTTTGTCAACAGAAACTTCCAAAATGATCCTCATTAAAAGTTTGCATAATCCAGAAGCTTTGGCCAGAGCACTAAGCTTGATATTGTTATGAAACGCCACACCTCACCAGGCAGGTGTTCAAAAAGCTATAATTGAGACTGACATCTATTTGGCTATTATTTCCTGATAATCAGGTGGTGCCCCGACTTGGTAGTTTTGATCTAAATCACTAATTTTGTTGATAATTGCCTTTGGCACCTATTTATCATTATGCATAGCCAAACCAAAACTATTGTTGCACAGCAACTCTCTCTTCCTGCTCTGTGGAGGCACTGAGAGTGGAAGTACGTGCTTCCTTTATTTAAATATTTCAAAAAAGGTTGGTGGATTTCATCAATATATTTAGATGCAAACTCTGTAGAACACTGTGATATCCAGCATGGGTAGGTGGGCTTAAATATTTAAATTAGGTTTAAGGTAAGGTAAGGTTAAAATAAAATATGGAGGTTTTTAACTGGGAGATGAGTGAAATAAATTGTGGGTGATTCAACCAACTTGCAACCTGTCCAGGGGGAACCCTGTCTCTCGCCCAGTGACTGCTGGAGATGGGCAAGGACAAGTAAGTAAAGAGGATGGAGGGAGGGAGGGAGGGAGGGAGGGAGGGAGGGAGGGAGGTGTGGATGGATGGATGGATGGATGGATATTCAACCAATTATATTTTTGTTTGATTTGGCCCTGGTTCCTGCAGTGCAAACACAGGGTGGGAGATGAAATCAAACGCTGGTACCTGAAAAGGTTCCTGCAGTGGAAGTGCCCCAATGGAGCTTTGAAATTTAATTCCCAGAACATCAGTTGATCCTTAAATGTAAGAAGAAGAAAAAAATAACATCAGCCATTGCACTGTATGGTCTGAGCCTGCAATGATAAAAAAAATGTTTATGGTTCCAACTCCAAAACAGTATGCTCTTTCAGTTGCTTCTTACTATAGTCTTCATTTTCATTTTCATTTCAGGGATGATGACACTAAAAAGAATAAATAAAGTTTATTGAATCTTAAACCTATTTTTCAGGAATTAAGTATAAGCTTGTACCAGGATATGTAGCACAAATGCAGTATAATAATGAATAAACAAGTGGAGAACCACAGCAGCAGATGCTACTACACAGGTGTGTTGCATAATACAATGAAGAAGTTAACTTCCAGCAAAGGTCGGAGGCATACACAGAAAAAGCTGAGCTGGCTTGGTGGATTCAGTGTTTTGCATCACAGAAAAAGGGAAATGATCGAAGTTATTTTAAAAGATAGCTCACTGTTGGGGCGCAGATAGCAGTAGATCAACTGTTTAGTGTTGCAATTTGAACAGTTGTGACATCTGCATTTTGATCTACGGGAAAGACAACAGTAAAGCTTTGGATTTTGTGGTCAACAAAACACATCTGATTAAAGTACTGTATTGCATTAGAGTGATATGTTAGGATAAAAAAAGAGCAGCTGTGTCAGTAAGAATGGGCCCCATTTGCACAGAGGGGGAAATCATAGCAGCTTTAAGTGCAGGAAATATCATTATAGAGAGGTTAGAGGGCACTAATCAATAAGGATTGGACAAAAACACAAATTCTGTCAGATTAATCAACTCACAAATAGTACAAAAGTGATTAGAATTAGTTCTGTCTTGAGATTAAAAAACTTTGAGATTAATTATTTATGATCTGTTATTAATTACTCAATTTATTTCTTTTTTAATCTCACCTAATAATAGCTGAGAAAAGCTCTCATCTTGAGGTATTTTCCTTAAAATTCATTACATTATTGTGGTAGAACAAAAGTTTAATACATGTAATTAAAAAAACTGGCTTAATGAAGTCATTTATTGTATTTAACAGACTTGAACAGATGCAGTCCTATTTATTTACATTCTGCTGTTTTTGCGACTAGTCCCAAGTGCAGCCAGCAACCTTTTGCTTCGAGCATGCGCGATTCATTAGCGTTCTGGACGCAGTGGGGTAAAAATATATTCTCTGAGTCCAGCTGTATTACGAGTTAAAACAACACGTAATATGAGCATTATTTAGGGTGTGGTTAACTGCGAACAACTCAAGCACAAGAAGCCCAGTGCACAAAACGGGTTATAATTAAAGGGAACTCGCATGCAGAAACTGTCAAATTAAAGATTAAAAATGAGATTAACTTGATTAAAAAACATGGCGCGCTAAATATGGCAGTAATTAATTGAATGCAATTAACGCGATAATTTGACACCCCTAATTAGAATATGAACTCATAATGTCTGAACAAATGGACAACGCATAAATAAAATTATGAAATATGAAGCACTATTTCTCATTTTCTTTAAAAAACAGACTCATGTGATTCTCAGCAGAAGCAATATGACAAACACTCATAAAAACTTTAACATGCTCTCGACAGTTGGCCTTATTCCCTCTACCTTGCCTACCAAGAAGGTGCAGACCTGCTACAGTATAAGTGTACAATTTATTTATATTCCAAGTCAGATTTGACAAGAACTCCTTTGTACGCCACTAGAACATGTTTAATTCACAGAAAATTTATTCATTACAGTTTTATTTAATATTAGTCAATAAAGGGATTTGAAGAGTATATGAGATAGTCAGAACTCTGCCGTATAGAGTGTAGAGTTACAATTTTACTACCTCAACAGATAGGTTACACATTTGCATGGTTCTTTCCTGTTTTCTATTTTCTGGAGCATCTCTCTTTTGTCCTAATTGTAGCACCTATATTTTTATACTCCTTACACCTCTTCTTCCTCTCTGTGACTATTTCTGTGCATGAGCTGTGGAGGTGATTGGTGTTTTGTTTAGTTATCTATTTTTGTTTGTTTGTTGGTTCCTCTGTAATGTTATTTGTGGAATCAATGCATTTTGAGTGAAAGAAGTGTAGAATAACCCATGAAAGGCCCTCTGTATCCTTAAATACTCTAAGGCATGGACCAGACATTCCATGTTGGCAAAGTAGCATAATAACTGTAAATGTCTCACTCCATACATTTACAGCTCAATACCGATCTGAGTCATTTAAGAATACTGTGAGTAATTTACCAATTTTGATTGTTAATTAAATTGAATGTTATGTACAGGCAATAACATAACACACTAAGTTCCATATGTAGTCGTTGGTCTATGTTAATATTGTGACAAGACATGCCCAACTTATTTGTGTCCCAGAATGGTTTTATACCACATAGAAATTTAATTCAACAGCTGCTTGTGTCATAGAAAGTGTTGGACAACAGCTGTGATTACTGGAGCAAAACACAGACCTTCAGCCGGTAGGAGTGCTAATCGCACAATGCACTCTTAGTCTCAACAGGAAAGGGAGGACTTCATGAGGCATCTTCACCCCTATGTAAGCACAAAGCTTCATTCCGCTCTTCCTCCTTGACCTTGGGCAACCGCAAAGGGGAGACGCGTGCTTTAAAACTATCCATGCTTTCACTGGATCCAAAATACTTTTACAGCCTGCTGATCATGAATCAGGCTCCACCAGAGAGGGAGAGAGAGCCTCTTGTTGCTGCTGCCCTGCTGCACGAGCTGAGCTCCTCACCTGATTTAGCTAAGCTGAAGGCTGCATGTGGAATGGGACTGGTCCTTGGGAGAAAATTGCTGAGCCGAACAGAACCGAGCTGAGAGGAAGACGACGTTCTGTGGCTTGCTAATCATGCATCCAAAAGAACTGACTGGTGGCAGCGCCCCACGCAGCTGCTGCTAACTGAGCCGCTAACGGCCGGTTTGTTTCCTTTAACGCTGATCCCCCAGACAACGGAGGCCTTCAACAAGAATCGTTCAAGTAAGGTTGTGTCTGGGCAAAGAAAAATTAGCTCAGGATAAAGAAATTAAGGTGTGTTTTGATTGTCTATTTCACTGTGTTTTGCTGCATTTGTAAGAATTCATTCTTCAATTGTTTGGGTATAAACATTGTTTATAAAGGTTTCTGACCGATAAAGTCGATTTAAATCCTGCAACACGAGTTATTCTGTTCTGAGTTCTGAGTTTTTCCTTTGTTCTTTGATGCTAAGCTAAACAGAATGGCTCTAAGCTGCGCTACATACATTAGCGCTTGTTATTAGTGTTGGCCTGATTTTTGCAGACCGTTAGCATGCTAATTAGTCTTAAACTAATCACAATTAGTTTAAAACTAACTTGCTTTCACTCCAAAAACTTTTCAATACAAGCCTTGGTCTTTAAACCTACAGACAAAACGTGATTGGTCTTTAAACATACATTCCTACTGAACTGTGACATTACAATGAATTTACTGGTTATTGTTTCTACTTCTTTACATATTTGTCCATTTTACGGTTTTACTTTTGTAGTTAGTTTTATTATTCATTCTTCTTTTACTTAGTAGTTTAGTTGTGGATTACTAGCTTAGTGAGTTTTATTATGAAAGTATTTTGACTGGAAAGTTGCAAACTTTTTGTTAATAAACTCTTGTATTTTGGAAAGTTGTTGTTTGTTATTATTCCACAAACATATGTAGTAATTTGATGTTCAAAAAAGCCAAAAACGTATTCCTTTATCTATTGTTTAATTGCTTCAGTCTTATCAGGCTGGTAATCATAAACATTAACTGAGACTGAACTATTTGGCCAATATTATATTCCTGGATCCAAGGCTAGTGCCTCAAACTTGGTAATTGTGACATAAAATTATTGATCTTATTAAGAATTTCCCTAAGCAATTATTCATAATTCTTCATAGCCAAAACATACCTTCTGTGCCACCACAAAAAAAACACAGTGTGAAGTTTTAAATGGTGTCAAGAACTTTGCAGTAATCGCGCTGCAGTTTCATACTGTCCATTACCAGAATCCTGTAATGGTCTGTTTGCAGTCTGATGAACATCTGGGCTCAGTATAATGGTGATCATTGTTGACATACTGGTGCCAAACCTCATGCAGAGAGCGCTAAGAGCTGGAAAGCTGTGCCCAGTTAATTTTCACAAAGAATTTGTACTTTTCCCTTCCACAAAAACTACCACCCAGGTGCCCTTGATTATCATGCTGTTAACCCTGCCTGACTGGAAGACCCGAGGGTCTGCGAGGCAGCTCCTCTAAATTTTTTAGCTACATGAGCGTAAAGGATGGAATGCTGGAAAAAGTGCATCCGCGCAAGCATGAATATATCCGGATTGGAATAAGAGGTTTTTTCGGCTGAGCCTCAGACACTGTGACCTGCAAAGGCCAGAGTTTGACTTTTGCCTGCATACACATTGTCAGATGCTGCAACCATATGGACGGCGACATGCCGCCTGCTTTGTGTGTCTGGAGCCCCGTCCTCTGGGATGAGCTGCACTCGATGTTGAGTAATGGCAGGATGATTCTGTGATTTTAGTTCAAGACAGAACCATGTTATTTCTAATTAACACATGTGGCCGCATTGAACATAAATAACCTTGTGTGTGTGCGCCTTTGTACTTTGTCTTTGTGTTTATTTCAGAATATGATAACCACACTTCTAATATTTATGATCTAAGGTGTTTTGCCTGTCTCTTCACTAAAACAGTGAATAAGAAATATTATTGATGCGGTTATGTCATATTTACTCATCCTTTTAGCTTTCATGCCCTTGCATGTTTTTCACACATCTGTGTACAAAGCCAACACTACATGAATTTGCATTCATCAGTGCATGTGTTTCTTCTCGAAATGCCAGAAAAAAGCTTGCTTTTAAACTCTCACATCGAACTCACCACTGCTTCGCTAAGGTCGAGGTGCGAAGCTTGCGAGAGGAGGTGTCAGGATGAGTGGCTGCTGGCGTTTGGTACCAGTCTGTCAGTGCAGCACCGGATAGCATCAAAGCAAGAGTCAAATACTGCACGCACCCTTCTGTCTCTATTCAAACTACCAGATGAGAATCTTCGAAAGCAGTGTGACTGAGTCCCTGTGAGTAGGTGTGTTGAATTGTTAAACCCCTCATGCAGATTCTCCCTTCCCCACTTCTCCATACACAGAAATGAGGCGTCTGCAGCAGTCCGTTTATGCAACTTCCTTTCTATCATGTGGAGCCTGTCTGGATATGCTTTGGGCGTGATTTGCATTTACCTCCCCTGCTTAGAGCTTGTGCTGTTCAGTTCAGTACTGAGTGGATCTGTCCGGGTTTTTTAAGTGTTTCTGCTAAGATAAAGAGAATTACAAGCTGTTGCTTCAGCACTACGTCATGCAAAGGAGGCAAATGTCCAAGCAAGGATGGTATTGCAATCCGTTTACTGCTGCCTGACTTAAGGCAGAGCAATAAGTGTAAAAGTACTTAAGCTGAAGTCTGTCATTTGATTGTGTCGTGTTCTTAAGATGTTAACACCTTGACACCAAAAATGTGTCTAGGACTGTTTGTCTCGCTTCTAACACACAAAGTACACACAGAACTCACTGAAAGATGGAGCAAACGGTCCCTTGCACTTGTATTTATATCTCTTGCCCTTTTTTTACTACCACAATTTTCAGTGTGTTTGATTTAGTTTTTATGCGGTAGACATACACAAATTAGCACATAATTGTTAGGAGTAGGGGAAAAAATGCTTTTGTCTTCAACATTTTCCACTATTTGTGCATTTGTATTTAGCCTCCTTGTGTATGATTCCCCTAAATAAAATTCAGTGCAACCATTCACCCTAAGTCAGCTAAGGGTTAGATTGTATAGCAATATTTACGCTTGGGACATCTCTCTGAGACTGCTGTTCAATCCATCAGAAAAAAAGCAAACACACTCTACATAGATCCACCTAAACTGATGAGTGAGATGAGGGAAGCATCATTCAGAAGCAGCCAAGAGGTCCATGCTGAACATGGTGGTGATACTGACCAGCTCACCTGTTTCTGTTAAGGAAGCCCCCCATAGTATGATGCAGAGTAATTAAATGGCAATACTGGAAACAAAAATTTTGATAGAGACTGCAAAAGACTTGAGATTAAGGAGAAAGTTGTTGTTCACCAGGAGAAGAGGTCAACATCTCAAGTGGAGCAGAAATGCAAGAGTCTTTTATTCGTCTTTTTCTTTGTGGCAAGAACAAAGAGATCCTGTTCACAGTTACTCACATGCCGTGTAGGATGCTAAAATATGTGAATGGAAGTCCTCTGGTCAGATTAAAAGTAGTATGGGACTTTTTGACTGACATACAAAACACTAAGTGTGGTGCAAAAAAACTTTGCATTATCTGTAGAGTGAAACATTGTAATATATAGACTTGTAGGGACAGACAAGATGGGTGGAGCTAAAAACAGGAAAACCCTGGAAGAAAATCGCGTAGAGGCAGCAAAGGGATTGCCTTTTAGCAGGGCAACAGTCCTAAAAATACAGCATGTTTTAGAATTTGTGAGTGGATGTGCTTTGTTTGTGTCCATGTGTGGGTTCTTTCCTGAACAGTGGATCTTTATTGTAGGGCGTAGTCCACCTGCTGCAGTCTCCAAACCTGGTAGCAATCAAGTCTTTTGTGTGCTGTGGCTTTTAAGGAGCAGACGAACAACCATTCAGCACCTGATGATCAACCACACCAAGTAGAGTCAGGCAGGACAACTCCTGAGAGACCAACTCTGATTATTTTATTGAGTTTATGCCGTCCTTGCTCCTAAGACTTACCTCTGTGCTCTCAGTGCCTCAAAGGTTGGATTCTTGGTGGTTTCTCTGCCACACTGGTTCCAGTCCTCCAAACGTCATCTCCATCAGGATCTCCTCCAAGCTCTCATCGCAAGAAACTGCTTTACAGAGTTGGTCCGAAACATAAACCTGTGGTTTGAAAGTCCTTTGACGCCATCACTCAGCTTCTTGATTTTGACAGTCATCGTCCGGCTAAAAAAACATATTGCTCCACTAAGTGCCAAACAAATCAGACGGTGTGTCTCTGCAAAATGAATTAAACTGTCAACAGTGTCCCCACTAAATGTTCCCCGACATAAAACACAAACTGTGAGCTCGTCTAAATGTTTTCAGCTTTACTTAAAATCACCTCTCTAATTGATTTTCATGGATGACAGGCGTTCCATTTTTCGCTAATCAATGACCAGATGGACATATCTGACATAATTACAATCGTTTTTAAGTCGACACACATTTTAGTTCACATTATCCAGCAATAAAATCTGTTTATTCCATGTCAGTATATCCATCAAATAACAGCGGCCCTGATAACTGGATATATTTGTAGTTCTGATTTTTTGAAGGTCACAAGACGTTTCCAACACATCATTGTAGTTCGCAAGCTCTTCCGCTTTATGGAGGGAATTCTCATGCAGGTACAGCACCATCACACCACTGACCTACCCTTTTTAAAGTAACAGCCCATAATTTCTTTGCATATAGGCCAGTGTAAAGACAATGTGGGCAATAGATGAACTGGAAAGGCAAATTGCTAAGATAAAGCAGATAAATGAATAAAAGTAAATAAACTGGTCAGACAGCAGCCAATAATTTTCAGATTGGATTTCAGCTAATGCATTCTACTTCTCTTTCACTCCGCACAATGTATCGCGCTGAATCTGTGCAACCAAAGCACACTCAAACATTGATTGCCAGCACTTCTCTGCTGTTTGTTCTTTCTAATATTTAATGTCTTATTTGTGTGGTATAATAGCAATTGTTCTATAGCTACAGTGTGTCCCTTAGTTCTCACACAACTGCAAGCAGCTCAAGCTTCTGGGGGAGTAAGTTGCAGAAGTGAGGTGGAGGGGGGAGTTTCGCATTGTTCTACACGGGGTGCTGTTCAGGTCAATTGGCCTTGAAATGACGACAGATTTCAGCTGAGGTTAAAATGGTCTCATTTTCTCTCCAAAATATTCATGAAGCGATTATAATTCAAGCGATTAACGGTGAAGAACACAGACAAACTGTGATGAGCATTGTAATCGTGGGATTTGTGCAATATTTGAGAGACAAGACTGTTTGTTTTATGTGTGTGTGCCTCAACAGCAGGGTGTGTTTGACTTAGGGGGGTCGGGGGGTAAAAGAGGAATATTCTTGATACTCCTGCCCCCTGTGAACCCAAGTGGAATTGCTGGTATCAATATTAATTAAGTGATTTTTTTTATAATTTGCAGATCTGTGCACGATACAAAAGTCTATTTTTCAGCATGGTAATCTACAATTTGCGGGAGTTTTCTAATCATAACTAGAGAATCTTCGCTGTCTTAATCAGCGAGAGGATTGATATTCGTGAGCAGAAGGGAACTGTGTGTTTCTCAGATTCAGATGGTGTTATTTGCTTCTGCACAAGCCTCAGCTGTTGGCTCATACCATGCTCTTTTTTTTCAGAGAAGGTGAAAGAGAACTCACCTTCTGTCGGTTCCTCTCTGCACCCACAAACTTTCTGGTGGAATTTAAAAAACCCTGCAAGAACCCCTACTGTTGTGTTGTAATTAGCAGAACTGGCTTCAACTCAGGAGTTTGCTACTCATATAAAAGCATAAATATAGGTGGTGTGTGTGCATCTGAGCTTCACAATCAAAGTGCTACAGGTTACTATAGAAACGCTTTCCCAGCTCCTAAAGCTGGGCTACATTTAATCTGAACATGAAGATGTTTTCAACTTTGAAAGGGTGCTTGACTTTGTGTAGCATTCTTTCTAAGAAGCTGTCAAATTTACCAGTGAGATCTAAAAAAGCTTCAAGTAGGGATTTTCTGGTGCCACAGCAGGAGGGATGAGATATTTTTACACTGTAGCAAAAAAAATTGTTGGTTTTCTTTTCTGGATGCAGTTACACATCATCTGCCTATTTAGAGATTTAAACTGGCAATATGCTGTTAGGGCTTTTCACAAGCATAACCAGATATAATTTTGGAAATTGTTTTAGTGATTGAAATGGTCGCTTATTTATATCCTTGAAATATGATCTGTAACACACCCAAACATCACCACCCTGTACCCTTAGAAACAGGTTAAACCAAACAATATGATTAAGAAAATAAACAGGAAAAAGATTAATAATCTAATTTACACACTGAACTAAACAACTCAATGCCTTCAAAAACACAATACCTCATATAGACAGGCTCAAACTTGGTTCAACAATAATAAAAATACGATACAAAAATCAAACCTTCCATTTGATTGTATCCAGTGATGCAATCAGTTACATCACCAACCTATAAAAACAGTAAGTGCTGGGATTTTCCCTTCCAAATGTTTGTTCTGGATGGAGGCTCTGAGCAAAGGAACGAATGGTGAATGTACACAAAGAAAAATACATTAATACAATACATTGCATTAAAACAATAAGAATAATTTACTCCAAAAAAGAAATACAAATTAGTTGATGACTCAATGGGATCCATACATATAACTAGGTTTAAACAGAGGTGTCAAAAGTATTCACATTCATTACTTAAATAGGTGTATAGATACTAGGATTTCATAAGACCTCTGTAGAAGTTGAAGTATCAAGTCAAGTTTTTTACTCAAGTAAAAGGCCATTTGATACAGGCCAAGTCCCTGTTTGAACGGTGTCAGAGCTTGGTTCGCATTGCTGGCAATAAGTCGGGTTCGTTTCTGCTGAGAGTTGGACTCCACCAAGGCTCCCCTTTGGCACTGATTTTCTTCATAAAACTTTTATGGACAGGATTTGCTTTTTGCAGATGATGTGGTCCTGATGGCTTTATCAGAACATGATCTACAGCTTTTGCTGGAGCAGTTCGCAGCCGAGTGCCAAGCAGCTGGGATGAGAATCAGCACCTCCAAATCTGGGACCATGGTCTTGAGCCGGAAAAGGGTAGAGTGGCTTCTCTGGGTCAGGGACGAGGTGCTGCCCCAAGTGGAGGAGTTCAAGTATCTCTGGGTCTTGTTCACAAATGGGGTAAACATGGAAGGGAATATTGATAGGCGGATTGGTGCGCCGTCTGCAGTGATGCGACCGCTGTATCGGCCTGTTGTGGTAAAGAGAGGGCTGAGCTAAAAGACGAAGCTCCAAATTTACAAGTCCATCTACGTTCCTATCCTCATCTATGGTCACAAGCTCTGGGTAGTGTTGGGACCAGATCATGGACTTAATGGACTGAACTGTTACACCTTGCCTGCTGAAGGACAGCGACATTCTTGGACTTAATGGACTGAACTGTTACACCTTGCCCGCTGAAGGACAGTGACATTCTTAGACGTAATGGACAATGAACCTGGTTCTAGCTCCAAAGACTGAACAGTGCGCATTCTTTGGAACTAAAAAGGGGATGTTGAGGCTGTCGCCTTTTACTGAACGAACTGCATCTCCCAGCATCCGTTCAGTGCTTTGCAGACAGAGTTCATGTTAATCATACAAAAAACAATCCCATGAGAGCAACTGAGCATCATCTCAGACCTGGACACTGTACTCAGTGCATCTCGCTATCAACTGATTAAATGTTGGGGTTGATCCGACATGATGCGCATATCCACTCACCGACCAGCGGTGATAACCTCCACTCCTCTCCAATGTTAGAGAGCTCACAAGCGGTTTCCCTCGTGCAAGAGCCCCGAATCTCCATTCTCAGCTGGAAGAACACAGTTACAGCTCGAACACAGACGTGCACGTCTCACTAAGAGACATTTTATTGGAAAATTACCAAAACTTAGAATTAGATAACAACATGGGAATGGGAGGGGAATGAGTGCCCCTGCTCTCTCTGACTGCTTTTCTATTTTGAGTAGGGATGTCCTGATTTGATCACGTGATCGGAATTCGGGCCTAGGGGAGGGGAGGGGGGGTTTATACGCACAGATAGCGCCACAAACAGAAACAGGAGGAGAAAAACCTACAGACAAAACGTGCTGGAAAAGTGAGAAAATTAGTGAAAGCAGGTACTGCAGCAAAATTTGGAAGCAGAGTGTAGAGTATGCAAAGTTAAAACATATAGAGCACACTCTGCAGTTATCTACATTATCTTAGCTTTTCTTTGTTGTTCACTGTAAATAGTTTAAAATTTAGGAATATTTTACATACAATAAGAGTTGGTTTTTGTACTTTAACATTTATTTATTTTGTAGCACTGTTCCATGGTGAATATAATAAGTCATATAAATAATCAACATTTAATATATTATGTCTGTATATCAGTAATTCATTTTACACAAAATTTTACATTACACACTTTTTGAAAGTAAATTAATTTTAGAAACAAAAAGTATGAGGAGCCGTTTAATAGCCAAAGGAGCTGGTTCTTTTTGGTAAGCCGGGCAGTAAGAATTTCCATCACGACCTGCTAGTTCTTGTATCAAAGGTGTCTGCTTTTGGGGGTACCATACAGACATATGGAATTTTTCCGATGTCACTCCTAAGCTTTACTGCACAATGGGTGCAAGTTGTATTTATAACGTGTGACCTTGCATGTGCAACACTTTAGCAAATCACACGCGGTAGAGCATCTACATATTTTTTAAAAAATCTGAAAAGGACAACTTGGATGTGTTGTTCTTTTTCTTTTTATTATTTTAATGCATTGTGGAAGGATCGGATCGGAACTCTGTATCGTCAGATATTAACAATCAAATGACTCGGACTCGACTCAGGGAGGCAAAAAATGTGATAGGGACAGCCCCAATTTTGAGACATGCTTGTTTTTCAAACTCCGTCTGAAAGTCGGCAGTACAGCACCAACATGGCATCAACGCAACACCAACACAACAGTAACATGCCTGGTTAGAAAATAAAACACACTTTAGCTTACCAGAAAAGTCTTCCACGCTAACTTCAACTTCCTATTGCCCACTAAAGCCAACGTCTCACCATCGATTCATTGGTGCCAAGCTTAGGTGCAGTAGTTCTATTTCTTTCTTTGATGGCCAGCTCGATTGCCTTTAACTTTAAAGCTGAATCATATGCATTTATTTGTGTCTTTTTCATTTTGATGGTATGTACATTTTTTAGCGCATAACCTTTCCCGACATGTCTGTCTCACTTTTGCACTTCGTGCTATAGCACCCCCCACGAGGTGTGTGGTGGCCGGTGGTGGGCCACGGTGAATCCCGGCCACCCTATTGGCCACCCCAAGGCCAAGTATCGCATCACAGTCATGGCTATTTTTTTTTTTTCATCCATTGGTGACCCTTTCCTTCACCGCAATGGTGCTATCCAGTCACTAATGCTGCGCACACATCTTGGCTTCGGATGAATGGCGCAGCTCAGATTTACTGCAGCATACAGTTCTGACACTGCGGAGCTGCTTGGTCGGCAAAGACCTGGAATTACAGGATTCTTCCACCTCCCCTTCCCCCTTCAGCAATGCGCGATTAAGCACGACACCGCGAAGACCGCAGAGAAGAAGGACATCGGAAGGTTGGAAGTTGGAACTAAAATAAATGATCAGGTAATAACTACATTTTCCATTACAGTATATGGATTGTTTATTGAATGCGAATTAATTCATGGCATCACACCAATTTGCATTCTGCTGAACGTCCTCAATCAGTAGCCACAGGTAGCTGTGTGTAGCCCAATTAAGCGCAGATATTTATGGTGTTTTTCTCCCCTTATTCCTCTCATAGTTATCATTACGTTAAGCAGGAAACACCAGGAACAGGCTAGAATGTAGAAGCATTAACACTTTTCAGTTTGAAATAAAATTATTTTTGTTGCTACAACTGGGACCGATGCTGGTGCTACAATGAAATCTGACCATCAGAATCTATGACCGCAGGGGAAGCGCTGGGTGGTTTACAGCAGCCAAAGAGTGAAATCAAGTTCGGTGATCATTAGAGATTGCTGTTGACCCTCTCCATTTGAAATATTCAGTCTTATTCTGATGACTGTTTTGAGAAAATGTGATCATACTGGATATTAAATCTTATCATTCTGAACTTTCTGACTCTTAAGAGTATAAAAACTATAATTTCAAGACTGACATATGAATGTTCCCTGAAACGCAGAGTTATGTGGTTATTTGTAAAGGTACACAGACGAAAATTAACAGCAGCAATTTGACTTATTAGTTTAGTTTGTAAACTAAACGTGTTGCTTACTCATGAAATATTTAGTAATAAACTGTGACATTTATGTGAATGAATAAAAAGGTGAAAATATAACTTTAAAAAATAACCCCCATCTCTTTCTCTTATGACAGGCTGAATAGCTCAAATTACTGCTGTTAATTGTTTGAACGCAGAACTTTAAAAACTTCACCCCCTAGAGAGATGCATATTGTGACACCGATCAAAATGGGACCATCATGACACTGAACAGGAAAGGGTTTGAACCTCATAACTATGGGATCAGAACAATATCACCTTGAAATGACACTGAAAATATATATTGGCATTGAAAAATATTATTGTAACTGAAAATATTAATTTTGAATCTGAAATAAATCTAGTGAAAATTTTTGTATTTAAAGTGATTTTTTTTCTATGAAACTCATGTATATGCATTGAAAGAATAACTCAAGTTTTCAAACTTTCATTTTTTTTACAATGCTAATCTTTTTTTACAATGCCAATCTTTTTTTACAATGCCAATCTTTTTTGACAATGCCAATCTTTTTTTCAATACCAATCTTTTTTTCAATGCCATCATTTTTTTCAGCTTCATTCAGGTGATACTGTTTTGACGCTTGTGTGTGCACCCGCATGAGGGGCGGGGCTTCAGCCCCCCCATATGTTTGCATGAACGAGGCAGGAGGAACACTCCGACTGTCCGAGGCGAGACGCGAGAAACAACAGGACATTTACATTGCTAATAATGTGGTTTGTGGAAGAAAAAAAAGACGTAAACGGTTTCTTCTCAGTTTCTTCTACTGACCAGTAGACTAGGAGTCTTTGTGATAAAGTTTTATGCTTGTGTAGCCTGTCTTTGTTGGAGGCTCTCCTCATTACAGACAGTGTGGTATGAAGGGATGTAAATACACACTATATAGGCCATACCATATTAAATAACTTTATTTATTTCAGATCCACAATACATATTTACAATACATGTCAATAACGTTAACAAATCAATTAAGACTGGTGTAAGCAAAGCTAACAACACTGACAACTCGTTTTTTTTATTAGATTGCAAAACTTAATTGTGACACACACTCTAAACCAGAAGGTGGCGGTAATGTGCGCCAACTGCCATGGCAAACTGAGAAGAAACCGTTTATATCTTATTTTTTAATTATTATTATTCCACAAACCACATTATGCTTTCTGTACACCTAGAGACTTTGAAACGATTTAGAAAAGACTCTTAAAGATTATCAGCTCACATCTAAAGACTTGGGTTAACATTTTTTTAGTCTCAGACTAAAGATTTTATAAACACTGAATCTGGTTGGGACACTATTTAAAAGACTACACCTAGGCTATTTTAGCTTCCCGCAAAATTCCTCCCATCATGCACAGCATTATACAGTTTCTTTATGTGCAAATGTTTTAGCATTCTTTGCCAAGATTAATGTTATGTCAAATAAAGACTTACATTCAAAGTGGGTACTGTATCATCAAGTAACTGATTTACTCATATCTTTTTAATGCAAGGTGTTTAGATGCTGTACCACTTGCTCCATGCAGATGCACAGATAGCGCTGGTTTGTGCCTGTATTCCAGGGGGCAAAGTTGGTATACACTTTTTAATTTATGGCCCATTACTCAGTCATGGAACACAAATATTGTATTTGTTGCGTACAGACCCTGTCAGGCTCCATAGGTGGCTACAAAACTGTTATTTATAAATATGACACCTACGTTTATAGCCTACTTTCCCGCAGGAACAAAAAAGAAATTTGATATGAGGCAAGGTGCAAGACAATATCATAAACGGGACTCAAACCCACCATCATCAGCGATGTAATCCTGCTTATTAACCATTATGCCATAGCAGTAAAGTACAACTCCAAACAGCCAGGGTACACTGTAAGCGGACAGGACCCCCACATGGTCACATAGTTGAATAAACGGAGGGAACAGATTACGACTCCATTCGCATGGTTTAATAAACCGACGGTACAGATTCTTACCCCTCAAAAATTATTTCTGCACCTGACCCCTGCCGGGATCTGTAGCTTTGTGCTTCCGCTTGTGTGAGAACAGCTTTATCGGTTGTTGGTTGATTTACGTCACAACGACTACACTAGGACTTGCGATAATATCAAACATGTTTGATTCAAAAGACTACAGAAAGACTGTCATAAATCGGGTCCCCAACTGCAGATTATCACCTTCCAAAAACCACATTAGTAGCAAAGAAAATGTTGATCCCACTCGGACAGTCGGAGTTTCCCTCCTGCCTCGTTCATGCAAACATATGGGGGGCTGAAGCCCCGCCCCTCATGCGCGTGCACACACAAGGGTCAAAACAGTATCACCTGAATGAAGCTGAAAAAAAGATGGCGCTGAAAAAAAGATTGGCATTGCAAAACAAAATTCACTTTCAATACAAAAAATTTCACTAGATTTATTTCTGATTCAAAATTAATATTTTCAGTTACAATACTTTTTTCAATGCCAATTTTTATTTTCAATGCCAATATTTATTTTCAGTTTCATTTCAAGATGATACTGTTCTGATCCCATACATAACTGTCTTTTCTCTCTTTCTGTTGTAGAAAAAAAAACATGTGATGAGAATGTGAAAGATTTTCTTTCACTACTTTTTGGGTAAAACCAGTGTTGTTGTTTTTTAAGGTGGATATTTATTCACAAAAACACAAGAAACTACCCAAATGGCCATAAGTTTGGATCATTTCAGGGGTCTGTAGCCTATGGCTCTTCATAACTTTAGGCAAAAGTGATAACAAGTTTTTATATAAATATAGTAAAATGTTAATTTTAGCATGTTTTTTCATTGTATATTTATAAGGAATTTAGAATAATAAAAGGATTTTTTTTTGTTAAGCTGCAAAGTGTATGTTTTTTTAATGCTAATTTTAATATTGTATTTGCTTTCTACTTGGTTTTGGATCCGTAACGTCAGTGCAGCTTTGGATAAAATTGTTTGATATTAAATGGCTTGATGCAAACCCTAACCATGAGTGAAAGAGACGTTTTTGCATTATCTTTCATATTCCTTGAAACAATGAAAACAAATAGCAAATTTCATGAAGGTGTTGAGGCTATGGCCTTTTACTGAACGAACTGCATCTCCCAGCATCCTTTTACTGAACGAACTGCATCTCCCAGCATCTGTTGCGCTGCCCTCAACCCATTCTCATTGGTCTGTGGCCAGTGATGACATCATAGAGTTGATAAAAGGCAGCGCGAATATTGAAATCTTCGTCTTTTGGTCCCCAAGCGGTGCCGTAAGGAGACGCTTTAATACACTGCTAGCATTTTCCCTTTTTCCGTTCAAACCTGCTGGACCAGGAAGAACTTCCCTTTTAAACTTCGAAGTGAATCGGCCGAGCAAACAGACTTTCCTGTACCAGGTAGTCCGCTGGCCATCTGAGCTCTATTGAAATCGGCCCTGAGTCCCTCAGCGCCTAAAGTCGGACATCCGCTTTTCCGACCTTGGTTTTGCGCAAAGCTGCTCTCCTTTAAACTGGACACTTTCAAGACGTTTCGTCGTGGACTGTGGACAGAATCATCACCTAGTAGGAAAACCTGGTTTATTTCTTTTGGTCTGGGTAGAGAATTAGGTCTTGGATATACACATATATATATAATTTTTTCTGTGGTTAAAATAAGTCTGTCAACTTGTTAACCACTGTTATTCTTGGTTGTCTGTTGCTTTACACCGACCCTGAATGTTCATGCTTTTTGTGTTTTATTATTTGACTTTGGTTGCAACCAGAAGCACTATATTATATTGTATTACTTCCTGGCTTGTTTATTGTCCGCTGCGGTCGGCGCATGTCTGTTTAGACAGGTCGCGTGGACTCAGTTGATCCCCCTTCTCCGTCGCCCCGTTTCCTTTGTCCAAGCCACCATTGCTAATGGCACTAGCCTTTGTTGAATCGCCACGCGGTCTTCCTTTGTGAACCGATCGCGCCAATTCATAAGGCTTGAGTTATTTATAGCATTGAAGGGGTGAGTTGAACCCCCCCTAATCCACTCGCTGTCTCCCACACACACACACACAGCCGCACACCGACGCCCCCTTCCCTTGACGTTAACTTTGTTCTATATTTTTGCATGCGTTAGAATAGATGGATATTATGAATGAAATGTAATCTGTAAGGTTGACCTATTTCATTAATAAATTCCCTTAAGTAACAAGAAGTTTCCTGTGCTATTTCAGTGTGTGCTGTGAAGTTTGTTTTAACCCCACGGACGAACTCTACGCCTTTTCAGAGAGACTGACAGTCTGGTTTAATTAAAATGATCTCATTTATGAGATTGGTGCCCCTATATCTTTAATAAACAGGTTAAACTCGAACATCATCAATAATTATATTAATATTAAATGATTGATTATAATTATTGATGCTCAGAAAACCAGACAACTTTTTATTATTAATAGTTACAACAACGGTATGTATAAGCACTACTGTATGCCATAAAAGCACACCAAATATGAAATAAAAAGAAATACACGTTAAAGTTTTAAACAAGACAGTAGAGAACAGACATGAAAATACCTTTCAGAAATAAAAAAATATTTAGTTACAATCAAATGCTAAATGAAAATATTATTAGAATTACAATAAATACAACAACAAAAATGTGAAAATACAGAAAGACTGTATATATTTTAAATGATAACAAATCTAAATGAAACATGAGAAACAACTACTACACTGAAGGGTTCATACACATTGTTCATGTTAAAATGTCAGAACTTGTCCAGGATCAACTTTCCAGAATTTATATTATTAATTTGTACAGGGGCAGGATTTTAATATTGAGGCTGGAAAAAGTTCAGGGCGAGAGAGAAAGAGCTAAAGATAGAAAGAGAGAAAGAAAAAAAAAGAGAAAAAGAACATGAGGAAGCATGTGAGGAAGAATAGAAGGACACACAGAAGGAAGAAGGATTATAAAAATAGAGACAACTTTGAGGCAATAGGCTAGAGAATAGAGTCTGTAAATATAAATATTTCCATACTCCTAATATAAATATATTTTTTAAATTAATTCATATGTTTTCACAAGACTAATACCATATCCCTTACTTGCCCAGGCTTTTCCATACTCTATAGGAATTCCCTGACATTGATACATTTTAAAACAAGACACTTTAAAATGATCACTGGAACCACACCAGTGATGAATGAATCTTCAAAATGACCAAAAATAAACTGAGCATGAAGAGATGCAAATTCCCACAATGTTAACAATATGAGAGCCTAAATTTAAAAAAGGAGACAGAGTAACTGTACGAAAGGACCACAAACACATGCAGGTTGGCTGAAAATACCTACAGTAAGGAGGTGATTACTGGTAGTTACAATCAGAAAGCTGATGTGTGTTTATGCAAACGGAACTAGAGTGAAAGTGAAGCCACTTTCTTATTTTTTCATTCAAACTGAAAAAAAAATTGCTTCTGTAAGCCATTAGCTGGTGACAGTCAGCACAAACAATGTGCTGTTTTTTTTTTTTTGTTTGATCTGTTTACCTTCTGCTTGCTTCTTTCTTTTACACACACGGTTTAAAGCCACAGTAAGCCCAAACAGAATGGATTCAAATGGCCTTTTATTAAAAATGCTCTCCTCCCAAAATCTTGCGCGCCCGTCTTGATAAACAAGGCCGTCTCTATGCAACATGAGCCGGCGCTGTCACCTCAGACTTCATCTGTTGTTCCAGTGGCTCCATGGGAACGGGTAATCAAGTTTGAGGAGCTATTGTTTTGGAACGGCGGCTACCTGCCCCGTAATTGAAAATGAGTGAGTGTGATGTGGAGAGAGTGTGGCAAGATTTTTGCTGGGTTGAGGGAGACATGAGGGAGGTGAGGCTGGGGGAAGGAGAGGGAGACAGGTTTATGAAGTGCGTGTTTGTGTCTGCAGCCAGGCTGTCAGAGAGAAAGGGACAGTGTCAGTGAAAGCTCGCTGTCCCCTCGGATTCCTCTGCAGTGATGGCTATTGGTGTTCCTCCTCCCCCGGGAACTGCTGCACTGTCATCACAACCAAAACACACACTCACACCTCTGCACACAGTCCTCCGAGACAGCATCCTGGCTCCAAAGGTATTGGGTTTGTTTTTGTTTTTTGGGATGCATAGGCTCCCACAATCCTTCACAGCTGTGCTCTTGTGTGACATTAACACAACACATTCTTGCACATGCATGACTTATTGTATACAACACTTTACGTGGAATCCATTATGGCCCCGGCACAATGACAACAAGGTCATGCCTAGAGGAGATGTGCATTTTTCCAAAAGTGACACTGTAATGCTGCCTCTGTTGCTGTAACAGAGGGGGGGGGGAGAGAGACAAAAGGAGATTTATGACTCTTCCTATAGTTGCTCATTCTTGACATTTTCAGCTTAGTAGGTGGCTGGAAATCTTTTCAGCATAACAATGTTGTTTCAAAAGCAGGAAATCAGTTGGTACTCCTTTTTTTTCTCATGTTGCTGCGTGTACAGGTGGAGAATCCATTTCAAATGTGCTGAATACATTATCGAATTCATGATAGGATTTACCTAAGTGATGTTTATTTTTACCGAAAGACAACAGATAAAATATGTCCTTCTGATGAAACACTTGACAATAAGGGTTAGTCATGGTTTAGCTTTTGCTTTGTCGTCTTGTTCTGATTTCCAAGTTAGTGTTTTGTGTTTTGTGTCTGGTCTTTTGAAATTTGTCTTGCTGATTTGGTATTGGTGTAATAATACAACCAGCACACAAGATGAGAAAAAAATACATGAAAAAAAATCCTGTAATTTTTTTACTTTAACAAAAAGATTAAATGTTAAAGGTCACAAATCACAGTTTAGAGTGTTCAGTTATATTGCTATCTTTGGAAAGTGTAAAATTATCAAGTTTTATAGTCCTTCAAGTATTTTAGATTTCAAACTATGGAATAAACAGTCCAGACTCTTTAAAACTGTGAAATAGCCTTTTGATTTACCACTGATGTGACCCTACAAAGCAGATGCTAACTTTAGCATTGTTAGCTGCCCACTAAACAGTTAGCCAGCTCACAGGGTTAAGACATAGTTTGTATAGTGTTTGTCACACTGTTGACATTTCTTTTCTTCTTATTCTTCAATGCTTATCTGTGTATTGTTGACCAGCCCAACAATTTCTTTATCAGTCACACAAGCAACGTCATGTCTAAAGCACACACCTTTTGCATCCATGATTCACAATTATAGTTTTACATTTACTTCACTATTCAAAGTCACATGATGCTACTGCCAACTAGATTGTGTTTTACATGAAGAATTTCACTTTCATGAGAACTGTTGTGGATTTTCGTACCTCGTTACACCCCTAACTTATGGTTCACTTTTCATATTCTGCATTATTGTACGCTTCATTCAGTGTGTGTACTTGGACTTACCCCTCTACCGGAGTTTTCTCACTCTGTATTGTCATCATTTCTGGTTTCCAGTGTACAGTGTCTTCCTCTCTATATGGTCCCAGGGGTGCCACAATCCCTGATAAATGGACAATATTTTGTCCTGAGCAGTTACACCCCCAAGAATACAAGTTTCCAGTGGTCTAATTCTCTGTGGAGAACTTCCTGGGAAACCACCTCTCCTATCCTAAGAAGCTTCAGATCGCCTTGTGCATTCCCATATTTGTCAATAAAGCTGTTTAATATATTCCTGGGTTGATACTAGGCTTGAATTGTCCACTTCAAAGTTATCTATGTAGTTTATTATACACATTCAACACTGGATAAATTAAAGCTAGTAGACAAACATTGGCATGAACCAGCTGAGTATGCTATTTCTACCATTGCAAATGCATTTTAATGCTAGTATCCACAGCTAATTAAAAAATTAACTAGCAATGCTCGTGTGATACATTGCCTTTTATCTAAATTGTGTTCTATTAAGCCTTTACCTTCCAATACTTTTAATCCTGGTTTACTTAATTTCCCTCTGGGATCAATAAAGTATTTTTGAATTGAATTGAACTGAATTATACTTCTCAGTCAGCAAGTTAGCACTCACACGCACACGTATTGACGGAGACATTTTTCTTTTATACTTCTCTGTTGGTGTGTTAGTGTTGCAAAGCAATTCTCCGCCAGGACAGCAGGGGGTGTGGACCTTTTCTGGCGGGTCTGCCTACCATTGCAGTGACATCTCTGGTCGACGACAGTTTCTTTACTTCAGCTTGTAGACAACAATGGTACACACTCATCCACTCAAGGAGCAATGGCAATGGCGAGTTTTGATTGAGCTGGAAAACACAGCGGTCTATTTTGTTGTACTCTAAACCTCCTGGTGTTTGGAATCACTAAATCACTAGATCAACTGGCCCTGCAATATAAAGCATCTAGTACCCAAAAGCTGCATTGACTACTGATTACATCAACTATAGAGCACCGTTCTGGTGAAATTATGTTGGGCTGACCAATCACAGATGTGGCTCTCCATTGCTTCAATAGATAGTTTGAAAATTGGGCTGTACTCTGTCCATCCTTGTGTGCCGGTCAGAGAGCCATTGCGTCGACAGATAATGGTGCTGCGTGTCTCAGCACCTCCAGAGACTGAGAAGTATAAACTAGGCTTTACACAACACTTCTGGTCTACCTTTCTGATTAGGTGACATAACCTATGTCTCATGACCATTTGAATTTCCTGTTTGGGTTGATGGAAACTGTAACTTGAGAAGTTACACTTGAGAATTTGAGAAGAGACGTCTGGTTTTAAATCTCATCACAGCACTGAAACTGTGTAGCTGAAGGTTTTTAATGATGTTCTTTTAGCTACAGATTCTGGGGATCATGTGATCCTAGTTCTACTGGACTAATCAGCTGCATTTGACAATGTGGACCACAACATTCTGTTGTTTTGATTGGAGCACTGCATGGGGACTCAAGGCACTGTGTTGAAGTGGTTTAGGTCCTGCCTAACTGATAGGACATTTTGTGTCAAGATGGAGAATTTCAACTCTTCTTCGGTTACTCTAACTTGTGGAGTACCACAGGGCTCAGTTCTTGGTCCTTTGCTTTTCTCTTTATATTTGTTGCCTCTTGTTTTAGTTTTTAGAAAATTTTAATGTGCCATTCATTTTAATGCTGATGACAATCCAGTGTATGTACCTTTAATTTATCAGGGATTTTATTTTTGACAGGCAGATCAATGCAGTGGTGAAATATAGATTTTATCTCCTAAGGTCAAACGTATTTTGTCAAACCAAAACGTTGAAATCTTGATCCATGCATTCATCACCACACGGCTAGATTATTGTAATTCTGTATACTTTGGTGTTGCACAGTCTGGCCTTTCTCAACTACAACTAGTACAAAACACAGCTGCATGTCTTTTAGTAGGTATAAGAAAGAGAGAGCACATAACTCCTGTTTTAGCATCACTGCACTGCTGCCTGTTCATTTTAGAATTCAAACTAAATTAATTTTATTTGTGTTCAAATCTTTGAACGGTCTGGCACCTTCCTACCTGTCCGAGCTAACGCACGTGTACTCAGGTCAACAGACGAGCTGCTCCTGTATGTACTGCAGGTAAAGCGCAGACTCAGGGGGGAAAGAGCTTTCTCTGTGGCTGCCCAAAAGGCTTCTTCACTGTCCATTTTTAAATCTCTTCTTAAAACCCACTTATGTCGCTTGGCCTTTGACTAAGTATGAGAGGTATACAGGTCCTTCTAAAAAAATTTGCATATTGTGATAAAGTTCATTCTTTTCCATAATGTAATGATAAAAATTAAACTTTCATATATTTTAGATTCATGAAATATTTCAGGTCTTTTATTGTTTTAAAACTGATGATTTTGGCATACAGCTCATTAAAACCCCAAATTCCTATCTCAAAAAATTTGCATATTTCATCCGACCAATAAAAGAAAAGTGTTTTTAATATAAAAAAAGTCAACCTTCAAATAATTATATTCAATTATGCACTCAATACTTGGTCGGGAATCCTTTTGCAGAAATGACTGCTTCAATGCGGCGTGGCATGGAGGCAATCAGCCTGTGGCACTGCTGAGGTGTTATGGAGGCCCAGGATGCTTCGATAGCGGCCTTAAGCTCATCCAGAGTGTTGGGTCTTGCGTCTCTCAACTTCCTCTTCACAATATCCCACAGATTCTCTATGGGGTTCGGGTCAGGAGAGTTGGCAGGCCAATTGAGCACAGTAATACCATGGTCAGTAAACCATTTACCAGTGGTTTTGGCACTGTGAGCAGGTGCCAGGTCGTGCTGAAAAAAAGAAATCTTCATCTCCATAAAGCTTTTCAGCAGATGGAAGCATGAAGTGCTCCAAAATCTCCTGATGGCTAGCTGCATTGACCCTGCCCTTGATAAAACACAGTGGACCAACACCAGCAGCTGACATGGCACCCAGACCATCACTGACTGTGGGTACTTGACACTGGACTTCAGGCATTTTGGCATTTCCTACTCAACAGTCTTCCTCCAGACTCTGGCACCTTGATTTCCGAATGACATGCAAAATTTGCTTTCATCCGAAAAAAGTACTTTGGACCACTGAGCTATGGTCCGGTGCTGCTTCTCTGTAGCCCAGGTCAGACGCTTCTGCCGCTGTTTCTGGTTCAAAAGTGGCTTGTAGCCCATTTCCTGCACACGCCTGTGCATGGTGGCTCTGGATGTTTCTACTCCAAACTCAGTCCACTGCTTCTGCAGGTCCCCCAAGGTCTGGAATCGGTCCTTCTCCACAATGTTCCTCAGGGTCCGGTCACCTCTTCTCGTTGTGCAGCGTTTTCTGCCACACTTTTTCCTTCCCACAGACTTCCCACTGAGGTGCCTTGATACAGCACTCTGGGAACAGCCTATTCGTTCAGAAATTTCTTTCTGTGTCTTACCCTCTTGCTTGAGGGTGTCAATGATGGCCTTCTGGGCAGCAGTCAGGTCGGCAGTCTTACCCATGATTGCGGTTTTGAGTAATGAACCAGGCTGGGAGTTTTTAAAAGCCTCAGGAATCTTTTGCAGGTGTTTAGAGTTAATTAGTTGATTCAGATGATTAGGTTAATAGCTCGTTTGGAGAACCTTTTCATGATATGCTAATTTTTTGAGATAGGAATTTTGGGTTTTCATGAGCTGTATGCCAAAATCATCAGTTTTAAAACAATAAAAGACCTGAAATATTTCAGTTGGTGTGCAATGAATCTAAAATATATGAAAGTTTAATTTTTATCATTACATTATGGAAAAGAATGAACTTAATCACAATATGCTAATTTTTTGAGAAGGACCTGTATGATTTTATTGTTTTATTTAACTTTTTTATTGTTTTTATTTAACTTTTAATTATTAGTATATTTTATTTGTTTTATTGTATTACTGTTTGTTATAAATTTTTTATATCGCAGTATTTACTGTACAGCACTTCGGTCAGCTTCGGCTGTTTTAAGTGCTTCATGAATAAAATTGGCTTGCCTAGGCTTCTTCAAAACTCAAAACTTACTTCTATCATTATTGCTATGTATAAAAAGATTTGTGCTAACTCTTCAAAATATAAAACAAAGTGCATTGTTTAATAAATTCATTCAGAAAGCTTATTTTACACTTAAAACACAAGGACATTACATAGTTTAAAGGATGGATGGCAATCCTACAGCGACTGCAAGATGTGGAGCTCAATGCCTTACCCAATGCTTAACCCTGGCCTCTGTGAAGAAAAGTATCTATTTTTAACTGCCACCAGATAGATTGCTTGTGTATAATTAACCAGTAGACATGTTAGACTTTTTTTTTTATTTCTTAAGAATGCAGACACGTCTAGAGTGCAGATTACATACCGATTTAATGTTTTATTCACAAGATAGGCCTTCTTACATGTCACATTTAGATGGAATAGTATTTGACCTTAGAGCAGTGTTTCTCAAACTATGGGGCGAGTCCCACTAGTGGGGCGCAGAGGTATTGCAGGTGGGGCGTAAATTCGATAAAACTACAACTTTTATTTTCTCCAACTGTGAGCTGAAGTTCTACATGTAGCAACTACTGACAGCATATATTTCTGAGCCGATTTTATACCAGTGCACAACCCCTTTTTCCAACTAATTTATACCCTTAAAATCTTGTAGACTAACTCGGCTATTAAAATAAATAAAACACTTTAAAAATCAGGCGTGGTCGCCATTCTGTTGGGGCGATAAAAGCATGGGGGGCTTGTGTATGATCCTTTGTCCAAAGTGGGGAATGATAAAAAAGGTTTGAGAAACACTGCCTTAGAGTGACTGTACAAGATGGTACATCCCATTTACATTCTTGGGAATATTGTATTTAATACATTTCCTAGATTTTAAGGATTATTATTTGTTTTTTACAAAGTTGTCCATTTTGGCTCTAGCTATGATAAATCATCATCATCATGATGGAATTTGGTCGTTTTGTACTCACAATATTAGATTGAAATCATTTTAGAAACTGGTAAAGACCAATTCATTCAAGTTTCTTATTATCAACAACTCTAGAGCACAAATTAGGTTTCATGTGGATGCTTATATTACTGGCGATGTCCTGAGTAGTTAACCATCACCGATTATATGTACAGTGGGGCAAAAAAGTATTTTGCAGCCACTGATTGTGCAAGTTGTCCCATTTAAAAAGATGAGAGAGGTCAGTAATTTTCATCATAGGTACACTTCAAAAACAATATCCAGGATATCCCATTGTACATTTTCATTTTTTTATTTATTGTATGATGGTGCCGAAAATAGGAATTTGGTCAACAACAAAAGTTCACCTGATTACTTTGTAATATACAGTATGTTTGAACTGGTTGAAATGATTTGTAAATGATGACATGTGTTGTGAATTGGCACTATATAAATATACTGAATTGAATTGTCATTGGCCAAGCTATAACACTTTGCTTTGCCCCTGATCCCCTGTCCACTGACACCTATGTGAGCATATATTTTATATTTATCTTAAAAACAGCACCATGAACCCTTTAATAGACTGTATAGACAATTTGGGCCAGTCATTCTATTAAAATATTTGAGATCATGACCCCTGTTTAAACCATCAGTAATTCTAAGTGATCATTTGCTGGTACATATTATTTATTGGATTAGATTATCCTCCTTTCTTTAAAGTAAACTATGGGTAGATTAAAGAAAAAGACTTTAAATCTTAGATTGCTAAAGCAGGTGTGAAACATTCCCCTGGCGAGTGTTAATTGGCGCATAATTGACCTGAAAAATCTTGCTGTAGACTGTGCCATTTCCTACAAGAAAAAGTCAGGCAAAAAAGGCAAAAAAGGAAAAAGATGACCAGGGCTGCAGTGGTACAAAATGGCAAAGGACTAAAATAAACCAAACCCAGAATGTTCTTTTCTTGTATTGTCATGTTTTAAATGTAATCATTGCTGCCAACTACTGCCCTGGCATGGGTCATTGCTCATATTTCTGCAGTCTTGTCGGTTAGAATTATGCTTTCAAATAGACCAGAAAATATCAGTTTTAAAAACATGTGCTAATGTGTGGTTAGGTCATAAATAAATGATTGTGGCTTGTAAGAGAGTACTTGTCAACACGACTTGAAAAGCATCTCCTAACTGCAGTCTATTTAACTGTGTTTTGGATCAGTGCAACCCTTAGTGCTCAGGACAGGCCAAATTGAAAAAGGAAGGCGCTTTAAGGGAGAGAAGGCTCAGATTGAGGGCATAGAGAGGGCCAGGAAAGAATGAGTGCCAGCTCTGCCTTCAGTGTCCACCTCAGATCCCTTCATCCTTCCCTTCATCCTCAACACCCCATCCTGTCCCTCCTCCTCCTCTTTTCCAGCAGCTGGCCTGTCTTTTACCCCATCAGAGAAAGACCTCTGTGATGGCACAGACTGAGACATTCGTGTGTGCTCGAGTTAAGAACAGAGACCCAGCTCTAAACTGTCCATGAATTCACACCTGCTGCCTCCTCTCCTTTTCACTCCGATCGGCCCTTACTTCCTGTCCTCTCTCCAGCGTCACCTTTGTTGCTCTCTGACCCCTCCCCCAATCTTCCTCGCTTCTCTTTAAGTTTTCTTCATATTTTCCACAGAGCTAACATTTACTCCTCTTCTCTCTCCCTCTCCTGATCCAACTGTCAGCCGTGTCTCTGCTTTCTCTGGGCCAGGTTTCCAGTCCAGTTATTATTGACTTAGAGTGGCATGCTGCTGAGTCGATAGCAGCAGTCCTCGTGGGGAAGTCATTATGTACAGATATGGAGCACCAAGTCCACACCACAGACTCAACAGCATCTGACTGCAGGGAATTGGAGGCAAGGAACATTTTAAGGGAGGCAGGGAGGGTTTCTACCCCATATCTGTAAGTGCTACGGCAGAAATGAGGCCGGCAACGACAACTGCATTTAAATTCATTCCTACTCTTTATAAATTAACCCCATAAAGTAATAAATGGATCATTTAGGTCAGTACAGAAATTCTTATTAAGTTTGTTCTTACTATTCAGGGATTTCATCTTGGGCACTATCATTCTCTGGAACATTATATTTCACTTATAACATGAATTTAGAAATATTTTAATTTAATTCAAAAGCATAGCATGGTTTTCGTTTGATGTATTATTTATTTATTCATTGGGTTATGTGGTTCCCCATACATACTGTATAAAAACAAGACAATCTAACAGTCTCAAAAAGGCACAAGGAATCATTTAATCTAAGACAATATATGTTTTATTTCAACAGGCTGAAACAATGAACTCTCCAATAGACTGAGAAGCGTCTAAGTGGGAGGAGGTCAAAAACACAGACGTCTCTACCATGATGCCTTGGACCAGCAGTCCAAGCACCAGACCTGGCTAGTTTTCAAGTACAGAGGTCTCTTCTGCTTAAAACATGTTAGAGTCTGTGGGATATTAACTGGCATAAATGCAACTGTCTTATAAAAGGTGGGTGTTCAGACTGCAGTAGAAATTAAAAATAGTCATTATCTAAAAGACTGAAAGGGCTGAAAAGTCAGATGTAAAGATACCATGATAGCTCAGTGCAAATTAAACTAACAAAGTCAGTAATAGTATTTAAACATTAGTATTGATCATGTTATGATTCAAAAGGTCCCTCTTTTGGTTACTTCTACAGAATGAAGAAATTTATGATCAGAAAGAATATTAAGAGTGCATAGTGTTGGGAGTAATGCTTTACAACAAATTTCTGTAATGCATAGCTTTTTGCTGTAACGTGGTAATGTAAGGCATTACAGAAAAACTATTTTACTCGCTACAAATGTCGGTAACGTGTTACAATGCATTTTTAACCTGGGTTTTCTTTTTCTTGATACCAATTCGCCAAAATCACTGCAAGATTAGCAGTGGAGAAAATATTGTAATTGCTCTAGGGAACTAGAAAAAACCATTGAAGTACAGAACCCCGTGTCCACCACAGCTGATCTTTGGAGTGCAAATAACAGAAGCTACCTTGGGGTCAAAGTGCACTGGATCGACAATGAAAGTTTGAAATGGAGGAAGGCGGCAATAGCTTGTAGAAGATTCAGGGGTCGCCATACTTATGATAAAATTGCTACAGATATTGAGGACATTTTCTCAGAATATGGCCTCACTCATGATAAAATCATGGCATGTGTGACCGATAACGGTAGCTACTTTGTGAAGGCATTTTAGGAGTATCAGCATGTTGAGGAGGAAGAAGTGGAGGAGGACAGTGGTGAAGGGGAAGTGCACTTCACAGACCTTCACAGTGTGCTTACTAGCACTGATGATGAAGATGCCCAGGTTGGACTATGTGTACTGCCTGATTCCAAGGCTGCACTACTGGTTTCTGTCTCACTGCCCAAATTTAGGAGACAATATCGCTCTCTTCCTTACAATGGAGTGTCGCACCCTAACAACAGAGGAACCTACAGCCCTAACGTCCGATCCCCCTCAACCTGCTGCTGTTGCCCCAAGTGAGGTGAACTTTTTCTCCTTTGATGAACAGGTGAATTTCTCGGCTGATGCACTCATGTCAGAGGAAACAGAGGTAAACATCTTACTTGCAATGATTGTTCCTTGTATTGCACCATGAGCCATCCCTGTGGCTATTATCTACAGTTTTAACCACAATCCTACCTCAGTCAGATACCACATCACCTTCCACTGGATGTGTGATGAGCAAATTGAGCGTCATGAGCTACATTTAGATTGCCAAATCCATATTCGCAGTTTTTCTGGTGAGAGTAACTTAAAAGTAATGCAATAGTAGTCTAGTGCCTTATTTTTTAAATTTGTAATATTGTAATGAAACAAATCACTTTGAAATGACAGTAACAAGTAATAAATAATGCATTACAGTTTTAAAGTAATTTGCCCAACACAGCGCATAAAGAGGAGCTATGAGATTATGAAATTTGTCGTCAAAGTTAAGTCTATATTGTGAATCCCTGTCCAGTTGCTGTCAGCCTGTAATTCAGTGGAAGGTATTATTATAAACCCCAGGCATTAAGTAGGGGTCCTTTAAGCTTGACACAGAGTAATATCTGTTTGAGACTATTATTTTGAGTTCTTATCAGACCTTCAGGGTAATTGTACCGGAACTTCACAGAATCCGCGTGTCTCCACTTCACGGGGCCGGCCCGACAGGGCCATTTCGGGGCCAATTCAGGAACCCATGGAGTAATAGTATGGGGGTATGTACTCGGAAATGGCCTGATAGAGTTGCTGGGCGGGAGCTGTGGTTAACTCAAGCTGATTGATTATAATTCAGAGGGAAATGAGCAGACGTCGCCAAACATCTGGTTTTGTAAAATGGAGTTACTGGCAAAGTGGTGACAACAGCAAAAACAAACACAGCAACCATCCTTGCTTCTCCCATTCAAATTCTTGTTATTCTCTGCTGCTGTGGGAGGAGCGTTCCAACAGATATACCCCGGTAGAGGAAAGTCCATTGAAATGACCCTGAAGTTACTGGAAACGTGCCTAATGAAAGAAGCAGTTTCGGAGTTGGCCTGTTGTGTTCACGGAGTCGACTAACAACGACTGACTGACAGAACTCATAAAAATATGGCCAGTCGCCTGGGTGAAAGAAGTCTCGTACATCTTATGCTTAATAGAAGAAACCAATATAAGACAATGGTAAAAGCCCTTCTACCACACAAAAAACTGTAATGCACCCAGATGCAACTGGCATCTTAAATGGGGAATAAATCCTACCATTAAAATTCCCAGGAAATACATTAACATGTGTATACTGCAAGCCTTTATCCTGACAGCAAGGGGCAGACTACTTAACTCTACCCACCTCCTAGTTGTGCCTTGACAGCCTTCCTGGATCATTTATCAGCTCCTTTGTCTTGTGCTTTCTAGTGTGTAGCTTTCAACTGTGCTGTCTATTAGTACCTCCAACTTCTTCCCTCTGCGGCTTCTGCTGTCGGTCGGCATCCCTCTTGAGTGCTGTCAGATCTGCTCTTTTTTCAGTGTTCTCTTCTGCTATATACCCCATTGGTTCCTTCCACACCTTGCTGCCCCCTTCCTGATTGGCTGAATGAGGGAGAAATATCCTGCTGCAGGCATCATTAGTAGATTGCACTACTCAATCTTCTTTGCAGTTCATGGATTCTTCTTCTTCTTTTTTGTTTAGTTTTTTTTGCTCTCAAGTCCTACCCCCTAATCCTAGTCATACCTATTACACATAGCGCTAGCCACACCTCCCCAACCCTACCAATGAACACAAACTGCATTTAAAAGGCATTCATATGCATATGATGTATTATCTTTAGCAGAGTCAAGAACCAGAACTGAACTTAATCAGGTTTTCCTTTGGGAATGATTAAACAGGAGGAATATTATGTATAAACTGGAAAGGCATTGGCCTGTGTGGCCTAAGAATGGTGTTGAGGCTAGTAAAAGTTTGCAGTTGCATGTTATTGGAATGAAGAGTAATAATAGTATGATAACAGTAAACTGCAAGGTGTAACTTATTTTAGTGGGTCTGTTACAAATCATATTGGAACAAGAGTATTCAGATAGTGGTATTCAATGCTTAATTTAAATGGAACGCTAACTTAGCTTTTAGAATTGTGACTTAAAGTGGCTTAAACCCCTAATCATGGTCATACCTAATACACATAGCCCTAGCTACAATTCCCCAACCCTACCAATGAACACAAACTGCATTTATAAGCATTAATATGTATATTATGTATTATCTTTAGCAGAGTCAAGAACCAAAACTGAACTTAATCAGGTTTTCCTTTGGGTATGATTAAACAGGAGGAATATTATGTATAAACTGGAAAGGCATTGGGCTGTGTGGCCTAAAAATGGTGTTAAGGGTATTGAAAGTTTGCAGTTGCATGTTATTGGAATGAAGAGTATAGTAGTATGATAACAGTTAACTGCAAGGTGTAACTTATTTTAGTGGGTCTGTTACAAGTCATATTGGAACAAAAGGATGTCATATCCTTTGATTCAAAGAACAGGCAAAATAATATAAATAACCATTGAAATACAATTCAAATCTTTAACAATTTAGGCTTGAAGCATTAGTTAGGCTGCAGATTTTCGGATAGATATTTACAACATGCTCACATTCCCTTTGCATGTTTAAGGTACAACTCACTGTTTTTAGTTAGTAAGCGAAATATTTATTTTAAAAACTATATAACTACATATTTAACTTCAAAGTAAATATTTAGTTTGAAGTTAAAAATGTAGCTTATTTAGCTTCAAACTAAATATTCAGTTTACAAACTAAATATATAGCTAATATGCACATTTACTTGCAGATAAGCAGAAGTGGACAATCAAAATATGAATTCCTGCTGGCGAGACTGCTTATCCTATGTTTTAAGATGAAATGTCGTACATCTAGAGAGGAAAAGAAAGGCTGATATAAAGGTGACATGAGCAACGATTCAGTCTTGCCAGCAGGAGTTTATACAGAAGTTTGCAGGACCCAGCTTTTATTTTGGTGCATTTGCGCGCATTTGCATATTAGCTAATCAAAGCTGAATATTTAGTTTTTAAACTAAATGCTTAGGCTAAATATTTATTCTGAAACGGAAATGTATTATTAAATAAATGAGTAAATATATAAATAACATGGTCAAAATATGACAGAAAAATTACACACACACACACCCCCCCCCCCCCCCCCCCCCCCCTTTTTTTCTTCTATAACTGCTGTTAAATTTTGACTGTAATCTTACAAATACCTCATGGGCTATACAGATCAGCTTTATTCAAAGATAAGAATTATGTTGCATGGTGCCCACGCCGTGTATCTTTGCTTCTAGATTTTAGCCGCCTTACTGACTACAAAGAAAAATCCAATGAAAAGGTTTAGTTTTTACTTTAGCTTATTTCAGGGGTGCTGGTGCACATTATTCCCATTACACTGTTTCTGCCAGTTCAGTAGTGTTGAAAAAAGGTAGGAAAAGCAAAAGATTCCCCTGGCTTTCTGTAAGTGGTTCAAAAGAAGGGGTGATCAGGGTCTCCCACATGTTTCCAACACAACACTTACTGTGTTGTATTGAAGAACGTCAACTTCTCAAGAGCTGAGCAGGCGTAACTGCAAATCTACAGCCCAACAAATTGGCTTTGGGCCACCAAAATGAGGGCCATCATGAGGTTACCAGTAGCTCAACCTCTCTTGTATTAAAGACCTCTTTGACAGAGCCTTACCTTGAAAGGCAGCCATCCAGCTGTGATGAAAAGACATCAGGGGGCTGTAAGCAGAAAAGGCTAAATTTTACAAACCACAATAAAATTTGACATCAATTTCCTCTTTTTTTCTTTTTTCTTTTTTACCAAGGCTGAAATCTGCTGTAAAAGTCTTCCATACAATATTCCCATTAATTTTTCTTGCGTGAAGACTGGCATCAACTATTATGTCCTTATCCTTGGCCCTTATGTCAGTTAAAATGGACCGTCATGTGTTTGAGAAAAAACTTGGCATGTTTACAGTTGTGTCATACTCTTTCAGGCGATGGATTGAACAGTGCGCCGTAAGATTTTTATCACATTCTTTTAACCTAACCCTGCTTTACAGTAGACTTCTCCACAACTTTAGTAACTGACCTCTTTCCTGTGTTCTTTGGTCTTCATGATTCTGTTTGTTAACTAATGTTTCCAACAAACCTTCAGTGCCTAGAGAGAACGGTCTATTTAAACTGAGATAAATTACACATAACTAGTTGTCCATCCATCCATCCATTTTCTTCCGCTTATCCGGGGTCGGGTCGCGGGGGCAGCAGCCTAAGCAAAGAGACCCAGACTTCCCTCTCCCCAGCCACTTGTTCCAGCTCCTCGGGAGGAATCCCAAGGCGCTCCCAGGCCAGCCGAGAAACATAGTGTCACGCTGCCCTATTCCTGCCTGATTGTCTTCACCTGTCTGTCTCATCATCCACACCTGATCCTACTCACCTCCTGCCTTTAAGACCCCTCACTTCCTTTCACTCCCGGCCGGATCAACCTAGTCCTCCTTCCTCCTAGTCCTCTATTGTCTTCATCCCCATGGTGTGTCGTCTTCCTGCCTCTTCGTTCCAGCCCGATGTCCAGTGTCTCCCTTCACCACCATCATCACGATCTCCTCACTTTAATAAAACATCCTGCACCTTCCTTCAGCGAGTGCGTTTGGGTCCATTCTCCACACACCCCGTGACAGAATGATCCGGCCCTAAACATGGACCCAGCACTCGCCCGGGAGATCGCCGCCCTGCGCCAGGACGTCTGGGCTAACCTGGCCAGACTCGCTGCCTCTCCTCACCTCCCTGTGCGGGTCTCCGGAGCCGAGGAGATCCTCGGAGTGCTCCCTCACTTCCAGAGTGTCTTCTCGGCCCGGGAGCTCGCCGATCTGCGGCGCGAGGCGGAGAGGATTCGCCAGGAGGCGTTGGACCAGACGATCGGTCCGCCCTCTCCGCCTCCACCATCTGGCCGTAGGCGACGGACCCGCCGAACCGGCGTTTCAGCGAGGGAGGAGCAGGGCGGCGCGGCCACACGGACCACCAACGTCGGCTCCATCTCCGCGTGGCACCCACCGCCGGTTCTCTCCCCCGCCATCTTTGTCCCTCCTCCAGCTGGCTCTTCGGGGGCTCCTCACATCAGGGAGGAGGACCTCTTCGAGTTTTTCTATGGGGACAAGACGGCCTACCTCTGCTCCAGGGGAGCGCCTCGCCGCAGACAGCGACGCCGCCGAGGTGGGGCCGCTCCCGGGGAAGTTCCGGTCCGTGAGCCCGTTCCGGCTCCGGTCCGTGAGCCCGTTCCGGCTCCGGTCCGTGAGCTCGTTCCGGCTCCGGTCCGTGAGCCCGTTCCAGATCCCGTTCCAGCTCCAGATCCCGTTCCAGCTCCAGATCATGATCCCGTTCCAGCTCCAGATCATGAGCCCGTTCCAGTCCATGAGCCCGTTCCAGTCCATGACCCAGTCCCAGTCCATGAGCCAGTCCCAGTCCATGAGCCGGTCCCAGTCCATGAGCCAGTCCCAGTCCATGAGCCCGTTCCAGCTCCAGAGCCGGTCTCGGCTTCCAACATTCCTGCGGTCTTCCTGGCCATCACTTTGGCTGCTCTCCAGCAAGCGACATTTCCCCATGCGTCGCTGAAGCTCCCAGGGAGGGTCAGGGAGGACCCGTCCCCGTCGCTGAAGCTCCCAGGGAGGGTCAGGGAGGACCCGTCCCCGTCGCTGAAGCTCCCAGGGAGGGTCAGGGAGGACCCGTCCCCGTCACTGGAGCGTCCAGAATGGTCGTCTGAGGAGGCGTCCGAGCCTCCAGACTCTCCGTCTGAGGAGGCGTCCGAGCCTCCAGAACCTTCGTCTGAGGAGGCGTCCGAGCCTCCAGAACCTTCGTCTGAGGAGGCGTCCGAGCCTCCAGAACCTTCGTCTGAGGAGGCGTCCGAGCCTCCAGACTCTCCGTCTGAGGAGGCGTCCGAGCCTCCAGACTCTCCGTCTGAGGAGGCGTCCGAGCCTCCAGACTCTCTTTGTCTCGGCCGACCTTTACCGGCCAGGCATCTTTGGCACTACCTGACCCTCAGAAGAGGACCTAAGGGCCGTCCGCCCGACCTCCGTCCAGCCAGAGGACGCCGCCGGGGCCGTCCGCCCGACCTCCGTCCAGCCAGAGGACGCCGCCGAGGCCGTCCGCCCGACCTCCAGGTCCTCAGGGGCCGCCGCCGAGGCCGTCCGCCCGACCTCCGTCCAGCCAGAGGACGCCGCCGAGGCCGTCCGCCCGACTCCGTCCAGCCAGAGGACGCCGCCGAGGCCGTCCGCCTGACCTCCAGGTCCTCAGGGGCCGAGGCCGTCCGCCCGACCTCCAGGTCCTAAGGGGCCGCCACCGGGGCCGTCCGCCAGACTTCCAGGGGCGTACCCAAAGAGACTCGGGGCCCTCCTTCCGTGGGCCCCCTCCACCCACCCTGGCAAGGGTGCTTGTTTTTTTTCTCTTCCCTTTCTTTTTCACTCTTTCCACGGTGTCTGGAATCCCCCTTTAAAGGGGGGGGTCCTGTCACGCTGCCCTATTCCTGCCTGATTGTCTTCACCTGTCTGTCTCATCATCCACACCTGATCCTACTCACCTCCTGCCTTTAAGACCCCTCACTTCCTTTCACTCCCGGCCGGATCAACCTAGTCCTCCTTCCTCCTAGTCCTCTATTGTCTTCATCCCCATGGTGTGTCGTCTTCCTGCCTCTTCGTTCCAGCCCGATGTCCAGTGTCTCCCTTCACCACCATCATCACGATCTCCTCACTTTAATAAAACATCCTGCACCTTCCTTCAGCGAGTGCGTTTGGGTCCATTCTCCACACACCCCGTGACACATAGTCCCTCCAGCGTGTCCTGGGCCTTCCCCTGGTGCTCCTCCCGGTGAGACGTGCCTGAAACACCTCACCAGGGAGACTGAGCTTCTCACCCTATCTCTAAGGGAGAGCCCAGACACTCTGCGGAGGAAACTCATTTGTATCCGTGATCTCGTTCTTTCGGTCACCACCCAGAGTTCGTGACCATAGATGAGGGTAGGAACGTAGATCGACCGGTAAATCGAGAGCTTCGCCTTTCGGCTCAGCTCTCTCTTCACCACGACAGACCGGTAAAGCGCCCACATAATTGCAGATGCCCCACCAATCCGTCTATCGATCTCCCGCTCCATTGTTCCCTCATTCGTGAACAAGACCCCCAGATACTTAAACTCCTCCACATGGGGAAGGACCCCATCCCCGACCCGGAGAAGGCATCCCACCCTTTTCCGGCTCAAGACCATGGCCTCGGATTTGGAGGTGCTGATTCTCATCCCAGCCGCTTCACACTCGGCTGCGAACCACTCCAGCGAAAGCTGTAGATCACGTTCCGATGAAGCCAACAGGACCACGTCATCTGCAAAAAGCAGAGACCCGATCCTGAGGCCACCAAAACGGATCCCCTCAACGCCTTGGCTGCGCCTAGAGATCCTGTCGATAAAAGTTAGGAACAGGATCGGTGACAAAGGGCAACCTTGGCGGAGTCCAACTCTCACTGGAAACAAGCCCGACTTACTGCCGGCAATGCGAACCAAACTCTGGCACCGGTCGTACAGGGACCTAACAGCCCGTATCAAGGGGCCCGGTACCCCATACTCCCGGAGCACCCCCCACAGGGCCCCCCGAAGGACACGGTCGAACGCCTTCTCCAAGTCCAAAAAACACATGTAGACCGGTTGGGCGAACTCCCACGCACCCTCCAGGACCCTGGCTTTCTGTAAGTGGTTCAAAAGAAGGGGTGATCAGGGTCTCCCACATGTTCCCAACACAACACTTACTGTGTTGTATTGAAGAACGTCAACTTTTCAGACTTTTATTTGCCAATTTTCTTTTATAAAACCAGATATAATTTCCTTCCACTTCCATACTCTACTTTTTGTTGATCATATAAATCCTTGTAAAATATTGTAAGCAGTAATTAACCACACTACCATTCACAGTACAACATTTATGCACGAACACATAAAAATGTGGATTTATTCAATCTATTCCTCTCTGTTAACTATGCAGATGTTAGCTTGTTTTTTATTATTTTTATTATTTTCAATAATCTTTTGTAATGAGTTGTTTAGGTGTGGCAACCCCCACTGTAATATATCACTTATCAGGGTTCTCTTTGACCATAGGATTTTAATGGCTTACTTTTTTTTTCCTGTATGACGCTAACCCCTAATTATAATGCTTGTGAGATAGGTAAAATAGACCCAAAAAATCGGCTAAATTTTATTTTCCATACGGATAAAAGCTAATAGTCACTGCTACAGTTGTGTCACAATTCAACTCCTTGGCTGTCACAGCCGAAGCTATAAGATCTTGATACAACAGAATCAGTGGTTTAGAGTTATTATTCATCCCAAATTTCTTCTGTTGTTTGTTTTCTTGGTACCAATCAGTGCATTTTGTGCAAGCAGTACTATTCATCTAGATGTTTGACTCATTCATCCAGTTTTTTTTTTATTGATTTATTCATTTGTCTGCATGTGTGTCCGCAGAACTTGAGGACAGTTTGAAGAAAAAAATTTAAAAGCATGTACTCTTACAGGATAATCATCTCTTGCAGACAACGGTTTCTGAAAATAATCCCATGCAGCAGGGAGGCAGAAGGGCGCCTGAGGTAGAGCAGAGAGCTCCAAACGCTTGTATCTGCATGCTAGATTACTGCTACCTTCTGCCCATCCTCAGCTCTCACTGCACTTCTGCTAATCTGTTTATTGCTAAAGCATTAATAACAGTTCTAACCCCTGCAAGAGCTGGGTTTCCCAATCTTTGATTTGCATTGCAACACCATCCCTGTTCACATAAATATTGGCAACTAGAAAATTAAAAATATAATAGAAAACTAAACAAAACGGATTGTGCATGTTGTGTGTGGGGTGTGTGTGTGTGTGTTTTGTGTCTTTCGATGGATTAATTAACTCTGCTCAACTCATTAACTTCTAAATGAGTTTGCTTTGTTAGAAGAGCTTGTGCATGTGAGGCCTTACATATAATGCATCCACACTCCGTGATCCGTATGGAGCAACTCATCTAAAAGAATATCTAATTAAGTAATCTGGCTGAATGCATTTCTGTAGGCTATTTGATGCCAAGTCATGCATATACTTGCTGGTGCTGGAGGAAATGATTTAGATTACAGAATGAAAGATTAGTGAGTGTGTGTAGGTGTGTGTGGGTGTGTGTGTGTGTGTGTAGGTGTGTGTGTATTTGTTCTTTTACTTCTGCCTCGCTATCTCTATTATTTTCAACTTCTAAATTAACAAACTGCCAAGCAAAACGAGACCAGCTCCTCTGTTAGTTTAACTATTAAAAGCATTGAACAGAAGCTGCTTATATACCTTTTTTTTATTTGTTTCAACCCGTCCCGGATTCATCATTTGTTAGCAAAGCGGACATTTCTGCTCCCCTTTCTCCTCCGTCTTGAGTTTGGGTCCTCTTCTAAACTACAAAATAACATGAGCTGCATATTGTATTCTTGTCACCCCTCATTATGCTGGGAAAGGGGAAAAAATCGGTTCTCTGTCTTGTTGTCCCTGTGGTTTCAGCCACGCCACGCAGCAAACAAGAGCAGCTCTTTGATTTGCCCATAAAGGCTGTTCCCTCTTGTTTGAGTCCCCCAAGCTGTAAATACATCCCAATAAAATGGTGTCCACAGCTGAAGCTATTAAAATGACAAAGGGCTGAGTGTATAAATATGGCATTTTCTGTCAAATGTTTTCCTGTGTATGTAGTGTGTTTGTCACAATGGCTGGCCTGGATGTCTATGGTTTTCCTTATTATACAACTGCAGTTGTTGTGCTTGAAATTGTTTTTCCTATGTGAAGTGGCTAATATGCCTATCCCAGAAAAGGTCAAGTGTTTTCAAAAGTTGTTAATGTAAAAGACTCATTATCTTAACAAACATGCAGTCCCTTGCAAACACAATTAAAGCACTGGTGCATCACTTGAACACAACAACTCAAAATTGATCACACTTGTGACTAATGATATGAGGGAACATATACAGTAAGCCAGTACAGAGAGCACTGGTTTGTGAGGCCCTGCAATGAATAGAAATCTGAGAGGAAGAGTTTGTGTGAGAGGAGGCTGAGGTGATCGAGGTGGTCAGCGAAGACAAAGAACAGTAATATTTGCTGAAATCAGAGCTATTGTGATTGATCATGTATGAGCATGAGGGAGGCTGTGCAAAGGGTACAACCAAACATCAGTAAATTCACTGTGTCCACCATAATCCAAAGATTTAGAGAAGAGAACAGGTAATTACCTTTTTTTGACATTATAGTACAGTATGTAAGTGTTGACTGCATTTACTGTATGACATACTATAGAGCTGGTAAGTCCCGCCCATCTCTAAAACCCCACTGGACCTCTAGATTGAAAAACCGTCAATGCAAGTAAATGTGAGAAAATAATTATTTTCTATGTACTATATACTGTACCACAGTGTACTGTAAGTAAATATATGTTTCAGTACATCATTGTACCAATGTACTGTAGTATTGTAAAGGAGGGTTGGTCTAACTGTTTATAAGCCTACTATTCCATGTATATTTTTTGTAACTCCATGTTCTCTTTTTGTAGAATTGAAAGACTGCCACGTGGGGGTGGGAGCACAGGTATGTTCTCCCCACACCAAGAGACCCGAATTGTTGATATGGTCCATGAGAACAAAACCATTAAAATGAGTGAAATTCAGCAGAAGATCATTGAGGACCATGTAATTTTTGAGGGTATCAACAGTGTCAGCCTCTCTACTGTCGATCGTGTCCTCAAGTGCAACAGATTGCGCATGAAACCGCTATACAGAGTGTCCTTTGATCGCAACTTAGACAAAGTCAAAGAGCAAAGATTCCAGTATGTACAGGTTGGCATATATCCAGACACATTCAATGTTGATTACTGTAAATAGTGATTTACTGTAGTGGCCTAAATCACTTTTTCCATATCACTTACAAAACTATATCTATTTCTACAGAGGGTTTTTCAACTGGATGCAATAGAGAGACCCCATGAATACATCTATATGGATGAAGCTGGGTTTACAGTAATCTCACCAAAAGGAGGAGTGGCCGTGATGTGATTGGCCATCGGGTCATTGTTAGTGTTCCTTGGCAGCGTGGTGGCAATTTCACATTAGGTGCTGCCATCAGCAATCATGGGGTTGTCCACCATTATGCCAACCTGGGGCCCTACAACACTCACCAGCTCCTCATTTTCCTCAATCACATGGGAGATGCTCTGTTAGGGGCAGCAGGATAGGCATCCCATCTATGTTGTTGTTTGGTACAATGTGAGTTTTCACAGACCCCTCCAGGTTAGACCCTGGTTCAATATGAACCATGGTTTTATCAATCTTTGCCTTCCACCATTCTCCCCTTTCTTAGACCCCATTGAGGAATTCTTCTCCTCATGGTGGTGGAAGGTATATGAACGCCAACCTTACACCAGGGTAAATCTCCTGCAAGCCATGGGACTTGCCTGTGGTGACATAGGTGTGGAGGCATGCTAGGCCTGGATATGGCATGCCAGGGGTTTTTCCCCTGTTGCCTGGCCAGAAAAAATGTGACCTGTGATGTGAATGAAGTCCTGTGGCCTGACCCAGTACGGCAACATTATGCTGTGGCTGAATAATGCACTTATTGGTATATTTATGTACTTTATTTTTACATGGGCTTACTGTACACAAGTGGCAAACGCATAAGAATTTTGTTTGTTTTTACAAGTGCTACATGTAAATGCACAAGATTTCTGTTTGTCTTTTTGTATAAGTGCTAAATGTTTTAAAGTGTTTTAAATGTTGATTGACTCAGGGCACAATTTGACAACATAGTTCAGTTTTGAGTACAGATTGAACTGTTTTGAGGTGATAGTTTGGTTTTGCAAGAAGAGTCTGAGGTTTTGTGAGTGTAGCTTGAAAATTGGGTTGAGAGAGAGAGAGAGAGAGAGAGAGAGAGAGAGAGAGAGAGAGAGAGAGAGAGAGAGAGAGAGAGAGAGAGAGAGAGAGAGAGAGAGAGAGAGAGAGAGAGAGAGAGAGAGAGAGAGAGAGAGAGAGAGAGAGAGAGAGAGAGAGAGAGAGAGAGAGAGAGAGAGAGAGAGAGACCAATGTCCAGCCTTTACTGATTGAGTGTCGTGCCTGTGGGATGAAAGGACACTGGGAAAAATGCTACAGAAAGTACAGACTCCAACAGAAGCATCCTGGCCAGTACCAAGAAGGTAAAGCTCAGCCACCAAGGGGCAAATATAAAGATTCATGTCAGCACCAGACACACAGAAATGACTATAAAAAGACAAGTGACCCCGACTTTGATGCTATACACTCACACGAGTGAACCTAGTGAAGAAGAAATGTATCAAAGACAGTTCTACTCAGTTACAGTCAGCGAAAAATGTCTGCACAGCATCGAGACAAAGCAACCTAGAAAAGAGGCATACACCATATTAAATCTAAAGCCACCAGGTTTGCCTGACCATGGACACACGCTTTGTCTAAAGATAGATACAGGTGCATCATACAAGACCCTCCCATTGTGCACTTACAGACAGGTGTATGGGGAAGCCGTCATGCTATGGATAGATTACAAAAGAGCCACGCAACACGATCTGCCAATAGTGGCCATAGAATTCACTGCTATGGGAAAATAGACATCCCATGCCAATGGAAAGACACCGAGTGGGTCAGTGCTAAGTTTTATGTTGTGGATGTACTGGGACCAGCGATAGTCGGACTGCCTACATGTGAATTGCTGAAGCTGGTCACCATGAATGTGGACTTGATAAGAAGCCAAAACAACACAAGGGAGCTAAAGAGAACTAATTCACCAAAAAATATCCACATTAGAGGATCTGAAACAAGCTTATCCTGACCAATTTGAAAGAATTGGTCATTTCAGCGGAACTGCCAAACTCCTACTTAAAGAAATCGCAGAACCATTCCAAGACCTACCATGTAAGTGCTACATCCACATCAAAGATAAGCTACAAAAGGAACTGAATGACCTCGTAGAGCAAGGTGGGGTACGTAAAGTTTAAGAACACACAGATTGGTGCTCTTGATTAGCATATCGCACAATAAAAGACTGCACACTCGTACAAGGTTGTGTCTAGACCACCAAAAACTTAATAACAGCCTAAAGAGGTGCCCACACAGGATCCCAAAAGTGGAGGATTTTTTTTTAAATGCTAAAATATTTAGCAAACTTCACGCAAAGGCAGGATATTGGTCAATTCACCTGGACCCAGAATCACAACTTCTAACCACATTCCACACCCCATTTGGCAGGAGGTGTGGAGGTGGTTGAGGAGTATAAATACCTTGGAGTTCACCTTAAAAACAGACTGGACTGGAGGCGGAACAGGGAAACCATCTACAAGAAACGACAGAGCAGACTGTACTTCTTGAGGAAGCTTAGGTCCTTCAATGTTTGCAGCAAGATGCTGCAAATCTTCTACAAGTCTGTTGTGGAGAGTGTAATCTCTTCAGCCATCCTCTGTTGGGGTAGCAGCATCAGAGCCAGGGACTTAAAAAGGCTCAACAACCTGATAAAGAAGGCTAATTCTGTTCTTGGCACTACTGTGGAACCACTGGAGATGATAATGCAAAGAAGGATTCTTCATAAAATTATGGACAACCCTGGGCATCCTCTTCATGAGACTGTCATACAACAACAGAGTGTCTTCAGCCGGAGGCTTCTTCAGTTTCTCTGCAATACAGACCGCTAGAGGAAATCCTTCCTGCCCACAGCCATCATTATCTACAACAACTCCTTAAAGAAATAATTATATGAGCTACAACAACACTTAATTTCCCTCTGGGATCAATAAGGTATTTTTGAATTGAATTGCATTGAATTAGATGTGCCTAGACATGTGCTGACTTAAGCAGGGGAGGAGCAGGATTTTAATCCATGACGACATAATGTGTTACTAATAGCAACCCTTGTTACTGTGGTCCCAACTCTCTTCGGGTCATTAACCAGTTCCCTTCGTGTAGTTCTGGGCTTTTTCTACACTGTTCTCAAGGTCATGTCTACCCCAGAAGGTGAGATCTTGCATGGAGCCCCAGGTTGAGGGAGATTGTCAATGATCCATTTTCTATTAATTGGTCCAACAGCTGGTCTCTTTTCACCAAGCTGCTTGCCTATTCTAGATTAGCTCATCCCAGTTTTGTGCAGGTGTACAATCTTGTCCCTGGTGTCCTTGGACAGCTGTCTGGTCTTGGCCATGGTGCAAGTTGGAGTCTCACTGTTTGAAGTTGTGGAGAGGTGTCTTTGATGCAGAAAACTAGTTCAAACAGGTACCATTAATACAGGTACCGAGTGGATGATAGAAGAGCTTCTTAAAGAAGAAGTAACAGGTCTGTGAAGGCCAGAATTTTTGCTTGTTTGTAGGTGCTAAAAGCTTATTTTCTTCACCATTATACAAATAAATTCTTTAAAACTCACACAATGTCATATCTTGGTATTTTTTTACATTCTGTATCTCATAGTTTAAGTTTACCTATGATGAAAATTACAGACCTCTCAAATCTTTTTAAGTGGGACAACTTGCACAATCGGTGGCTGCTAAATACTTTTTTGCCCCTCTGTAAGGTCAAGGAAAGAGAAAAGAAACACTAGGAAAAAGAAAGAACTGGTAGGTGGTTTTATATATTAAAATGAAAGTTGGTATAATGAGGACAAAACAGAAAGGAGGAAATAATTATATCTAGATTAGGATTAGGTCATACAGCGTTAATCAATACATTATTTAAACTGTGGAAACATACTACAGGGAAATGTGACTTTTGTCTTCAAGAACAGCCTGTGGAAAATGTTTTATTATTTTTTGCTTGAAGTATACTGTTGAGCAGTGGCGGCTGGTGAAAAATATTCTTGGTGGGGCTGTGCTTTATTTCTTTTTTTAAATCAAACTTGTGCTTTTTGAGCTTTGTGCACAACTCCACTATTTCCTGAACTAAGTACAGCTCTTTTATTTCCTGTCTTGCATCATTGGACAAACTGATTAATCCAGGTGTGTCTGACCATTGTTGTTGTGACTACCGAGGTCAGACACACCTGGATTGATCAGTTTGTCCAATACAGACAGGAAATAAAAGGGCTGTACTTAGTTCAGGAAGTAGCCTAGTGGAGCTGTGCATATGGCTTATCAAGTCATTTTCAATAATCATCTCAAAACAATTGAACATAAACGGCTGGACACCAGTACTACGTGAAATACAGATTATTTTATAAGTGTTGTGCTAAGGTCAACTTTATACAAAGGTCAAGGGGATGCATTTGTGTGTGTGTGATATCTCATTTGTATAGGAATTTTGCCCTTCTGTCCTTCTGAGTGGCAAAGCTCTTTTATTGAAGTCGGGAATGTTTGTGACAAGCTTTTTTTCCATGGAGAGCATGGCCAGAGCATTCAGCCGATCCTGTGTCATGGTGTTCCTCAGGAAAGTCTTGATCCTCTTTAAAGTAGAGAAGCACCTCTCTGATTCGGCTATGGTCATGGGTGTGGTGACAAGAATCTTCAAAAGAGAGACAGTCTCTGTGAACGTGTTTTGAAGATTGTTCTCCATGAAAAACTGAAAGAGAGTCAGTGCACCACTACAAGTCCTGAATTAATGGTTCTCATAGATTAGGGATAGTTCTGTTCTGAGCTTAGCCTTGTCCAACATGGGGTAGGCCTCTGCAGTGGTTTCCAGTGCTGCATCTGGGAACTGTGCTGTGTGTTGCAAGAGAACCGCTCTTTTGCATGGCTCAGGATGGTTTCACATACCTGTCATATGATAAATAAAAAAACAACAGGTAAGTACATATAGTAAACACTTTCATAGAAAATAATGTCAGTATCCTCTTACAAGATAAAAGGTAAAAACATCTTATTGAGAATCAGAAATCCTTTATTGTCCCACAAACGGGGACATTTTTGTTGCAGCAGCAGTGTAACAAGAAAGAAAAATAGAATCAGATCGACGTATTTTCGTATATACATATTTACATGTAATGTACATGTACATATTTAAATATAATACATATTTACATGTGATTTTTTATATACAGATTTTAAATATGTATAATAAATGTGTTTGTGCAATAACTGTACAAACTAATTTCAACAGTTAATGAACAAATGTCCCTGTTTGTGGGACAACCAAGGATTTCTGATTCTGAGTGCTTTGTACACAGTAATGTAATGTAATCGACAGCTTACCTCAGTACCCAGCTGCTGTTTTTCTCCCTGTCCAAACGTCCTCCGTTTCTTTGTGGGCTGCTTCTACACAGATGCGCTGCATTCCTCACTCAGAGAATGAATGGATTCCCTAATCAGACACAAATTACCATCCACATTACTGTTTCAGAAACTAAGCTACTGGAGAATGTCATCACAATAATCTTAAAAAATTATTTACCTGATCTTTTGCACGCTGTTGGTGAAACTCTTGATGACTTCTGTGATGTAGACCGAGTCGTAGCAGTGAATTCTATGGCCTCTTTTGTAGCTGGTTGAACAGCAGGTCCACATGTGGCATGATCTTGTGAAACAATGCCAGAAGAAAGCAGAAATCTTCTTCCTCCAGCTTTCTCAGAAAGCCCCGTGCCTCTCTCATAGTGATTGGATCAAAGTCACCTGAGTCTCTGATCATCTGGAAACACTTGAGGAGGTCATCCTTGTGCTCATACACTGTGTTGACAGCACGACTGTGGAAGTTCCACCTGGTTGCTGAAGTTCCTGGAAGTCTGTGTCCAACCACTTGATCAACCACAGTGGTTCGCTTGAATGACCGGGAGAGGAGAGCAGCAAATCCACCAAGGTCTGAAAAGAAAGTTCTGATCCTGCGGATGTGTGAAGTTGCCTGCTTCATGATAAAGTTCAGCTGATGGGCATAGCAGTGGACGTAGTGTGCACTTGTGTACACATCCTTGACCTTACGCTGCACTCCACCTGTGGCTCCCCTCATCACTGCAGCCCCATCATAGGCCTGGGCAATTAGCTTACCCTCTTTTCCAGCAGGGAGGATCTTGCTCAGCCTCTCCAACAATGCTGTGGATATAGTGTCAGCGGTTGCATTCTGAAGAGGGATGAACTCGAAAAACGCTCTTGAATGCTGTTCTGACTGTCGAGATACCGTAACACAAGCACCAACTGGCAGCGGGTGGAAATGTCAGTAGTCTCATCTGCCTGAATAGCAAGATAATCTGAGTTGTTCACTTCTCCAGGAATGTGGGTTTTAAGCACTGCCAACATACAGTCCAACAGCTCGTTCTGCAAGGTCTTTGAGGTGCCTTTAAAAACGGTCACCATCTTCAGATGATCCTCCAACACATTATCGAGTGAAGCGACCAGATCGACTAGGCCCCTGAAAATGCCCGGGTTGTCTGAGGCTACAGTTTCATCGTGGCCGCGCAAAGCCAGCTCAAAAGCTCCACAAAATTTAACACAGTCAATTATCTTGGACAAAATGTGCCTGTTCCGATCCACTTCATCGTTGTGTTTCTTCACTGCAAGCCTGTGCCCTCTCGTCAAGCTGCATGGTGATGTTAGCTCTGCCTAGCATGGCTAGCTTCACCGTGTTCTCCATATGTGCCCGGGATGACTCATGTTTCTTTACTTTTTCTGAAAAATGTTTCATGTCCTTCACTCCTGACACGGTCTATGCCAAATCTGTCCCAGTCGTTTTGAATAGCAAACACGGAAAGCAAAATAAGGCATTTGCGTGATTGCATCCAGCAAGCCAAGCCTTCCTGGTGTACCAATTTCGGGAGAAGCTTCGCATGCACACTTTACCTTTCTCCTTGTCTTGCTGGCTTATCTTTACGTCGGGCTGATCTGGGCCGAGCTCTTTGATATTAAGTTTTTCAACCAATGTTCTCCTCTTGAACGGATGCTGGAGAAGAGACCGTATAGAATTCAGCGGCTGCTGAGATCCTGTATTGGTGCTAGTGCTCACGTCCATCACTGCCAATGTCACCACCAGATATCTTGCCCGCGCTCACACCAGCCTTGGGGCGATATCTCTATCGCCCTTCATGCATCTGAATCAACGACGCTGATTGGATAAATTCCTGTGCAAATTTCTTGTCAGTAATTGGCTGGTTGCTGCACTGCTTGGGGCGAACCTTCTGTCGCCCCAAGCAGTGCAGCAGCGGGAGCCTTTTCTCCGAAAATGATATATAGTTTTATAAATGATACTTTGTTACGAATTTAAACACACAATTAACTTAAAATATGTGATTATTGATCATTAAAAATAATAATAATAATGATTTTAAAAACTTGGGAAACACTGGGGGGGGGACGGTGTCCTTTCGCCCTCTATTGGCCAGCCGCCACTGCTGTTGAGAGAAGGGAGCTGGTACAACATTTACAAGATATTAAATTGCAACTGGACATCCTAGACCTTTTAAACAAAATTTCTAGTTCAGAAAAAAAATTATTTGCTGAGCAATCTCAAGTAAACAAAAATAATAGAGAGAATATAGTTTTTGTTTGTTAGTTTGTTTAGTACTTTGTAAAAAAATAAGTAGGGCATATTTAGTATGCATTGAACGTTGCTTGCTAACCGCCAATAAACAGAAATGCATGACTTACGGTATTATTTTCTGTGTTTTTTGTTATAAGTTTTAAATGTCCTACGTTATTGAACTCACCATACATTTTTAATGTTCCCTGAATGCACCACAGGTGTTTGATGCAGTACAGACAAGTATCTGTCTTTTTTCCATGTTGAAAAGAGAGGTTTGTAAGATGAAGGTGAAGAACGATCTTTGTGTGTGGCTTTTAAAAGAAAGATCGGTCTGATATACCTGCAGATTTACTTTTACTTCTGTATTAATATTAAAATTAAAACAACTTTGTTTGTAAGTGGGTGAAATGAACCGATAAAGGTTAATGATTGGTCAGTTGATGTAGAGTGAACATGCTACATGCACACGCTAGTTTTGTCATTGGGTACTTTTTGAAAAAAGTCTGAAAAGTCGTTAAAAATAGCTACAAGGTCACTGAATTGCATGCGCAGTCTTCAACTTTTTCATGCCTTTTATTAACGGTTGGCAAGCTTGAGGTGCAGTACCGCCACCTGGAGTATGGACCCGCACTGTGTTCATCTATGTATCTAAGCTCAACCCTTGACCATGCTCCCGGATTAATATTCTCAGAGAAGAAATGTGTATTCTCAAACACATTGTTCCTTGTATTCATACTGAGGAAACCGTAACTGTAAATTTGTGATTCATTTCAGATGTAACATTTGAAACGGCATTCTGACAGGGAAAATGTATACTTCTGTTTTATGTGTGATTTGGTTCGTTCAATAGTTTACTATTGACTATTGATGTTTTAACCTGTGAATACACTTTTATTTTGACAGTGTCCTTACCCCATAAATAGCTCTTTCAGGTTTGAACATGTAAATAAAAGATTTTGAAATATTTTTAGGCAAAATAGCTCAAGCTCAGTCTGATTGTTTTGTTAGTGTTTTTGAAAGTTCATTTTCAAGTTGCCTATTACGTATTACGCTCCTTCGTTTCATGAACTCTGACCAGCTTTCTTGCTTGTACTGGAGAAATCCATTCATTTTGTTTCATTTATTAGCTTTTTTTATTGCAACGATATCTGTTCTGTGTATAGCTCCAAACAACACAAAATTTCTTCTAGCCTAAGTTATTTGCAATAGCACTCCTTACTATGGTACATGACTTATCCTTACATACATTTTGATAATACATGAGGGTTGTGGACTCAAGTTGGTTGCACTGGATTTCAAGTCAGAATAAGAGAGTCATTTGGGTTAAAGGCATTTTATATGTAAAACGGGACAATAACCATGTCTCACTTGTTTCCAATTCACAATTATCCACTTTGATGTGTTGGTCTAATACATAAAATCCTAATAAAATACATCAAAATCTGTGCTTCTGATATAAGAAGGGTTCGAGGAGTGTAATTGCTATTGCAAGGCACTGGAGAGAGGTATTCATCTTTTTGGTGCACACAAATCAAAGAGGTGTAAAGTAAATTAATTGTTTTTTGTTGCTATCTTTTGTCAAAACTGTTTCTTTCTTTTGGTTTTGAATATCTAGGCTTGAAACATGACGATGTTCAGAGTAAATAGCTTTCTCTTCCACTTTTATTTGAAAATACTCTTTGTTATGAGTTGTCATCTTCATGAAAGACCTGATTATTATAAAATATCAAAAGAAAGAAAAGAAGAGGACATGAATTATAATTTTATGACATGAAAAGACCAATCTAATTGTGGATGGAATGCTGAAAAGATTAATGTCAGGCGCAAAGGTAATCAGGATAAAACACATCCCGATAAGGTTTAAACCCAGGTACATGAGCAGATGTGTTGGTCTCCATGGCAGCCACACCAGATGGCCAGCTGGGATTAAACTGTGCGAGTATCTGAACAACTGTAACAGCTTCATGAGTAACCCACGCTGAGCATTGAATATTTGGTTTAGCATTCAGTAACCTTCAGTGGATCTTCCTCCCATTCAGTAATATGTCAGCTTGACATTCAGACGCAGCCTGTTGCTGCAGGAATCTCATTTCCACTGTTGGATTATGTTGCATTGTGTGCGTTATTGGCTGTGAGAATGCTATGGTTTCTCATATTGTCTCATGCAGATGAGCTCTTTATGAATCCCATATTCTTAATGTGTGAGCCCTAAAGCTAAAATCTGACTGATATTAAACTGCTGTACCATCATCAGCTGTTTTGGGCTGTTCATGCAGATTACAAACTCTGTTCCTCCATAGATACAATCAATGTTAAACATATAAAGGGACTTTTTATTTTAATTTATTTTTGGGATTTATCAAGGAATTTTGGATGTATTTTGAGTCTCAAAAACCTTTTTATTTTAGCCTAAACCATTGTTTTGTCATTTCTGCACTTTAAATAATTCCATAACCTGACAATAATAATAATAATAATGGCTTCCATTTATATAGCGCTTTTCAAGACTCTCAAAGCGCTTTACAACTCCATTATTCATTCACTCTCACATTCACACACTGGTGGAAGCAAGCTATGATTATAGCCACAACTGCCCTGGGGCAGACTGACAGAAGTGAGGCTGCCATATCGCGCCATCGGCCCTTCTGGCCAACACCAGTAGGCAAGGTAGGTGAAGTGTCTTGCCCAAGGACACAACGACATGTAGCAGGTGGAAGCTGGAATCAAACCCACAATTTCTGGGTTGCAGGCTGACAACTCAATAAGTTGACCATTCATTAAAACCCTAGAAGGTGTACTTTTATTTGCTTGATTTTATATAAAAGATTCAAAAGAGCATCTATATGACTGCTGTATGACACATATATACCTGTGTGACTTGAATTCTGTCATCTAGACCTGTCTGTGGGGGTGTAGATGTAAATCATCCTAAACAATCTAACTCAATAGGAGCTCATAGAATATAGAAGAAATTGGAGCAGTGACTTTTTAAGGCATATGGTATTTGTTGCTTGCTCATGTTTCTTTCTTTATTTTTGTGGCTTTGTTGTAACACAGAGAGTGTGATCAATGTCTGGTTTACATAACCATCAATAATTATTATCAATAATTTAATATTCATATAATTATTGATGAAGTTCAAGTTTTCAATCTATTAATCAAAGACCACTACCTGGTGGAGAGTCAGCTCTAATGGTGAGGGAGGATGCCAGACAGACCTGGCAGGCCCAAACGTGTTTTGAGGGTCTGCTGGGAACGTCTGGCAGAGTCTCCTGTCAGAAGGAGCTTCAACTCACACCTCCGGCAGAACTTCGAACACGTCCTGGGGAGGCGGGGGACATTGAGTCCGAGTGGACCATGTTCTGCTCCTCCATTGTCGAGGCGGCTGACCGAAGCTGTGGCCGCAAGGTGGTCGGTACCTGTTGCGGCGGCAACCCCTGAACCCGCTGGTGGACACCGGCGGTAAGGGATGCTGTCAGGCTGAAGAAGGAGTCCTATCAGGTCTTTTTGGCTTGTGGATCCCTGAAGCAGCTGATGGGTACCGGGGGGCCAGGCGGAGTGCGGCTCGGATGGTCGCCGAGGCAAAAACTCAGGAGTGGGAGAAGTTTGGAGAGGCCATGGAGAACGACTTCCGTACGGCTTTGAAGTGATTCTGGTCCACCATCCGGCGTCTCAGTTCCCTTGGATTGGCAGACCGGGGTGGTGATCCCCCTTTTTAAAAAGGGGGACCACAGAGTGTGTTCCAACTACAGGGGGATCACACTTCTGAGCCTCCCAGGTAAGGTCTATTCAGAGGTTCTGGAGAGGCTTGTTTCCAGTGAGAGTTGGACTTTGCCCACCAATCCTGTTCATAACTTTTATGGACAGGATTTCCAGGGGCAGCCAAGGTGTTGAAGGGATGCGTTTTGGTGGCCTCAGGATCGGGTCTCTGTGTGGTCCTGTTGGCTTCATCGGAACGTGATCTACGGCTTTCGCTGTAGCAGTTCGCAGCCGAGTGTGAAGTGGCTGGGATGAGAATCAGCACCTCCAAATCAGAGACCATGATCTTGAGCCGGGTGCCTTCTCTGGGTCGGGGATGAGGTCCTTCCCCAGGTGGAGGAGTTTAAGTATCTGGGGGTCTTGTTCACGAATGAGGGAAAGTTGGAGCGGGAGATCGATAGACGGATTGGTAGGGCATCTGCAGTTATGCGGGCGCTGTACCGGTCTGTCGTGGTGAAGAGAGAGCTGAGCTGAAAGGCGAAGCTCTCGATTTACTGGGTGATTCCTACCGTCACCTACCCTCACAAACTCTGGGTGGTGACCGAAAGAACGAGATCACGTATACAAGCGGCTGAAATGAGTGGGTGTCTGGGCTCTCCCTTAGAGAGGGTGATGGAGGGTGAGAAGCTCAGTCATCCGGAGGGGGCTCAGAGTAGAGTTGTTGCTCCTCCACATCGAGAGGAGTCCGTTGAGGTGGCTCGGGCATATAGTCAGGATGCCTCCTGGACACCTCCCTGGTGAGGTGTTTCGGGCATGTCCCACCGGGAGGAGGCCTAGGGGAAGACCCAGGACACGCAGGAGGGACTATGTTTCTCAGCTGGCCTGGGAGCGCCTTGGGATTGCTCCCGAGGAGCTGACCCAAGTGGCTGGGGAGAGAGAAGTCTGGGTCTCTTTGCTTAAGCTGCTGCCCCCACGACCCGACCCCGGATGAGCAGAAGAAGATGGAAGGATGGATGGATTAAAGATCGGGGCACCAGCTTCTCCGAGAGAAGCACTCGTAATCCCAGACACCCAGTCTCTTCTGAAAAGTATCAAAACGCCATGGACAATAATTGCATGCATACACCAAGTAATCACAGAAAACTTCTCTTTAAACTAAGGGGAAATTATTAAGAAAATAAATCAACCTTACAGCCAAAGCATTTTGTCAATAATTCCCATCTATTCTACTGCATGCAACTAAACTACTAAACTTAGAAAATGAATAATATGTAGATGGAACAAACAATAAGCATCAAAGAATCAATTCAAAACACTGTTTATCATAAAAAGGGAGGGGGTGGTCATGCGTTGGTTTCTTCCCGTGGGTAGGAACCACAAGGCATATGCAGATGTGTATGCAAAGGGGGGCAGCCACCGGGGGGTGGGTTAATCCCTCACTCCAGGGGGCTCAAAAAAAGACCAGACACATGGGGAATAAAGCACATTGAAATTAGCTTTGGTACCAATGGAACTGAGCAACAGTGAGTGTGCTGGCTCCTCCATGTGGGTAGGCCATGGCTTTAACACAGAAACAAGGGATATTGGAGTAAGCTTTTGGCTTACAGACCCAGCCAGCCCAGATCAGACAGAGCCCAAAATGCTGCGCAAAACATGATCACAATGGGAGAGAGAGAGAAAGAGAGAAGATCCGCTCAGGATAAAACCAAAACCAGTTTCAAACACACAAATAAAACAGCTCACAAACTCTTGCGTTCTGTGACACTAATGAGCAAACAGTTTCAGCACTCAAAAACACTTCAATCAACAATGAAGGATGTCTAACTCGTACTGACCCATATTTTTCCCTATTTATCTGCCCAGACACAAGATTAGAAGGAATGAAGCGGTTCTGTCCTACTTTCTCTCAAGGGATCAGGTCCAGTTCACAAAAACGGGAGCAAAGTGTGTCAAAGTTGGGCACACAAGTGAGTCGTGCGCATGACAAGGCCTTTTTGAAACCATGGTTCCAGCTGCGGGCCCCAAAAGGAGCGGATCAACGCCGGAGATAGCAGAGCCGTCTTCTTAAAGAACTGTCTTGGAACACTTTTGTTGTCAGCCAGGCGCTGGATGCATGCACAGACGCTGAATAGGGCAACTTGAAGATTTTCTGGGGATTTCTTTCCCGCCCAGTAGGTCAGATATAAAGGGATTCACCAGTGGAGAGTATCTCCTTCCATTGCATAGCAATGCCGAAAGACAAATACTACCGCTCATTGCTGCCCCTTTTATAAACTTTGTGATGTCATCGTTGGCCACGGACCAATGAGAATGTGTTGGGGGCAAAGCAAGGAAAGCTGAGAAATGCAGTCTGTTCAGTTCTGTTGTGGAAAATTAGTCCCAACAAGCTTTAATTACAACTGAGTTACAATGCACGACTGCGAATTCTAAAAACTTTTGATGTGTTCTGATTTTGATCAGGAGAGTATAATGCAGCTGACTTAATGGGATTTTACAAAAACATTAGCAGATCTGCTGATGGAGCTGACAGCCCATCATTTAAGTGGGTTAAGTAAAGTGGGTAACTAGGCCTAAGCATTCACAACAAACTTTAATAGCAAGTGTGCACAGTTGTAGTACAGCTCATCTACTTGCTAAAAAAAAGAGCCAAATGAATACCAGGTTTGAAGAAGAACTATAGGGGATTTGAGAACGAAGTCTTTAAGGCAAACATTTTTGACTACAACCCAAGTTCCTAAAGATTATCTATTAATTCAATATTTGTCCACAATTGGTGTGTGAAACCGTAGTGCTGAAGCGGGTTTCCGGATCGGTATTGTAGTCAAAAGCTACACAGTATTTTTTTCTTTAGCATCTGCACAAACTTGGAAAAATCTGGCCACTTTATTCTGGATTATTAGTTTGTGATCAGTAATATCTTCCTTTCACAACCAATATAACCCAATTTCAAGGCTTTCTTTAGCCATTTAAATTTAATCATTTTCTTCTTGTCCAGTTGAGAACCCCATTGTAAAAGGATCAATAAGCCAAAACAGCTGAAAATGTATCCTTTTAAAAAATATGAGAGTGTGTTTATCTTTTAATAACTCAATGATTTGGACAAAACTCAAGTATCAATATGATTTTAAAAATAGATTTGTGTAAAAAACCTGTAATTTTCAGAAAGTTTAAGTTTGATCTCTCAGGTAATGAAATAAGCAATTAAATCTGGAAACCGTTTTCATACTAAATGTTGGTATTTCCAAAACTTTTCTACCTTTTTAAGACTGCAAGAATCCTGCACTTTACCTTTATGTAAAAGAAAACATTGACTGGGTTTATTGAGAGGTAACTCTGGTTTAGGGTTAAAACAAGTCTTAGATGGTAAGTAAACAACAGCATTTTGACATTTCAGTAACATTTAATTCTTTTTCTCAAGTCTTCCCAAGAAAGTAATTTCCCTCTTAAATTCTCTTGAGAACTACAAAATCACGATTACTGGATTGAAGTCATGCATTTAGACCAAAAGAAAATTTGCAAACCGGTCAGGGTTCCTTAAAGACACCCATTGCTTCATGGAGGCTGTTATAAAAGTCAACCAATGTATGTGAAAGTTCTTGTGGAGGACAATGTTATTTAAAAGTGAAACCTTTTTCTAAATTAGGGCTCACGTCAGCCAAACAGAAATTCCTGTGGGGCATGGTGCACTGCACAAGCTCAATAAGACAGAGAGGGTCATGGGAAGTAAACAAGTAGGTAATTAAACAGTTTTCATAAACCACATTTTCACAGCTTAGAGACAGAGTGATGCAACAAGACCAACAACATTAAATAATAGAAGAAAGAAATTATTTAGAAAAGCACCCCAAAAACAGTTAGGCACAGGTAATGTAATTCAAAATCAACAGCCTACAGTCAAGGTTTAACTTGAAAGACACAATTGACTATAGGTTTAACACAGACAACAATCTTAAAATATTACACCAGTATGCCCCAAATGGACAGAGCAGGTTTAAATAAGTCTTCTTAAATGGCAGTCTAATGAGAACACTTTGTTATAAATTCATACTCAAAGATTTTAAGAGTTCAACTGAATTGTCAAGTGTAAAAAAAGTGTAAGATTTGATCCTGCATTGTTAAATCAAACTGTCAATAGTGGAAACCAGGGATTCAGGCTTCAAGTAGGCTTTTTTCCCTGGAGTTTTCCACCAAAATGATTCCAGTCCTAGTACTTGCTTAGCTCAAATTCCTTGGGGCTCCACAGTCAAAACACCAACTGCGGCACCAAATGAACCCTTTACTAAAATGGCACCAAGTCTCTGCTGGGACACGTCCATCAGCAGCACGAGGAAGCTAGACACAAATATCTGTAGTTGAAGGTTGTACGGATCAACTCTACGGATGGTGCATAAATGCACCATAATGACCTTTTTACATGTGTAATCTCTGAAAAAACCTTGACTAGTGTCAAACACTGCAATACTGGATAATTATACTGTGTAGGAGACTAGATCCATAGATTTCTACACAATATAATATTTGTGCGCTGAACAAAACTAAAGTATTTCTTCTAAAAGCAAATATCTCACTGTCACAAAATGATGATATTTTCCTATATAATTTTTGTTTTTCTAATTAATTTGAAAAAAGAAAATGAAAATTAGCAGCGATAGCTGGCTTCTAATCTTTTATTTTTGTGTTCTTTTACCTGTTGTGCCCGGCTTTCAAGTCCTTAATGTTTCAACCTGATCAAAGATTTCTGAAATCTTGGGAGTTAATGTGTAAGATCCTAATTACTTGATTGACTAATAACTGAACAATACAGTGAAATGTTATTGCAATATCTACATTTGCCACATGGAATTAAAAGTGAAGTGCTCATCTGTACTATTTGGAAGGTTATTTTATTTTAAGTCCAATGCATTTATGTTTTAAATTCCAGAAAACTCTTTGGACTGTAGCATGAATTCTCACATACCTTTATGGTCATACGCGATAAATATTCTAGGTTTAGAAATATTGCTGCCAATGGAAATGCTGAAAATATCTTAAAGACAGAAAAGAGAGAGAAAAGTGTGGAAATCAGGGGTTACCGTGATTTTCGGGCTATAAGCTGCTACTTTTTTCACATGCTTTGGACCCTGCGTCCTATACAACGATGCGGCCAGTGAAGTTGGATGTGTGCGGCTGAAGTTCTTTGAAGTTTTCGGGTGGGGCAGAGCTGGTTTATATAGGGGTGATGATGTCACATAAAGGGGTCCTCCTTAACCTTCTGCCTTTATAACCTGTCACTTCCCCTCTCTCAGGGCCAGATCATTATCGGTTTCTCCATGGTGTATTGTTCTGCTGTCATCCATTCCTGCTCGTCCATGTCCTTTCTCTCTGTTCCTGTCGTCATCATTATCACCACCTCCACCAGCAGCACTCTCTAATAAACAATCTTGCACCTTTCCACGGCTTCTGCGTTTGGGTCCATGCACCACACCGCCAGTTCCTGACAGCGATTTTCATTAAGTGTCTTAAATGATCTCCATGATGAAACCACAATAACGTTTTCTTGTTTTTTTGTGTTGTCTTTTTTGATTTTTGGGGGGTGGGGTTGTAAATGTCAATCTGTTAAATGTTAACTTGTTTGCTTTCATTTATGTGAGGCATGATATTTATATTTATTTATATCCTATGAAACTCTATTTTTCCTACAAAAGCATCTTTCACTCAGCTTTCTGGAAGATACAGCACCTTCCAAATATCTAAACCTCAAAGCAAAATTTAGAAGTAAAAAACAAGTAGCAATGACTGCAATCAGTTAATAAAATCCCATTGAATTAGTGCAAAATGAACTGGAGGGAAAACCATTAAAAAGAAACTTCTTTGTGCACAAATGATGCTGGCATTGCAGGGAAGGTTGGAGAGAGGTCTATGTGAGCTGTTTCTCTCATTTGAATAAGAATCACCGTTCCCCTCTCATCATGTTGTGCGGAAAACATGTTGTTGCCTCCAGCCATGCCCTGAGATGAGGTGCAACACAGACGCATGAGGAGGCCAATCTCAGTCGCATGTTTCCGCTTTCTCACACTGAGAGACGAGCCAGTTTGATTGCAGGACAAAAAGCATGAAATAACAAACTAGCAGAAAGATTCATTTTGTCAGGAGCTGATGCAGAGTAGTCACATAATTGTTCATTGTTGATATCGTTCTCATATTGTGGAAAATTTATCTAATTTCAAATCCCTCTAATTATTTTTTTTTTCCCTGGCAGTTTTTTGTGGAGTGTCTCCAAACTTCTTGATAAGTAAACACAGATTTGAAAAATGTGGAACACAATAAGGATTAGTCTGATTTGGACATAATTTGTTGCACTTGCAGAGCTGCAAAAGGTATAAAACTGGTTTGATTTTAAAGGAGCTGGCAGGTCTGGAACAGATAATGGGGCATGTGTATCTAGGCTCTCAAAGCGAACACATGTTAAAATTCCAGATGTGACACTTAAAATATTGAGAACATGGAAATATGTTTTCAAATTTTTTCCTTGTTTAATGTGACATATATAACATATCATTCAACTGAAAAGCAAATAAATTAGTTAGGGGGAAATTAGGAAAAATGAAAGCTGGTTGCATAAGTGTGCACAGCCTTTAACTAACACTTTGATCAAACTCCTTTAGATTGAATTTAAATGTATTTCAGCGTTCGATTAATACATCTAGGCAAAGGAGTCAGTTTGCAAAGCAGAAGCCTTTGTTTTTCCAAAGTAAACATCCAGACCCAGCCGAGACCTTCCAAAACCAAGTGTGTAATTGTCTAAAGGCCACAAATTGGAACTTTTCAGAAAGAATTTCAAAAGCTGTGTATGGCCTAAAAACAGCACTGCACATTACCAGAAGAACACCCCATCTACAGCGAAAAATGGTGGTGGCAGCTTCATGCATGTTACCTTTTTTAAATCTTAATCTTTTGGGTTTTTTTAAAGTGGATAAAATTATGAACAGCTCCAGATTTATGTTGGTTTTGATCCAAAATCTTCCAGCGTGTGCCAGAAAGCAGATAAGGGATTTCATTTTTCAGCATCACAGACATCCTAATCCACAAAAGATTGGCTTCATCAGAAGAAAGGTAAAGTTTTGACAGAGCACAGACCTAAATCTGGTTGGGTGTTGTGAAGAAAGCTCAGACATATCCTTACAAACTGAGAGATCTAGAGGACTTGACCAAGTCAAGATGTGGAATGTTTGGCAGACTGCACCAAGGAAGACTGAATGCTGCAACTGGATCAAAAAGAATTTCAGCAAAGTATTAGTCAAGGCAAGGCAACTTTATTTGTGTAGCACACTTTCAACAACAGGGCAATTAAAGGTGCTTTGGGAGATTATGGGATACAATAAAAACAGTAATAAAACAACAATAAAAACATAAAACACACCATTAGAGATACAAAACACGTGGCACATTAAAACATATGACGTTTCAGCTATTATTAATCAGTTACTCAAAGGCAGCTGTAAACAAATGGGTTTTTAGCTTTGATTTAAAGGAGCTTTGCAGTTTATTCCAGATAAGGGAAGCAAAGAAAATGAAAGCTGCTTCTCCAAGTTTGGTTCTAATTCTTGGGATGATTAGTAGACTAGAGTTGGAAGACCTGAGTGGTCTGGGGGGTTGACATAGTGACAACAGATCTTCAATATACTTTGGTGCGAAGCCATTCAATGATTTATATCTAGCAAAAGTATTTTGAAGTCTATTCTCTGAGCTACAGGGAGCCAGTTTAAAGACTTTAGAACTGGGGTGATGTGCTCTACTTTCCTGGTTGTAGTGAGGATGCAAGCAGTAGCATTCTGGATCAGCTGCAGCTGTCTGATAGACTTTTAGGCAGACATGTGAAGACACTGTTGAAGTAATCAATACGGCTAATGATAAATGCATGGATACGTTTTTCAGAGCAACTTAGCAACTGAGTTCCTGTTGCAACATTAAGCCTAGTTTAAAGTTCTCCGTCAGCAAGTTTGCACCCACGTGCACAGGTATTGACCGAGACGTTTTCCTTTCATACTTTTCTGTTGGTGTTTCAGTATTGCAAAGCAGTTCTCTGCCAGGACATCAAGGGGTGCAGACCCTTTCTGGCGGATCTGCGTACCATTGCTGTGACGTTTCTGGTCGACTAACGTTTATTTACTTCAGCTTGTAAATGCACATCCACTTAAGGAGCAATGACCGACAGAGAGCGAGTTTTGATTGAGCTGGAAAGCTTTTTACTAGGAGTGCAGCTCATTGAATACTCTAAAAAAGCATGTAAATAAGCAAACAAACACCGCAGTCTGTTTTGTTGCTCTCCACACATCTTGGTGTTCAAAATCGTCAAAAGACCATGTTAGATCAACTGGACTTGTAATATAAAGCATCAAGTGCCCAAAAGCTGCATTTACTAATGACAACAACTATAGAGCACCATTCTGGTGAAATGATCTGGGGCTGATATTGTGCTGATCAATCACAGATGTGCGCTCTCCGTTTGCATTCGACGGATAGTTAGAGTTCAGGCCTGATCAGTAGTTTCTAGCTGTATTAACTGAAGCTGTGTGCTGACTCTTGATCTTTCCTCTTGGGGTCCAAAAATAATTCTTTCAGTTTTGTTTCTATTCACATCCATCCATTGTTTTGCTTAATGAATTTGCTTAGGGTTTGGTTGGGTTCAAAGTGATAGGATTCCGTGGTTGTGTGCTGGATTTGTGGTTGTGCTGTTTGCTTTCTTCCCTCTCTGAAGGGTGTGATTGGCATAAGCTGCATCTGGTGTATGGGGTAGGGCCTCAGTCAAAATAAAAGCGTATTTACAGGTTAAAACAACACTGTGCAATTTTGCTCTCGGGGTCCCCCTACAGTTGGGAAAAAGGTATTTTTTTTACTACTGTCGTAAAATCTGTTATGGTTACACCACGGGATTCACGTGCATTGACAAGCGATACTCTCTAACATTACAGATTTTTATGTTTTGGTCAGCCTTCATTCTGTGTCAAATGTCTTCATCCCAGGTACATTTTCTATATTTCAGCATGTCATATGTACGGCGGCGTAGAGCTGTCAGCCATATAATAAAGAAATAAGACCCTATCACGTTATAACGTGATAGTTTATTGTAAAAACATGAAACTATCAAACTATCATGTTATAACGTTATAGTTTCACGTTGCTTTCAAGTTTTTACAATAAACTATCATGTTATAACTTGATACGGTCTAATTTCTTTTTTATATGGCTGACAGCTCTACGTCAGCCTGCATATGAATACAATTCATGTTTTTTTCTTCAAACACCAAAAGATCGTGTAGCTCACGTTTACAAGCCAGCATCATTATATCAGCCTATTGGCTACTGTTTTACATAATGGATAAGCTAATTTGATTCAGGTTATTGTTGGAGTTAGCCTAATAGCCATAATCATCAATATTATAATATCAAGCTACCATAGATGAATCTCTAAAGTTGAAAAATGGATTTGCCAGCAAACAAATGCTTGTTTGGCTCATGTGGGGGGGCGGAAGTGAGGTATGCCGTAAAGCAGCGCTCGAATTTTGTAGTTCTTTTTGTGTACAGGTTACTACCCGCACCCCGAAGTTACGTAGTGCCAGTAAAAGCGATACAGACCCCGTCAGGCTATGGCATGCGTGTCATTCAACCTATTGTAAGTTGATGTAACATCACAAGGGTCTAGGAAATATGTTATGAAAGTTGAAAAACGACATAGTGTTTCTTTAAAATGTGTGCATGTTGGTGAATAGTTGAGCATGACTACACCTTTTTGTAAATATTGAATGAACCAAATTACACATAAAACAGATGTGTATATTTTGCAGTTTCAAAGTTGCATCAGAAATAAGTCACAAATACAAATTCCACATTTACAGTTGTGGCTTCCTCAGTATGAACATGAGGAGCATATGTTTAAGAAAACACATTTCTTCTTTGAGAATACGAATTTACAACCGGGAGCATGGTCATGTGATCAAGGGTTCATTAGTGGAGCTTAGATAAGTCGATGAACACAGTACCAGTCCACACTCCAGGTGGCGGTATTGCACCTCAAACTTGCCAACCATCAATAAAAAGCATGAAGAAGAAAAAGTTGAAGACTGCATGTGCGCCAAAATGAAAAACCAAGAAGCAATGGAACAAAATCAGCCAATTGTTTAACAGTTCATGTCACAGATACAAAGAGTAGAGGCTGCATAGAGCACTACTGCCCATTGGCTCAGATGAGCGGTGGGGCCATCATCTTGGACCAGTCTTTCTCACTCCCGGCGTAATCTGTTTGGCAGACGTAATGAAGCGTCAGCGCTTTAAAACAATCATGACTCGCTGAATACCAAACAGATTTTCATGTGTTTTTTGTTTCTGCAACCACTATATATGTAGCTATTATACAGGACACATGAGTTGGCCTAATTTAATATTCAAAGTGGCCTCAACAGTAACAAACTATTCTGATATACTTATGAGATGTATGCACATCTCATACCACAATACATGACTCATCACAATAAATAAATGATTAATAAATTACTGAATTTTATATATACACATATATCCACAGGGCGGCTGTAGTTCAGTGGTATAGTTGCGACCCAGAAATCGTGGGTTTGATTCCTGCTTCCACCTGCTACATGACGTTGTGTCCTTGGGCAAGACACTTCACCTACCTGCCTACTGGTGTTGGCCAGAGGGGCCGTTGGCGTGAAATGGCTGTATAATCATAGCTTGGTTCCACCAGTGTGTGAGAGTGAATGAATAACAGAGTTGTAAAGCGCTTTGAGGGTCTCGAAAGTGCAAGCCAATATTATATAGATTGATATACACTCATACATATGTAGATATAGCACTAAATGCTGAGGAAGTGTGGCTGGCTTTGATTAGAGTAAAAAAAAATACAACAATTCTCTTTATTTTGACATTTCTCAAATACAGAGAATATTTTTATTGATGTTAAACAAAATGGTTTTCTATGATTTGGTGTTTGAAAGTAAAGAAAAAATAAATGTTTGTATCCTGGTTTTGTAGACCTGGGCGATGGAAACAATGACACTGAAGTCACCACTCTCTGAATTGGATAGTTTCCGTATAGTTCCTACAATATATACTGTTAGTATCAATATCCTTCAGAGAGAGAAGGTGGCAACATCAATCTCATTGTTTCTATCATCCAGGTCTACACAGCCAGACATTGACTGGGTATGTGGCCTATATTGCACATGTTTTACAATGTTCATGGCATCCAGCCATGTCCAAGTGCTACACATCCATGTTTAGTCTGGTCTTTCTGGCATCTTCTCACCAGGATATCCAGCATCATTTTGTTCAGTTGCAGTGAAGCCTTCTCTCTTTAAGGGAATTTCTTAGTTCTTCTTCACATCTTTTAGGGAAATCTTTAGAACAAAAACAAGTTTTAGACAAGTCTACACGAAAACACTGCAAAAATTAGGTCAATCTTATTTTCTTAGCATTTTATTCCTATTTTTCTATCTTCCCATTTTATTCCTATTTTCCTTTTTACTTCTACCAGATTTCTTACAGAGACAAGTTGGCGTGACTTAAAAAATTAATTATACATTTTATTTGGTTCACAATTAATAATAATGCTTTGGACCACAAGTTAAACGACAATATTTTAAGCTAGAAAGAAAACACAACAGAGGCCATACTGGCTATTGTGGCAATCTTGGAGATAGTCCGAGCAACCTAATCATGGGAAAAACTGATGACTTACACCGCTGTTCAACTCCATTTGTTTGTTTGTTCATTCATTTTCATATCTCACCATGTTGGCTACACAACAACCATTTAGTTGGACCTTCATCCTCATAAAATATATTCCATGAATATGCAAGATATAAATGCATGCAGTCAACAAAATCTTTTACAGCCAAGCTCACCTTGCCATCATCCTCCTTTCAGCCAGATCACCTGAACAGGTGCAAGGTGCAAGTAAATGACAACAAAAATGACACACCCACTTACCAAGGTGCCAATCAATGTCCGAAAATACATGAGATTAAAAATATCCTACACTGGCCCTGGGAAACACTCCACCAATATCTGTTATAAAAACTGTTTAAACTAGACTGCTTAGTATTAAATCGTATTGATAAAAAATAAGTAACACTGAGGTGCTCCCCAATGTAAAACACACACAAAACAGGGGTGACCCCGACAATAAAATTAAAATTCCCTCTTCATCTTGTCCCTTTAGTTTAGGGGGGGGGAGAAGAAAAAAACCTAAACCGTTGCTTCACTTCCAGGGACAACATACGCCACTAAACAGAGAATAAACAAGGACTGATGCTATGGTCTGCTTCTATAGAAAACAAAATCACTAACAATAAGAATCTAAAAACTCAAACAGTAGCAGGACAACCTACAAAAAAGTATAAAAATGAGGTTACTCCAACACCTTAAACAAACATAGGCCTAGTATATTAATAAGAATCGGCTTTACCTCCCACAAATAAAAATGATCAACATGTGTTCCTCGTCTGAGACCTTGCCCTTAAATGCTTCTGATCCTTTAAAAGATCAACAGCAGTGGTTCTAATTCAGGTGTCACTCATCAGCCTCATCTGCGATGCTCTGTGAAATAGGAGCAGTTCTCTGAAGCTGGCTATTGGCTCCATTCAAGTCCCTTTATCGTAAACGTTTCTCCTAAGGATTTATTCTACCTTTTTATCCTGTTCTCAGATTCCTGCTCTGGATGCCCAATCCACTTCTTTGAATCCTCGTCCCAGTTCTCCAAGCTCCATTCTCATTTTGGACTAACTCTGTTCTGAGAGATCCAGGGAGGAGTGGTGTGGAGGCTGACCAAACTCACCAAATTCTTAGAATATCAACAAATTAAAGTTATTGTTAAAGGTAAATTTAGGCTCGATAAAGTTGAATTACAAATTCCAGCAAGAGTTTTAGATTTTCTTAATCTCAACCCCCCCAAATTGCTGTCTAAAATATACAAAACTTTATCTACATTAGATGAATCAATAGCCATCCCTATTTCAAAATGGGAGGTGGATTTATCAGCCAACTTTGACCAAAACGTCTGGTCTCAGATATGTTTAAGAACCTTTAAAATAACAAAAAATCCTAATTTGCAATTAATACAATACAAAATCCTTCATAGAGTACACTATACAGGTCAACGGATGTTTAGGATGGGTTTTACGTTGTCTAATACCTGCTTACAATGCACAAGCAATATACCAGATACTTATATTCATGCACTTTGGTTCTGTCCACCTGTTAAGAAATTTTGGTGCCAGATATGTGAGGACTTATCAAAGTGTCTGAAATGTAACATTCCACCATCTCCCTCAGTTTGCCTGTTAGGAGATTTAAATGATGTCACCATGAACACAAAGTCAGTTCTAATGGTTCACATTGCCTTATGCATCGCTAAGAAAACTATCCTCCTGAACTGGAAAAATAAAAAGGCTCTTAGTATTAATCAGTATAGAAATCTCTTGTTGGACCATAATGGTCTTGAGACGGCCTCTGGCTCCATATCTGAACAATCTCTCTGGGCTCCTTTGATCGGCTCCATCACCTAGTAGGGGTGGGGGGCACTTGGTTTTGTTGTTTGGGATACTGTGGCTGATGTGGGGGTTTTGGGGTTGGAGGCGTATGGGGGGGGATCCCTGGGGGTGGGATCACTGGGCGGACGGGGCGCTGGACGTCGTTGCCCCAACCTGGGGTTGGGCTTTGGGTGGTAACTCCTGATGGCTGCATGCGGTGCCTTAGGGAGGTTGCACTGACAGACATGGTTTACTGGCCTGGTGGCCGTGCTGCGCCTGGGTAGGGTCTGGGGTGGGCCTGGGATTTCGGCGCTCTCGGCCGCCGTACTCCCTCTCTGTGGTCCTGGCCGGGGGTCGGCCGGCGTGGGGTCTCTGTTGCCTGTGGGGGTCGGGGCCAGCCAGCATGCGCGGCCGCCTCTCTCTTTTTCTCTGGGCCGATTCTCATCGCTGGTCCCTGTATGGCGTCTCGCCTTGTTTGCTGGTTGGGGTGCCTGGCTGGTGGTCGCGGCGGCTGGGTGGCATTTCTGGGCCTGATCAGTCCTTTTTCGCACTGGACTTAGCTCCTGGGTCTTGGTCTTTATGCGTTGCGGGGCTCTGGGGTCGGGCGTTTGCCCGGGTTTGGTCGGACCTGCGGGTGGACTGGCCGGGTAGTGGGCGTGCAGGGCAGGTGGGTGGGGCGCTGGGTTTGGTTACCTGCTGGGCCATTGAGCAGCAGTGGTCGCTCCACTAGGGAATGGGGCTGGTGGATGTCGGCCTGGTGGGTCGGCCGCCCGGTTCATCGGTTTGCTCCTGGTCTGTGCGGGTATGTCGCCGGGGTTTGGGCTGCGGGGACCTCCGATACGCAGGTGGCGCTGGAGGCTTCCTTTGTTGGTGGGGAGGCTATTGCTAACTAGCGACAGAAGCTCTCCCCCTACGAGGGCACTTGGACGAGGGGGAGGGGTGTGCGGGAGGGGGGGCGAACTCAACCTGGGTGTCTAGTATCCTTTGTGTTCTGATAGTAGAGCGAATGTCAGGGTGGGTTTAGTTCTCCTTCTGGGATGGGGCTGGAGGGACTAACTTGGGGTCCGTGGGGCTTGGTGGTGCTGTGGCCGTGGCCCCCGGGTTGAACGTGCCATGGCCTCCCTCCCCTGGTGGATCCCGGTGAACATTTTGTCTCCCAGTCCTTGCCTCCCCATCCCCGAACACCTCTGTCCACCCGCTCCATCACTTTACCACTCATATAGGGTCTTGGGGCATGGGCACATCACTGGGGTGCGAGGAGGGGTCTCTCTCTACTCGCTATCCCGTGGCGTCCTGGGTCTCACTTTTAATACACAACTTAGACACTCCCACTTAAAACATTTTCATGCGACACACATATAGGGACTTTGGGGTGGGCACACTTTTCGGCATCCAGAGGGGGAGCGGTTCAATCAGCTTCACCTCTGGTGCCGGTGCCCACTGTTAAACCACATATAGACACTGAGGGCTCGGGGTGGGGGTTGGGGGATGTGGTCTGGTCGGGGTCCTGGGCTGTCGGGCTGCTTTGCCACTGTGGGGCCCTTGGCGGTCTGCTTGTCTCCGTCCTAGAAGGTAGGGGGTCCATCTCCTGGGTTCGGGGGCTGGTGGCTCTACTGGGGCATCGGTACCTGGACCTGGGAGCATAAAGTGTGTATGGGGTGTGTGAGTGAGGGTACAGCGTCATTTCTTGGGTGTCTTGGTGAGTTAGAGAGAATGTATGCGTTTAAGAGGGAGGGAACGTATGACTGTGTCTGTATGTCTTTGTCTGCCTGTCAGGTTGGGTCTTGGGCTGCCCTCTCGCCTGGTGCACATCAGGCCTTACATTTAATGGGGGGCCTATTTCCCCTCCATCACTCCCCGCCAGTGACGGATGCCCCTGCCTACTGGTGCGTCGGTGGTCAATCCGGTTCGGACCTGGTGCGTGCTTGGCCAGGCCTGGGGGGGCCGGTGTGTCGGTCGGCCGATGCGCTGGGCCGATATCTTCCTTTGGTTGGTTGGGGCACCTCTTTTAGGAGTGCCAGGTTTGGGATTGTTGGGTGGTGCCTGCTCGGTGGGTTGCCGGCGGGGCCCGTGGGCTCGTCACTGCTGCCCCCCGGGCCCCTGCATAGTAGCCGCTGGACGTTCCCCTGGGGTTCTCCTTTGCTCCTCTCTTGGGGGATGCAGTCATTTTACAGATATATTCTTGGGCTGAGGTTATCATTACTAGAGCTTGATTAATCGGTACCATGAGTTTTTCTGTGACATTGTTGTTGTATTTTTATATCTATTTTTGTGTGATGTGGTTGTGTAATTCTTAAGTTCACAATGTTTGGTTGGGTTTGTCGATGTTCCTTTTTCGTGTTTTGTTTTTCCCCCTCTCTCTGCCGTCCTGTGGGTATGGAGGCAGACTTCAATGTTTCCTTGTGTTTTCTTTGTTCCCTTTCCTCTCTTGCATTTTCAACTCACCCTCTCTCATGACTTTTTGTTTCCTAGGTCTCTTCTTCATCTTCTTTCTTTCTTCCCCTTAATTTTCCATCTGTAGCAAAAGCTGTAGTGCTCTGCTTGTGAAAGTAAATCTGTTATAAATTCTGAGCTCCACACTGCCAAACAGGACCAAAAACAAAAGTGATGAGGTCATGCAAATGCTGGCCAAGATTACTCAAGTGTAAGCTGTTTCCAGTTGATTCAGAAGGCTGTGAGGATGTTATATGTCTAAATTGATGTTTGTGTTTTAGCAATTTTCCTTTCATTGGTCATTGTTACTGTATCACTGTCATTTTAATTATGTTAAAAAAAGATTAACAATACTTCCTACATCCCTTAGATAATGTAATTACCGCCCACAGTAGCTTTTAGAAGCTCCTGTATATTATGTTAAGCACAGCGGGTCATGTCTTGGTATGAATCAGTGTGTTAAAAAAAAGAAAAAAAAAAAAAAGAACAAACTCACCTGTTTAATTTACCTCCAGTCCACCTCCTGCCAGTCCAACCTCCAACGCCACTCCACCTGCAACAAAGAGAAAACGTATCAACACCAAGCTGTTGGTCTTTGACATTAAATCCAATAAAACAAATATAAGCTTGTGACAAAATGTCAATAAACGTATATAACACTAAAAACACATAAGAGTTTCTGCAAAACGGTTTTTGTTGGTAAACATAGTTTTACCTTCTCTGTAAAGTTGAGAAATACACTCTCTGTATTAGATTTTCATTGTTAACTGTGGATTCTCCATTTCCTGAATCAAAATACCGCCCATAACACATTACATGTGATAGATATCAACCTTGCTGTTTGCTTCCTCACAGACATATGAGAGATAAATGAAGTTACTGCTAATGCAATTACTTCTTGCTGCAGCTTTGGATTAAAAGCAATCAACATACCGAAACATCCGCCCAGTATCTCCAAGGCAGGTGATGGATCTGGAAGCCAATTGTAAGATACTGCTGCAGCAGTTTGTCTTGGCTTGGTGTTAAATTCCAGCACCAGTGTTCTGTCCAACTAGAGAAAAACAGAATAGGTTTTTAGAAAACCATGTTTACCTTCAAAAACTTTCTTCTGAACTAAAAGCACCCGTAATTAAATCCCAAGTGTAAGTTGAATTGCGGGGGGGGTTATTTTCAGAATAACTTTAAAGTTTTCTGGTCTGATTTCAGGTAGGGTTTTAGAAGGACAACAACTTCAAAACTTTTCACATTCCTAGAGAGCAACTCAGCTCGAAACAGAAAAATAAAAGTAGGTTTCCCTGAAGTGTTCTTCTTGTTTAAGATTGGCTGAAAGTTGGGGCTTTGTAATCGGGTTGAGCTTTTCACGACAGACCCTGGTGGTTGTTCCCCTGAGCAGAAGTGTACTTTTTGAAGTTCTGCCTTGAGGTTTTCCTGCCTACAGGAAGCCTGCACCACTTCTTATGGCTATGTCCAAAAATAGGTTTAAAAGAAAAAAAATCATCATCGTCTTGACATGGCATACACTGTGAAACCTCTGGACAGTGGACATTCATGGCAACCTGAACCTAACTGAATGACTAACCTGCATAACACAAAATTTAGCACTGTCTGGGGGTAACATATTACAAAACTATTTACAGTTTTAATACTGGATAGTAAGCTCCAAATTTTTTGTTTTAAGAATATCCTCAAAGATTAAAAAAGACAAATACAGAATGCCGAAATGAATCACATGAGAAAATTCAGAACCTATGATTTATATTCTGCATAACTAAACTTTTGCAATGCTTTTACATCTGGCATCAACAGTCAAACATTGTTTGATTACTAAGACGTTTTACAAACACATTTCAATTTAAAGCCTACTAAACATCCCTAGACTCAGAACTAAACATGGAGAAGCAGCTTTCAGTTTCTATGCTCCCCTTATCTGGAGCAGACTTCCTGACGAGTGTAGAGCTGCTGAAACTCTGAACTGCTTTAAATCGAGACTAAAAACCCATCTGTTTAAAATTGCCTTTGAGTAAATGCTTGATGTTATATGTATGAAATGTGTTCATGCTCTCTTGCTTTTTTTTATTTTTCTCTTGCTTTATTGTGTATCATGTGTAATGTGTGTTTCTTTTATGTGTTTCTTTTAAATCACCAAATCATGTAAAGCACCTTGAATTGCCCTGCTGTTGAAAGTGTGCTATACAAATAAAATTGCCTTGCCTTGCTTAAAAAATTTTAGGAATACAATTTTCCACATGTCCACTCATACTCAACAAAGAGATGAGGAGAAATGATATTATTGACTGTGCTATTGCATGCACCACAAAAAACATGAGTGATGCCTCATTTTTTACATTTGTTTTCTAGTTCTGGCTATATTGTTGCCATTACACATATTTGGGGTGTTTGAAGTGTTCATTAATATATATATATATATATATATATGTATGTATGTATGTATGTATGTATGTATGTATGTATGTGTATATATATATATATATATGTATGTATGTATGTATGTATGTATGTATGTATGTATGTGTATATATATATATATATATATATACATATATGAAAAATCTTGCCGTGATTTTTGACTCTGAGCTGACTTTCATCCCTCACATTAAAAAAATCCCCAAAATAGGTGATTCTAAAGAACACGGCCAGAGTTCGTCCCATTCTCTCTCGGGCCAACACGGAGACGATGAAGCATGCTTTTATCACCAGTAGAATTGACTACTGTAATGCCCTGCTTTCTGGTTTTCCCAAAAAGAATATCTCATGTTTACAACTTCTACAAAATTCAGCAGCACGTGTCCTGACAAAGACGAGGAGGCGGGAGCACTTTACACCTGTCTTAAATTCACTGCATGGGCTCCCCGTATGTTTTAGGATCGATTTTAAGGTTCTTCTAATGGTTTTTAAGTGTTTTAATGTTCTTGGGCCTTCTTATCTTTCAGAACTACATTTACCTTATGAACCTTGGCGGACTCTGCACTCCTTTGGCAGCCGTCTCCTTGTCATCCCAAAAGTCAGGACACACACTTATGGCGAGGCGTCTTTCCATTATTATGCCCCTCACCTCTGGAACAGGCTGCTGGAGGTCCTCAGGGATGTCCAGAACGTTGATGTTTTAAACAGCAGGCTCAAGACTCACCACTTTAGCCTAGCTTTTAACTGATTATATTTGATTGTATTTTCAGTGTTTTACTGTGTAGTCTTATCATATATATATCCCCTGTTATTTTTATACTTTAATCTTTTTGATTTTAATACTTTAATCTGTTATTTTAATCTTCCTTTCCACTATTGGAGCTCTCTGCCTCGGGAGCGGTGGTCACCTGTGGCTGCCTGGGTGCTCTCCAGGTAGTTCCTCGGCTGCTGCGGTTGATCTGTGGCTGTCGGCGCAGATGGCTCACTTGATGGCGTTTCCTTACCTGACTCATTTGCACTTGGCCCAATGTCTTTTTTTGTTGTTCTTAAGTGTTTTGTGTGCATGGGATTTGGGTTGGGGGGAGGAGGGTATAACTGTGATCATGCTTTTAAATCTGTGGGTGAGGGAAGGGAATATGGTTTATTTGGGGTCATTTTAATCTGTAAAGCACTTTGAGTTGCAACTCTTGTATGAAAAGCACTTTATAAATAAAATTTGATTGACTGATTGATATATATATGTATATATATCAAGTGGAGTACTATAGCAAAAGCTGTATAACTCCACTTGTGAAAGTACATCTGCTGGGCTTCTACTTGGCACTCTTATTTAAAAATTTGTCAGATACTTTAAATTGCTTCCATGTCTTATTTCCTGTCTGGCCCACTCTAAAGTGCTGGGTTTGATGCGTTTTGGAAGCGTAGCGCATAGAAAAATAGACCCGCCGCGTAAATTTAGGTGAGGGCCGTGACGCTACACTTCTGAGACGTGTCCAATTTGCGCTGTGGATGCCCTTTGGAAACTGTCCCATTGACAATAATGGCGGCTATCAGCTGTGTATTACGCTTCACAAACGTCACGCGCCGCTTACGTTTTCGGTGGAAAGTGGGGGTCAGACATCAATTCTGAGTGCCACACTGCCAGACAAGACACGTAAAAAGAAAGAAAGAAAAAAAAGTAGTTCCTGAGTTACCTTGTAGTATTGACAGAGTTGACTAATGTAAATTGCCAAACAACACAAGCCTCCAACCCTTTTAAACTGTTTATTTGGCAGCAGTTTGGTTCTCCATAGAGAAAGTAACAAGATATTGACATCAAACAAGATATGATTCGCAAGCCCAGTGAAGGTAAATGACTAGCTAACTGTTAGCCACTAAAAATACTAAAGTTGGCTTCTGCTTTTTTTTTGTAGCGTCCTGTCAGGGCTAAGCTAAAGGGCTACTTCACCCTTAAGTCTGGACTGCATTTCCTAATCTCTAGTTTTGCATAGACTTGTTAAACCTTAAGATTTGAAAAACCTTTGTTTTATTCTAAACACAAAATGTATTCATGGTTAAGTTTTCTTGGTTTTAGCACCAACATAAAAAGAGACAGCATAATACATCACAATATACTAACTAGTTAAACCCATACTGAATATGTCCGCACTGATTAGAGATTCTTTAAGGCACAGTTTGGGATTTATTAGTAAAAAAAAAAAAGATCAGCATGTTTCTTTTTCACACCAACAGAAAATTCAAAAAGGCACCAAATATTACAGTTATGATGAAAGATAAATCAATGTCAAGGTTACTGAATCAAGGTCAGGTGTCCATATCAGTTTACCATCCTCTAAACCTCTGTCACAGCCCTTTGCCACAGATTGCTCAAATGATGCATTAGGAGAACGAGTAAGGCCGCATGTCTCTCCAGGGACAGCAGACATAAGTGATATTAATGGAAACTATTACAGAAATCTTACATGGGAAACACAAGCCCTGGGTGAGTAGCTGTGACTGGCACCGATCGGGCCGGGAGTCACATTTCGACCAGGCGTGAGCAGTTGTCGTATGTCGGGGTGAGACGATGGGGGTTTCGAATGAGCACAACAAATTCTTGTGCCACATTAAATGTCGCCTCTCCGCTTTGCCAGGATGACCTCTGTGGCCAATTATATGGGAGGCTAATGCTTTGGCTGACATATCTATTTGAATGGATGAGATGTTTTTCTCATTCACTGACACAGGAGATCACACGCTTATTATCATCACAATGGTCGTATACACAAGCTTATGTAAATGCCTTCTCACGCAGTAGCGACTGTCAGGCTCGCCGCATATTAGCTTTGTGCTTGGAAGAATGGTGTGTGGAGAGAACGAGAGGGATCAATTCAGTGTTGCTGGAATGTCGCTGTCTGAGCTGTAAGGGCAACAGGCTTTTATTTTTCAGATATATGTCTTTGTATTTAATTAGTTTCATCTGAGCTGATTTTTAGGGGAGCATTTAGGTGCCATGGGTGTTATACTTTATAGTTCCTAGGGCTGTCTGACAAGCAAGACATCAGTGAATTTCCCATTTGGAGCCAAACCATTGAGATATATCTCTGAGACTCTGAACTGATCATGAACTAATGCAAATGCATAGATTTTTTTCTTGACTTGATAAGATCAATTCCCAGAGTATTGAAAGCTAAATTCGAACGTGCTCTCAATGTCAAGCTAGAAACGAGAGAACCTCCCTCTCCATCCCTCATGTCCTCCAGGTCTGCCCATCCACTTTCGCAAGACTGAGAGCACCTTGTGGACGGAAGTGGGGCAGGCACGAAGGCCCGAGGCTCAGAAAGAAATGGAAAACCGCCGTTCAGGCCGCATGGTGGACTGAGCAAATAATACAGCTGCTCCAACCGACTCCCGCAGGAAACAACCCTCAATTAGTCCTCTTCATATTCATCTTTGCCAGTGCCAGAAGAAAGAAAAAAGGGGAAACTGAGGGGTTTTTGGATGCTCTGGCAGAGATTTTATCTGCACAGCCTTTCTGCGACTCCAATTGTGTTGGCTGGCGATATCCTCGGCTGCCTGCTTCATTGTTTCTTCATTGGACCTCTTCATCAGACTCCAATTATCCAAATGCATGCTGAAGGACAAGATAGAATTCATTTGTTTGTGAGAAATGTGTGCACTCTACTCAGAATTGTGTGCGTGCGTGCGTGCGTGCGTGCGTGCGTGCGTGCGTGCGTGCGTGCGTGCGTGCGTGCGTGCGTGCGTGCGTGCGTGTGCTTGTACTCAGCCTGGGAGCTGCTGTCGGTAATCGTCCCGTCTGGGGGAAACGTCGACTGATTTGCCTCCTGCTCTCCTCTGTTTGATCGCGCTTGCTTGCTCAGCCATGAGGTTGTTTGGTAACCTTTGACATGCAGATGATAAGATCATACTGATGGCAGAGCATGCATGACAGGTGTTTACTGACTTTGAATGCAAACATTACACAAATATATTCATTATTGAAAAAATGATTTCTTCCTTATAATATTTTTCTGAGGACCACACTCAATTAGTAAACTTTGTCCTAGTTTTGGTGCATCCTCCAGATGTGTACAGTGCAAAAGAATTGAAATCACAAACTTCAAGGTATTTCGAGGGACTTTAGGTCATACACCAACACAAAGCATAGCTTAACTATGAAGTGGAAGAAGAAAAACAGAAAGAGGCTTGTCCTTAACATTAGTGAACAAACGGCATTATGAAGACCAAAGAGCACACCAGACAAACGAAGGATAAAGTTGTAGAGTAGTTTAAGCAGGCAACAATCCCAAGCTTTGAATGTCAGCCCTAAAATCTCATGAACAAAGTAAAACGTGGTAGTGGCAGCTTCATGCTGAGGGGATGGGGGTTTTTTCAGCAGGTACAAGGAAGTTGGTAAGAGTTATTTGGAAGTTAGATAGAGCAGAAGAAAATATGTTAAGTCTAAACTCGTCTAAATCAATATCACTAGCTTTGAACATCTAACAAAGCACTGTTCAATCCATTATCTAAACATGGAAAGTGAATAGCACAACTGCAAACAAAACATGGTTCTCTACCAAAACTGTCAGCATAGGCAAGGGGGGCACTCAGACATGAAGCTAAATAAAGCCATTGTTGAATAAAACCTTGAGGTGTCACATTTTCCATTTACCACAAGCCATGTGGGAGATACAGGAGATGTGGACGAATGTGGTTTGATCGAGTGTGGCCAAAATCAAACTTTTTGGTCCTCATTCAAAATTCTATGGTTGGCGGAAAACTGACTCTGCACCATGTTCCATTCACCTCTGGTTTTAGGAAGGATATCAAACTTTAAATTTTTCCAGTTCCGAGTTCGGAAGCCAATAGGATTTTATGACTGCCATGCTCACAAGATCAAACTACTAGCTGCTGGAATAAGCTACTTGAGGTGCGCAGACTCAGCATTCCAGATAGAATGAGGTGCTCCATTATCTGGGGGGGAGCTCATAATAGAGCTGCTGCTTCTCTATGTCAAAAGGAGTCAGTTAAGGCAGTTCTAGCATCTGATCAGGGTGCCTTCCTTTGGATGTTTTCCAGGTACGTCCCACGGGTAGGTTATGCCGGAGGAGACCTGGAGGGTGTGGAGATCTCCTGGTGGAAGGCGGATGGATTGCTGGATGGAATAATCTAATTGTAATTAACAATTAAGAGCTAATATGGTATAATAGCTAATAATGTATTCTAACACATTTTGTTTTATTTTTAAGCACTGCATATTTGTATAATTCATAAATAGGTAAATAAACTGTTCACCACTAAGTGTCATAAGGTCGTTCTACAAGTATTGGTGCAGGGGGGCTGAATAGAAATTATTCACATCATTCTTTTCAGGCTTCTGTCTGTAATCAGTTTTGGAAACAATTCTGTTTCTTTCACCTCACAGTAATGAGCTACTTTGTCTTGGCCCATCACATAAAATCCCCCTAAAATGTATTGACCCTTAAGACTGCAGTATGAGCAAATGTGAAAAAGTTCAGGAGGTAATGTATACTTTGGCAAGACATTGTATGTAGAACGCTTGGTGCAGTGCTTTCGTATCCACACCATCCAAATGCACATCTCTAAGTCACCTCCTTGATGAGGTTTGATGCAGGAGCCTGGAGGGAACAGGGGAAAGAGAGTGGATGGGACAGCAGAGTGACTGCTTGCATACAGAAGCATCTGTCTGTCTGTCTGTCCCCATGTCTCTGTCTCCCTGGGTGTCCAAAGACTATAAGTCCAGGCTTATTTTCAACCTTTCATTCCTTCAGGCAGCAGCCCCTCTTTTTAATGACCCTCCCGCTGCACCTCCACTCCTTTGAAAAGTTCAATCCACCTCGCCTCACCCATTCGGCTAGTATCTGCCAGTAATAATTGAACCCCCTCATCTTTGGAGATGGACTAATTTGCCGTCTTTGTACCATTTTGTTCTCTTCACTTTTTAGGATATTACTCGCTCCACCTGCCATACTTGAGGATTCCTTGATGTACCACAACCCTTGTTGCCCCTCATTTGGACGCAGCTGCAACCACCACTGTCACCTACTGCACTCTGCTGGCCTCTTTAAGCATTGCATTGCATCTGCATACTATCCTGTACATGAAGCCTCGCAGTAAAAAGGAGATTAAATGTAATGGTTGCATTAATAGTTCATCTTTCACACACTTGTAATCCTAAATGTGAACAGATTATAAGTTTGCTACTGTTCCTCCTTGCTGCCTCTCCAGTGAGGCACAAAAAAAAAGCAATCATTTGGAGGATTCTCAAGGGGCCAATAGCCTTGTGATGCACCAGGTGTCATTTGCTCACTCTGCTGTGTGTCTTATCGTCCTGGAGTGGTACATTACTCCTCTCATATCCGCAGGAGTTTTGTGAGCTGCAGCGGATGGCTTGGCACACTAACTTTGGAAAATACTTTCAGATCTTATGCGGCGTAAAATTCAGACGAGCACGCACTAGCAAAACACACACCCATTTGTATTCTGCAGCCGGTTTCGCTCTGTGTTCGAGAGGCCCAGGACCACTCCAATCATTTCGCATGTCAGTTTTTGGACAATCAGAGGCTTAAAATAGCTCCGACCAGTTTGGATTTGGCTAGCGCTGGTGAAGGGGCGGATGCGGCGCAGCTGGCTAAAAGGTTTCTGACAGCGACTATTCAGGCCTCCCCGGATATGTGTACGCAAACACACACGCCTTTACACAAAGGCAACACACAAACACAGACGCACCAAGGTCCAACAAAACTTGGCAGGGCTGCCACGGTAGAGCTGGCCAGAAAACGGAGGCCAGAGAATGACTTTGCTTCTCTGTGTCAGCAGCTGTCCCTCAGCACAGAGTTTGGAGACGAAGGAGGGACTGCGACTCTGCTTTGCCTGAGCGCTGCTAATAAGAACAGGAAGCCCAGATAAAGGGCTCTCTTTCATGATGTAGCACTGGCATAATGAGCCCTGGCATCTGATGGATTACTCAGACTTATTCTGCAAAAGGCTGCCTAATTTTTACTTTCGCTCTCCACTAATCCTCCTCTCTCCCAGACTGTTGAACAAAGGCCAGCCTTCTCAGCGCCTTAATGCTCTCATCGCGCAGCCATCATGTGCATTACGTAGCTTCCTCTCATTAATCGTTCAGCGATAAGTCGGACACGATTTCCTGGAGCAACAGACGGAAACGATGAGAGCGCTCGGTGTAGATACAGCACAACAGCTGCCTTTAGTCACAATGATCACGACTGGGGGATATAGTTTCAGCTAATTTCACAAAGCTAATTCACTCAGTCGAGGAGGTGGCGAGGGGGGATCCTCTCGGCTATGAACGAGGTAGAATATCCGAAAGCTGAAAACTGAGCATTTCTCTGATCAGCCTAAAAGTGCTTCTACTGAACAGGAGCTGAATTCAAGGATCAGTGATTTCAGTGTCAGAAGTTTACATATACTCATTAGCATGCATATCAGACTCATTTTGGGCTTTTAATTATCTGTTTTCAGGGTCAAATGACTGTCTACAAAACAAACAAGTTATTTATAAAAACGCAAATTTGCTGCATCAAAACAAGTTTGTTAGTTTGGTGATTTTGTTTTCAAGGGTCAAGCAGGTCAGAATTCAGCATACTGTGTCATATATTTACATACATCTTCACTAATATCAAATGTTCATTGCCAAGTTGAAGAGAACAATGGAAAGTTTCTGATATTTTAAAATACTGATCTTATAAGAATTCACAGATCTCATTTAAATTTCCAACTACCTAAAATGACAAGTAAAATCCCTTAAAAAACATTTTACTGTCAAATAAGACAATGATTAAGTCAATTGAGCATAATGTCAAGAAGTCTGGCTGAGTTAAGGTAAGGCTTCCAAGCCAACTTTCAAGCATGGTGGTGGAGGATCATGCTGTGGGACTCTTTTCAAACTCTGTAAGACTAGTACATCACACAAACAAAGTGGAATTATGAAGGTGGTTGGTTTCCTGGTGCAGAACCACACTTTGTGCATAGTTCATTACTTGATGCACCAGTCTCAGTGGCAGCAAACAAACATTTAGCATGTTGTTGCCACCACCATGCTTGGTCGTTGGTACAGTGTTTTGAAAGCTTTACCTTGAACTTTACCATTTACCATTGTTCTTGTCATTGTGGTGAAACACATCACATTCTTTGTCTCATCTAACCCTAAAACATTTTTCGAGTAGGTATTGAATTTATCTGTGTGGATAGCTGATAGGTAAATGTGTTTTGTTTTTGGAGCAGGCAATTCTTTTTTTTTAGTTCATGTTGGTGTGAAACTTCCTTCAATGGACATTGACATCACTATTCCCGAATCTTCAAGGTAATGATTCCAATTACTTCCTGTGTTGTTACTAAAAATCTCAACCAGTTACCCTTCTTTACGCATTTTAGTTAAATGCAAATGAGTAAAAAAGGACAATGATCACGAAGCACACATGAAAACAGGTTTTGACATGGATAAAATATGCTACCATTAAGCTTTTGGCTTTGTGGTAGGAGTTCGTCCCATGGATTGCAGGTTCAAATCTCGACTTATCCAGGAATTGTTGTGTCCTAGGGACTGTGTGGCAGCCTCCCCTCTGTCAGTGTGCCCCAGGGCAGCTGTGGCTAAAAATGTGGCTTTCCATCATCAGTGTGCGAATGTGTGCATGAATGGGTGAATGACTGAATGTAGTGTGAGCCCTTTGGAGTCCTTTGGACTAGATAAAGCGCTATACAAGTACAGGTTAGGCTATTTTGGCGAGGCTGTGAACTTAAAATTATTGAGAATTCATAGAATATGCATAAAGGCCAGGTCCATTACAGGAAATAAATCAGTTTAAACATGTTTTATCAGAATATCTTCAAAGAAGATGTTCTCCCTGTGAATGCATGGGTTATCTCCAGGTACTCTGGCTTCCACCTACAGTCCATAAAAATAGCTGTTAGATTAAGTCTAGATTTTCATTAGGTGTGAGCATGCATGCAAGGTTATTTGACCTGTGTCTCTCTGTGTTGCCCTGCGATGGCCTGGCGACCTGTCCATGGAGTGCCCTGCCTCTCGCCCAATGACTGCTGCACCAACTGCACCATATGCCATGTCCTACTCATCTTCTGCCTCCTCACCTCAGGAATAACCATCAAAACTGAAAGCTCCTAAACAGTCGAGAGACATTTTGAGAGATGAAGTTAAATAGAGTGTATTAAAACCAAATCGGTTAAAAATACATAAAATGTGCATAAAAAAGGATCGTTTGCTTTCTTGAGTAGATGTTTTTTAATGTTATGCTCTGTATCTGGTCTCTTTAAGGGTTAAATGTGTTGGAATTCCTTGTGATTCATCTGTTTGAAGTGTGTACTTAGTAATTGGAAACTGCTGATCAAAAGTTGATATTCCTTCAAACTGGAGCCATTTATTTGTGACATTGCAAATTGCAGGTGAAGTTTAATAAAGTCTGACACTGCAAGTGTATGTCTATGTCTGACACTTCAAGTGTATGTCTTTGCAAACAGGTTTTATTTCCACATCTTAATTTTAAAGCTGTTCATCAAAAAAAAAAGTTTGCTATATTCAAGGTCAATTTACCCCAAAGTCCAATGCTATTCAGTCATAGGCTATTTTGTCAATATTAAAGCACAGTGGTGGTACTGTCATGCTTTGGGGCTGTTTTTAATGAAAATACAAATTCTGGAAATGAGGTTGATTCATTTCCATCAAAGCATTTGAGCATGAAAACAGCATTTTAGTCATGTCTCTGCATTCCTTCAACATAAAATCTGCCTACAGTCATTTCTTTGCATAAGTAGAATAGGGAGGATATCATACATTAAAGTTAAAAAAGGAAAAAAAGGAAAAGTTTTATCTGCAAATTATTTTCTAAAGCAAAGGAAACGGAATATGAGCTTGACAGCACATAGGTAAAAAAAAGCAGTTAGAAAAATTCCTTATGAATGTGAAAGCAAGAAAGATTAACATTGGGTAAACATGTTCCAATTATGCATCCATCTCTGAGCTTGCTGCTGCATACTTTTAGATCCTTATGCAAAAAGATCAAAGTCCACATATTTCAAATTAACACTTTCAGGAAATTCGTTTCAATTAATAAAACTGTGTACACTGTGGGGGGAAGAATCTTGCAGGCAGTTGTGCACCAATGTGAAAGAGGTCTAAACGTAGAAATATTGAAACAGCTTTAATACATGTAAGCTGAACCTCTTACAGGGAAAAAGGATCGATTTACTAAATATCCCTTCTTTAAAGAGGTTTGATGTGTCAGTGAAGGACTAAAATAAATTAGTATAAACTAGTCATAAGGTCCATGTTTTTTGTTTTACTTGTCTTGTTGCTGGTGTATTATTGGGTAAAAAGCATCTTAAAGTTATTTTCATATTAATGTTTGTAACGATATAAGTATGTTCTGGACCCAAAACAAAAACCACAACCCAGTAAAGGTAAATTTGTTTTTATTGACAATAAATGTGAAAATGTCCAAGCAGGAATGGGGCTACTTCTCTGGGATTGCTTTCAGGTCAGACTCTGCAAAATAGATAAAGAGGAGTGACCAGTAAGGCAACCAGAAAATAATATTCAAATAAGAAGAAATGGCTTACCCGATAGAAGTGATTTCCCAGGAATTCCTCTTCTGAGACTTGGACCTTGACAGACTGGAATTGTTTGAGTTTAGATTGTAAAGTGTCTGTTTACTGTTTGTTCATAATTTAAAGATCAATGTTCAGGTAAACAGTCCAGGTCAGCAACAATGCAGGCAGAGCTGGCAAAACAAATTCAGGATCTACAAAATAATAGTCAGAGTCCAGGTACATGAAGCATGTATTCGCAAAGCAGTCAGTGAAGAGGCAAGGGTCAGGAGGCAAAAAAAGTATCAGTATGGAATGCCAAAATGCTCAAAATTAAATCAATAAATTAAGCATTATAAAATAAATATCTACATGATTGAATAATAGACAAATATATAATGTGACAATGAAATTGTGAGAAAAAACTGAATGCATATAAAAGTCTTAAGCTCAATATGAAAATATTTCATTTTTCCTTAAACATTTATTTAATTAAATAAATAAAAATTTTACTGTATTTTTTTCCCAATAATAGAGATGACCATTGAGCCATTCTTATTTAATTTAATCAGTTTTTTGTTACAAAATGTCATTGTGACATAGTCAGCCTTTACTACAAAATGGTGTTTTTCCCATATACTACAGCAAGTAACAAAATATTGTCATATTATGTATTTGTCAATAATTTATTCATGTAGATATTTCCTTCATAATGTTGTATTTATTTATTTTTGAGCATTTTGGCCTTCCATAGAACAAGGAAATTATGACACATTTTCATTAAATAAACTTGCATTCAAAAGAAAGATGTATTTGGGATCCACTTTAGGTAATTAAAACGCATATGAACGACATTTTAGCTTCCTAAAGGTCTCTTTAAACTGAACGGAAACAGAAACGACAGGCATCCTGAGTCCTTGGGCTGCTTTTGCATCAATGTATGTACATTTTAAATGTTTGTGCACAAGCATTTCCTTTTGCATCTGTGCTAATGGAGCATGTGAGGCGACTGTGTATTTTCTCCAAGTCTTTGGTGCGTTTTGGTCCTCAGCCAAAGCCGGAGCTGTGTAACAGGAGATACGGCTCGTCTGTTACCAAGACAGAAGGAAATGGAGCTTGGCTCGTTGAAGAGGGGCCCTCACAACTGTATTTCTATCAATTTGGCAGCAGGCTCACTCGGCCACACTGAACCCCCGTGTATGCTCATCAGCGAAGTGTTGCGTATGCCGACAGAGAGCTGTCGTTTCCTAAGATAGCTCTCCCTACAGAAATAAACAACAACAAAAAAGAGGGGCTGTCTTTTAATTGCGGGGTAATTTATCGCCTGACTTGTTAATTAAATTGCATCTCCAACCAGCCTGCCATAACTGCACAGAATCTACGTTTCAGGCTCCAGACTTTGCCGCAAGCAAGAAGAGGCAGGGGAGCAAAAGGGAAAATGAGACGAAGCTGAGGATGGCTTTACAGAAGAGACAAAAAGGAAGCTGGGACGTAAGTTTAAATGTTTTGAAATGAGAACATAACTAGATGAGAGGAGAAGAAATAAAAGAACACTGCAAGACTCATAACATCACCGATCCTCCCTGTTTGGATATCCCCAGAAACAAAAACTAATTGTGATTCACACATATAAGCCCCCATGATTAAAGCAAATGTAAAGAACTGCTGAAACAAAGTAAGAAACAAAAGCTCAAATGTATCAAAAAGAAATTGCTTACTGTCACAATCATGATTTATTCTGATAACTAACAGTGTTCCAATATTACAGTGAAATGTTTCAGTATTAACTGATGTACTGAAAGACAACAGTTGAAATCGGGGGGTGTTAAGTCACTGAGATACTTTACAAACTTGCAGAGACTCATGTTCTGGAAAAAAGAAACTAAATGTAATATTAAAAAATAAGAAACAGCATAGCAATACTTCAAGTATTCACACCCATGAAACATTTAATCTCTTCATAACCAAAAACTGTATATTTATTAGGATGTTATTTGATAGACCCAAGCACACTGCAGTGTCGCAAGGTCAAAAGAAAATAACATATGGACTTCAAACAAAAAGCCAAATACAGAAAATCTTTCATTTTTTCAGCCTCCTTACTCCCATACCACTAAATAAAATCCACTGCACCCAACTGCATTCAGAAGTCAGCTAATAAGAAAATAGAGTCCACTTGTGTGTAGTTCTCAGCATGTATCCAGCTGTTCAGTGATGCTCTCAAAGCTTTGCAAAGGATTATTAGAGAACAAACAGCATTCGCTTTGAACATCTCAAGGAGCACTGTCTTAAATCTGAAAATGGAGCAGATCCACAAACCTATCAAAACAATGTTGTTCGCCTAAACTGACAATCAGAGAAGTGGGTTGATAGTCATGCAATTCACCATTGTGTTGCTCATGGAAGAGTGGCAAAAGAAAAGCAGTGATGAAAGAAAGCCAAAAGAAGAGCCATTTGTTGTTTGCATACCGGATATATGTAAAAAAAACAAAAAACATTCTCCATAGTAAAACAGGGTGGTGGCAGTATCATGCTGTGGGGATGCTTCTGTTCGGCAGGGAAAGGGAGACATGTGAAAACTGATGGTAAGCTAGAGGGAGGATTTCAAAAGCTGAGGTAAAGCTACAATTTAGTGGTTTAGAAAGTCCATAGTCCATAAAGGAATCCAACTGAAAAACTGTTTCTTGACTTGTAAATCTATTTTCACTGACAGTGTAACTACAATCTAGTTGGACTTGTGCTATTTTGAAAGAATGAATAAACAAAAATTTCCATTTCCAAATGTGCAAAGCTGGTAGAGACGTAACCCAGAGCACTTGCAGCTGTAATTGCAGTACATCCAATCCTGCAGACCAGTGTCCGCTTTTTTTCACTAGATATGCATCAAAAAGTGGCACAGGCATCTCCATGGGTTTTGTGGTGGGGCCAGGAAAGGACCTAAAAGGGGGGGGGGGAAACATCTCCTCTTCCATTGCGCACATTAAAGGACATGATGGGTCGCCGTTTTTCCCCGGAGCCGCAAGTGTGTTTCCCTTTTTTTTCATACTCTTGTACAAATGCCTAACGCTCAGCAAAGTGCAGAAACATGTACAACAAAAGTGCCCAGCTGGCTCCTTTGCTTATATCCTGGACGGTCCCATCACAGTGACCACAGGTGCGGGACACAGGAGCTGGTGAGGACATACACAGGTTGCCACATACCTATTTGCACCACTGTAGATCACTTGCATGAAACTTTCTTTTTATCATGTGATCCCATGGAATCATGGGACATCAAATGGTTCAGATTAGGTCATGACTGCGGAATGTTGAACACATAATTAAAATAAATCTCATTTCAAGTTTACAAACGTGTTTTTTTTTATGTTGCTACTTAAATTAGAACATATTTTATTAAGGTGATCTTGGCTGGAGTAAAATTGCATTGTTTGAATACACTTTCATGAGACCTAGCTTATATAAAAATTTGACCAGTAAAATGTTGACTGACCTTTGATCTCTTTCTTTTCTTTAGGGCTTTTTCCTTCAGGGTTCGCCACAGCAAATCACCTGTCTCCATTTATTAATATCCTCTGCATCCTCCAACCTGACTGCAACTAACTTTCTCTCGTCTTTCACCACACCCATAAATCTCCTTTTTGGTCTTCCTCTTGGCCACCCGCCCTGTGACTCCGACCTCAGCACCCTTCTACCGATATAATCACTGTCTCTCCTCTGAACATGTCCCAACCATCTCACTCTGCCCTCTCTGATTTTATCTCTTAAACATCTAACATGAGCTGTCCCTCTGATGTACTTATTCCTGTTCTTATCCATCCTCGTAACTCCCAAAGAGAACCTCAACATCTTGAACTGGGCTCTCTACTGTCTTGTACACTTTTCCTTTCATTTTTGACTGAACTATGAGGCCTATGGAGTGACTTAAAGGAACCACACTGCTGAATTTAACAGAAGTGATATTTAATCAAATAAAATGTTAATAATTAAAAATATATATATTTTAGTAACTTGATTCACCAAGTTAAACATATTACACACATTACTAACAGAGAGACACGTGTTTTATTTCTGGTAATTATAATGATTTTCCGTGTACAGCTGATGAAAACACAACCAAAATAATAAAAACTAATTTTTTTAAAACAAACATTTTTTTAATACATAATGTGGGTTTATTGAATAGTATGCATAACTGCTTAAATGTGGTGATTTTCAAAAATCTGACAAACGAGCCTCATCAAAATATTCTAATGTATTTAATATAACTGTATGTAATTTTCAAAAAGACATATACCCTTTTTACTATTTGCATTATATCCTCAATTCAGAGCTGATTCAAATAAGAAATGTATTTAAAACTTAAAATCATATTCTTGAATCCTTGTTTAAAAGGTTTAGAAGATACTACAATTGTCAACCATTTAAAAATGTCATATTTTTGGGTCATAATGGCTGACATGCTAAGATTGTTGTACCCTTCTTCTTCTATCAAATATCATGTCACTTGACGTAACACTAAGCCTCCGCCGATGTTTAATTAAATGCTGCATTTGGCCATTGAACAGGACTCAGGGCCGTTGTTCGCATTATTTATACAGTATGCCTGAGCATACATTGCATTCATCAGTGCTCGAAGCCAGCATCCCTTGGTTCATTCAGCAAGATTTTCTTACTTATTGATTTTCTTTTCTCCATTATCTGCCGGGCGCTGAACAAAAAAATGATAAACGTGACATGATTAGGGAGAGGTACTGTCATTGTGTATGAATTTAGATAAGACATTTAAAGCTCACAGCAGCATCATGCATCAAGTTATCATTCGCTGTCACCTTCTCATTCGTCTTTAGCTCTTTTCAAAGGGCAACTGGGTCGCTTTTGAGCCATTATTTAAATTCAGGGTTGCTTCCCAGTAAAGGTCTTATCAAGTTTGTTTAGCATGCATCAGTGTATTTCTTTCTGTGTATGCATCTTTGAAAGTGTAAACAATGAAGCATCCTTTTACAATGTTTCCATAAATTTAGACGTCATCTCTGTTTTGATAATGAGGCCTTGGTTTTATTTCCGTGCTCATGTGTTTTCACATTCATATTCACACAGCATTTATTAGATAGCCTGTGCTCATAGCTCATTTATTTTGACAAAATACCTGTGAGGTTTTCTTTATTCTTTGCATTACTGCTGAGCTCTCTGTCAGCCATGCCTTTTGCTTTTTAACAACTGATGCATATGCATTCTGGCATCGTTCTTGAACTCATGCACCTCTTTCAAATGCTGATTCGATTCAAATACTAATTTCCAAAGAGCCCTTTATGTTAAAAATTCAGGTTGATTCTGACAAAAATACACACAAAACAAGATGTTACGGGAGGTGCAGAATTTATTTGTCTGGCACCGAGAGTAGCGAATTATGTTAAAATGTAGATTTCTATTAAAACAACATCCTAGCCTGAGAAGTCAAATAAATGCAATAAATGTGAAGAGGGGAAATTATTGGTTCGGTATAAATTGAGAGCAAAGAGAAGGGTTTTCAGGCATCTTCATGCATGGTCCTTAAGGAGCTCCTGAAAGGCCTTGAAGTTAATGAAAAACTGAGGCCCTGCCTGAAGAACAGTACAAAATGCAAAAAAGACTGATATTTTAGTAATGTATTTTGAAAAACTAATTTTTAATACATGTGAATAAAAAAAATTGAGTTGACAGGAAGCCTCCCAGGTAGGCTGTATTCAGGATTTCTGGAAAGTAGAGTCCGCTGGATAGTCGAGCCATGTATTCAGTAGAAAAGGTGTGGTTTTTGTAACACTTGACCAGCTCTACACCCTCAGCAGGGTCCTGGAGGTTGCATGGGAGTTCCCCCAACCAGTTTACATGTGTTCAGTAAACTTGGCGAAGGTGTTCACGAAGGGGGGTATTCCGGGAGTATGGAGTACCTGGCCCCTTGGTATGGGCAATTACGTCCCTGTATGACCGGTGTAAGAGCTTGGTGCGCGTTGCTGGCAGTAATTCGACCTTGTTTCCGGTGAGAGTTGGATTCTGCCTGGTTACCCTTTGTGAGTAAGTAAGTAGGTAAAAAACTTTATTTATATAGTGCCCTTCACAGACAGAAGTTACAGAGCTCTTTACAGAACACAAAATAAAATGCTATAAAAACAAAGTAACAATAAAACCAGTCAAATTACTAAAATACAACCACTAGTTATAATCTAGTTGTTCATTCTGAAAAAGCTTTTTTGAAGAAAATTGTCTTAAGCTGCTTTTTAAAGGGTTCAACAGAGTCCAGGGAACATAGATACAACGGACGTTTATTCCAGAGACGAGAAGCTACCGCTGTGAAACATCTATCTCCTTGGGTTTTGTAGTGTGTTTGGGGAACCATCAGCAGGTTCTGACCCCTGTACCTTAGACTGTGAGCAGAAACTTGGAGGCAGATCAGGCCAGCAGTATTTTTAAGGGCCTGTCCCTGAAGGGCTCTGAATGTCATGAAGAAAATGTTTTAATCCATTCTAACAGTAACAGGGGGCCAATGTAAAGATTTAAGAACAACTGTGCTATGTGCAGTCCTGTTAATGTGAGTAAGAAGTCTCGCAGCCAAATTTTGCACATATTGCTGTCAGGAAGCGTTTGTATTTAGGACCCAGACGCAGGCGGCTCTGAAGATTTTAAGTCTTTTATTAAGTCTTTGTCCAGGACAATGTGGACAGATGAGGATTCAAAACGAGATCAGAACTAGAGATCAGACAAGACAACAGCAAAGAACGAGAGGAGCATGGAAGACTAAATACACATGAGGTAATCAGGGAAACACAGGACAGCTGGGGAGATGAGGAACAAGCCACAGGTGAGAACGAGGACCAGGAAACAGGCAGGTATGGGGAAAAAAAACACTGAAACGGGAAGGAGGAGACACAGGGAATACAGGGGTCATGATAATTGCAAAGCATCATTCCTGGACAGGATGTTTCTAATTTTAGCAATATTCTGGAGGTCAAAGAAGGAAATCCAAGAAACCTGTTTAATATTGGATTTGAATTATCATGTCTTGGTCAAAAATAAAACCGAGGTTCTTTACATTATTACCAGAGGCCAATATAATGCCATCCAGATGAAGTGATTGACTAAGCAGTTTCTCTTTCAGAGAATCCGGTCCAAAGACGACAACTTTTGTCTGGTCAGAATTTGAAAGCAGAGAGCTTAGAATCATTTGAGGGTTTTGTCCTTAAGACGTATCTGTAATCTACCTAACTGATACGGATTCTTCAGGATTTATAGATGACTATAGTTGCATATCATCGGCATAACTGTGGAAATTTATTCCATGCTGTCTAATGATTTTACCAATTGGAAGGATATATATAGGAAAAAGGAATTGGTCCAAGCACAGAACCCTTTGGTTCTCCACAAGTAACCCTTGAGTGTGAAGATTTTAATTTACAAGAACAAACTGGAATCTGTAGGAAAAATAAGATTTAAACCAGCCTGATGTGGTTCCATAATTGCAACATGTTCAAGCCTTTCTTAGAGAATATTGTGATTGACTGTGTAAAGAGCAGCACTGAGATCCAACAAGACCAGTCACAAGTCCATTATCTGAGGCCATGAGAAGAGCATTAGTAAATTTCATCAGTGCTGTTTCAGTGCTATGATGAGCTCTGAAACCTGACTGAAACTCTTCAAACCGGTTCTTACTGTTTAGATGCTCACACACTTGACTAGCAACTATTTTCACAAGGATTTTAGATAGGAAATGAAGGTTAGGCTTGGGTCTATAATTTACTAAGTAATCTAGATTGAGAGAGGGTTCCTTAAGTAAAGGTTTAATTACTGCAACCCTAAATTCCTGTGGTACATATCTATTTCCAAAGTATAGATTTATCATATCTAAAATGGGGGCAGTAATCAAAGGGAACACCTTTAATAATTTGACTGGGATTGGGTCCAACGTGCAAGTTGAAGGTTAAGATGAAGCTAATATTTTTGATAACTCCGAAAGCTCAACTTAATCAAAATAGTTCAAACACAAATAAGGTTCTACAGTTACCTCTGATGCTGCCTCACTTACTGAGGAAGAAGTAATCAGGTTTGGGAGGATGGCAAGCATTTTATTTTTAATAGAATTCATTTTATTAATAAAGAATCCCATAAAGTCATCCCTAGTGAGAGTTGGGGAAATAGTTGACTCAACAGAGCTATGTCCCTGTTTAAGTTTGGCAACTGTACTTAAAGGAAACCTAGGATTGTTCTTACTCTCCTCTTTTAATGATAAAAATATGCTGTTCTAGTTTGTCGAAGGGTCTGTTTATACTGCAGTAGACTATTTTTCCAGGTTAAATAGGAAACCTCTAGGTGTGTAGAGCACCATTTTCTCTCCAATTTCCTAGCATTCTGCAGTGAACTACACAGCTCTGCATTAAACCAGTGTGCCAACCTCCTATGGCTAATTTACTTCTTTATTATGGGGCCTACATTGTCTATTACTGGAGCGGCCATGGGCACCAAAATGGCTCCCAGTTTTGCTTGTCTATTTGTCGGACATTTGGAAGAACTAATCTTATATGATAAAGAAAAATATCATTGTTTACCATATATTATAACCTGGAAAAGGTATATAGATAATATATTTTTACTCTGGAACGGATCAGTCACTAACCTATTGGAATTTATGCAATTTCTAAAAGGACATTTTGCGGGCCTCTGTTTCACCCTAGAATATAACAGGGAAACAATCAATTTCCTAGATATTCAAGTCACAAAAAGAGGAGAATGTTTAACCACCTCACTTTATTCTAAACCTACAGATCGAAACACTTTACTTCATGCCAACAGTTACCATCCAATTCACCTTAAAAAGAGTTTACCTGTAAGCCAACTTACCAGGCTTAAACAAACGTGCAAAATACCAGAACAATATCATGAAAATAAAGTTAAAATGCTAAATAAATTTAAAGAAAGAAACTACGAAGAGTATTGGTTGAAATCTGCTGAAGAGAAGGTTGACTTCAAAAGCAGGAATTCATATTTGGAACCAAAAAATCAATTACAAATTAAGTCCAAGTTTATATTCTGTACCACCTTTACACCCAAAACTCAAAATATCAAAAATATCATTTTAAAACACTGGCATATTCTTCAGTTGGATCCAGATTTACAAGGCACTTTTAGAGAACAACCAAAGATAACCTACAAGAGAGGAAATAATATTAAGGAAAGAATTGCCAGAGCCTCTCAGGTCTTTAATACCTCAGAAACATCTAGGATAACTCATAACTTAATTGGTCACTTTAAATGCGGCAATTGCATAAACTGTCAATATAATAAGAATACGAATTTTTTTAAACATCCGGTCAATAATAAAACAATAATGATAATAGATTTTATTACCTGCAAAACAAAAAAATGTAGTTTATATGATACAGTGTCCATGCAACAAAATCTATATAAGGGAAACTTCCCGTGCTCTAAAAAATCGAATCACTGAGCATAGAAGCTCTATTGAGAGGAATGACCCAAACAGTCCGGTTCCAAGACATTTAAATGAGAAACACCTTTATTTTTTTATTGGTATTGAAGATATAAAAATCAATCCCAGAGGTGGTAATGTAAATATCATTAGGAAAAAGAGAGAAGCATTCTGGATTTTTAATCTAAAGAGTTTATTCCCTATAGGCATGAATGAGGATTTACTGATCAATGAGTTTATATAAGAAAAATATATATTTTTCAAGTACCCTTTTAAAAATATACCCTGTGTTTTCCCATGTATACAATTCAATTCAATTCAAATTCAAAAATACTTTATTGATCCCAGAGGGAAATTAAGTGTTGGTATAGCTCATACACTCAACAAGCTATGAATCAGACCATAAATTTGTGAAGAGTTAGAGATGGAATTGGTGCCCTCCACCTCGTTACTCCGAGATACTGAGGGAAATAAGAATGGAACAGATTCTTTAAAACTTGTTATAGCATTGTCTGATAAAGCTCTACTATAATGAAATTTTCTTTCAGGTTTTGGGTGGTCAGTTGACATAAATTTAAAAGCTATCAGAAAACAGTCAGACAGGACCGGGTTATGCGGGAGGACTGTTATTTCATCACACTCAATGCCGTATGTTATTACAAGGTCAAAAGTGTGTTGACCCGAGTGGGTTGTTCCCGGTACTTTTAAAGCCAACTGAGTCTAAGATAGCATTTAAGATAGCGTTTAAGCTATAATTTCCAGTGTCAGTATAAATATTAGAATCCCCCACTGTAATGACTTTATCAGTATTTAATACTAAATCAGATAACAAATCTGAGAGCGGATTTAAAAATGAAAAATTAGTGGACTATACAAAACCACAAAAAAGTTGTTTAATGCTTTGCAACTTGGACGAGGATAACTAAGGGTTAGATGTTCAAAAGAAGTATAGCTATTAATTGGTCTGGGATGAATTAATAAATCTGACAGCAAAATAGTTGTAACTCCTCCTCCTCACCCAGTACTTCTAGGAATGTGAAAATTTAAATAATTGGAAGGAGATGACTCTTTTAAACTGATATAATCCTTTTTCCGAGAGACAAAACAAATCAAGTTGATGATCACAAATCAAGTCATTCACTAACAAAGACTTTGAAAAGAGATATTGTACATTCAAAAAACCACATTTAATTGTTTTATATTTTGGTTCAGTCAAAGTTGTACCCATCTTTATGAGATTTTCATGATTTGCTCTTGTTAGGTTAACTTTTAATCCATTTGATTTTTGCTGTGGGCAAGACATTGTCTCAATCGGGATGATGGCTGGGTACAGAAGCTGCAGAGAGGTGGGTTAAACTATGACTCTGCTTCCTGGTCTGGACCCTGAGTCGTCAGTCAGTATGTTAACATGTGTATCTAAATCAATTTGTAGCAGTAATCTGACTAATAGCTTAACCAGAAAGGGAGTCTTTATCCCAGTTTGCATGTCACTCAGAAAATCGAATTATTGAATGAAGTGCATTTGACTCCCCAACGCTAGGTGGCAACATGCGCCGTGTCCTGCTGACATTCTTCAGGTTGGACTAGAGTCACACAGATAGAAAACAAATGCTGGAAGCAGTGAAGCAGACGAAGTAAAAGCAGGATCTGCACAATGGGTGAACAAATGGACAACAACAACGCTGCAGCACAGTACATTTCGTTACAGTCGTGGCTGCAGTGTTGTTGTGTACCAGTGCTGTTATTCCCGCTTCAGCTATCTCGTCACTTCCCGTGAAAAGCTTGACTGAGGCAGGGTTGGAGTGAATGCAGAATTCTGATTTCCAATTGCATAATCTGGGTGCCTTAGTTTGATTAGAGAACTCTGGTTTGGTTCGACTTCAGTCAGACTAAGATGTATACATGCATTTCAAAAGTCTGACTTTTGAAATCGCACTACAGCAATAATTCGGCTTTCTCTTAATGCATGTAAACACACGAGTGTTTTGGAGGCCTAATAGCAGAAAGAAGAGCTGTCCATCCAAAGTGGGATAGATGCTGTCTCTCCAGTCAGACCAGGGCCATCATTTATCAAACGTTCTATCCTACGAATTAAATTTAGAATGTTCGAACGAACAGTCAAAAGTCTGATTCATGAAATGTGCGGTGGCCACTCGTATGCATGTTCATCTGATGATAAATCCCACATGTGCGTACGCAGGTGCTAGTGCCCCTTCTCAGTCATTTGCATACAGAAACGTCCTCAATTAACCATATTTGGTAACACCACATCATCTGTCACATACATTAAGTCCTTGCGTTCTTCTTTAAAATAATGGCCAAGAGAGCGAAAAAAGGAATTTCAGTTACATCGAGATTGAGGTGAAACATAGGTGGGGCAATAAAAAAGAATTCACGATGAACAGACTTTTAAAAAATTACAAATTCATTTCAACACCGATAGTTTTTGCCATCAGCGGTTTCTTTGTTTCATTTCCCCAGTTTGCAGCCGTTATATTTCTGCTGCAGAGCAGACATAAAAATGTGGCAAAGAATCGTTTCATTTCCTGCTATTAACTTCTTTTGAAACTCTTAACTTTTTGAACAAATTAAATAAGTTAATTTCGTACTGAACAGTGCTGTTTGGTTCTTTCAGCTCGGGGAGAACCAATAAAAAAAGAGAGAGCGCAGATTGCGAGTGATAGGATCTCCATGAATGATCACGCCCAACATTAAATTATGTATTTCTTGACAAATTTAAAATGTTTCCTGAAAGTTTAATGCTAATCTGTCCATCACTTTTTGAGTTATTTTGCTAAAAGACAGACAGACGCCAACATGAGCTCCTTGGCGGAGGCGATAAACTGCTGAGAGAAATATCATGTCAAAGTAAAACTGTTTCAGTGTTGCAGTTCCTCTGTTCTAACAGTAGAGGCAGTGCGTACGCGTGATTAGAAGTGTACTTATATTAAGAAACATTTCTACGCACAAGTACAAATTGATAAATACCACACAATGCCTAGAAATCTTCCTACACATGAAATACGCACAGATCTGTGCGTAAGTACGGTTGATAAATGAGGCCCCAGGTTTTAACCCAAAATGTTCGCCAGTTATCAATGTAGTCCACATTGTTTTCAGGACACCACCTAGACAACCAGTGGTTGAATGACAGCATACGGCTAAACATGTCGGTACTGGTCAGATCAGGCAGGGGACCAGAAAAAATTACAGAGTCCAACATTGTCTTACACACCGAAGCAACACTAACTTTAGTGACCTCCAATTGGTGTAAATGGGTGTCATTACCACCAGCGTGAATAACAATCTTGCTGTATTTACAGTATATCTAAATTATGTGGTATGGAGGCCCGGCTCCGCACTGTTGAAAAACCGGCCGATAGCCGAGGCCCATTAGTCAGCGCGGAGCCAGAACAGAACTACTTAGAGGTCCTCCAACAGAATCCATGCAGCTGGAATCTCAGCCCGGCTGGGTGACGGTATGCAGAAGGAATAGTGCCAGAACCCAACCCATGGGTCACCACCTACCCGTCCGCTGGGTTTTTAACAGATTTTCCTTCTCAGCGACACACCAGCCGGGAAGCCGATTCTAGTAATTGGCAGCTCCACAGTCAGAAACATGGCATTAGAGACACCAGCGACCAAAGTCAAATACTTGCCAAGGGCCAGAATGGGCAACATCAAATCCTACCTGAATCTGCATAATTTAGATATACTGTATGTTATATGGCCTGTATTTGCCTGTACATGTATAGTGCTTTATAGTGCACACTAACAGAAGCGAGGCTGCCGAATACTGGTGACACCGGGCCCTCTGACCACCACCAGTTTACCTAACATAAGATAACATATACTATACTATAATAATATCCGATTGTACTGGTTTGACTGCTTCAACTTCAACTGCCCATAACATGTCAATGCCTTCAGGCAATTATCATGGTGTACAGACCACAATTAGATTACACTGGATTGAAAGTGTAATCTAAAAGCTGTGATCACAAACGCACACTTCCTACACTAAGGCAATAAACATACCCCATCACACTACCTCCTGATCACTGAACTATAGGAAGCTGTTTTCACCTGGCTAATTTTAATAAGTGGATAGCCCTAAATGTGCAGTGTAGAATCCTGCATCCTTCCTTTGCTTTGAGAGACTTGTTCTCCCTCAACATTCACCAAAACCCTCAGCTAACATGAAATGGGATGTGAGCTCAGTTTGGCTATTTAAAGAAATTTATTATTCTGAGATCTGATTCACCTTTGCCCCATTAATAGCAGTGTTCTGACAAATAGTTTAAATAGGCTTTGCTATGAAAGGGATTTGATATGAGAATCCCAAGGGGCACAATGGGCTAAATTAAATGTCAGCTTTGTGTGTCATGGAGCTCTCTGTGAGAGTTCACGTTTGATGACTAAAGGCAATCAGCTGGAGGCGTTAAATCTCAACCCTCGTTCCGTTTTGAACAAGTCTCTATGTCGACATGTGAAGCAAAGCTTGAAATGTGGCAAACTAGTCCAATAACACAAAAAAAGTCATTTTAGTGACTGTTATTGTTTTGAAGTCTTCTCACACTCTGCATTAAATGGTTGTAGCCTAAATGTTATGCTTACACCAAAGCAGATTTTTGGTTGGCTCTTTCTTCTAAACATGTTTGTTGAACTCAACAAATCCATATGTGTTATTCTCTTAAGGTCATTATTTGAAAATGTGGCATGAGTTTAATCAAAGAGTAACTAGATCCCAACAACAGAATACACATGCAGTGCCATGCAAGAAGATTCATCATACCAACTGAAATTTTTCACATATTCTCACAATATAACTACAAAGTATCATATGCAAAAGACAGAATATATTAAATAAATGTGAAGTGGGAGGAAAAGGATACATGGTTTTTAGTATTTGTACAAATAAAAATCTGAAAAGGGTGATGTGCATTTATATTCATTTGGTTTTATGTGGGGGTGTTAGAGTAAACATGGCTGTATAGAGATTAACGACACACTTAGAGTTTTATATTTTTTAACCTCAATTTTAATTGGGAATATCAGAGTAAAGGGGCTGAATACAAATTTGGGCCACCGGTAAGGGGGTTGAAGAAAAGAAGTTACAGCACGTTTCAGATTTGTGTTAGTAGTGAGAAGAATTGTATTTCATGGCAGAGTTAAGGGGGCTTTTCCTGACACTTCCTAAGACTTATCTCTGAAAGGCAAGTGAGTGTGAGGAAAAAAATCTTATAGCAAAATATGTTAAAATGTCTTACAACAGATTGTTATTCCAGCATCTTTCACAGTTTCAGACAAACTTGTCCTATAAGATAATTTGTGATAAAACTTGTGAAAAAAATAAGATGTTGATGAAGTCTGTTTATAATTTCCCATAGATTAGAGCTGGCCTCCAACGTTGCAGACATCCATGCATTTTCTCTTATTAAAGCTAAATCCCTAATTTGTGTCAGACTCATGGCTTTTATTCTGTGGTAGATCAACAGAGCTCTCATATTTCTCTGCTGCCCTCCACTGGAATGTCTTCAGAAGTGGGCACACTTTTCGGCATCCAGAGGGGGAGCGGTACAATCAGCTTCACCTCTGGTGCCGGTGCCCACTGTTAAACCACATATAGACACTGAGGGCTCGGGGTGGGGGTTGGGGGATGTGTGGCTGCCTCCCCTACATCCCACCCCTCTGTTTTAAATGCACATTATAACAACACGCATCAACACCATACTCGAGCGGGAGGATGGAGGCTAAGGGTCTTTTCCCACCCCTGTTCGCTACGGGCCATCAGGGGTTGGGGTCCGGAGGAGGACAGGCGGTCTGGTCGGGGTCCTGGGCTGTCGGGCTGCTTTGCCACTGTGGGGCCCTTGGCGGTCTGCTTGTCTCCATCCTAGAAGGTAGGGGGTCCACCTCCCGGGTCCGGGGGCTGGTGGCTCTACTGGGGCATCAGTACCTGGACCTGGGAGCATAAAGTGTGCATGGGGTGTGTGAGTGAGGGTACAGCGTCATTTTTTTGGGTGTCTTGGTGAGTCAGTGAGAATGTATGTGTTTAAGAGGGAGGGAACGTATGACTGTGTCTGTATGTCTTTGTCTACCTGTCAGGTTGGATCTTGGTCTGCCCCCTCGCCGGGCGCACCTCAGGCCTTACACTTAATGGGGGGCCTATTTCCCCTCCGTTACTCCCCGCCGGTGACGGGGGCCCCTGCCTGCCAGTGTGCCGGTGGTCAATCCGGTTCGGACCTGGTGCGTGCCTGGCCGGGCCTGGGGGGGCCGGTGTGTCGGTCGGCCGATGCGCTGGGCCGATATCTTCCTTTGGTTGGTTGGGGCACCTCTTTTAGAGGTGCCAGGTTTGGGATTGTTGGGTGGTGCCTGCTCGGTGGCTCGGCGGGATGCGGATCTGGCGTCTCTGCTCGTTTGATCACCTGTTCTGTGCGCACCGTGCGTGGCCGGTTCATTGGCGGGTTGGACCGGCCCTGGCCCTCGTTTGAGGCCTGGTCTCGGCGCCCTGCGTTGCGCGGGATCAGGACCCGGGAGCTGGTACAACTTGGCGTCCAGATGCTGACTGAGCCCGGCCTGGGGATGCTGTCCGTCCCCTGCGGCTATTGGTGGGGTCCTGGGATGTTGGCGGTGGGGATTGGCCTAGGGCGGAGGCGTCGCGTGGCGGCCGGCCGCGGCCCCTGCAGTGCCGGGGGCCCCTCGTCGGCTGGTCCCTTGTCGGGTCCCTGCTGGGGGTTGGGGTGCCCCTGGGCCCCCGGCTCCCCTGGGCCCCGGCTCCCCCGGTCCGTTGACCGGCCCACCCCGGCGCGGCCGGTTGCCGGCGGAGCCCGTGAGCTCGTCACTGCTGCCCCCCGGGCCCCTGCATAGTGGCCGCTGGATGTTCCGCTGGGGTTCTCCTTTGCTCCTCTCTTGGGGGATGCGGTCGGCCCCGGCCGGGTCCGCCTGGGGCTCTGGCGGTCCTTTGGACATCTTTGCTCCGATCTCCTTCATGTCTGCATCGATTCCTGGGGGACGGATTGATGTCTTCTCACACCAACTATCGAACACTCTTATGGAGAAACCTTATATGCACCAGCATGCTAACACACACACACATAGATGTGGGGTCTCTGGTGTTTAAGGATATATTCTTGGGCTGAGGTTATCATTACTAGAGCTTGATTAATCGGTACCATGAGTTTTTCTGTGACATTGTTGTTGTATTTTTATATCTATTTTTGTGTGATGTGGTTGTGTAATTCTTAAGTTCACAATGTTTGGTTGGGTTTGTCGATGTTCCTTTTTCGTGTTTTGTTTTTCCCCCTCTCTCTGCCGTCCTGTGGGTATGGAGGCAGACTTCAATGTTTTCCTGTGTTTTCTTTGTTCCCCTTCCTCTCTTGTATTTTCAACTCACCCTCTCTCATGACATTTTGTTTCCTACCTCTCTTCTTCATCTTCTTTCTTTCTTCTCCTTAATTTTCCGTCTCCGTGTCCATAACATCAGGAAATAAAAACCCCAACAATTCATAATAAAGATTTTTCACACATAAATCAAGTGGAGTACTATAGCAAAAGCTGTACTGCTCCGCTTGTGAAAGTAAATCTGTTGGGCTTCTACTTGGTACTCAGACACCAATTCTGAGCTCCACACTGCCAAACAGGACACGTAAAAAAAAAAAAAAAAAAAAAAAAAATGTCTTCAGAAGTAATAAGACTAGTCCCATACAAGGTAAAGGTTTCCTGTGAGACAATGTACTGAAAATTTAGACATGAGAAATCTGAGGAAATTAGGTTAACATGACAATGGTAATGATATATTTTGAGACAATATAGCCATCAGATTCATCACTGGTGGTCATGACTCCACATTCCACATTGTATAGCCTTTTCGCAGATGACTTCGGAGAGTGGCGAGAGGAGATAACCCTAATCACTGAGATCATCCTCGGTCTGAGAGTTTGATTGGCAAGGAATCCTGTATCCTGCATATGCATTCCAGTGTGTCACAGCTTCTGGGAGAGATGAGAAAACTTTTCAATGTGTTCTCACATTATGGATGATGTCCCCAAACACATGAATATCAGTTATTGCAATTATCAGTTTAATGTCCTTTTAACTGTTCTGATTAGCTACTTATCAGTGAGAATCAGTGAGCCTTGTTTGGCACAACTCCAGTTATTATAAACTGCTTTTATTATTGATCCAACTGCATGTACTAGATGAGTAGCTGCTTTGTTGTAATAATTTTCTGACCTATGAAGATCATCGCACATCTGCCCTATACTGTACTTGACTGGCAAGTTCTCTTGTGTTTCCCTTACTGAACAGTAGGGTTGGAGAAATAACATTGTTGGCTCACCTCATGACCCTCAGGGAAACAGAAAGGCATGGATTACTGATTAACTTTTTTTTTTTTTTTACAAAATAACCCATTATTGGTACATTTCTGTTTTATGAGGCATGAAGCCCAGCAATCTCCTCCTCACTGACTCCAAAATGTAAGCCTCAAGCTGATTATAAAAACAAGCCAATAACTTCCCTGACAGTGACGGGAGTATTGCACATATTTCTTAAGTAATGTGCATTTAAGTTGAAGTTATTGCACCATTTTTGTGTCTGGAGGTTTTCTCAGGAGAGACCCCTGGGTTTCCTGCTGCTCACTACAATTGATTTTAAATTCATTTTCAATAAACATCAAGTATCTAAATGATCTGCTTATTATCATCTTCATATTCTTTTACCAAATGCTTATGGACAACACAGAGTTAAACAAGAGGAGCCACATACTAGCAGAGGCAGATGTTATTTCTGCCCAGGGGCATTACAACAGCAGATTTTTAACCTCCTAATTAGTGGGCAACCTGTCCCTCCACTTAAGTCACCAATATTCTACATCATAGCATAAAGGGCAAATGTATACAGTGAGTTGCAATGAATTTACACCTCTATTACACTTCTAGAACTTTTTCCCATGTGTATATATATATATATATATATATATATATATATATATATATATATATATATATATATATATATATATATATATATATATATATATATATATATATATATATATATATATATATCTTCCAAAGAAAAAACTGTGTTTAGCTTCAACATCAACTCCAACTAGCTTGCCCATCCCTGTTTGAGAAAAGCATCCCCACAGCATGATGTTGCCACCACCATGTCTCACCCTTTGAGAACCTGTGTTCAGTTTAATTGCAGTGTCCATGCAATTCAATTTAGTTTACTTATATAGCACCGATTTACAACAGATCTCAAGGCACTTTACAAGAAAAGTCAGTTCAATACAATCATACAAACGTTCCAATCAGTTGAAAGTTTTAGTTCGTTTTCTATTTAAGGAATCCCAGCAGATTGCATGGAGTCATTGACTGGCAATTGCGCCCAGTTGATGCAGATTCCAACCACAGCAATCCCTCAGTAATCTCACATACTGAGCAAGCATGTAGAGACAGTGGGGAGGAAAAACTCCCCTTTATCAATAAGAAACCTCCAGCAGAACCTGGCTCAGTACAAGCGGCCATCTGCCACGACCGTCTGGGGGTTTGAGAAGACAGAGCAGAGACACAAAAAGAACTGATGTAAGACTGCTTTCTATATTAAAGAAAGTAATAAGCTGATAACAGAACACAGAGGATGCTCAGTGACTGGGATGCCCCCCGTCCAACAGGGCATCGCAGCTAATGTCGCACTGCACAATCCACTCACTCTCCTCATTCCATCTGTGTGTCTAATCATTGTCTGCTGCTTTGTCCTATCTGTCTCACCTGAGCCTCCTTCCCTACTGTGTTACTCATACTCCTCTCTTCCTCACCTTCCTTCCCGGTTCATTGTGTGATCTTACAATGGTGTGTCTACTCCTGCTGTCTCCTGTATCGTCATCCAGCCCTATTCCTCCGGATCATCAGCACCATTATTCAACCCTGGTAATAAATCAACCATCACTTTATCCATGTCTGCGTTTGAGTCACTGCTGCATGTAGACACAGTTCCTGATAGCTAAGCAGGATACCAGACCAGGTGTAGCTTCTATGGAGAGAAAATCACTGAGAAAAAACAAAGGTAACAGTCGTGATAACAGCAATTAATGCAACTGGAGAGTATAGAAGATAAAAGTAGAAGAGTGAAGAAAAGTGGTCAGTCTGTCCTCCAGCAGCCTAAGCCTATAGGAGCTTTATCTTTTTTATATAGGAAAGTTTTAAGTCTGGCCTTAAAAGTAAACAGAGTGTCTGCCTTACGGACTAAACTGGGAACTGGTTCCACAGGAGAGGAGCCTGATAACTAAAAGATCTGCCTCCCATTCTACTTTTAGAAATCTTAGGAACCACCAGTAAACCTGGTCTCAGATTGCTTGCTTGTTTTTATTTTTGTTTGTTTGTTTTTTGGAACAGATAGCATTTTGCATGTAGGCCAATAAGTTCTAATTTGGTTCCTGACTAAAAGGCTGATTTGTGGCATGTACCACTAATGAGATCACCTAAGCTGGGGGGGGGGGGGGGGTGTTGAAAATCATGCAGTGGTCCAAACAATTTCACATGATTTAGAAGGATTACTTTGGTCTATCAAACAAAAAAGAGAAATCACATTAAAGCTCGGGGCTTACTCACTTTCAAAAACTGTCTTTGCTATGTAGCAGTATTTTTACCATAACATTGTTACACTAAATAAGTATTTTCTCAGGCTGCTTTCCTGGTTGGGCTAATCTACTGTAACTTCACACCCAACATCACCATCACACTCTTGACATCCTGAGGGGTGAGGAAGTGAGGAGGAAGGGACTTTTCAGGTCCTACCCCAAACAGATCGATGGGACCTTTTATTTGCAAGCAGCTTCTCCAGTATCTGATGGAGTAGCAGGTGAATATCAGTTGTTTGAGGCTGGCTCTTTCAACATTACCAATGCAATGACCAATCATTCTTGAGTCTTTTTTTAAATAAGGAAGTTAAAGTAGAAAACAGGGGGGGTGGGGACTGAGCCAGACACGCTGCTGCTGGGAGTTGAACAGTTGGTCTGCATTACGGTTGTGTTCCAAAACACCCAATTAGTGACAAACATGAGTCCATGCAGCAGTGACACTTCTTATTAATTCATGAGTGTTGCAAAAAGCTAGAACAACAGATTTCTGCTTGCAGAAATTACCATATTTCAATCAGAAATACAACTTGTAATTTATGTACCTGTAGATTTAATTGTTTTACATCTCGGTTGAAAAAAAACCCCATATTGTATTGTATTTCTTCCTAATAAAACAAAATGAGCTTCAGTTGTGTTCAAACTAATCACTTTTTTGCAGGACTCTAACAGTTTCCTGAAGAGAAACTGCAGAAAAGTCAAAGATGGTGTTTCTTTTGATATGTTCTTGCAACCCAGTCACAAGACATTCTTTTTTCTTTTCTTTTTTCTTTTTTTTCTTTTTTTTTTCTTTTTTTTTCTTTTTTTTTTTACGTGTCCTGTTTGGCAGTGTGGAGCTCAGAATTGGTGTCTGAGTACCAAGTAGAAGCCCAACAGATTTACTTTTAAAAGCGGAGCAGTACAGCTTTTGCTATAGTACTCCACTTGATTTATGTGTGAAAAATCTTAATTATGAATTTTTGGGGTTTTTATTTCCTGATGTTATGGACACGGAGACGGAAAATTAAGAAGAAAGAAGGAAGATGAAGAAGAGAGGTAGGAAACAAAATGTCATGAGAGAGGGTGAGTTGAAAATACAATAGAGGAAGGGGAACAAAGAAAACACAGGAAAACATTGAAGTCTGCCTCCATACCCACAGGACGGCAGAGAGAGGGGGAAAAACAAAACACGAAAAAGGAACATCGACAAAACCAACCAAACATTGTGAACTAAGAATTACACAACCACATCACACAAAAATAGATATAAAAATACAACAACAATGTCACAGAAAAACTCATGGTACCGATTAATCAAGCTCTAGTAATGATAACCTCAGCCCAAGAATATATCCTTAAACACCAGAGACCCCACATCTATGTGTGTGTGTTAGCATGCTGGTGCATATAAGGTTTCTCCATAAGAGTGTTCGATAGATGGTGTGAGAAGACATCAATCCGTCTCCCAGGAATCGATGCAGACATGAAGGAGATCGGAGCAAAGACGTCCAAAGGACCGCCAGAGCCCCAGGCGGACCCGGGCGGGGCCGACCGCATCCCCCAAGAGAGGAGAAAAGGAGAACCCCAGGGGAACATCCAGCGGCCACTATGCATGGGCCCGGGGGGCAGCAGTGACAAGCTCACGGGCTCCGCCGGCAACCGGCCACGCCGGGGCGGGCCGGTCAACGGACTGGGGGAGCCGGGGCCCAGGGGCACCCCACCGCCCAGCAGGGACCCGACAAGGGACCGGCCGACTAGGGGCCCGCGGCCCCTGCCGCGGCCGGCCGCCGGCCGCCACGCAACACCTCCGCCCTAGGCCAATCCCCACCGCCAACATCCCAGCGCCCCACCAATAGCCACAGGGGACGGACAGCATCCCCAGGCCGGGCTCAGTCAGCATCTGGACGCCAAGTTGTACCAGCTCCCGGGTCCTGATCCCGCGCAATGCAGGGTGCCGAGACCAGGCATCCAACGAGGGCCAGGGCCGGTCCAACCCGCCAATGAACCGGCCACGCACGGTGCGCACAGAACAGGTGATCAAACGTGCAGAGACGCCGGATCCGCATCCCGCCGAGCCACCGAGCAGGCACCACCCAAGAATCCCAAACCTGGCACCTCTAAAAGAGGTGCCCCAACCAACCAAAGGAAGATATCGGCCCAGCACATCGGCCGACCGACACACCAGCCCCCCCAGGCCCGGCCAGGCACGCACCAGGTCCGAACCGGATTGACCACCGGCGCACCGGCAGGCAGGCGCCCCCATCACCGGCAGGGAGTGACGGAGGGGAAATAGGCCCCCCATTAAGTGTAAGGCCTGAGGTGCGCCAGGCGAGGGGGCAGACCAAGATCCAACCTGACAGGTAGACAAAGACATACAGACACAGTCATACGTTCCCTCCCTCTTAAACACATACATTCTCTCTGATTCACCAAGACACCCAAAAAAATGACGCTGTACCCTCGCTCACACACCCCATGCACACTTTATGCTCCCAGGTCCAGGTACTGATGCCCCCGTAGAGCCACCAGCCCCCGGACCCGGGAGGTGGACCCCCTACCTTCTAGGATGGAGACAAGCAGACCGCCAAGGGCCCCACAGTGGCAAAGCAGCCCGACAGCCCAGGACCCCGACCAGACCGCCTGTCCTCCTCCGGACCCCAACCCCTGATGGCCCGTAGCGAACAGGGGTGGGAAAAGACATTCTGATTTACAGTGTGGGCCAGAAGTTTATACACACTCGTCATTACATTCATTTTAGGCTTTTAAAGCTGCATTTAAACTGTTTTAGGGTCACTTTGAACTGGATAATAAATTGTCAAACTTATTGGGAATTTTCTCTAATCCACACGAGGATAAAACTAAACACACAGGTCAAATCTATACATGCACCGCCTACTATTATTTTGATAAATGTGCACTAAAACGCTGGAACTTATATGCTTCTGGCATGATTCCAGTTCATAGTTAGAATTTCATTGTATTGGCTGGTTTTCTGGCACAGATAAAAATTTTAAGCATAGTCCAAAAATATTGGCGTAATTGAGGTCAGGACTTTGTAGAAGCTTTACGTTAGCCTCCTGAATCCATTCCAAACCTGGTTTTGAAGTGAGTTTGGGATCATTCTCCTTATTCAATTCAATTCAATTCAAAATTACTTTATTAATCCCAAAGGGAAATTAAATGTTGTTGTAACTCATTATGCAAGTTCCTTCAAAGATTTGTTGTAGATGCTGATGGCTGTGGGTAGGGATGATCTCTTGTAGCGCTCTGCAGATCTGAAGAAGCCTCTGACTGAATACGCTCTGTAGTTGTCTGATGTAGAGGATACTCTGGATCTATGGCGTCTTCTTTTCAACTCATCAGGGTTTTGTGGCTGTAGTTGAGGTATTATTTGAGCTTTTGTGATGTTAATCAGCTGCTGCCAGTTGTAAACCACCTTGTTGCCATGGTTATGCATCATAACAAATGTCCAAAAATAAAAAGTATCAGCAAAAATCCCTCCAGCTGCACAGCATTCAAAACCAGAGAGAACAGTTGTCCACAAAAACAATGTTTCTACCAAAAATGGAAGAATTAATGTTTTAAAAAGAAAAAAATATGAACCAAAGTAACAGTGCTACTCCAACATGCTGCCACCTTGAGCGGCGCAATTCCGGAATACATTATGGTACTCCTTATGGTTGAGTTCGAGTTTCAACCATTTTATCTGCTGATTTGAGATCATGTTGAAGAATTTGGAGGCAGTCCCTTGTTATTGTGCCATCCAGTTTGTACAATTCACAAAAAGCCTCTAGCAGCGAAACAGACACTCAGCATGAGGCTGCCATCACCATGCTTGACAGTTGATACAGTGTTCTTAGGTTTAAAAGCCCCAACTTGACTCCTACAAACATACTTCTTGTCATTGTGGCTAATGGCTAAATATTCGTCTCATACCATCAATGAAGTTATGTTTTCGCCAGGGTTTGTTTGTTTGTTTGTTTGTTTGTTTGTTTGTTTGTTTGTTTGTTTGTTTGTTTGTTTGTTTGTTTGTTTGTTTGTTTGTTTGTTTGTTTGTTTGTTTGTTTGTTTGTCTGTCTGTTAGCAACATAACTCAAAAAGTTATAGGTGGATTTTGATGCAATTTTCAGGAAATGTCAATAGAAGTATAGATATTTTTGTTGGTATGTATAAACATGACCCGGTGTGGTGCAAAGAAGAAAAAAAAGCACAAAAAATTTAAACTTGTGCAACTGATACTCATTTTTCAAATTATGTTGAAGGTGTGTGTTGTACCAACAGTCCATGCTGGAAAAAGAATGGTTTAAATGCATCATGATGATGACTGTATGTAAGTTTCTGACTTGCACTCTGGGAAACGTTGGACATGATTTGTTATTTATGGATTTAGATATATCATTTCCCCAGCCACTGATTGAATCTCCTTCTAGATATGAACAACTATCAGTTAAAAGTGAGTGCTTCTGTTTGGTTTGTGACTTCATTAGCTAATCTACAAGAGGCAGCTTGATTTGGCCAACCTGTGTGTAATGAGCCTGGGAACTTTGTTGGATTAACTCGGGGTAATTGGTATGAGATTGCAATCAAAGATTCAATTTGGATGCGAGTGCTGCTAACTTATTCCCCCTGACTGTTGATTTTAAATTAGAGTGTTAGTCTTTCTCTGACATTTATTCTCAGAGATCGGTGAAGAAAACAAATGTTTTGACAACACTTCAGTTTGGAGAGTTTAATCCCTTTCATATTTTGTCACGTTATAACCACAGACTTCATATTGCTTAATTTAGAGAACACTGGTAAACAAACAGCATCATGAAGACCAAAGAACACACCAGATATATCAGAGAGAGAGTTGTGGAGCAGATTATAAAACAATAAGCCAAGCTTTGAGCATCTCATGAAGAAATATTCCTTCATCCAAAAACAACCATAAATGCCACAAAGACGTGTTCATCGACCTATAACAAACAGGGCCGGTAATCAGAGAAAGCAGCCAAGAGGACAATGGTAACTCTGGAGGAGCTGCAGAGATCCACAGATCAAGTTTGAGAATATATGAACAATATATTGTTTTTTATAACTGGGAACAGATGACGAGCATCTCAAAAGCTAAAATAAGTGGTGAACTATAACTCTAAAGTCCAGAGGAGTTGAAACAGAGGCTCCATGAATGCAGGACAGGACCAAAGAGCAGAGAGAGAAAGAGGAAGTTGAAACCATCTCTTCCATCAATTCTAATGGGTAAGAATCATATCCCCGACTCCAACAACTCTCTGCCCGACTTTCTAACCATGTGGCCAAACAGACATTTAAAGAGGAGCAAATGAGGTGGATTAGCCGCGTTTGGCAGCAACTGATTGTTCATCCATCCATTATCTGTACCTGTCTATCCTATGCAGGGTTACAGTGGGGCTGGTGCCTATCTCCAGCAGTCACGGGGCGGGAGGATAGGTCGTCAGTCCATCGCAAGGCAACACAGAGACATACAGGACAAATAACCATACACCCACACACTCATACCTAAGGGCCTAATTTAGAGAGACCAATTCACCTAACAGTAATGCTTTTGGACTTTGGGAGGAAGCCCGAGTACCCGCAGAGAACCCACGCATGCACAGGGAGAACATGCAAACTCAGTGCAGAAAGACTGGGATTAGAACCAGGGGCCTTCTTGCAAGGCAACAGTGCTAACAACTGCGCCACTGTGCAGCCGCAACTGATTGTGTCATACAGAAAACGTTACTTTGGAATATCGTCTCTGCTGCCTGGATATTGAGCTGTTAGCATGTCATGACAGTCATAGAGCAACAATCTTCAGTCAGAGGCCTCTTTAAATTTGTTGCAAGGATGACAGCCACTGGAGATTCTTCCTGCTCACAGCATCATCATCCACAGCGACTCTTTGAAGATACTTTGATGATATGAGTTGCGCCAACATTTAATTTCTCTTTGGGATAAATACAGGATTTTCGAATGGAATTGAATTTAACTGAATTTAACTGAACTGAACTGATATGGAATATGGAAGAAGGTTTTCTGGTTAATGAAGACCAAATTTGAACTTTGTGGTCTACAATCAAAACACACAAGACTAATAAATAACACTACAATCAGACAGAGCTCAAGCTATTTTGCAAAAAACAGGTTAAAATTTCCAACCTCGACATGTATAAAGCAGAGCCATACTCCAAAATACTTTTAGTTGCATATGCAGTTGAATGTGGCACTGCAAACTTCCAACTCAAGGGGCTGAATAAAAATGCAGGCCAACCTTTTCTGACTGTTGTTTGTGATTTTTGTTGTGTGTAAAACATTAATAATTTTCACAATTCACATAAAATCCCTATGAAAAACATTAAAGTTTGTGGTTGCAGTGACACAATGTATAGAATGTTGTGGGTTATGAATACTTCTGCAAGACACCAGAGACTGCTTTTACTAAATTTCATTCTTCAATATGCAGCTTGTTTTATTCCCCTATATTGCTATTTTAATATACTTGAGTAACGTCCAGATCAGAAGAAATAATTTCAACCTTTGTACTCTGTTTAATCTATTTTACAGGCATTGTAACCTACTTTTTTTGTTTAATTGGTGGCTGACAGTCCTAGGAGGCTCACCGCAAATTGTTTACAGCGCTGTATGAAACGCAATGACCGCCAGAGGGCAGCAGAGAAGGAAAGCTGGATGGCGCTTTTGGCAATATGTCCATGACGAAAAGAAAACTCCAACGCTCAGCCAAAGAACTAGAATGTCTAGAAATGTTTTTCGGTATTGAACGAATGATACCGTTTATGTGACTCTCGTACTTTATGTTGCTTGTCTAATATACACTTCTTATCTGTTGTACTTTAAACTGAGGTAAAAATGTAACTTATTATATTCATCATACAAATTGGATTAGCTGGGTGTTATCCAGACATGAATCTATAGCTCTTCTATGTACATGTTTTCTATGGCGTAGCTGTTGTATTGTTTTGGTTAAGAAATTTGCCTGTTACAACTACGAATCACTTTCACTAAGGTCAGTTTTTAATCCATTGATGACGCGTTGTGTGTGAAAATAATACCATTCGTGTGTGTTTCACAGCACTCTTAAGAGAAACCAGAAAAAGTTAATGTTCCCGTGTGTTCGTCTGCAGCCTGCTAACTGAGCTCTAATGCTAGCTAGGTGCATAGTTAGCTGTTAGCTCACCAACTGGATTTATTATCATTATAACTATTTCACTCTTTCTAATGTTAAATCGATGTGTTTGATATACCTTTGTTGGCATACCAAACACAGTACAAGTGTTTTATTCATTAAAGCTGTTAAATGTGATAATAGCTAGCTGTTAGGACCTGATGCTAGCCACTAACTGCTGCTTGTGCTATGGTTTAACTGCGTTTGACCGTCAGTCCGATGTGTTGTTAGTGGTGAGTATCTAAACTGGGACACTTAAATGTGCCTTTGACCACATATTGTTGATAACTTACTGCGTGGATGTTAGCACTGGCTTTCAGAAGCGAGCTCGAATGTAAACAAGACGGGTACATGATTTTGCATTGTACAGGTGAAGCTTCTCTGAGACGTATGTCTAAATAAAAATACCTTCTTTTTTTCGGTTCATATGTATGTAGTCAAATGGTTGTTTGATAAAATATTGCCATTTTTAATCAACATTTATTTTTTTAAACATTATTAGTCATTCTTCACTAAACTGACTAATTATATCAAAGCATTACTTTTAAATGTATTTGAATCTTCCCCTGTTTAGATTTCTTTAGTTTTTCATATTTAAATGTGTTATGCATCAATATTTTAGTATTTTCATATAGCAAACTTGGTATTATGTAGTAAAAAAAACGTCAGTAAGTTATTTTACTGACTTACAAACTGCCCCGTTTTGTCTTCGTTGACCTCCCTCTCACTAGTAACTGATGCTTTCTCTGCTACAAATTTTTTTATCTGTTATTCTATTTCTTTTTATTGAAACATTGCTATTAGAACTCCGCCACACAGATATAATGTAATATTATTTATTCATTTTATTATTATCTAGGAGCCGCCCTGTCACAGGGTGTACCTGGGCAGGTCACCAGTCCATCAGAGCAGCACACATTCATTTCTAAGGGCAATTCTAGAGAGACCAACTAGCCTAACAGTCATATATTTGGACTGTGGGATGAAGCTGGAGTACCCGGAGAGAGCTTATGCATGCATAGGGAGAACATCCAAACTCCATGCAGATAAAACCCCAGACTGGGAGTGGAACCCAGGACCTTCTAGCTGCAAGGTTTCAGTGCTACTAACTGGCGCCGCTTTGCAGCTCCACCTTTGTTTATAGTTGGCAACATTTTTAAGCATTTTAATATTGTGGAAATTGTGCCTCTTATACTGTTTGAACAGGAGAACTCTTAAAGGCCCATGTGTACGAAAGATTAAACTACATTAGTTTCACTTAATTTAACTGCTCATGATAACTATTTCACAGAACCGATCTGTGGTTCAAATTAGGGCTGGGCAATGTAACCTCAAATCTATATTGTAAAATAAACCAAATCATGTGTAGTAACAATATTTATTGCGATATATTCTTTTCCTCTGTTTATTTATAAATATCTCAAAATGACATGCATTCTCACTCTCCAGATACATTGCAGCAGAACAACTTCAAAAAAGTGTAGAATGTCATTTAAAGAACATTGATTGTGCAAGATGCATTTGAAAAATATGCCAATCTTTTTCCAAAAGATGCAACACAAGTTCTCATAAACTAAAGATGAAGATATTTTAAATAAAATAAAAGCTAAATGTTATGAAAACACAAAGTTCATAATCGTTTAAACTGAAGTACAAAATGTAAAGAGAGACATAACTTTTCTTTCTGCTTTCCTGATTGCTTACTAATAAATTTATTATCGCACAAAAATAAAGCTGCACCTATTTGAATGAAAAAGGCTTTAAGTTCAACAGGTTTCTTTTCCGTTAACTAGAAAACGATACATTTTAAACTTGCAATATTTTCGTGTAAATACGAACGTACCTCGTACAAAGTACGTAGGCACAGCTTGATGACATCACCAAAATGCGCAATCGTGGTAGGCCGGTATGGTCAAAATCTCTACCATTGGCTAAAGTTATACCATATATCTCCCACTACTAGTTCAAATGAATGTTTTAGATATAAAATGCATTATATGGTACTGGGATCTGTGGCCTGGTTTTTGTTACTGAAAGCCCATCAATTGCTGTAGGAATAAATCTGTGGTGTCGGTTAATCATCTGTCTTAAAATCAATGGGGGAAAATAGATATTCATTTTGATACTTTAATCCTTTATCTGATGAATAAATTGTCATGCTGGAGGCCTTAATTACCAACAACCACCAGCTGTAACGACCACGGTCTACTCTAACCCTAAAATACTTCATTTATCATCATCAAGCTTGTACTCTTTGAATCAGTCCATATAGGTCTAACCCCCAGCAGAGGGCAGTGCTCCACAGTTTTCATTTTGATCATATTGCGTTCTTTCAGCCCTACCTGTTAGAGCTGAAAACAAGGATGTTTGTCAGGTTTTCTTTAAGAAGTCTCAGTGGAGAATTGAACCGGCTTGGTTGTTTCTGAGGCATACAGTCAGTTTATACGTTTTTGCCCCATATGTACGTCCTATGTGTGGGATGTTTTCCACCTGGTTGCGGGACACATGGAGTCTAACTTTGGTCGTCTTTTGAATGAGAAGGTAAGATGTTACGTTTCAGCACGACGCGATCCCCCGTTGAAATGCAGCCGCTTGAGCGTTTACAGTAGAACGCTGCTTTCTGTTTTCCATCGCTTGCTCGTTAATGATTGGTAGCAGCGAGACATTTCTATCAGAGGAAACACGGCCGGCCAGGAGGTAGTTCTGAGCCAAGACTGGGAGGAGTTTGGATGAAAAGTAAGATCCAGCTGCAAAAGGAGCAGTCTATGTGGCCTCTATGTGTTAGAAAAAATGCTTTCAATGCTCGACCCACTTTGAGGCTGCAGTGTGTGTCCCGTCTGGTCGCTTCAGATAACACCGTCCCTTAGTTAATCACTGACCTTTGTTGGATCCTATATAAATACTTATTCAATCTAGGTATTAGGATTCCCCCTCTCCGTATTCACATTTCTTTTTCTCTCTTGTGTTCATTAAAAGTGATGGATGAGCAGACAGGCTCTCCTGCAGCCAGCGCTGACAACAGCAGCCAGAGAAATGGAGATGAGGTAAGAGGTTAACAAATATCAAATGGCACTTTTTTCACTTTTTTTTCCAGAGGAAACTCCATGAAAGCTCCAGCGGTGCATATCACGCCAGAGCTGCTACCTGAACCTCCCGGTCGTATCTCACTTTTTTTTCTTTTTTTTTTATGTTATTGCTGTTTCTGCAGAAACCTCGACGTGGCAGCTGGACCAAAGGGAGGAAAAGGAAGAAGCCAATGAAGGACAGCAACGCGCCCAAAGCTCCCCTGACGGGCTACGTTCGCTTCATGAACGACAGGCGGGAGCAGCTGCGGGCCGAGCGTCCAGACGTGCCCTTTCCAGAGATTACGAGGATGCTGGGCAATGAGTGGAGCAAGCTGCCCCCAGAGGAGAAGCAGGTCAGACAGGAGGGTTTCCAGACGGCTTTCAACTCCGAGCGTACAGCCACGAAGAGAAATGTCTGGAAGGGGCCGTTTGTGTTGGCGTTCCGGGCGCTGCAGCAGTGGTGCTCAAATGGACTGCCTCAGAGATAAGAAGCAGAAACAAAAGAACCCGCTATGAGCTAGGAAAACACTGCTCTAAGCAAAACTACTAAATATTCCATATATGTGACCTACCTGGGGGTCTAAAACATGGGGCTCTTTAGACCCTCCAAGGTCATGTTTTTAACTCGGCAACCATACACAACACAGGTCATCTCAAGGTACTTTACAAGAAAAGTCATTTCAATTTAATCATACATACATTCCAATCAGTTTAAAAGTTTTCTAAGTGATCTCACTCCTCCTGTACCAACATGTAGCGACAATAGACGGTCGCCTGCGTTGTGTCGTTCACTTCACAGCAATCGCTCTTACCGAGCAAGCATGTAGCGACAGTGGAGAGGGAAAACTCGCCTTTTACACTAAGAAACCTCCAGCAGAACCAGAACCTGGCTCAGTACAAGCGCCCATCTGCCACGACCGACTGGAGGGTTTGAGAAGACAGAGCAGAGACACAAAAAACCCCAGGAGAAATGATGTATGACTACTTTCTATGTTAAAGAAATTAAAAAGTTATTGACCATATTTTTATGCATCCATCTATTGTCTATACCCTGGACAGATCCCCAGTAGGGCAACATAGAGACACACAGGACAGACAACTATGCATGCACACATAGTCATACCTAACGACAATTTAGAGAGTCTTAACAGTCACGTCTTTGGACCGCCTGAGTACCCAGAGAGAACCCACACGTGCACAGGGAGAACATGCAACACTCCACGCAGAACGACCCCAAGTCAGGAGTCGAACCCAGGATTGTCTTGCTGCAAAGCAACAGTGCTCCCTAGCCAATTTTTAGCATGTTGAATTTTAATTTCTGACTAACATGTCCTTCGGCAGGACATCTAGGGTGGATGCTGAACCCTGTATTTAGCTCCATCAATCTTCTCATCCACTCTGAACGAGGTTCCCTGTCGCTCCTGAACAGTAGCATCCCCCACAGCATGATGTTGCCGCCACTATGTGTCACAATGGCGATGATATACGTTCAGGGTGATTGGCACCTAGCCTGCCTCACTTTGTGCTTAAATCCCATTAAAATAAATGAGAAGTTTGTGTTGAACTGTGAAAAAGAAAAATGTGAAGAAAAAAATCAACCTGCAATCTTCTTTTAGCCATTTTTATAGCCACATTTAATCCCCCCCCACTTCAGCCAGGCTTCCTTCTCACTTTTCTCGTCTTGTCTGCCTCCGCAGCGATATTTGGATGAAGCAGAGCGGGATAAGGAGCGCTACATGCGGGAGCTGGAGAAGTACCAGAAGACCGAGGCCTACAAGCATTTTACCAGGAAGGTCCAGGAGAAGCAGAAGGGCAAGAGGCACAGGGGAGGTGAGCCGGTGGTCGGGAAAGCTGTTCGGCAGCAAGCCACCTTTCCCTTTTTTTTTCTTTTTCTTTTTTTTTTTTGTGTTTGGGGACTTCCTGGTAGAAAAGTGTTTGAGTGAGACACTTCCTGTGCCTGAAGATGTTTGGATGAACCAGTCATTGTTTGCTGAGGAGTCCAGTCCAGACAGGATGACTCACAGTAACTTGAATGTGTAATAAGAGTAAGTGGTTGAGGACGGAGTCAGAAATGGGTGGCTTCTCTTTTTGCCTGACCTTTCCGAACCTTGAACCAAGCCGTCGATTCACTAAATGATCAGCTGGAGTGTTGGGTTGCATTTGGTATAACACGCCCAGGCAAGTCTTGGACACCTATGCTGGATGTGTATTAAGAGGTGAAAACAGAGGACGTGTTAAAATGTAGGAAATATAAAAAAGAGGAACGCTGCAGCGGTTTTCCCTTTTTAGATGACTTTTTTTTTTCCTGAAAACCTTCTTCTCACTTGTCAGGTCTTGTGATATTTTTTTAAACTAAAGCACAAATCAAACATGTTTTCTATTAAAAAAGGTAATCAGAACTAAAAATGTCCAGTTAGTGGGAACCAGAGGTAGAGGTGCGTCATGTAGTTTACATTATGAAAAATAGCTATATATAAGATCGAGCAGCCGTCAAATGGCTTTAATGACCTACTCTTTACACCCCAAAGAAATTGTGGAAAAACAGCTCTGCTCTGTGAAAAACAAAAAAAACATTTCCACTGAGCTTGAAGCATTGCCTTATTTCAGCTGATTGCTATAAAGTGTAGACGTTTTTATTGACGTTTCTGTTTTCATTCATATCCTGAGTTCCTAATGAGCTGACGACAGACTGCACCCCAGAAAGTCTGACTCATCTATGAGATGTCCTCTTCATTTATTCTCTTTCCTTCCTCTCCAGATGTTGGGCACCAAGTTGCCAGCGAGACTCTTCATGAGGTCAGTAAGTCTTTCCTGCCTGGTGGTAACACTCAAAATTGCCTTTTTATAAGTGCTAACTATCATATTTAATTAGGGGAAGAAACCCTCTTCTACTTCACTTGAGGATTTTATGTGTTACGCAAGCCTATTAAGTCTTAGGGGAGAAAAGGGTTTTGACTAGGGCTACAAAATGAATTACAAGTTTTATAAAATGATCACACACAAAAAAGATTAGTATTAAAATAATTTTTACTACATTCTCCCTCCCCTATGATCCAGCTGAAGGGGGTGAATTTGTCTTTCTTGCAGGGCAGCGTTCCTTGAGGAACAGGGTTGGGAAACACAGATGTAGATCACATGGTGCTGATGTTATTTACTAAGTAACTTAAATTTCCTTCCAAATTTCAAGTGATTTGGATAATTAAGGAAGATCTGTTTTTATTTTATTTTATTTTTTTTTTTTGGTAATCCTTTTTATTTGGCACAGACTTTTAAGAAATTTACTTTATTGGCCAATCATTTCTAATCTGCTCCGTTTTTGTGTTTTCTTAAAAATCAATCGATTTAATTATGTGATATTTTACTACATGGTTGTTAAAATAATCCATATAAATCCAGAAAATTGACCACAGAAACTAAGAGAAATGATTTAAGAGCAATAAATGCAATGTGCTTCAAATCTTGACAAATAGCGATTTCAGAATTGACCAGAATAACCATGATTATCATTTTTTTACATGTAGGATTGTGTGTGGAACATGTTTTCAGTAGAAGGAATAAGGAAATCAAGTCGTACTGAAGAGGAGGTTTTTCTGGCTTGTTCTGAAATCTGGTAAATCATGTAGGGGGTGGGAGGGGGACTTCTGCTTTTATATTTTAGCTTGGTTCTTTCTTAATAAAAATAGCATTGTGTCATGTGGTGTTGATGAGAAATAGATATGCCATTGCTGTGGCTCCATATTTTGAAAGTTCATCTAGCAGCCGGCCAAATTCAGGGGCTTCATCCTTCGAAGGACCCAGTCGACGTAGGCTGAGTCCTTTTGTCAACCGAAAGATCGGAAGTGAGCAGCTATGAAATTGGGCGGTTTAGCCTTCAGATTAGCAGTTCAGGTCTGAATTATCCGCCCGCCTGATGAAATCACACAAAGCAATTCATATTTCCATTGAAGACCATGATAAAAACTGTTCATACTTGTCCGCTTCCAAAAGAACAAAGACAAAATCTCGATCTGCGGCTTTTATTTATGTGCTAAATTGTCACGAAAACTTGACAGGCCCAGAATTATCAGCCCTTCTCTTCTTTCTTTACTTCCAAGAAAAATCTGAACATTCAGTTAGCTTTTCCACCACTAATAATCAGTCAGCCTTAACCTTACATAAAGAACTCTGTTTAGCAGGGCCAGTGGCACTACTTGAACACTTGGACTATTCCAAGACTTTTGGTAGGAAGCAAATTCATGATTCCGAAAACAAATACATTTGTCTGGACCTCTAAGAAAGGACAGTATACGCTTATCAATTCAATTCAATTCAATTCAAAAATACTTTATTGATCCCAGAGGGAAATTAAGTAATCAAGGTGAAGGCTACACCCATTTCCAAACTCTTAACGTTATCTAGAACAGCTGGACAATGCATCATTGCAAAGCATCAGGAGACAAATTCTCTGGGCGTGGCCATAAGCGCATGGTTTTAAAAACTTTGGAGAGGAAAAATAACTGGAGATGTCAACAAGGATCTCCAGGGTCAAGGTGAATCTTGCTCGGTTGGCCTCTACTGGAGTTGATTTGTCGAGGAAGACTATCGTGAGAGCTCTTCATCGTGGAGGACTTCAAAGTCACAGTCCAAGTAAAACTCCATTGCTGAAACTCATGAACCCAACATTTTAAACATGGTGAGGTGTTTTAGGAGTCTGTTCTTTGGTCTGATGAGAATAAACTCTAGCTCTTTGAGTGAAGGGTTGTTGCTTAAGTTTGGAGAAGGAAGGGAGAGGCCTTCAACCCTAAAGACACAGTTCCCATTGTTAAACATGGTGGTGGGAGCATCATGTTGTGAGGCTGTTTTACTGCTTCAGACACTGGGGGCCTTGTTGATGTTCATGGGATCATGAAAAATAGAGCAGAAATTTGTCATTTAGAAGAATAACATAAAGAAATCTGCTGCAAGTCTCTCTTTAGGCCGCCGCTGGGTCTTTCAACAAGATAATGACCTAAAGCATAGCTCCAAGTTGGTCACAAACCTTTTGAGGGACACAAAGATCAGAGTCCTGGAGTGGCCTTCACAGAGCGCAGATCTTAATCCCATTGAGAATCATTGGTGGATGCTTAAGGTCAAGGTTCATGCTTGAAGACCAGGTATTCTAAAAAAGCTGAAACGATTTGCCATGAAAGAGTGGGCTCTTATTTCTCAAGGAATGAGCCAACCTAGTGAAGAACTACAGCGAGAGGCTGATGTTAGTTGTAAGACAGAGAGCCCGCACTATTGACCATTAAATGACAGGAAGTCTGATGGTTTTGACCTTGTCATTATTCAGTTCTCTTGTTGCAATCCGGCACATCAATAAGATCTAGTGATCAAACTTTGTGGAAATCTTCGTTTGGAAGCAGTACAAGTATGAACAGTTTTTTTTTATTGTGGTCATTTCCATGGAAATATTAAGAGTTTTGTGTGACTTTCTCAGCGGGGCTGATAACTCTGAGCTTAACTGTTTTCTCATCCTTACCTCGGTGAATGTCCTGTCGCTTAGCAACCGTGACATCGCTTTTCACAAGCTGCCAAAAATGGAGCTTGAAATCTTTCTGAGTTTTTTTATTTTTTATTGAAACCATTTTATTTAATAAAATAAATAAAAAATTCTTACAATCACTGCATTAAAAACATTGTCTTGCCTGTGTCCAAGACAAACCTGGACCCCCAAACCCCAGCTTTTATCTTCATACACCCTTTAAAATTGATTACTAACTTATGTTTGCAAACAATAAACAGTAATTATAGTTTTTTTCCTTCCTATTCTTCTTTTTGTCTTTTGGAATTTTTAAATCTAATATTTACAAATATAACTTTGGGTAACCCAACAACCTTAGAACAGACAAAATTGTAAAGACCCCCTGCAATCTCTAGGGGCCCCAGGTTGGGAACCACTGGTCTATGCCACTGACAAATGTCTAACAACACAGCCTCAATCGAATATCGGGCCATCACTGGGTCTTGTTTCGTGGTTAACTTGGTCCCCAGACCTAAATCCTTTAGAAAACTGGTGTGGTGAGGTGAAGAGAAGAGTGAATTTGACTGTGGATCAACTCCAGACATTGTACATCTACACACCCCAGCCTTGAACTTACTGTATTCTGTGAGCTCGACGGCAGCTTCTGCAACCAGAACCAGTGACACAGACCTGCTCCTCTGGCAGTTGTGTCAAGCTCATCGAGCCTGTACAGCAGAAGAAGTTCTGCCACCTCCAGCTGCTAGTCCAAAATGGGGGATTTGCAGTCTTTCCACAGGATGGGAGAGTCCCACTGAGGAAGATCGCTGAATGACATTTAGAACTGCTACATCAGCGACCCTGCAAGTTTGGGAAACAAGACAGGACTTGCCGGAGATCATCTGTTAGATGAAAAACTCTCGAATTGTTGTAAAGTATAAGTATATAAGTTTAATTTTATTTGGAAAGCAAATTACTCAAAATAAGCAAATGGTTCATTTAAGGGTGTGAGAATGAACCGTTAGTTTATCTGATCAATTCCAAGTCTGTATAATCTTAGTTTGCCGCCGCTGTTCTCTCCCCTGAGAACTTGGGAGTGCTCTCGGCTCTCCTAGCGCTAAACATTTAGTGCTCATCGTTTGCACTTCTGAAGCTGGGTTAATCCTCTTTAGAGCTGTGTTTATGATCCAAACGCTTAGCTTCCACTCACCGTGCAATTCATTTTTATTAACTTCTGCGTGTAATTAAGAGACTTTCTCCATAGCTTTTTCAGAACCTGTTGGAGCGTTACGGCCAAGGTGACTTAACCGGGAGGAGCGCTGCTGTGGGAATAGTGCCGTTTCCCTCCAGATTACCAGAAGCTGGGGGGGATTTAGCACGAATGTCATAGTGTTGGGAAATGAAAAAAGATGGTGTATTGTTAGAGAGGAGGGAGCGAAAGCTCTATTGTATCGTGGTTGTATTTTAACGGCTGTTTTTAGTGCAGATTTATTGCAAAGCATTTCAAAGCCTTTCATATCTCAGATGCGCCAGTGATGAAATTACTTCCATCCCCGCATTTCATAAAACTGTATCACTGTGTATGTCTTGTGGCCAGATCTAAAATCAATTACCAGCCCACCCAGAGCCCAGTAAGATAAATGACTGTGTCTCACAGTTCAGCTAATCTTCCTCCCTCCTCCTAATGTCTTTTGCTGCAAACAGAAAGATGCAGAGGGAAAGGAAAGGACCGTGTTCGACATACCAATCTTCACCGAGGAGTTTCTCAACCACAGCAAAGGTGAAAGAGTCTGAATGATGATTCAATGATTTAATCAACCCTTAGAGCGAAAGAAAACAAAAGCTGACTTTTACGTGTGTGTGAATGCGGCTCTCCTCGTCAGCGCGAGAGGCCGAGATGCGCCAGCTGCGCAAGACCAACATGGAGTACGAGGAGCGGAACGCGGCCCTGCAGAAGCACGTGGAGAGCATGCGCGGGGCGGTGGAGCGGCTGGAGGGCGACGTGATGCAGGAGAGAGAGCGCAACGGGCTCCTGCACCAGCACCTGGACACCCTGCGCCAGGCGCTCGCCTCCAGCTTCTCCGCGGTTCCTCTGCCAGGTGAGACATTGGACCGTTCATGTCGGAACGACTGGATAAAAGTCCAGTCTTGATTGCAATTGACAATCTTTGGTAAGGAATGAAAATGGATGTTCAGAGACGCTCTTCATCCGGTCTGACTCGTCAAGCTGTTTTACAAAGAAAAATGGGCGACGATTTAAAAAAAACTTGACTTGAAGCTGTTCTAAAAAGCATCGAATGATGCTAACTACAAATGCACCACGTACCTTTAAGATTTTTATTTACTTAAGTGTCTTAAAACCGTGCTTTATTTTCACAAGTATTCATCACTTTGTGTTGGTCTATTACATAGTATCCCAATAGAATACAGGGAGGTTTTTGATTATAACATGACTAGGCGTTAAAAAAAGGGATTTGAATTCTTTGGCAAAGCGCTGTATTAGTTCCAGTCCCAAACGTCAAGTTGGTCAAACTTACCTAGTACCAGCTCACCCTACTTAATGTGCTTTAATCCACTGCATAAGTATGCATCTTTGTTCACAGATGGAATCTACAGTGATGGCCTTTCACAACTTATTTCCTACATTTTTAAACTTCTTCTCCTGACTGCAGACTCAGCAGACACCAGAAAAAGACATAATAGGGCCCATAAATTATTACATCAGAGCTCCATAATGAAAGATGATTACAAAACTTCCTGTACTGCCTCAGGGATGTTTTTATGCTTTGTGTTGAAGGCCTGGTGAATTAAAGTGGGTAGATCGAAGCCTGACATTACAAAGAACAGGTTTTGCTCTATTTTCCCCCTTTTGATTGTGGTTTTTTTTTAGTAGGTAAACTGGAATCAAAAAAAGAAATACAACAGTTTATATTTCCAGGTTTATGACTCAGCCACGCGTTCTCTATACATCTTAAACTTTATTGAGAGTTTTTTCTACAACAGTGAGGCAAAGAAGATTTTATTGCCCGCGGTTCCATAAATACGGAAGAGGATAAGGTCCACTTAAAAATAAAAGATTTCTGAGATTAAAGTCAGAATTTTGTCTTCATTCTATTAAAAAAAAGGGAGAATTATTTTTCTCCAGTGGCCTTAATCCTCTTCTGTACATACATGACACTTAAATCTTTTTATTTAGCTTTTCCAGTCAAAATGGACACACTGGGCGCTGTTAAGTACTAAAGAGTAAAATTTTAAGCAACTATAAGTAAAAAGAGCAATTCATATTTGCTTTGAGGGGCTAAAAATCCACGGAAATAACGATCAAGCATAAACTTTTTTGACAGTTTAGCCTTGAAAAACGACAGAAAGCTTGATAATGTTTTGTGTTAGATTGATGCTGGATTTACAGCAAACATTAGGGTGAAGAGTAAAGCCTCTTCTTCCTCTTCTTGACTTATAAATTCTGTAGAAGCATAACTGAGCGCCGTAATCCGAGGATGATCACTTCTTGTGAGGTTATAGGGAACAATAAGCATCTTTTAGCTCATTAAGAGCTTTCTGTGGGATGAAGAGGATTTTATATTCATGTTTGTGCCTGGCTGCAGCATTTAGGATCAGCAAAGCAATTTTAAGCAAATTGTCTTGAGAGCCCACAAAAATGCCATCGTAGTCATGCAGCCTGGAAGTAATAAATGCCTGGAATGGATTTCAGCATCACTTGGGACAGGATGGGTTTGAATGTGGTGCATTGAACTAGAGAATTGGAGAGTTAAAATGAAGAAATCTGATTGGTAGGAACAAATCATTCCTGGTCATTCTCCTACTTGTACTCATACCCACGTGAACTTTTTCCACATCGTGTCTCAGTGAAACTACGATCAGGGATCTAATTTATTGGGATTTTATGTGATAGACCAACACAAAGTATGCAGTGAAAGGGAAATAAAATGTGATTTTCAAAGTTATCCCATCTGTTGTGTTCCCTGGTCTTCAGCGTCCAAGGATGTCGATGTTGATTGATTTATATGGCGATCAAACTAAACAGAAGTGGATTCTATTTTCTAAATTACAGCAAGAGTCGTCATAAGGTTGTAGGTTCAATTCAAGTTTTCTCCTGTCACATATCAGCGTGCCCCTGGGCAAGGCACTTAATCCAGAGTTCCCTACCGATCAGAACATATTCACATCTTACTATAGCCCAGAAAAGCTGTTTGTTAGACACTCTCCATCCAATCTGACCAAGCTAGAGCTATTTTATAAAGAGAAATGAGCAGAAGCTGGTAGGGACACACCCCAAAAGTCTTGAAGCTATAATTGTAGTTCTACAATGTGTTGACTAAGGGAAACTGAAAACAAATGCATGCCACACTTTTTCAGATTTGTTTTCTTTTCACTCTGAAATGAACCTTTACTTAGTTTTGATTTATAGTCTCTTTAAAGTACTTAAACGGTTTGTTTTGGTAACATGTTCGGTTGTGAATAAATTCAGCAGGTATGAATACTTTTCATATGGCACCTGAACATATAAAAAAAAAAAAAAAAAAAAAGAGTAAAAAATGCAGAAATCTTGGACAAACAAATCTGTGTGAGAAGCGCTGAGGACACATGCTTGTTGTGTTCAGGCAGCGGAGAAACCCCCACCCTTGACACCATCGACTCTTACATGAAGAAGCTCCACAGCATCATCGTCAGCAGCCCCCAGGAGCACGAGAGCCTCATCAACTCAGTGAGAGATGTGGTCAGCCGCTTGGACAGGTAGGAACATTTAGCCAAGAATTACTTGTGTTTTCCTGACTCTTTCTTTTTTGTTTGTTGTTGATATTTTTGTCTTCCCGATTGAGGAAAGAATTAAACCTGAAGGTTTGTTCATTTGGTAATCTAGATAATCGGGTCAGGTTCAGCTGATTTGATGGATCGGGATTCGTCTTGGGGACTTCTCGTCAACTTGTCGCCCCCGGCTGAGTTAAAAATGTCCGGGACTCTGCTATGATCATGTTGGTGAATGTGTTGTAGCGTCTCATATTTATTTATTTTTTCCTAACGGTTTACACCAGACTGATAGAGCTGTAGTGTTCTTCTTAAACTGGACAGAAAACGGTTTCCTGATGTTTCTCTTGTTCCATCCTCACCATTCAGTTCCAGCAGCTGCTTCCACACCGGGCCCGTCGCCATCATACGTACGCTGTGTTCGTATTAAACCATAACCAAGAAATATCATTGACAATTTGACATCTCTGTTATTCTCTTATAATCTGTTAAAGAAGAAAAAAAGAACTTGTGCCATTGTTTGTTTTCCAGTTGTGAAAAGTGTTTGTATTTTCAATAAAAATGTTTTCATCATCCTTATTTTACTTTTTGATGACAGCCAAAATAAACATTTAGCATCACTCGAATTTTCTCAATCACAGTCATGCTGCTGTTTTTGGTGTTCTTGTAATAAAAATCAAACTATTAACGCAAAAACAGGAATTAATTAAAATGTTCTGGAAAAATCTTGGGTCAAAAGTTTATTTTATGGTTTCTTTGCAAAGTGCAAAAAGGTTTAATTATGCCCACATTTCCAGTCTTAAAGTATATTCAGTTAAGTTGTAAAGTTTTTTATCTTGATTAAGTGACATCTTTTTGCTGGTTTAGTGTGTATTTTTTTTTTTTTTTTTCATTTTATATTTGTGGAGGACCCTGGCCACATCAATCTTTTCAGCGTTTGTAGTTCGGGCCGAGGAGTTTTCTGTTACTTAGCCATGACAGAACTACAAGCTCCATGATGCAATGCCTTGAAACAGAACTTTGGTGGAATACACTTGATATGAGATGACGTAAGTAAGTCTTTTAGCTAATTTTCATCATTCATGTAAGCTTAAAAAACATAAAATTCAACACTACAAATTGGTGGAAGGGCAGCACAGTGGGAGCACCGTTGCCTTGCAGCAAGAAGGTCCTGGGTTCGAATCCAGGTACTCCAGCTTCCTCCCACAGTCCAAAAACATGACTGTTAGGTAAATTGGTTTCTCTAAATTGTCCTTTGTGGTTTGTGTATGAGCATGGTTATTGTCCTGTGTGTCTATAATGCCCTGTGATGGACTGGTGACCTGTCCAGGGCGTACCCCGCCTCTCCCCCGATGACTGGTGGAGACGGGGACTAGCTTCTACACGACCCTACAAGGTCTTAACAATGTATCTTTTTTTTTTTACTTTATAATATGTAATATTCTTCTATATATTGCTGCACATTTCCAACTTTTTGTGAGAATTTAGAAATTATTTGTCTGCGCGTTGTTTTTTTGTTTGTTTTTTTACTGTTTAGAGTACAGCAAACATTCTGTGCTTTTCTAAATGACAAATTAAACTTTATTCTTTTCCAAAAACTGAAACTACAGAATTATATTTTATTTTAAATCTGATATACACCACTGTATACTGCTACTACTTACTGTATAAGTACAGTGGCTTGCAAAATTATTCGGCCCCCTTGAATTTTTCCACATTTTGTCACATTACAGCCACAAACATGAATCAATTTTATTGGAATTCCACGTGAAAGACCAATACAAAGTGGTGTACATGTGAGAAGTGGAACGAAAATTATACATGATTCCAAACATTTTTTACAAATAAATAACTGAAAAGTTGGGTGTGCGTAATTCTTCAGCCCCCTTTGGTCTGAGTGCAGTCAGTTGCCCATAGACATTGTCTGATGAGTGCTAATGACTAAATAGAGTGCACCTGTGTGTAATCTAATGTCAGTACAAATACAGCTGCCCTGTGACGACCTCAGAGGTTGTCTAAGAGAATGTTGGGAGCAACAACACCATGAAGTCCAAAGAACACACCAGACAGGTCAGGGATAAAGTTATTGAGAAATTTAGAGCAGGCTTAGGCTACAAAAAGATTTCCCAAGCCTTGAACATCCCACGGAGCACTGTTCAAGCGATCATTCAGAAATGGAAGGAGTATGGCACAACTGTAAACCTACCAAGACAAGGCCGTCCACCTAAACTCACAGGCCGAACAAGGAGAGCGCTGATCAGAAATGCAGCCAAGAGGCCAATGGTTACTCTGGATGAGCTGCAGAGATCTACAGCTCAGGTGGGGGAATCTGTCCATAGGACAACTATTAGTCGTGCCCTGCACAAAGTTGGCCTTTATGTAAGAGTGGCAAGAAGAAAGCCATTGTTAAAAGAAAACCATAAGAAGTCCCGTTTGCAGTTTGCCACAAGCCATGTGGGGGACACAGCAAACATGTGGAAGAAGGTGCTCTGGTCAGATGAGACCAAAATGGAACTTTTTGGCCAAAATGCAAAACGCCATGTGTGGTGGAAAACTAACACTGCACATCACTCTGAACACACCATCCCCACTGTCAAATATGGTGGTGGCAGCATCATGCTCTGGGGGTGCTTCTCTTCAGCAGGGACAGGGAAGCCGGTCAGAGTTGATAGGAAGATGGACGGAGCCAAATACAGGGCAATCTTGGAAGAAAACCTCTTGGAGTCTGCAAAAGACTTGAGACTGGGGCGGAGGTTCACCTTCCAGCAGGACAACGACCCTAAACATAGAGCCAGGGCAACAATGGAATGGTTTAAAACAAAACATATCCATGTGTTAGAATGGCCCAGTCAAAGTCCAGATCTAAATCCAATCGAGAATCTGTGGCAAGATCTGAAAGCTGCTGTTCACAAACACTGTCCATCTAATCTGACTGAGCTGGAGCTGTTTTACAAAGAAGAATGGGCAAGAATTTCAGTCTCTAGATGTGCAAAGCTGGTAGAGACATACCCTAAAAGACTGGCAGCTGGAATTGCAGTAAAAGGTGGTTCTACAAAGTATTGACTCAGGGGGCTGAATAATTACGCACACCCCACTTTTCAGTTATTTATTTGCAAAAAATGTTTGGAATCATGTATGATTTTCGTTCCACTTCTAACGTGTACACCACTTTGTATTGGTCTTTCACGTGGAATTCCAATAAAATTGATTCATGTTTGTGGCTGTAATGTGACAAAATGTGGAAAAGTTCAAGGGGGCCGAATATTTTTGCAAGCCACTGTATACTACTTTGTTTCATACAGTTTTCAAAGCCAAGTTCTTCATATGAAAAGTCCAGTTTTGAAAGGGTTTAAGAACTTATCAGCTTTATAACGCATAAGGTTTAAAGTCTTTGTACTATATCCATAAATCTTCTGTGGCTAATCGGCACTAATTCGTCAACCTGCTTGGTTTGCACCTAATCTTATTTACTTCCAGTTTATTCAGCCAATTGAGCAGCTCTGCAATGGTTCAAAAAGGAGCTGGAGTCGGGTCTGTTAAATGCTTTAGTTTAAAAATTTGAAATAAATATCCCCAATTTAAGCCTATAAATGTTAATGTGAATTAACGGGTTTGCTTTAAACTATGCACATCCATTCGCTGAAACCCGTTTAATGTCACACAGAGAAGTGCTTTCTGTTTATGGCGAACAGCTGATGAACGTGATAGGGCCTACTGATCGTGTGTGTGTGTGTGTGGACAAGAAGTTGCACATTTCTAATTATTTCCTTGTGCGGGATGAGGTAGTGTGGAGAGGATGCTGACAGCTAACACGCTTCACTCTTGGAGCTCATCGAATTGCATCACCTAAAGCTTTTGTTGTCATTTATTGTACCAGTGCATTATGGGTTCAAAACTCAGTGTGCCGCAGATGGATTATGGATGTTGGTTGGCCGACTTAATTGGTTAGTAATGTACAATATGTGGAATGTTTGGAGCACCTTCCAAAAGTATTCACACCCCATGAACTTTTACATGTATTTTTTTCCCCCACATTGCAACTACAAAATCAAGTGTATTTTATCCAGAGTTTATTTGAAAGACCAGCAGAAGGTAGGGCTTAATTGTGAAAGGAAACAAGTTAAAGGCACATAAAATACGGTTTTCAAGATGTAAAAAGAAACACCTGAAAGATGTTCGTTTGTATTCAACTCCATTTACTGATTGACCTAAATGCAATTCTTCGCAAACAACTACTTTCAGAAGTAATTCGTAGACCGCATTGATGTGCTGAGCACGTCACAAATTTGACGTTTATGAGTGAGTGGCAAGAAAAAAAGTCATTGTTGAAAGAAAGACTTAAAAGGCCACTGCCTACCATGTTCACCGTAAAACACGATGGTGGCTGGTTCATGCTGTAGGATGGTTTTCCTTTTTTTTAGGGGAAGGGAAGATGGATGAAGCTGAGTTAGATTTTCCAAGATCCCAGCTGGAGAAACGACAACGCCCCCTGAGGATGGAGCTGATTGAGCAACCTCAAGTTCATTATCCAACATGGCTGCACTCATATAAAATCCAGTTATACTTGCCAAAATAAACTATAAGCTAAGTTAGAATGGTCCAGTCAAAGTCCAGACCTAAATCCGGTAGAGAAATATAGCGTTAGCAGACACTCTCCATCCAATCTGATTGTGTTTGAGCTGTTTTATTAGTTAGAACAAGCAAAAAAAAAAAGTCAGCTTGTAAAGATATACCCTAAAAAAAACCTTACTGCAACAAAAGGTAATTCCACAAAGTATAATATCAAGTGGATTGAACACAAATTCATGGCACGCTTTTCAGGCTTTTATTTGTTAAAGAGCAGGTTGCAGGTTAGAACCCCCCTAAAACCACTATTTAGAGGGATATTTCGGACTGTTTCTAGATAAAAAAATTCACTCATACATAAATTATTTTAGCTATTGGAGTCTTTTCGTGAGAAGATTTGACCTCCACCAGACCGGAAGTGACGTGGCTTGAGGGAGTCCTGTCAGCTCGATCAATAGAAAACTGCGCATCCAGGCACAGAAGATAGTGGTGCTTTTTTTTGTTTTGTTTCTTGGAAACCTGTGGACTCGATGTCTTGACAGGCTGGTGTTTGTACAGCCTCCACAAACAAAATAATTAAAACACACTGACAGTCAGTAACACGACCGCTCTGCCTCATAACTACCTACTCGGCACACTGAGCTGAGGCAACGCATAGCATATAACTCCCTCCTCTTACGTCATACGTCCAAATTCTGAAAGTTTTTAATTCAAATTTCTGCCAATTATGTATCAAAACATTTAAAATAACCTCAATAAACATTTCAGACAGTAATTCTTGGATAACATTTTATATGCATTTTAGAAAAAAATGTAACCTGCAACATGCTCTTTACACATTTCAAAAAATTATATATCAATTTTATATATCAAAAAATGAGTTATTGTGACATTTTATAAGCATAAATCTGTTGAAAGTAAGCTGTAATATGTCTGGACAAAACAAGCTGGAGGAGAGACAAACGTAAGTTACAGTGCGAAAATTAGTGCCAGGCGATTTGAAATTTTTGCTTGATTGAAAAACAAAAGCACAGACCTGTGTCTAACAGAAATAAAAAAATAAAAAAAGACATCAACGGTCACCGAAGTAAATGAAGTTCAACCCGAGATCATGAATACCAGTTCATCCATTTTTAATCACTTGCTCAAAAGTTAGTTCCCCTTCCTGGGAATGTCATCCAGCTCTTTTATGAGATCCCAGATGAGATATACAGCCTAATCCAACCATGGCCAATCTTTTTAGAGCCGAGGAAATCTTTGCAAAGTTTCTGCCTGTTTAATGTCATCCCTGGAGCAGTGGTTGAAAAATGCACGCTGGATGAAATTTGGGAAGTAAATAGCACCCCTCTGGGAATTTACCTCGGCCTGTTAAAGTTGTTTACCTTTTCATTTATGGTGTTGTCGTTCACATGTGCACTGCTCGCTGTGTGCAGTGGGTCTCAGAGCTCATTTGTATAATGAGCTTAACTGGTGTGGGGTTTTTTTTGTGGTTTTTTTGCTTTGATGTTGCCCAAAAGCTGTGAAAACACCATGGAAAAGCTGTAATGTATGGTCATGTTCCAGGGCTTCTGCCTTGTGCTTTAGTTATATCCTCTCTTTTCCGGATGACGATGAGGAAATGTGTTTTTCATGCAGGATACAAGAGCTGGAGAAGAGAAATGGCCTTTCCCCTCGATGTCCCTCCTTATCAAGAGCCATTTTTAATATGAGCCATATGGCTCACAGCTCAGGGCGCTGTGTGTCGGGGGGTGGCAGAAGGTCATTTTACAAACATGAATATAAAGTAAAATGTTAATAATTTCTATGGTTTATTGTTGTTTCCAGTCAACACATAGTTTGTGTCCCTATTTGTTGCTTGTAGTGTTGACACTTTTGGAGAATCAGCCTCAAAATCTAAACAGCCCAGATCAGAGATCTGGAATGCGTCTCTGGAGCCAGATGTGGACCTCCACAGTGGCTCTTCACAACTTTGGCCAAAAATTGTAAGAGACCTAAGAAACATAAAGGTAAAAAAAAAAAGCTAGTTCTAGTACTTTGTTTTTTAAGCTGTATTTGCATTGAGTTTCCACAACAGACAGACACTACTAATACTAGGAATTAATTTTTCTGTTTAGTTCTTTTGTTTTGTCATCAGGCTGCAGACTACTTGTTTTCATTTATTTTTCATCAATTTAGAGCATTTCATTAAAGAAAATTGTTTTTTTGTCTTCTCATGAAAGTTGGATGTACATTTTCAGTTGTTTAACTCAACTATTAAACACAAACAAAAAGGGCCGCGTAGGTCGTGTGGATGTATTCCGATTTTATTTCTTAAGAATAAGGATGGAAATGGCTGTTTGGATTGTAAAGCTTGCTGACGCCTGGCATGAACTGATCAGATCGGAGATGGATAGCTCAACGAAGAACAGAAAACATAGTTGGAGATTCATAATATCTATGTCCAATGTGGAAAAACACACACAAAAAAGCATAATTTCATCATTTTTTGTTTACCGGTAAATCCTGGACCGGATTATATCATGCTGATAACAGATTCTTTAAAACCACCTTTTTGATTTAAGTAACAATGGAGAGTACTTTTCCAATAAAATAAAAAAAAGTTAAAATCATTGTTGTGAAGTCCACAATTGTGTATTGTGTAGAGCTGGGTTTATGCAGAAACCACCATTGCACCTCTTGCCCCATTTTTCTGGCCACCGAAATAAACACCACCCCCTCCGTCTTTTGTCTCCACAAAGAGACACTCATTGGAACACAAACACCTTCGTGCAGCTCCACCGCTGGGTGGGGGCTCGTCTGAATTGTTGGCCTCCCTCCTGCCACAGTGGGGTTGACATGAGGACAGAGGAGCCAGCTCCAGCAGAGAGCCACACAGATCCTGGACCAGAGGAGGGAGGGAGTGACTCAGAAGAGAGAGAGAGAGAGAGAGAGAGAGAGAGAGAGAGAGAGAGAGAGAGAGAGAGAGAGAGAGAGAGAGAGAGAGAGAGAGAGAGAGAGAGAGAGAGAGAGAGAGAGAGAGAGAGAGAGAGAGAGAGAGAGAGAGAGAGAGAGAGAGAGAGAGAGAGAGAGAGAGAGAGAGAGAGAGAATGAGTCAGTGCATCATGTGCTGAACTGGCAGTCAGAGGTATCAGTGTCCTGAATGGTTTCTCTTCCTGCAATACCAAAGGCCGCTATGCTCAAACTGAGCTACCTTTTGTCAGGGAGTTGGGCCTAATCCAGTGTGGTACATTTGTGAGGGATCCTGGATAACAGCTGCGAATGAGCATTTTCGAATTTTCACTGGGGATGGTCTGGTCTTGGGTATAAATTTAGGTGTTTAAATGCTGCTACCGCGGTACCTTTTTGCTGTAGTCTGTCATGTTACAACCACTAATATCAATGTATTTTGCTGGGATTTTATGTCATTATTTACCAGCACAAATATGTACGTAATTGTGAAAACAGAAAGAAAAGGCATGCATTTATATTTATCCCCTAGCCCCCCCCCCCCCCCGAAAGTCAACAACTTATATAGCCCCCTTAGGGTGTCATTACAGCTGCGACTCTTTTGTTTTGGTACATCCACAAGGTTGGTGTTTGTTTTTGTTTTTTCGCCAAAGTTTTTTTTTTGCTGCCTCAAACATTCTTCCCATTAACTCTGAACCAGCTGTCTCTCCCTGCTGAAGCCTGCCACTGCATGATACTACCACAACCATTTGGCCAGCGTGGCTTACAGCAAACTACAAGCGGGATTCCTCATGGCATTCCTTTTAGAAAGTGGCTTTCTTCTCGTTACTCTTTCAAAGGTTTCGTGGAGCCCACGTCCTGAAACAGATTCTCCCACCTGAGCTGTGGATCTCTGCAGCTCCTCCAGAGTTAACACGGCCCTCTTGGTTGCTTCTGATTAACGCTCTCCTTGGTCGAACTTCATAAAACTTCCCAATAAAACGTATTGAACTTTGTGGCTGCAACATGAAAAGACATGAAAAAGTTGAACCCTTTTGCAAGGGCGTTGTATTCAAGCACACGTTTCGCATGTTTTCAGCTGAGGAAGAACTGAAATGATCTGGGAATGGCGAAAAAAGCAAAACGACAGTCATCCTTCCTCTTCCTTCATCATTTCACTCCGCCACCCTTGGGAAATTCTTGGCCTCGGTGCTCGGCAGCAAGGAGGGGGAAAACAATGACTGGAATGTAAAAAAAAAATTACAAAAACTTGACTCATTCCCACTTGTTAACTTCTGCTTCAGCTCTTCCTCTTCTTCATCTCAGGTTGTGATCGCTTCAGGTTCCTCTCTCACAGAATGCTTTCTTGGAGGGTACAGTTGGAAAATGATGCTTATTTATCCGAACAAGCAAGTCATCACGCATGACAATATTTGTTCCTTGTGAAAACCTCCATGAGCAAAGGTTGCAGATCTTACTACAAACCACGGTCACCTTTCTGTAAACAATCACATTTTAAAGTCTTTCACATAAAAGAATGAGACTTTAATCTAATGGTGAGACTTTAATCTAATGGTGAGACTTAAAAGAATCATGGTTGCAATAAAAACAAAAAAAGGAAAACCTGCTTTAGGAGTTCTGAGTGTTTTTATTTCTAATTAATTTAGATCATGGCATTTCCTGCAGAACCTCAGGGCAGCTTAAGGAAGTGATTTCCTTTTTCCAGTGGTCATTATCCCTCACCAAGTGCATTATGTCAGTTGGGCTGCACTCAACGCTTTTTAATAAGCATTACAGATACACTCTCACTGTGGCTTTGTACTGTGCATATGTTTACTCCCTGCTGATTCAGTCTGTTTTTCCCCTCCAAACAAACAAGGATTTGAATAAATTAGACTGGATGACATAAGGTTTTACTCTGAAGTGAGCCTCCATATCTTCCTGTAAACAAATGCAACTCTAATTGATGGATGAGGGTGTTGAGTAAATGCCACCAGGAGTTACAGAGAAATATTCTGAAACAACTGTTTCAAAATATTCCTTGTCCAATAGATAATTGATCACGGTCGATTTAATTCTAAATGAGCTAACTGAGATAAACTCAAGATTTAAACCGATCTGAAATTCTTAGTGTCAGTTCTCTGTGCTTGGATATTGCTTGTGGCGTTCTCCAGAGCTCCATTTTAGGTCCAAAATTGTTTTATTTTATACGTAAGTACAACAGCTCTCAGGAGTGTACACACCCGTGTGGAAATGGCAGCTCTTTGTGTTGTAAAAATATCTATGTCTAAATCACGTCAAAACCTTTTTTTTTTTCAGATATAATGTGACACACCCAATTCAATGTAAATTAAGTGAATGTAAAAACCAATACATGAATACTTAAAAGTGAGATACACACACCCACATGCATGTCTGTATTTCTACCTTATATTGACTTCCATTCATTTTAATAGCTGCATTTATGCCTAACCCAAATTCTTACCCTAACCATTACTAGTTTATTCCTAACCCTAACCTTAACCATAACATAATTCACACCATACCTCTAAGCCTAAACCCTAACCCTAAAAAAGGGAATCCACCATATTAGGACCGGGCTTTGGTGCCTATAAGGTCTATCGGTCTTCAGAAGGTTAACGAATATTCCAGAGAAGGTCCTAAATAGGATAGCTATACAAGTACACACATATATATTAGCGATGTAAGAAAATATCAATACACCGATATATCACGATATTTTCCCCCCCGATATTGTATTGATATTCAAAACAAAAATATCGATTTTTTTAAAGGATTTGAATGGAACCATTAATGATGACAGTAATTTTTGTAGTAAAATTCAAAGCATGACTGGTAGTTTGTGGCTGTTGTCACCTTCGTTGTTCCGGTGGATCAACTAGATCTAGCCTACTAATAAAACTGTCCTGGAGGCTCTAGGCATGTATGTACAAACTAATAAAACTGGATGTGTTAAAGTATGAAACAGGTTGGAGCGTTTAGAATGCTGACAGTTTTCCTACTGTTAAATTGAGTTTTAAAAATCACAATATATCGTCTTACTCACAGTATCTCAATACATCGTATCGTCTCCCCTGTATCGCGATACATATTGATAGATATGTATCGCCAGATTATATATATATATATATATATATATATATATATATATATATATATATATATATATATATAATAAATATGTGTGTGTGTGTGTGTGTGTGTGTGTGTGTTTCGCCCTATAATTGTTACTGGCCCCCATCTGTCCACCCCCATCACCTTATGTCTCAATATACTGGAATCCTGTAGTCACCCTGTTTGTGTGAAGTGTGGAAAAAAAAGTGGTGTGCAAAAACAAAGCAAAAGTGATGCGCACACACACTCATATTTACAACGAGGGGTTAAGGACGCGTTGGTCTCTCACACACTTTCAGTTCGGCGTCACTTTTAAACTGCGCGTTCACGCCTCCTTCTGGCCAGCCCAATCTCTCCGCTGCGCGCGCTCCCGCATCACCTCGGTGGGAGGAAAGAAAGAAACTGCTGCGGCTGTTGCAGGAGCCACGCAGGAGAGCGAACCCGCTGGCTCTTCTAGGAGTTTAGCTACTCACTCCTGGATTTTAAAAAACAAGTTTTTTGGGGGGGGGGGGTGCGTGAGTCCAGTCGCGGGTGAAAAAAAAAAAAAACCCGGCTTGTCAGGACCCGGATTTATTATTCCCAAGTAGTGGGAGCGGTGTCGACGAGGAGACGTTCGGCGAGGTAAGGAAAAGTTAGCCCGGGTTTCCTTTTCTCTCTCTCTCTCTCTCTCTCTCTCATTGAAAGTATATCTGTCACAAAGTCTGCCCAGTTTTTCCCTTCGGATGCCAAGTTCCAGTTTGTACAGCTGATTGGGTGGTAGCCGCGTCTTTTCCTAGTGTTTAAAACGGTAGCTCCTAGATTTCTCCAACCTTCAGGGATGTGAGAAGTTTGTTTTGTATGTGTGCGTGTTTTTGTTTTTTGTTTTCAAACCAGCCGAGTTTAGTCTTTACCGACCCGCAACGTTAGCTGCTGCTTCTGTCGGAAGTTTTTATAGTGAGGCTTGAATATTATGGGATTTCGGTTCGGTTCGAGTGCTCCAGGTTAAGGTAAAGAGCTAGCACCAAACTCTTAACTGGTCTCTTGTTTACCAAATGGGCTGGGCGCCGCTGGAGTTAGTGTAGCAGCCCAAGCGGGGGTCTTTAACGGGGACTGGTAGCCTACATGGTTACATTGTAGAGTATGTTGTTTCTACCGTGATAACAAACAGAGAAACTCACTCCATTCTGCATGAAAACCCTCCTGGGACCAGACCCGACACCTGCCTTCACGAACTACCTGATTATTATAATTTTTTTTTTATATATTGCCATAGTTTTCATTATGTTGATCCGTTTTCATTCGTCATACTCAGATTTTGTAGATTGTGTTTCTATTTCACGTTAGGCTACAATGAAAATGAGGTTTGCTTTTCTGTGTTGTTTAAGGTTATGTTACTATTTCGAAAGGGCTCCTTATTAAATAAACTGAATTGATGCATAATCAATTCCAATTCAGAAACAGTGTGGCCATCTGCATGAGTCTATCTGAGCTCAGCTTTGAAATCATACCTAATCAATACAGCAATAAATTGAGAATTTAGTTAAAAGTATAATTCAACGTTGTCTGTACTTACCACCTTTGCTAAGTGGTAATTGTAGGTTGAGAACATGTTCAGGGGCAGAAAGACTGGGATGTCATGCGCTGACACATCCATCCATCCATCCATCCATCCATCCATCCATCCATCCATCCATCGTCTATACCTGCTTATCGCATGCTCAGGTAGAAGGCACAAACTCCACCCAGAAAAACCCCAGCCCAGGATTTGAACCCAGGATCCTCTTGCTGCCAGGCAACTGTGCTACCAACTGCGCAGCCCTCCGATGAGTTGTTACAGAGCATAAAACAAAACAGAGTTACCTGTGGTTCCACAACCAGACCCATCTTCTGTGGTGAGCAGCCAGCCTCAACGCCAGGGTAAAGATCGTTCTCCGTGGACTTTTTTGTTAAAAAAAAAAGGTGAAAAGAGCTAAAATATGGAGATTTCGGTGGTTGCTTCCAAATTAAGCATCCACCTTCAGCCTCATTCCTCCTCTGTCTTTTACTGATGTAAAATAAAAAAAAAATCCTGTTTCACCTTTGGGGGGCACTCATCGCATTTCAGGTTTGTGATGATTTAAACAGAGGAACAATTAGAAATACATCTGACTACATATGATAAGCGAGGCGTTCTTCAGCAGTGTTTATGTTCCCAGAAGTTTCAGACGCAATCGATCCCACAGCGACACCAGGTGTAAGGTGTGAAAATACATTAGAAGATTGACGGTTCTTTGACCTAGGCAGTGGTTCTAAATAGTCTCCCCTTTAGCTTGAACAGCTCCATCATGAACCGTTCTCTGAGCTGCCTCTTGGCCCGTCATAATGTACAAATCACGCTTTTTAAAAGCTGAACCAGCGCCGTGGAACCAAAGGAGCCGTGGAACTCCGGGAGGCGTGTACACAGGCACACACATGTAACAAGTTTCCGACATGTCCCACTGTGAAAGGGTAAAATACATTGATGGTGTGTGATGCCCTATCAACGTTTTGTTCTATTTTGGAGCAAAATGGCTAAAAGAAGAAGAAAAAGACTACCCCTGGCTTAAGTCGAAGTCTGCGTTGTGTTTTCATGCACTGCAGTGCGACCTGTCCAGTTAATGGCGAGAAACGCTGTTGATGAAGAACCGGTTGCTCCGCAGATCTCGTTACCAGGCCGGAGGCCTGGTCACCCCTTGTAAAAGTCAGCCGATATGGTACCGTGATTACTTTGCTTGGTGTCTCAGAAGGGTAAGAGCAATGAATTGACTAATGCTGCGTTCTATTTGTCCACCGAACTCTGTTTGCAAGTCGGTTTCCCGAATTACGAACCGGAAGTTGCAAATAGAACGCCCCCGAGGTCGTAAAAACAGGTCGTCAACTCGTCGAGGCTCAGAGGACCCCGAGTTCAGTTTCAAAATGGCTACCACGAGCATCACACATAAGTCAACATTGTGGTTTTCTACTATTTTAAGCACTTTTGTCTTTGTTGTAACCAAATTTAGAAGTCGTAAACATAGCAGTGTATACGGTTACCTATAGGCATGTCGCTACCCCCTCATTACGGGCCGCCTAGTAAGTTATTTTGTAGCTTGTGCAGTTTAAATTGGCTAGAGACGCTTCATGTTGCTATGACAACAATGCAGAGTCTTGAGCTACGAAATTTTCGCTAAAACAGCGGTTAAAACATTAATAGACTACAATCAAATAAGATGAAACATTAACTTACATTCTCCACTTTCTATCATCTTCTTCCATATTTTGATGATGAACCACAAACTTTGATATTAGCTCTCTGTACTCTTTCAGAGCTAGCGCAACATCGAGCTTCCTGGAGGTGTCCATCTTTTCTCCGACCTGTCGTGTTGTGTGCAAAACAGAACGCAAAAACCCGCTGTAACTTGTTTTCCAACACGGATGTGACGTCACTCTCGAGTTGCAAGTCACGCTTACAAGACAAATAGAACGCACCATTAAACCCACTTACCAAGAGTCCCTGGATATGTCTCTAAATGTGATTTTTTTTTTTTTTTTTTGAACTCAAAAAGTGCATCAAAGTACATACTGCAAGCAGTTGGTTCATCAACGGCAGGTTCAGGTTATGTACAGTGTCCACGGAAAATCCGTGGAGGACATCTTACGTCAACTGAACTCTTGGCGCTTAGACATCCTGCCCACAGGCTTTTTTAGAAAGGTCTCAAAGATCTTGGAGTCAGATCTGTTACTGATTGTAACTCATCTTTAATGTCCGGTGTTTTCCCAGAGCCCCTGAAAACAGCTGTAATTAAACCCCTGCTGAAAAGAGACAATCTGAACAAGACACAAATGAACAACTACAGGCCTATCTCCAATCTTCCATTTTTAAGTAAGATCATTGAACAGGCGGTTTTTCATCAGCTAAATGACTTCTTAAGACAAAGCAACTGCTATGAAATCTTTCAGTCAGGTTTTAGATAGCAACACAGCACTGAGACTGCTCTGACCAAAGTCATCAATGACATCTCTTTGAATACTGACAGTGGAAAAATGTCAGTGTTAGTTTTATTGGATCTCAGTGCTGCATTTGATACTGTTGACCACATTATTTTACTCAAACGACTGGAGAACTGGGTGGGTCTCTCTGGCACTGTACTAAACTGGTTCAAAACATACTTGGAGAACAGGAAGTACTTTGTGTCAATAGGTAACTTTACATCTGAGCAGACGGGAATTGCATGTGGGGTTCCCCAGGGTTCCTTCCTGGGACCTCTTCTGTTTAACATCTATATGCTCCCACTGGCACATGTAATAAATAACAACAATATAAGTTACCATAGCTACGCAGATGACACACAGATATATATTAGAATGTCACCAGAAGACCAAGGGCCTGTACAGGCTCCTGGCAAATGCATTGAGGAAATTAATGACTGGATGTGCCACAATTTTCTGCAGTTGAACAAAAACAAAACTGAGGTAATTGTCTTTGGAGCTAAAGAGAAAAGATTGAAGGTCACCACAGGGCTTCAGTCCATACACCTAAAAACCACCAACCTCATCAGAAATCTGGGTATAGTGATGGACTCAGACCTAAACTTTGAAAAACACATTAAGGCAATCACAAAATGAGCATACTATCATCTTAAGAATATCTCAAGGATAAAAGATCTGATGTCTCAGCAGGACCTGGAAAAACTAGTCCATGCATTCATCTTTAGTTGGCTTGATTATTGTAACAGCGTCTTTACAGGTCTAACTAAAAAATCAATTAGGAAACTGCAGCTCATCCAGAACTCTGCTGCTCGAGTTCTCACTAAGACCAAAAAAGTGGACCACATCAGTCCAGCTCGGAGGTCTTTACACTGGCTGCCTGTCTGTCAGAGGATAGATTTCAAAGTTCTGCTGCTGGTCTATAAAGCTCAGAATGGTTTAGGACCAAAATACATCGGTGATCTCCTGACCCAGTATGAACCTACTCGACCCCTCAGGTCATCTGAATTCGCTCTTTTATCAGTTCCCAGAGTCAGAACCAGACATGGAGAAGCTGCGTTCAGCTTCTATGCTCCACATGTCTGGAACAAACTCCCAGAAAGCCTCAGATCAGCTGAAACACTCAGTTTATTTAAATCCAGGTTAAAGACCCACCTGTTCTCAGCTGCTTTTGATTAGATTTTTATTCTAAGTTTTAAATATGCACGGCTTCTTTTAAAATTATTATTATTTTTTTTTTCTCATTTTAAATCATGGTTTTTATTCCTGTACTTTTGCTTTTTCTGCCCCCTGGTGTAATGCTTTTGATGTTTTATGTAAAGCACTTTGAATTGTCTTGTAACATGAATTGTGCTATACAAATAAACTTGCCTTGCCTTACATACTCACTGTCACTATTACTGCTTCACCTGCCCACAGAAAAATGGCTCAGCGGGCTTCGCAGCAAATCCCGCTTTGCCTCCTGGTAATCGTCCTCCGGCTACACCAGTCCTGAGAGCCGTGTGGGACAAATATTTGTTGGAGGGTTTCCTACGTGTCCGAGTTGGGAACATACCTTTCATTCTTGTGGTGAGCAACAGGAAGATGATGTTTCGCTGTCAACGGAGCAGTTACGGCTGTGTCAGTCGCATGGTTTGTCTGACCGTGAAGTCTGACGGGTGTGTGAGATCATCAGAACATTTCATTTCACCTTCAATTTCCTGAATTCATATTTCCCATCTCTGTTGCCTGTCGCTGGGCACTCCAGTGCATTAGAAGGCCGGTCACTAAGGGTTTAGGTTCCCTTCTGCCACTGATGCCAAGAGAACAGCAATTCTAAACTTTACTGAGACTAAAGCTGAGTACTAACAAAATCCACCCTTTTTAATGTTTAATTTCTTACCAAAAACACTGATGTGAAAACTAAGTGGTGTATCCAAGAGTCTGATTTGAATAGACTAATTCAGCATTTTGTGTAAATTATCTTGGTTAAGAGCATACAAACCAGTTTCAGTTGCTTATGAATTAAATTTTGTTAAGGTTTTGAAATAGAAAAGCCTTTTTCTATGCCCGCTTTACTGAAATGTACAAAACTTCTAATATGTTAATGATAGGTGTTTTGGGAGGGGCCTTGATACGTTGGATTAAAAAAAATCTCTCCAGACAGCAGCTTTAACTTAATATGTGACGGGCTGCATAGAGCTTCCCACATGGTTTGAAAAATGAAATAAACATGTATGAATGAATTACCTCCTTTGGACACAATTTCTTGAAGTGAGAACCTAGGATTGGTGAGATTTTTTTTGTTTTTTTCTATTAACAAAATGCATGTGTTTTGACCTCTAATATAAGATCAGTTATGGAGATTATTCATGAGCCTTTTCCATCCCCCTCAACTGAACCAGATATTTAGACAAAATGTTCGTAATTACTTTTTTTTTATTATTGCGCATTCTAGGGTTGTCACGATGCTAACATTTCCAATTCGATACCGAGACAAAGAAAAACGCTTGATAATCATTAACATTTTTGATACCACAGCAACATGGTTCTTTCTTAGGAGCAAAGACAAACAATTCTTTATTTAACAGTTATTTGGTGAGCCATTATCTGCTTACATCAGTAATAGCAGTTTGTTTTATTTATTTTTATTTATTTTTTTCAGCTGATAATATTCTGCTTTAATGCGGGAGGTATGAAAAAGCAGAGGCTGATATTAGATTTCAGCGCATGAGCTGCACCGCTCTATCTCCAGCTGGCAGTCCAAGAGGGATTTATTAGAAAATCTAATGAAAAAAGTAGCCTTTTTTTTAATTAGTCCATATTTCACCTAGTGTATAACATCATATCTGACCCAGTAAGTAAATTTAGATTAAGACTCCATCCGGAATCCCTGATGCGGTTGAAATAAGTTAAATATACTTTAAAAATGTTACAACTCCAACAGATATTTTATGAGTAAAAGCATCATGATGTGCGGTTACTTTTCTTCAGATGGACTTGGATTTTTTTGTAGGCTGATAAAATCATGAACACTTTTAAATACTAGTTCAACGGTGAATTGAAGGATAAATCCAAATCAACAAATTGTTCTGAATTTGTTTTTGTTTTTTAATGAGGTTGTTGCAGCTTGTGTCGTTTTTACGTTTTATCCCAAACAGATTGTTTTTAGCTTGGAATTGTACAGGATATTCGTCACACGAGAGGCGGATAAAACGTTGAAAGAATTGATCAAGGTCTGATACGTGGCATAAAAAAAAAGAAAGGTGTTTAGAATGTTTCATATTCACCGCAGGGCTTCCAACTTCTAAGCACAACACGAGGAAACTGTTGGTCACTTGTTACAATCCACAACAGCTAGGCAGTTTGACGTCGTGCTGCTGCACATATTCACACGACCAACTGAAAGATTTCAACTCTACGGTGTCAGTTTTCAGCCAGAGGCTGACTGTAACATTATTCTCTGTTTTTACCAGGAATTTGGTCAATTTTTTGTTTTGCACCAACAAAAACCGTTGTAGGTGTTTCTGCGTGTCTGATAAAGTACAGTTTGTGCTCTCTTAAATGAACTCCGCTCTGCTTGGAATCGAGGCATTTTTGTTGTTGTTTGGGAAGATCTGCCTTGATCTAATTCGTGTTGGGAGGTGCATGTTGAGACTAAGGCAAAGTACTTTGTTTTTAGGCAATCTGATTGACTTTTTTTTACATGTTGATGCATGGCATGACCGTGTTGGTTCATGTTAATCAGATAAACGCAATACTCTCAAGCCAGGAGCTTTCAGGGCGCATTAATGTCACGTTTTATCAGCGGCATTAGGGTGAAAGTTCATCTGCCCTCTTTTTGATAAGTTACAGAGCAAATTTGGGATGTGGGTGTGAAGTGGTAGGCGAGCAACGCAGCGCCTTAATTCCCGTGAAATCTGTTGCTGAGCCGATGCACCTCTGAAGGGGAAGAAGCTGTGAGTAAACGAGGCCATCTTGTTCCCACCGTTGAGCTAGAGCCGTTGTGTGAAAAGGGCTTCTGTGGCGAGTCGTTGTTCTGGTGGAGACCGCACATTTACAGTACGTGAATGTTGTCTATGTATGAGACTATTTTTGCCTATGTGCTGTTACGTATTTATAACAGGCAAAACGCTTTGTTTTGAGCAATCAGACAGTTATTAATCAGAATATCCCTTCCATTGATTTATTCCTTTTAATTGTGTTGATGATTGCTTTATATTCTCCGTTGCCAACTTATTCACTTTCTACAATAGCTCTAGTTGACCTTTTAAAAGGAATGTTGACTGTGTAAACAGTGACTATTATGGAAAATGAAGACTCTGGCGTTGCTGATAAGCTGTTAACTAGAACCTGACCTTGGAAATGTCAGCGTAATAGTCTTGCAGCTGAGGGGTTTAGCTTTGGTGCCTTTAAAAATATGAAACCATACAGTAACTAAACGCAGTATAGTTTTGTTGGAAAGATGATCTAATTTGGCCTGTTATTTCCTTTTTACTTGAACTATTATCATGAAGAATTACTGAACCTAGACGTAAAGCTAATGTGTTATTTCATTAGTTTATCATTATTTACATTACATTAAAAATCATTAGCATGATTTGTGGGTTTCTAATGTATATGTATAACAGTGTTTCCCAATCCTGGTCCTCCAGGCACACTGCCGTGCATGTTTAAGATGTTTCCCTGCTTCAGATGATTGCAGTTCAGCAAACATAATCAGCCATCAATTTAAATCAGGTGTACTGAAGCAGGGAAACATCTAAAACATGCAGAGCCTTGAAGACCAGGGTGGAAAAACACTGATCTCTAGGACTTGTCTCGGTTGATTGGTTTGTTTTGGGTTTTTATTTTTTTTTTGCCACAAAGCCTTAAGAACATTAAGTGGTTGACTAATTAAAAACATAATTAGAGATGGACCAATTAGATGGTGACCATAATAAAATAATTTACAGCTAGACGTGCCTTGATACGTGAACAGTTGGCCACAAACTTGAAAATCCAATCTTTTTACAGTCAGAGAATCTAGTATAGAGAATTATAGTATAATAGCTAAAGAAGAAAATGCAATCTTGTAATGTTGGTGTTGGCTGGAAAAAAATAAACTCAAAAAGGAGAATGTTGCATGTCCAAAAATAATGTTTGTTTTAACATGGGAAAAATTAAAGATATCACATATACTTCTCTGTTTTAAAACAGCAGTATCATATAAAACTGTCCACTTTCCAAATCATAAAGTTTAGTGTCCTTGGGCGACATGTTGAGTCTTGCAATACTTCCAAAAGCCAAGATTGGCGAATCTGTTTTGATGTGAAAAGGGCATCACTACAATACAAGTAAAATTTCCCAGAAGGCCTTTTGGACGAGACTGAACCTCCTATTGCCTTTGGCTTAGTTCACACTGCCGTCAATAGCGCATCAAATCTGACTTTTTACCCCTATATACTACCCATATTAGGGCTGGGCGATATGGCCTAAAAATAAAATCTCAGATTTTTTCACACCAAATCCGATTTCCGATTCTAATTGATTTTTTTATTTCTTTCTCCCTTTACTTTCTTAAACAGAAATAACAAATGACAGAATCAATTTTTTTGAAACTCTTATTTTAATATCTCCTTTGGGAGTCTACCTGAATTCAAAGTTGTGTGCAAAGTTGGTAGCACATACCTGGCGTCCAACGTTTTCAGTAGGTAAATAAAGGGGTTGGTAAATCTCGATTTTCTCAAAAATAAATCTTCTTAAACATCAAATTCGAATTTATTGATAAAATCGATGTATTGCCCAGCCCTAACCCATATGTGATTAAATAAAAATAAAAATGTTTTTTTAAATTTAGATGTCTGAACGGCACAAATCCGATTATTATTCATGTTTTTTCTAATCTGACCCAGCTCACTTTTCGTATGTGGTACTAATTCTGATACATATCCGATGTTTTTTGAAAGCGACTTCAGTCTGAATGGTCGTGTCGCATTAAATCAGTCCTGTTCGTCACTGACACGAGACAGGCACACTAATCTGAGCTGGAGGAGGCGCTGACATAGGTATTCAAAGGTAGGTCTTGACATCCTGAAATCGTGGATGAACTTTCAGTGAAGTCCTTCACATCACAACTCCATCCCAGACCGTGGTTATGACTCCGGATCCACAAATACCTCTGTATGGAGGTGGCAGCCACAGCTCAACAAAAAGCCATTGTTAAAATGTGGGCTCTCTTTTCTCTCAATTGGCTTCTTTCTTTAATGACAGGTGAAACTCAAAAAATTTGAATATTGTGCAAAAGTTCATTTATGTCAGTAAATACCAGTAACCTTAAAAGGTGAAACTAATATATGATATAGACTCAATACATGCAAAGAGAGATATTTCAAGCCTTTATTTGTTTTAATTGTGATGATTATGGCACACAGCTTATGAATACCCCAAATTCAAATTCTCAGAATATTAAAATATTGTGAAAAGGTTCATTATTTTAGGCTTAAAGTGTCACGCTCGAATCAGCTGACTAAACCAAAACGCCTACAAAGGATTCCTGAGCCTTGAAATGGCCTCTCAGTCTGGTTCAGTAGGAATCACAATCATGGTTAAGACTGCTGACCTGACAGTTGTGCAGAAAAACATCATCGACACCCTCCATAAGGAGGGAAAGCCTCAAAATCCATCCATCCATCCATTTTCTTCTGCTTATCCGGGGTCGGGTCGCGGGGGCAGCAGCCTAAGCAAAGAGACCCAGACTTCCCTCTCCCCAGCCACTTGTTCCAGCTCCTCGGGAGGAACCCCAAGGCGCTCCCAGGCCAGCCGAGAAACATAGTCCCTCCAGCGTGTCCTGGGCCTTCCCCTGGGCCTCCTCCCGGTGAGACGTGCCTGAAACACCTCACCAGGGAGGCCTCCAGGAGGCATCCTGACCAGATTCCCGAGCCACCTCAACTGACTCCTCTCGATGTGGAGAAGCAGCGGCTCTACTTTGAGCCCCCTCCGGATGACTGAGCTTCTCACCCTATCTCTAAGGGAGAGCCCAGACACTCTGCGGAGGAAACTCATTTCAGCCGCTTGTCTCCGTGATCTCGTTCTTTCGGTCATTCGGCCATTCAAAAGTGTTGGGGATCTTCACAAGGAGTGGACTAAGGCTGGAGTTAGTGCATCCAGAGCCACCACACACAGATCCTGGATATGGGATTAAAATGTCCTATTCGTCTTGTCAAGCCGCTCCTGAACAACAAACATCAGAAGCGTCTTACCTGGGCTAAAGAAAAAAAGAACTGCAAATTTTGCATCTCGTTTGGAAACCAAACCAGTGTGAGATTTCCAGAGTCTGTGTTGATTTGGGGATCCATGTCATCTGCTGGTGTTGTTCCACACTGCTTTATTAAGTTCAGAGTCAACACAGTCATATACCAGGACATTTTGGAGCACTTCATGCTTCCTTCCACAGACGAGCTTTATGGAGACGCTGACTTCATTTTCCAGCAGGACTTGGCACCTGCCCACACTGCCAGAAGTACCAAAACCTGTTTCAATGACCATGGGATTACTGTGCTTGATTGACCATTAAACTCGCCTGACCTGAACCCCATAGAGACTCTGTGGGGCATTGTCAAGAGAAAGATGAGAGACATGAGACCGAACAATGCAGAAGAGCTGAAGGCCTCTATTGAAGCATCCTGGTCTTCCATAACAGCTCAGCAGTGCCACAGGCTGACAGTGTCCATGCCACGCCGCATTGAGGCAGTAATTGAAGCAAAAGGGGCCCAAACCAAGTACTGAGTATATATGCATGATAATACTTTTCTCTATTTAAAATCCTTGTTTTATTGATATCATGTAATCTCTTTTTTTGAGATTTTGAATTTGGGGTTTTTATAAGCTGTAAACCATAATCAAAATTATAACAAATAAAGGCTTGAAATATCTCACTTTGCATGTTATGAGTTTATCTCGTATATTAGTTTCAAAATCGCAAAAAATCAGATTTAATCCTAAAATCAGAATTGAGCGTTAAGAGCTGCAGTGTGATGAACCTAGCCTTTTTCTGTTACTTTCAAACACCTCTTGACGTGATGTGACGTCTAACCGCTTCCTGTATTTCAACCCAACTCCAACTTTGTCTTTCCTCACAGTAGAAGAGTTTATCTGTCTCTCCCACCTGGAAAACTTTGAAAAATAAACTTGTTTAAGTTGCAGTCTTACATTGTAAGCTCAAGCTGCTGTGCCCAGTAGTTTAATGATTATGGTCTGGTTTTAAACCCAGAACTCAACATGGGAAATGCCCTCCCCGCCGCCATGTTTTGTCCTGTAGGGTTCATAAAGCAAACTCTGAACGAGAGCCAGTAGTGATATAAGCCTGTTTTATTGTTGACGTCTTCCAGACCTCTCACCTGTTTCTCAGCGTGTAAAAGGCCCTATTACGCCTCATTAATGTCTACTTAATTGTTGATTGATGTGAACTATGTCACTGAGGATCAGCTTTTGCTTTTTGTGGTTATGGAAAGACTCACAGGACCTTTTTTATATCAGCAATAAATATGAGAACCTTGACGAAAACGTTTTCTGGACCCACTGTTCTTAAAGAAACTTTGTGACTGAAACTAGAGGTTTCGTTTGAAGATTCCTTTAAGAGTCTGCTTCAGCTACTTTGCCTTCAAATCTTGAGATTTTGTATTATTTTTAAGCATCCTACAATTAGGAGAGCAGTAAGGCCAGAGTATTATGTATTATTAATATATAATTCTTTTGTCACAGCCATGTTGTCAAAAATGCATCAAATCACAATTTTTTTCTCTCTCATTTGCTTGTTTTTTTTATCAAGGTGAACGTTTTTGTAAAGGACTCGTGATGAGCAATGTTAACTGATGAAGGGAAACGGTGAGAAATCGACCCAGGTTTTCGATCCTTGTGCAACGTGGACCTGACAGAAATGTTGCCCTTCAGAGTTTCGCAATCCCAGTTGGTCTCAGAACTTACGCACGTTGTTTCCTAAGGCTGCAGAGGACGACGGGCTCCAAAAAGAGAGTTAACAGTGTTGTGAGAGATTGAGATCTGCAGATGCATCGGGTTTCCAATTTCATTGGCAGCACAATGGCTGCAGGGAAAGTGGTACGCTCTGTACTGCTTGTGAATCAGTCTGGGAGTTGATGGAGAAAAGTGTAGAAAATCCTTGGTTATTTCACAAATCAGTTTAAACTGTTATAATGTTATTTATTAATCACTAGGGTTTATTAATCAATTCAAATACTCTTTCAAATTCACACTTTTGAAGAAAAAAACGAGGGGAGAACTTTGGTTTGCAAAATTTTTAAATAAAATTCTGTTTCAAAGCAGTCCCCAGTAGTCAGTCTAATTGTTCACCAAAAACAATACCATGTGTATTCTTAAAAACGTCAACACTGCATTATCAGTTGTTTTATGGCGATAGATATTTTAGCATGACTAATGGTGTCTAATGACTAGCAAGACTAACGTTGGCGTGATTACTTTCGACTCGTTAATAACTTGGCTGTAACATTTCGTTGCAATTCCTGTTGATCTCCTGCAGACAAAGCCTTAAAAAGAAGGCGATCCCTGTCTTCATAAACTGAGTGATTTGCTTGGAACATTGTAAAAATGTAAAAACTAGTTTTTTGTTCTGCCCTCATCCATGCTCCGCCCAACACAGGCACGTGACCCGACCGAGTATAGCTGATTGAGATAGTCACATGACACAAAGAGCAAAAATGCAGCAGCCGGTCGTCGTTTACATTGTTGGATCTACCAAATAATGGTTTTCCCATTAAAATATACGGAGTATTTACAAAAAATTGCTATGTAAAATGTTTCTTCACGATTGCTGACTGATGTTACACCAGCAAGTATGTGGAGTTCAGTTTAGGCAGGCACTCAGAGACCCTGATCTGATCTGCCTCTTGTTTTTGATATCTTAAGAAGATCATTTAAATGTAGAAAACCTGCTGCTGCAAGCAGTTTCTATGTAAACAGGTTTACTTATTGTAGTGTTACTAAAATAAGGAGGCAGGAATGCTTCTTTCTGTCGCAAAAATTAAATCGCTCCCTTTGTCTAAGGTCATTCATGTCTTTATTTTTTAAAAATGAAACTAGCCCGTGATTTTTTTTTTTACACCTCTGTATTAAAACACCATGTTCAGTTGCCAAACCTGCAAAGTATTTATTTATTTTTTTAACCCCAAATCTTAGCTGTCCTGCTGAGTTGTGTTTAGGACTTTGCGTCGCGTCGCCGGGCTACACGTCAGGTCCGAGGAGGTGCACGTCAAGCCTCTGCGGACCAACGCAGAGGCTACGGCGGTTACGGCGTACCCTACGCGAGGGACACGATGCAGAAGTATAAACCGGCCTTCAGGGACAGACTGCTGCATCCTAGGTGCATGAAGGAGCGTTTTCGCAGGTCCTTTCTCTCTGCAGCTGTTAGGCTCTTGGCCCATAGTGATTTGCAAATTTCTTTCCGATCTAACCTGAACTATAACACATAAAAGAGAATAAAAGGGGATACAGTGAACCTCTGGTTCACTTGAGGTTTAGGGACTACAGCTGCCCACGAATAGCTCAAATCTGCAAATACTTGACCCCTTCTGTAAAAATACTTAGAAATGCTTATTTTAAGTGTTCAAACATCAAATATACCGTAATATGCATTAATACGCACAGTGGAAACCATCTTGGCACCGCCGTAGAAGCTGAAATCCTAAGCCTTTCTCATTTGGGGGCACAGGGATGCCTCGCAGCGTTCGCCACCTCAGCGCTTGTAAATAAACATCTAGTGCCTGACCTCCTCTGACACAGCAAGTCCATTTTCCAGAAATAAATCCCGTCGGTGCCGCTCGAATCAAATTTGCACACTCACCCCGTTTTCAAGTCAGCCAGCTGAGCGAGAGCACATCTCCAATTACCTAACTCACAGTCCATCCTTTCACTCTCATGTCTCACTACACACAGATCAGAGTACGTCTTAACTTTATAACCCCCCCGCTCGTGCTGGTACCTTTTTTTGTTTTGTTTTGTGTGCTGTGATCTTGATCGTATGACGACAAAGATAGTAAGAAAACAAACCCAGACCGTGGCAGAGCCCCCCCTCAGGTCCATACCAAAGCTATATCAGTGTTGGGAGGGGAGTGTGACGCGTCTGTCTGAGAATGGCGAGAAAGCGAGCATAAGGAATGAACAAATGCCGCCCGTCCTTATTTGGGCGACGAGCTGGTTTGTGGATTTTTTTTTTGTTTGGAGCTATTTGCTTTGTGTGTGACTGTGACAGCCAGTGGCTGCGCTGCCCAGATCCTGGCATCCATCCACGAGGTCCAGGCCATGAGAGAAAGAGGAAGGAGGAGGGGATGGGGTCTCCAATTCACAGAACTGTTGAGTGGCAGCAACAGGGGCAGCGCTCAAACTACCCAGCAAGCTTAACGCTGGTAAACAAGCTCTGCTATTCAGTTCATCTTCTTTGTGTGTTCACAACTGGGATGGTGTTTTCACAAGATCAAAGTTATAATCTGAAGTTCCTGGGTTTTTTTTTTCTTTCTCTATAGAATCGTACAGGGGGAGGTCAGCTGAAACTTTCTTCCTGATGAGTAAATACAATTTGAATACAGAATTAATTCATGCACATATTTATTTTGGCATGCATATTTCTGCCTTGTGCTGGCATACACCTCTCCTCTGGGCCGGTATTTGTGTAAAGCACCTGCAATGACTCGTGATAGTGGAACATCACAGAACACTGTAGCATTTGTGTATTTGAGCAAAAAAAAGTGGTGTTCTTCATTTGTGCTATAAAATGTTCTAAATGAAAACTGTTCCAGGGATATAAAGTTAGTGCCAAACTGGTCAGCTTTAAAAGAATGTACGTGAGGTGCATCAATGAATCAGCCAATTTCTTTGATTAAAAACCTGCAGGTCAGATACAGAAAAATCAGATTTTCCTTTCTTCCCTCTGAATGCATCCAGCATGTTATAAATGCGGCAAGCAACAGTATGGAGTGTAATGCACCTTTTTCTGTAAAGGAAAAACCCCCAAAACGTTTCTGATGCCTAAACCAGGATAATCTTGTAATTTTCTGTTGGATCCATAACTTATAATAAAATAATAATAAATACAAAATCTGAATCTGTCAAACTCAGATTCAGCAAGTCAGGCCGACGAGGATAAAAGAAAACTGGAATTCGGTATCGGCTAGGAAAAGCTTGATCGGTGCGACCCTAAGCTATACCAAATCCAACACTCGCAAAGCCTCAAGGTTTAATTAAAAAAACTTCTAACTTTCCACACGCTGCATTTACTGCTAATAATGTTTCAGCAAGTTGAGAGGCACATGTTAATTTACTGTTATTGCGTAAGCAAGAATTTGGCTTGGTGTAGAGCTGGAAAGGGGCTGTCACACCTTGATGAGAGCAGCGTTCTTCAGCACTGACTCAGTAGGCTTGTTGTTTTGAGATGTACAAGCAACACAAGCCAACTTAAATCACATTATTTGATCAATAATTAGACCATGTACTGTGGATTATGTTGCAAATAAATTAATAGGAAACTGTGCACTTGATTCTAGCACAGGAAAAAATGCGACATGTTTTTAACATGGTAAGTTTTAATATGATAAAAAGGAAATGTGGATTTTCAATGGAATTTAGCGCCTCTTTTAAACTGTTTTCTCAACTAAAGCATCATAAAGACCAAGGAACACACCAGACTGCTGTCAGTGAATGGTAAACTGACTGCACCTATTGGCGGTACCTCTGGAGGAGCTACTGATATCCGCAGCTCAGATGGGATAATCTGCTGGCAGGTCTGTGCACAACGCGTCTGGCTTTTATGGAGTGGCAAGAAAAAAAAACATTGTTGGAAGAAAGCCAAAGGGAGTCCCATTTCAAGCTTGCCACATGCTATATCTAGCGGGGGGAAAAAAAATCATAACTAGAAAAGCACTCGGAGAGCGCAGACCTCCGCCACGGCAGCTCAGTCCCCCCCCCCCCAATTTTGTGATCTAATTCTAACTTTTTTAGATTCCTGGACCATGGCAACATATCTTTATCAGCTGGATTCACACCATCATCATTAGTTCAGTAGTTATTCACGAACATCACTTTTTCGGTATTGGTGGTTTTTGGATCAACCCCAAATTCTAATCACTTGTTCTTGGTCCCATTACAGAAATTTCCTGAACTTTTCACCAAAATCCACCTATAACTTTTTGAGTTATGTTGCTAACTAACAGACAGACGGACAAACGAACAAACCCTGGAGAAAACATAACCCTCTTGGCGGAAGTAAATATGTAGTAGGGATGCACGATATATCGGCATCAACATTGGTATAGGTTCGATAAACAAAACTGAGCTGATATTAACAACTGATGTTTATTCCATCTTGTTGCCATTTGTGTTTCAGGAGGGGGAGGGGTGAGTGTTGGTCATGTGGGATTATGTGATGTTTACCTGAAGCAAAGACACAACATACGCAGTGTGGTCGAAACTGTAGGGAAATGTATAGAAATACATATGATGCTGGTAAATATCTGTTATCGGCCATACCAGCAGTATTAATTATCGCATATTGAAATAGGCCCTTGTTTTACAATATAGGCGCTTCCCTAATTTGTAGAAGAAGTTGCTTTGGTCAGATTTGACCGAAGAGTGAACTTTTTGGTGAACTTTTAGTGAACACTGCATGGCGGAAAACCAACACACCATTTCTCCAAGGTTAAGCATGGCGGTGACATCATTATGCTGCGTGGACACTTTTTCTTCAGCAAGAGCAGAAAAGCTGTTTGATTCCAACAGGGCTGCCCAAAGCATGCAGCAAGAGCTACAATGTTGCATAAACCGTGAACCGTTTTCCTTCTGCTGTTAAAACTCCTGCAAGAAACTGAACTTTAAGTGCTTATCTGCTGAGCAGTGGGCTGCTTGGTTTGTGTTTGCCGCATTCCTTTACAGCACGGATTTCAAAGAGACATCTTGTGGGTTTTTATCCCGACACCCTTTCCCCGCTAACTTTAGAAAACTGCCGGATTTCTCAGTTACCTTTGCACTGACCGACGTTTCTGGAGCTTGGCGAGTTTGCAGGCCTGCAATAGAAAACCTTATTTGTCTGACACCGGAAGGTTATAGAAACTGATCTTCAACAAGGCTCCACATCATCTTTACTCACACATACAAACAATTAGTGCCGACCAGGATCCCCCTGAGCGCTGCCACGGCCCGCTGCCCTCACCACGACAATCTGGAGTTTTCCCTTTTGTGCTCGAATGTGTCGGACGTAGAGCCAGCTGCCCACCCTGAGATTTAATATGTGTGCCTACTGAGAGGACTGAAACAAAAAAAAGTTGGGGAGGTGGAGAAATGGAGGGAGAAAATGTGTACATACCACTGAGGGGGGTAAAGACTGTGGCTATAAAAGGGTTTCGCTCAGAGGCATCAACATCTAGGAGGCGTCACACTCCTCCTCTGTCCACCAGAATCATTTTTAAATATAGTGCCTGATGCCATCTGAACGTGATGCGAGACCGTGCCGCCATGATCCGATCTGGGGCTTTGTCAACCCTGGCTTCAGATGCATTGTAATGACATCACTGTTCATGCAGGAGTCAACCTCATTCCCCCTTCATTTGAAGTTTTACGTTCATTCTTTAACAGTGATTACACTAATTCAATCACTTGCCAGAGTTGACTTTGTTTAGAAGGTTTTTTGACTTGTGAGCTCATCTCTGGATAAATGTTCACTTGCTTGGGCTGTGATTGGCAAGGAATGGAGGCATTATATGTTTCTCTTTCCCAGATTATCAGCGGATTGCTCAGAATTGAAATAGAACTACATTCCTGCGGTTAATTAGTCTTCTTTTAGTTTGGTTCATCAGTTCCCCGGCTCTTGTGGCTGTCATGCTGATTTATTTCGTTGTCTTGGGAACAAAATCTTGGGCCTAAAACCGCGTGGAACAGCTAGCTGCCCCTCGTGTGACTTCCTATCTCATTTAGATGAGATGATAATTAAGATGCAATCCTGAGTGAGACAAACATATGCGCTTTTAAACCGGACGGTAAAATGTTCCTACACTCTCTGGAAATACTTTTGAATTTGATTTGGGCTTTTATAAATGTAAGCGGTCAAAGGAAAGGTAAGACAGGAGGAACTGAATTTTGAACCTGAGAATAGTAAATGGTGTGGCTTTGAATGTCTTTGAATCAAATTTCTGTTCTTTGGCCTGTCTGGTATGAAGAGAATCTCTGGAACTTTCAGTGTTTCCAGTCAAATCCTGTAACATCAGATGTGGTTTCGGGGTGAGTGTAATGCAAAGTCTTTGATCCAGCTTCTGTTGAGCTTGGCATGTTTTTCTTCCCAAGGGGATCTCAGCATTTGCTTCAGTTTAAGATCAAACGGTCGCCACGCTTACACTAAGTGCCCAAAGCTCGCTTTGACAGCATATAAAATCTTAACGTCCAATTAAAGGTGCGTTGCCAAGTTGGTTCGGTCCTGATCATTTCCAAGCTTTATACATAAAAGATGTCCACCATATCATTTAAACAGCAGTCTGTGAATCCCAACGTCCTGCAGCTAAAGGAGCGGTTGCAAAACGGTGCTAGCGCTGTTGGGCTCCAGCAAAACAGTTCGCCCCACAATAGCTGCGTGAAGTGGGCTCCATATCTGGGCTGATTGCCGTTGCTTAACTGCCAAAAACAGACACATGGAAATGTTTGGCCGCCTGTCCATTTGAAAAGAAGAAAAATCTGTGGTGCCATGCCAATTAGAGCAGGAGGAAGGAAGTGGTCAGCTCTGAAACCAAGAGTAGACGAAAGCCCAGGGGAGACTTGGCCAGGATCTGTTTTTGAATTCATACTGGGGGGGCACTCTAGACCTATTACTGCACTTTAACGTGAAAGCATTTTAACTTTGTTGTCTTCATCTCTATCAAATTATGTGGGTAATGTCTGGCCTGTGCTTCAGATATGTAAGGATTCTATATATGGATCAATGTCTGTTATTTTGATTTGGATGTTATTTATCTCATATACTTTTCGGACTGGGAGAAGGACATAAAAGTAAAGACATAAAAGTAAAATACAATCCAACGATGATGAGGGTATTGACCCATAAAAGCAAAATGAACAAATATACAAAATCCACATAACTGACACACAATTCCAATGAATTGGTGCCAATACTTCTCTCAAAACATGATCAGAAACCTAAAAAACACAATTCTAAGCAGTATATAAGTGTAAAACAAAACAGATAAGTACTGTATACAACATTTTCATTGATGATTAAATATTAAAAATAAAATCACATTTAGAAATACTTTATTTATCCATAAGGGATAGGAAAAGGTTCTCTGGTAGCAGTCAGTTTGCCAACAAGTTTGAAAAGGCCTCTGACTGAAGACCGTTGCTGTTTGTATACTGTTGTGACATGCTAACAGCTCCATACCCGGCCAGCAGAGAGGATTTTTCACAGTAACACGTCCTGAATGACGCCATCTGTTATTGGCAAGCACTACTGATCCACCTCTTTTACTTTTGCTGCTCCTCTTTAAATCTCTATCTGGCCTTATGGTCAGAAAACTGGGCAGAGACACGTTGGAGTCGAGGATATGATTCTTACCCATTAGGATCGATGGAAGAGAGGGTTTGAACTACTTCTTCCTCTCTCTGCTCTTTGGTCCTGCTCTGCATCTATGACGACTCTTTTTCAACTCCTCGAGGCTTTCGGAGTCATCGTTTGGGTATTATTTGAGGTTTTGAGATGCCAATCAGCTGCTCCTTGTTGGCACGGTTACACGTAACAATTGTCTGAAAGTAAAAAAATAAATAAAAATAGGAGCACAACTCCTTCCAGCTGCACAACATCCAAAACAAGAGCAATAATTGCCCAAACGCGAAAGGACTCAACCAAAAAAAAAGCTACGAACAAAAGTAAAAAAAGAATTAACATAGCAGAGATTCTCCAACATGCTGCCAGTATGAGCGGGGCCATTCTAAAAATAAAGATAAAATTAATGTGCAATCTCCAAGAGTTTACAGTCTACAATTATGTAGACATATATTGCAAATGTATGTAATGGGTTTCTATTATTCCTTTGATAAATGTCATAAAAGCATACATTAGAGAGTACTCTGAAGATGCTCACAAGGAGAAAGAGAAAGAAAGAAATGCTGGCATAAAAACATATAATCTACAAGTGGGTCCAAATTAGGAACTTGTTTTCACAGACCCACAGACTTCGTCCACCCACTGACCACCAGAAACCAATATTTGTGTTGGATTATATTCTTAAAATGAAATCGTGTTAGCAAGTGCACCTTCTTAGAGTGCAAGAAAAAAACAAACTCCCAAGTGTAAACAGCTTCCCCTCCTCCAGGCCCTTAACTCTTAATAGTTTAAAACCACAAGCAGAACTCAACACTAACATTTCCTTATATAGCTTGTTTTTTTGCCTGAGCAGAGTGCAGGGTAAGAGGGTGAAGCCAGTATGTCATGCCTGCGGGGATGAATCTAGGGGAGGGGAGTGGTTCACGTCTAATTTCTGTTGACTCACTGCTTTTAATGAGAAGTGGGACGTGACAGCGTTGTGGAGAATAGGTCGGAAATTGCTCGTTAGTCTGCTGGCATTATTAATTCGCCCCGGCGTCGTTGTCTTTTCTGATCTGATTGTTGTCATGCGTCAAGAAGGAGCTGTGTTTTTGTTTGTGTGTGGTTTTTTTGTTGTTGTTGTTGTTTTTTTAAACACGTCCTCGAGGAGACGTGCTGACCACTAAGAAATCACGATAATTATTTTATGTCTAGACTTGTTGTCACATGATGTCAAGAAGATGTGGGATGAGTCTGCTGCTTAGTATGCAAAGCTATCTGTTTTTTATTTGTTTATAGTCTATCTCAAGCTTTAAAAACCTCAAGTATTTTTATCATTTCTGGGGATTGATAAAGCATCATAGTTGTGGACTATATTTATAACTATTAACCTCTGCTGTTGTGCTTTAAACTTCATATATAAAAACTAATTATGCATCAGTTGATGCATCAGGTCACTATTAACGTTTGTAGAAGTGATCATCAAATTTGGACACATGAGTTCTTTCTAATTATAGACCCATCTCAAAGCTTCCATTTATTTCTAAGATTTTGGAGAAAACTGTATTTGTACAATTGCAGTCTTATTTAGAAGAAAATGGGATTTTTGAAATGTTTCAGTCTGGTTTTAAAGCCCTACATAGCACTGAGTCTGCACTTTTAAGGGTTTTTAATGATCTTTTACTTACTACTGATTCTGGCGACTCTGCTATACTCATGCTTTTGGGCCTCACTGCGGGTTTTGATACGGTATATCACAGAATTCTCATTTCCCGTCTCGAGCACTGTGTTGGTATCAGGGGTACTGCCTTGGAATTGTTCCGCTCTTATTTATCTGAGAGATGCTTTTCAGTGACGATTGGTGAGTTCACATCATCTACTGCCCCCCTGTCTTGTGGAGTTCCCCAGGGTTCTATTCTTGGGCCTGTCCTCTTTTCTCTATACATGCTTCCTCTTTGTCTAATTTTTAAAAAGCATGGCATCTCCTAGCATTTTTATGCGGACGACTCCCAAATCTACCTGCCCCTTAAGAAAAATGATAAGAGCTCCCTGATACCTTTACTAGAATGCCTAAAGGATATTAAGGCATGGATGGCTTTTAATTTTTTTCATTTAAATGAAGAAAAAACAGAGGTTATGGTGTTTGGACCCAGTCTAGCCTGTGGTGTCTCTTCTATAGACCTGGGCTCCCTGCATCCATATGTAAAGCCAATTGTCACAAACCTTGGAGTAAAAATGGATAGTGAGTTTAAACTTGATAAACAGATAAACTCAGTAGTTAAAACCAGTTTTTATCATCTGAGGCTTTTATCTAAAATTAAATCTATGGTATCTTTTAATGATTTTGAGTGTTTGATCCATGCTTTTATCTCAACCCGTTTGGACTACTGTAATGCAATTTATATTGGCATTAACCAGGCCTCTCTTGCTCGCTTACAGTTAGTCCAAAATGCGACTGCTCGTCTTTTAACAGGAACTCGTAAGCCTTTACCACATCACTCCCATTCTTGCTTCCCTTCATTGGCTCCCCGTCCATTTTAGAATTAATTTTAAGATTTTATTGTTTGTTTTTAAGTCACTAAATTATTTGGCACTCATATATATTGCTGATCTTATCCATGTTTACACCCCTACGAGAGCATTAAGATCGGTTGATCAGCTCCGTCTTGTGGGGACAAAAAGTAGAAGAAAGACCAGGGGGGACCGTGCTTTTGCAGTGGTAGCTCTTAAATTATGGAATGAGCTACCCATCCATGTCAAAATGGCCCCCACCCTGGATGCTTTTAAATCTTGTTTAAAAACTAATTTTTACTCCATGGCTTTTAATACTACATAGGAGTTGTGTGGTCTTTTGTCTACGCATATCGTCTTTTTTATTTTTCTATTTGTTTCACTGTATTTTAACTTTATCTTATTTTTCTGATATGCCATATGTTGTGCAGCGCTTTGGTAACCTTGTTGTTTATAAATGTGCTATATAAATAAAGTTGGATTGGATCAGATGCAAGACTAGCCAGTATTCTATCAGTTTTACAGCTGGAGTCACAGATGGTACAGTGAAATTTTTTTTTTATCTGTAGCAATGTCAGCAGTTAGTCTGTTTCGCTTTTTGTCCGTCTTCACTTTCATATTTCGGAGGAACTTTACAGTACTCTGTCCAGCCTTCCTGTTATCTGCCGAACTCTCTTGCAGCCTGCGTGACCTGTCTTGGATAACAGTTTCCTTTTAAAACCTTGTCTGTTATTCTACTGTCTGTGTATCATTCACTTGTACTTGATCCTTTTGTAAATGCTGCCAAAGCGAGTGAATTTCCCCTCTCTGGGATCTGTAAAGTTTCTCACATCTCTGTGTTTCCTGTTAATTCCAGGTTTAAGCCCCTCACGGACAATGAAAACAACCAAATCGGAGTCTTTCTTCTGCAATAGCAGCTTTGGCACCGAAGAGTGTTATTGTCAGACTCAGTAGGTATGCTATGCTCACTGATCGAAAAATGGCCTTATTAAAAAAAAAAAACACACACAAAAAAAATACAGAAAATCGGACCAGTCTGTGCACCAGCTGATTCCTTGGTTCATTTCTACTCCAAACGCATCAACAAATAGTGTGTTTTTTGATGGACTTTTTGTTTTGAGTTGATTAAAAATAAAAAGATTTGACTCATGTACCTTAATGCATATATGGTAGTAAGCTTGTAGTGTGTTTATTTTCTGATACATTTAACACTACTACCTCTATATAAGAACCTGACCTGCTAAAGTCTTAAAAAGGTATTTGCAATTTCCCCCACAAACAGAGGCACTGCTCTTAAAATATGAAATAGGCTTCTATTGACACTATCTACATAAAAAGGTGGGCTCTGTGGCACTTAAGTGCGTAAAGTAGTTGTATTCAATAGTTTTTGATATTTATTGATGCTGTCATAGTACCAAAAATAGTAAAAGTAACATTTCCACCAATAATGTCAGGTTTGAGGGTTTTCAGACATTCACTGGAATTAACTGGAATGTCTCCTTGTCATTATATATCATAATTCTTATCAATTAAAGCTGATATGGCAAATCAGCAAAAGAAGCTAGCTTAAAACCTTTGTTTCATGTCTCTTAACAACGTTCTAACATAATATAGCTATAAATATTTTGTGGAGATAAAAAAAAAAAAATTGATTGGTTCTGTTGGATTTGTCTAAAAACCTCAGCCAATAAGATGGCTCGGTCTGAAACCAAGCATTGGACCATCCGGTTGTCTGTCTCACCGGACAAGCGCACTTCCGCATTTACGTGGCTCCTCCACTCATTATGCTGCTAGCACTTACACTTTAGGACAAACTACCAGAGTCCCAAAAAGAAAAACACCATTTGAAGTCGCGCAAAACAAAAGACGTTTCCACCATGATATTTCACAAAAACTGCGACTGGTGTTTTGCGCTCTCTCGTTTACTGTTGCAATACGCGTTCCCATATCAGGGCGATGTGGCCTAGGGATGATAGCCAACTGGGAGGGGTGAGCGTTCTTTGACTGTGTTTATGTTGAAAAGCTGGCTTGTTCTGCAGATTCAGTATAGCAGCTTTAAGAGATATTTCACGATAATGATAAAGTACGATAAATGCCCACTCCTCACCAGTAGTTGTAAGTACGGTGCATTCACTCAATGCAAAGGTCCGATTTTTGAGTTTCAGTGATCAAGCTGAAAATTGGTTCACTCAGTGCGTGTCTACTAATCTGCTAAAGTCGAGCTGTAAGTAAGTGTGCAGATGAACCTTCCCAGGCAGTGCCGTTTGCACGGACTACACAGTCCTGTGGCATTCTGATCAGTTTTGTCGCCATCTTTTTTTAAATTGAATGTCATCAACAAGAAGACAAGTTTTTGGAATGTTTTGAACGAACATACGTTGTAAAAATTGCTGTTTTTATTTTGAATGAGAAAGTTTTTCTGCTAGTTTTCAATTCACCTTGAGATTAATCTTTTTTTCTTTCCTTTGTTTATCTATCTTGTAATACAGGCGTATCAGAAGTTGGAGGACACAGAAGTATCTCTTGGTGACATCAAGCGGATATCTTTTATTCAATCTGTGGTTTTTCTATTCTGCAGGAGAACTGGCTGCAGCCAGAAGATGCACGCTGGAATAGTCTGGAGCAGTAATGCGCTGATGCTGTCAGCCTAAGAGGAAACGGGGAGCCGTAGCCTGGCAGGTGAGCCAAGTCGCACTTCCTGTTGCCTTTTATTGCCGAACTGTCATCATATCCTGGGTAAAACAATTATCACAGTGGGGCTCCCGTTTCCCTTTGTCGTGCAATCTCTTCAGGTAAGACAGTTTTACATAATTGCTCCTTTTTCTGCTATACATCCAAGATGACTTTAATCCCACTTCCTTTTCTTGGATTTTTGTTGTAGATTTTTTTTTCTTGTTCTTTGAGAGCTTTTGCAGGATTTGGATGCCATGCTGGGTTCTACATATAAATCAGCCTTTATAGTACGACAAGTCACATAAAGAAGCTCTGCTAACTTGTTGTGGAGCTTTCCCAGACAGACTGTTGTCGATGTGTTAGTCATTATGATATCTTGCACACACCATGATACCTGGATCGTTCTCATTCATTTACACAATGGTTTAGTCATACTTTTCCAAGTAGACTAGAGGGCCACATTGTGCATTTCTCGCTAGCAGCTGATGAATTTAACTTTAGTGTAAGTCTGCAAAAATAAACATCTAATCTTGTTTGTAAAAACATTTTGAAATAACATTTGCCTTATTTTTCAAAACAAACAAATGTTTCCATATTGTTTTAGTCTTTGATGAAACATCACGGACTTTCTGAGTTTATTAGCTTCATCAACTTCATCTCCGTAAATGTGTACATCATCAGATTTGTCGTCTTCAGTAATTACTGCATCAGTGGAGTTCTAGTGAAAATGCTTCACGAGAGAAGATTTCAGCATAAGTTGTTTCTCTTACTGTTTCTGCATTTGATTATGTTGTAAATCTTTCAGTGTTCCAGTGATTATGAAACATACCAGAATAAGATTTATTATTTAGTATTTAGCAACAGATGCCAGCAAAGTCCTTAGTTTGTGCAAAATATTTGGTTTAACAATAATATTTTTATTAGTTTTATAGTTTGCTATAAATGTAATGAACTTATGAGTAGATGAGTAGTATAGTGATGTTCCTGGTCTGACCTCTAATACTCTAAAACAGCACAGTCTAGTGTTTACACAGCATGCTATAGGTTTAATAGGTAATAGTTTTTCTTCTCATGTTCTCTTTGATAATAGTTTAAGTTTTCTTTCACTAAAAAATATAATGAAACCTTGATGAGTTTAACTGTTAGATGTATTACAGATTTCTTTTCTGACATCATTTTCTGCCCTGTTCTGTCCAGTAAAAAACTTTATGACCAAGATGAAACCCAGCAATAATTGATAAAGGTAAAACTGGGACACATCACTAAAATTTAATCTAAGTGGCAATAAGGATGGGTTTATTATAAAAACCTAAACTTGTATGGTTCATCCATTGAAAAACATGGCAGTACAATGTCAATAACAGTTCTCTCAGCTCTCTGACTGGGATGATGTTGCAACCAAACTAGAGCGGGTGGCCTAAAAGGGATCGCATCGGTCACTTACTAATGATATTGAGGTTTTAATCATAGTTTAGAAAAAACCGTTAACTACGAAACGTATGCTTTCATAGTGTATAAAAGATGAAATAATGGATTTTGTGCACAATCACATAGTACATAAAGTGTTTTTGCAAATATGGGAAACTGTAACTTAGGCCTATTGGTTAATATCATTGATAGAAAACAACTAATGGCTTCAGATCAAAACTCGAAAAGTTCATTGCATTAATAGTGGTGCACCAATCTGTGATCCGTGATCAAAATCAGCCTGCTTTTACTTTGATCAGCTCTTTTTAATTAGACATGGATAGAAAAACTGTGTGGTGACCGAAATTTTCATTGTCACCGACCGGTCGTAAACTCAGAAATCCTACCTTTTTCTAGGCAGTGAATAGATCATACCTAAGCGCTACCAGGTAGCGGTAACGGCACCATTTTGAGTGGATGCTGTTTCTGTCAGAGGCGGAGTTAAATTTAGCTATCTTTACTATCAGTGAGATGTTTTTAAAAGGTTAGAGGAAGAACTTCTGTCATGAAATATGCTGAATTTGTAAATGATTTGTCTTTTTAATATTACAATCCTGTTTTACAGTGTCTGCTCTTTTGTATACTGTGTGCAATTGCGTCTGCTCTTAATTTGAACAGTTAATGACTGCTCACAATGGAAATGCTAAAATGTTTTTTCATATAATGTAGTTCTTGAACCATAACAGAATAAAAACATTCTTTATTGTCCCATGGAGGGCAAAGTCAGGTTTAACAGCAGCAAAGTGACAGTTAATTGAAGCACTTAGATTCACACAAGAAAATATAAAAAACAGAATTTAGAATGATAGTATATGTACAGTAAGGACAAAATTGCAACAATAATGTAGTTGGCAGTTATTAAATATAAAAATGGCGTACTCAGATTTGAGAAATGTGCAACTGAGCAGGATAATTGAAAAATATGTACAGAATGTGCATGAGCATTTGTACATTAAAAAACATATTTGCAAGAAGTGAAATATAAAAACTCTGCAAACAGATGTGCAATATCAGCATAAATGTTATTTGAACTGAGAAAAACAGCAAATTACAGCAGAGATGGAAACATTCATTGAGTTTGTTGTGAACAGTGATGGTTGTAGAGTCCAGCAGTTGCTGGGAGGAAGGATCTACGATAACCTTTCTTCATACACCCAGGAATTAACAATCTGTCGCTGAAGGAGCTCTCCAGCTCAGCAACAGCTACAATATGAATTGGCCAAAATTCTTTTCAACGGACACACATTTTTTAAAAACTTAGCATGGTAATTTAATGCTAGCGTCCATAAATGACGACAATCTTCTACTACCTTCATTTGGTGTTAGATTTAAAACCACTACTGTACTTTTTTTTTTTTTTTTTTTTGATGGTTAACGATTAAAACAAATTTTACACAAAATCAGTTTGCATGTGTTATAGTTATGGGTGTCAAATTATATCGTTAATTGCGATTAATTAATTAGAGCCATATTTAGCACTCAATGCTTTTTAATCGCGTTCATCAAATTTTTTATCTTTAATCTCACAGTTTCTGCATGCGAGTTGCCTTAAATAAAACCCATTTTATGCACCGGGTTTCTTGTGCTTGAGTTGTTGGGGGTAAACCACACCCTGAAGTGGACATCGGTTGGCTTTAAACTCATCAGAAGATGACCGGCTTCCATCGTAGTGGGGAGGGCGTGGTGAGGAGGAACGGTGAGTTGCCGACAGTGTTGCCAACTTTGCTATATTTGGAGAGTTTCTTTACCCCTCTAGTGATTTTTTTTTTTTTTGTGTGTGAAAAAAAGCAACTAGTGCAAATCTAGCAACTATTTATGGGGTTATTGGATACTTTTGGGTGAAGCATGTAATGTTGTTACTCTTTTCACCGAGCAGCAGGGCGCTCCCCTGTCTCAGAGCTCACAGGCAACCAGTCTGCACTGCACACTGTGGTTCCACCCGGCCGCCCAGGTCCACCGGTATGGCAAGCCATCGGTATCAAAAATAATGCGTATATTACGTGTTGTTTTTAACCCGTAATACAGCCGGACTCAGAGAAGATATTTACCCCACTGCATCCAGAACGCTAATGAATCGCCCATGCTCGAAGCAGAAGGTTGCAGGCGCCATTTGGGACTAGTCATATAAACAGCAGAATGTAAGTGGATGGGACTACATCTGTTCAAGTCTTTTAAATACAATAAATGACTTCATAAAGCCAGTTTTTTAAATTATATATACCAAACTTTTGTTCTACCACAATAACGTAATGAATTTAAAAGAAAATACCACAAGATGATGGGTTTTTCTCAGCAATTATTAGGTGAGATTAAAAAAAGATAGATTAATTAATTACAGATCACAATTATTTAATCTCAACGTTTTTTTAAACTCATGACAGCACTAGTTCTAGTTCTTAGAAACAGAATCAGCCTATCAAAGTCACAACTGGCAGGTCGGAGCTTACAGAAAACCTTGATCAGACCATCTTTAGCCTAAAGATAATGTGTTATGCCACTGTTTAAATGTTCTGCTTAGATGGTGGGTGAATCCAAGGCCAAGTGCTCCTCAGTCCCTATGGATGTTTAGAGCACTGTGAAAGTCAATGTGTATTGACTGACAGTAAACAGCTTGTGTGTACATCTATCATTTCTTTGACTCATGGATGCTCGTAAAGTTCCTCTGTTTATTGATTGTTGCATTTTCCTCTTTGTAATTGTCAGTGATAAATGGGCTGGAATGTGTCCTGTGCCTCTTTTTTTTTTTTTTTTTTTTTACCACTCGAGTTACCGTTTCAGCTTTGTCAATAAAAGTTCCCTTGTCTTCTCGTTTGAAGACTAAATAATATACAGTTTTCCCATTAGGACCCACTTTATGGCATTTAATTGGATTGTACCATAGAAAGTATCTACCTTGCAGCGAAATGTGGGATAGTGGAGAAAAGGGTTAACCCATTATGTCCTTGAAGCCTATTGTGTTTAAATCAGCAGAAATCAATAAATTAGTAGGCATCTAGAACATGTATTCCTATCACACTCCTATGTTTCACCCCCTCCAACCCCTTGTTTGCCCTGCTAAGTGGAGTGTACAAGCTAGCAGCTGTTGGAGTTCCCATCAGACAGCAGAAATGGATTTCACAAAGAGTCGCAGATGTTTGAGACATCAATATAAAATGATATGTGGGTCAGCTTGCTGATCCTTTTCCTTCAACTACCATTCAGGGAAATGGATGCTTTAACGCTGTAAGTTATGCACATGCTTCCTAACATTAACAGTAATCAATTAAAGATTACAAAGGTGGGACAAATGATGTACAAAAATCTAAGCAAAACAATGACCGCTGGAAGACTTCTGAAAAACTCTACTCTGTTAATTAAATGTCTTCTTCCTCTTAAACTTCTCCTTTTCACTACCCCCCTTGTGGGCTTGGATTATTTTATTTAACTTCATAGATGCATGTAGGTTCTTGATGGATAAGAGAGTTTGACGAGGGGTGGGTGGAAGTTTCCCCTAAATTCCACTAAGATGTGTCTCCATGTTGCATGCTTTAGTTACCCTAAGTCTGTTTCACTTTAGTTATGGTAGGAATGTGCCATTGCATGAGAAAAGGTCATCATTCCTCGTGGCCTGTCATGGCTCTCCCAAGTCCTTAGTCGAGGCTTCCAACAGACGGACATTCTTTCCCACACAGGTAACCATACACCCTTTCATCAAAAAGAAAAATGAAAAGAAACTACAAATATTTATTATGTTAGGAGCTTAGCTTTTGTTTACTCAAGGCATGTAGATGATGTAAGAATAAACACTTTTTCTTCAAAAAACTTTAGTTTAAAAATAAACCTACAGTTGTTCCAGTGTATTACTGGTTCTTAACCAACTTCCAAAATCTATTATTCCTTTACACTCATTGGAAAATATTTTTTTTCTAGTTTTAAGATTAGTGACCCATTCAGAGCCCCTAAAGACTCTAAGGTTGTCTCTCATGATTTATTTTATCTTAATAGTTATATATTCAACTCAGCTCACCTTCCACATATACGTCTGTTTATGATCTCATATATTTCTGTATCCTCCATGTGGGATCAGAAGCTGTAGATTTCTACAGATCAAGCTGAGAGCTTCTACTCAAAGGGTTTCTTTAGAGGTTATTGTTGGAAATGAAGAAGCAAAAATCCCCACTGAAATGCTTTAGTTCATGCCTATCTACACCACCATCACACTGCGTGTTTCAGTGACATAGGAAGATATCTGCTTTTTCTAGATAATGCTCCAACATCACCTTTTATCTGACACTGTAGCAAACACAGTTTTGATTTGTGGAACATGTTGAACAACTTACTGCATGAGGGTCACAATTCTGGGATGCAATATACTCCAGATTGCAGCACTACTGCAAAACTACACAAGTGCAACTAAAAAGTCGTAGCAATGGACTGATAATGTTAATCTCATACTACACCATGCAGACACACTGTCTACTCTGATGAAGATTCACTCACATCGGCATGGTAATAGATGAAGGGAATACAACTTATTTGCAACCCAGTCTTCTTTCTGATTAATTCAGTTAATAGTTATTTAGAAACTTTGGCGCATTCAAGAAGCATCAAACTTTTCTCCCCCAAAAATTGGTTGATGCCTCGATATCGAGACAAGATGGTGACGTCATAGTAAAACACAATGGCACAACTGCCTCATCACTTTATTTGTGTCTCAGGCTATTGCTGACTGCTAGAATTAAAGATGGAGGTAAAGGTATAAAAATGAACACACCAATGCAAGTACCTGAAAGAGTGCAAAATTCTGATCAGCGCCAGGGCTGGATTCATGTGTGAGCCATTTGCTAAAACTGTTTCAACATTAGTTGAAGTTATCGTAGACTGTCATGGAGTTACAAACACAACCTTTTTTAAATTGGTTTTATGTGTTTCTGTCTTGTTGGAAAATAAAGAACAGTATATAATTTAATATCTCAAATGATTGTGAATTGGATCAAATCAGGGAAAATACAGAACGTGTTTTTGTAGGGAGAGTTCCTTACCCCATTTGCTGTCATTTAATCTGGGTTTCAGATTTATAAGCCACCAGTCTGCCCAGTGACTTTCAACTTGATCTCCACCAAGCCCTTTCTTCTGGCCACCAATTGTTTTATTGTTAATCCAGCTTCATCTTGGCGGTCTCTTTTTAAAGAGACTGATGTTTCAGCTGTTCAGCCTCTGGCCTGGCCTGTGTGGATAAGGCTTTGAAAATGGAGAGAGAATTTGGACATAATGCAGAGCTGAGATTGAAGTACAGATAAAAAGAAGTTGTGGAACTACCAGTTGTATTCATGTTAGCAGTTGGCAAATGAGCGTGGGCCGCCACAACCAATTAATATTTTATGTATTTTTATCAAAAGTTTTATATTTAGTGTCCCACACTTGAAAGTGTTAATCATAGGTATACAATGCCACCTCAAATCAAGTTACATATTATTTATGACTTTACAAATAAAATAACCCTTTATATACCGAATCTTACATGTTGAGAATGAACTGGAAATCAATAGAAACAGGCCTCCAACCTCCTTCCTTTTAACCAGTTTGGCCTTGAAAACATGGGAAACTTTTATAACCCACCTCTGTCAAGATCCAGTGATCCAGTTTGTGTGTGAGTGGTTTCTTCAGTGGATCTCCGCTGGTGGGCGTGACCGGTCCTCTGCTGCCAAGCACAACTGCCGGCAATTTCCTCATCTGGCTGTGGGATATAAAAGAAGCTGCAGGATGACTCTTCTTTGCCTGACGGGCCAATATAGTTGGTACAAGTCAAGCTACAGAAATACTTCCTTGAGTTCACTGATGTTAAGCTTCTCCGAACTGAATTAAGAATTACTAGTCGTCTTCTGTGCTCCCAGGTTTCCCCGATTCCAGCCTTCGTCTCCTGCACCTGCGACAGTTAAATTATTCCACTCTGTTAAACGGTCATCCACTGCAGCCCACCTTCGCCCAAGTCGGCATCTCTCTGTCTGCTGTCCAATGCTCGGCTTCACCGCTCTGGATCTGAACCATAGATAAGATGGACGGAGCCTATGTGACGTCACCCGTAGGTTTCTGAAGAGCTGAATAAAAGCCCAATGGGCGGTTCCCACCATTGCCATCTTGGTCGCATCTCGTCACGCCCGAAAAATGCAAAAAGTTGGAGCTGAAGGTGGGGGTGTAAGGGTGAAGGCAGACTATTGACACTCATGTGTGGAAAATGGGCCAAATCGTTGAAAAATATCTTCATATTGGGAGATACTTGGCGTTCCACTCTTCCACAAGTGCTACACGCAGTTCTGCCAGGTCACGTGTGGGTAAGGTACGATCATCCAGGTCTTTCTGCATGGAGTTTGCATGTTCTCCCTGTGCATGCGTGGGTTCTCTCCGGGTACTCCGGCTTCCTCCCACAGTCCAAAAACATGACCGTTAGGTGAATTGGTTGCTCTAAATTGCCCTTAGGTATGAGTGTGTGCGTACATGGTTGTTTGTCCTGTATGTCTCTGTGTTGCCCTGCGATGGACTGGCGACCTGTCCAGGGTGTACCCTGCCTCTCGCCCCTTGACTGCTGGAGATAGGCACCAGCCGCCCCGCAACCCTACATAGGATAGACGGGTATGGAAAATGGAATGGATGGACAGACAACTCACAAGTGGCATAGATCCCAAACAGTTCTTTAAAAAAAAGAAATCTGTATTTAATGTAGGCGGACCCAGTCTAGACCTGGTTTGTGGGAATGTGACAGATTTTGTCGAACTATTTAGTTCAGGTTTGATTTACTATTTAACTAGGTACAATCAAACAGCTCCAAATTCGTAAAACAGAAATGAAGCAGTAATTTAATTTATCAACAATGGGGAAACTCCAGATCAGATGTCAACCTTATTGTCCTTAGCAGTCATTTATTAGTCACTGGCTGTATTTTAACAGTGCTTATAAACCACTTGTATAAATCACTTTCCTTTTATCTGACTAAGCAATATTGGGCCAAATAAGCAGTTCAAACATACTTTGAGCTTCTTCAGTGCTTTTGTAACCGGGTGTTATAAACCCCCTGACCACGTTTTACTAGCCAACTCAGGCAACACGACACGGCAACTCAAGATCTACTTCCTTTCTGAGTCCAAAATAACAGTGTTAAACTAAGATGCAGGGTGTCAATTTTAAAAACATCACCTTCATAATGTTAGCATAAACTGACATCAACTTAAAAAAAAGTTTAAAGAGATACTTTGTTAAAAATTTCTAAATATGGTGATATCTCGCTACAACCCTGTTTGCTTTTTAAAAAAAGAACCAAGCAGCTTTAAGATCCAACTTTTTGCAAACATTTTCTGTTTGGAATATGTCCTTCAATTCATAATACAAATTTGGGCTTAGGGCTGACTGTTGTACATTCATTATACTTCATTTTTATTCGTAAAGTATAGTGCCGAATTTTTAAACACGCTTCAGAAGTGGAGCTAATCACGGATCGAATAACTGCGACAGGCTTTGTTTCTCTGACTTCAACTTGCAGCTTGAAAGCCCAATACTGATGCAACGTAAAAATAACTCTTTTTTTTTTTTTTTTTTTTTTTTTTTTTTTGGCAGCAAGAATGACCGTGGGTCCTCGGGTCATCAAACTGCTAATTGGACACAGTGAAACACTGTTGAGACGTGTAGAACTGTAAAATTGCTCTATGATGTGTATTGATTTTCTGCATTGTCTGGATAATGAAAGGTTTGTGACTTCCCATAGCCAAAGTTTATTTAGCATATAAATCCTCTTTAGTACTGTATTTACTCTGTAGTGTGTATGCATATAACTATTTCAGAACAGTGCAACCTGTATTTAGAGTTGATTATGTATGTGAGAGCCCTGCTCTGCTGTTTATCCTTGGCTTGTTGCGACTACTCTCCTCGCAGTTAGACCCTGATCTTCCCAGCCTCTACAACATGTTTTTTCAGCTGTTTACATTCTAGGCCCCTAAAAACTTGAAAGGTGGGCTGAATGCCTTCCCCAGTACTCACCCGCTGACATCTGTCAGGACTGATTATCATTCAGAACCAGCATTCCTAAGCTCTTGTGCATAGTGTGCTGTTGGAAAAGTTGGAAAACCTCCCAAGAATTCACTGAGCAAAACTAACATTGTTTTAAGGTCACTTAGAACAAGCTCCAAATGTTTTCAAGTAACCAGATATCTCCAAATATTCAATTGAATAAAATATAAAGTATGGAAAAATAAAGTACAGGAATTTTCCAAAAGTGCTATTTATTAACATTGTTCTGGGAAATGTTACATTGATTTCTACTAGCTGATCGCTGCAATGGAAAGATTGAAATTACATTGCAGTCTTCTTTCTTAATGCTAACCTTTGACTTTCTATTCTGGTTCTGTAAATTTTATTTATGATAAATACCGTTAGCCAATAGGTCTGCAAGCAGGAAAGAGTAGTGTTCACGATGCAATATTAATAACTATGACAATGGACCTATTGAACTATATTATATTTCGTTAGTAATGTACAAAAATCTGGTCTTCTCTCATCTGTTATATGTTATTAATCAGTTGCATCCCAGTCTTAAGTATTTATTGTTAAACAATTAGAAATTCACAGAAAATTTCAGCTTGATCAGTGCCGATCGAAGACTGGCTGGTCGCAAACTCAAAAGGCGGAACCTGTTCTGATTAGTGAACCATCCGTACCACGGTACCAGGTGGTACCGACAACACTCTTTGGTGTATTTGCTGTTTCCATGTTATTTATTTTTAGTACTGGCCTTGTATTTTTAGAGGAAGTGAACGGCAGAGCAGAGATGTAAGAAGCTGTTTTAAAGGAAAAGGCACTTTCTATGACGTCTATTAGAAATCGACCGATGTGGATTTTGCTATTACCGATCCCTATATGTAGAGGTCATGGTCAGCCGATGGCCGATTTGTGCTGCTGACTATTTGGGCCAGTTTTCATGGCCTATATCTAGACGTTTTCAAACTTAGTGTGACCTTTTTAGCATGCAAATAACAACAGTGGATGCACAACATTTCTGAAGCTAATCCGTTTTTGCACACTGAATTAAACAAACGCTTGAATCCTAATTTTGTGCATTGTATTAAAATCAAACATGTAACCATAGTTAATCAAACAAATCAATAAACTGTCCAAGTATTAAATATACAAAACAGATAAATAAAAACAAATGCTGGATATGTCTTCTTTGAGCCATGAGACAGCAATTACTAAACAGAAGGGACCGTTATTGTTGGTATTTTTGCAGTGCATCCATCTTCATTTCAGTCTATAATAAATATTCTACAAACATTTTAATAATGACACTTACATATTTAAAATAAAGGTATGCCAAAACTATTCACTAGTATGTTTTTTAGGTTTTTCTTTTGAACAGACAATTTGCTTACAAGCTACAAACTAAAATATCATAATCAGATCACTATAAAGGACAATCCTATATCCTTAGGTATTTCTGATATTCTTGACTGTTAATGTTCGACAGATTTAACGTGGAAACTAACTGTAGTATGTAACATACAGTCTTTTGTCAGAATGCATAATTCAGCAATTTTTATTTGCATTACACAGTGAACGGAAGCAGCTGTGTCTGACTTTGAATCAGCGCTACTAAAGAGGTAAATCAGCTGATGCCGATTTAAAAAAAGAAAAAAGTTAATATCGGCCCGATATATCGGTCTGTCCTAAATGTATGGGGATCTTTTTTTTTAAAGAGCAGACTACAGGAAGACGTCATTGAGTACAGCAATGTTGCTTTGTTTTAAACTTAAGAGCTTTGAACCTCAGTGTTTAATGGAACATGCTGGATATAAAATATTAGCAGCCTTTTGGAAAATTTCAAGAAAAGCCTACCTTCTCCAGGGAAGACACTTAGATGCTGCTGTTAATAATCAATAATGCTCATTGCTAATATAAAATCCAAAACTACTTTAAAATGCAAGCTTTATAATAATTTTCTCCTTGTTTTGAAATTGCTATAACTTTTTTATAGCTAATTATTTTAATGCTTATTTCATGTCTTTTTTATAATGTATGTTCTAAAGAGAAATTGGAATCAGGCTAATACATTAGGAGGTCAAGGCTTTACAAAAAGCACATCAGAAGTTAGCGACAAAAATTACATCAGTGGATCTCAGCAAAGAATGTGTTATCTGTGGGATCCACCAAGTTTTAATGTGTAACAGGTGATAAAGTCCATTCTTTGTTGAAACTCCAACACTTGATGGCCACCAGAAGCATAGACCTCCCACTTTGCTTCTGATGTCTTTCAGTAGAGACTCATAACTTTATGGGAATTGTTGGATTTGTTTCAAATTACTTCAATCAGGACTAACTTCATTTTGCATTATTGGTTATTACAATATTCGAGTTCACTGGCTTTTTTTCAATCCGTCTTCTAGTTCACAGCCAAGGCTTCTATGCTTCAGTTGAATAGCAGTAATTTTTTGGTGACTTATACTTTTAATTGGCCTTAATAATGAAATAAACTTCAATGAAAACTAAAGTCACCAAACGCATTTTACATGGTTTAAAATCTAGACCGAAAGGAACACCAACGGAACAAAACTAGCTAGGTTGGCTCTAAAATTCAACGTGGCAAAAATGAATTTATAAAAGGAAAGCCAAATGATGATGAAGGTTTGTCATCCATCAAATTTTCCAGACAGCCATTTATTTAGGCCCGATTACTTAGTTATAAAGATGAACAGTTGTGAAGAATGTGTTCCTCTGACGAGGCCAGGAGGCAGATGGATAGAGTTGTGGTAATGTCATCAAGATGTTAGCAGTCAAGCTCCATCATTTGTAAAGAATGAGTGATGATTAAACCAGATAGATCACTCGCATTAGACATTAAAAGAAGTAGCATTTTCACCCCTGCAGCAATAAGATAAATGTGCACGATCCACCTTTCTCGTTTTTTAGGCTTTTTAGGTGGCATATAACTGTTCTTAAAAGCTTAAAAGTTGGAATTAGGAAGATAATATTTGAACTGAAAATTAAAGGGCTTCTTTTTATTCAAGGCTACCAGCTTGAACTGAACTGTGAGTGTGCGTGTGTGTGTCCCCTGAAACAGGCCCAACAGCTCTGATTCATCAAAGGCCTGTTTCTAGATACCTTTTAGATATTTTTTGTCTGAGTACACTACAAAGGTTTTCACGGTTTAAATTTGCATCCAGTTCTTTAATTCCTGGCATCTAACTGTTTGTGTTGTGGACAGTAACTTCGGCAATATACAGTAGGACTACTAAAGAACTGTTGAGGTGAACTACTGCCAGCAGACAAAAATGGTTAAAGAGATTTTTAGCTGAAGCCATGAAATCAAGGCAAGTGTGACAAAAGGTACCAGACTGTATCAGTGAATCTCATGGACCCCCCGAGGGTTCTTTTTAAGTTGCAAAACTTTTCCCTATCTGAAGAGATTTCGTAGCCTCTTACAAATGCAAATGTATGATGGTTTCCCTCCAGTATCACAAGGTAATAACTTTCATTCCTCAGATTGATAGTGTTTCTTCGGAAACATTGCGTTGCGTCCTGCCAGAGGGCTTGTGGAGCCAAGTTTTTTATTCTGTTGCCAAATGTCCGAAATTAAATTATATTTTCAGCGAGGTGGGGGGTTTAATAGGGAGAGGAAGCAAAAACAATTTTCAGAAAGAAGTGGGACAGGGTTAAAAATGACCAAAAACCATATCTCATTTGGTGGTCCTGTCAGTGTGAAATACAAACCAGAGGCATTTTGTCTTTGCTCACTGAGGTTTGCAACTGCGACATCCTCTTTCCGAACTGAAACGAGTCTTTGAGCTGCATTATGAAATTTCAAGTTGGAATAGTCATTGCAGGAAATGGGGAGTTATTTTAAGGTGAAAAATGGAACATCAAGATCAGAGACTTACAAACAGGGTCTCCTGACTTATGATGGAATGTTTTTTTTCTACATTCTGCTTCAGGGTGAACATGAGACCAGAGCAAATATATATGTATAGATGGATGTTTGCTTTTTTTTTTTTTATTGAAGCAGGGTTTTCTCCCTCAGGGCTCCTTTGTCATCAGTCTCTCCCATTTTTTTTTTTTACTGTTTTGGGACCAATGAAAACTTCTTCTGCAAAAGTGTAAAAAAAGAGATGGTGTTTTTAAAAGAGTATTCCTGAGGTAGTGTTAGTGCATGAATGGACATTTATTATCTATACTAGGGATGTGCATTGGTAAAAATCTGGCGATACGATATGTATCGCAATACAGGGGAGACGATACGATACATTGCGTTACTATGAGTAAGACAATAAATTGTGATTTTTAAAACTGAATTTAACCGTAGAAAAACTGTCACAGCATTCTAAACATTCCAACCTGTTTCATACTTTCACATCCAGTTTTATTACTAGATCCAGTTGATCCACTGGAACAAAGAATGTTAAAACAGCCACTAACTACTACTCATACTTTTATATTTACTACAAAAATGACTGTCATCAATATGGTGCCATTCAAATCCTAAAAAAATGAAAAACAATTTTTTTTTGAATATCAATACAATATCGGGAAATAAAATATTGTGATAAATCTGGGTATCGACATTTTCTTACATCCCTAATGTATACCATAAGCAAGGCTCTAGATTAACGTTTTGCACTGTTGAGCCCAACTTTTTTTCTTAGGTGTTAGGTGCACCCTAATTAAATGTATTGGCATATTTATCAATAAATAATAGGTAATATCAAATAATCTCTGATTCGCTCAGACCACAGTATGGGCCTTAAGTTAATTTAAGGTTAATTGGTTTCTGTTACATTCTGGATTTTTAACACCAGCAGCTCCCTGTTTTCTCTTTATAAATGCATTTATTGAAAAATCTGTTTTGAACTCTTTCCCTTGTATTGCATAATTCATACAAAGCTTGTCTTGCATTGAATTTAAACCTTGACTTGGTCAAATGACAAATATATTTGTTCTAGATGCGGTCTGGCAAAAATGATGCTGTGCAGAGCTTTTTTTCATTCATCAGAACAATGCAAGGGGTAAAAATTCACAGCAGTCTGCTTTGTCATTATGATAAATGCCCAAAACCTGTCATGTTGCAACTTGATATTACTCTTAAGGCCTTCATCGCCCGGTCCGCGGTTCTCGCAGCATTGTGATGTCCTGTTGCTGCACGTTTCTCACAAGCTCAGCTGTTGATGGAATGCATGCTTGGTGGAGTTGAAATACTTTTTAGCAGAATGCTTCGTCAGAGAGCAGTGAAGCATGTCTATTGAGAATGTTGGAGCACTTTAAAAACTATAGCAAAATTGGATGCAGGATTACCTCAATAATTTGTGGCAATGAAGATCCAGAAGATTATCAATTATCTTTAAAATACATTTACAATCAGTAAAGGAAATCTGGACAGTATGATGGTAGCTAATTTTATGTTCACAAAATGCATTCAGATGTTTTAGAGGCATTTGTTAAAAGGACTGCACCAGAGACCTTTTCTTTTTTGCGATAGTTTGCGAGTTTCATGTTTAAGTGATATTGCTGTTTTTCATTTTATATGTGTGTTCTTGCACAGTACTTACTAGTAGTCAGTGGCTTACCTTAGCTGACAGCAGTCATTGCAGACTTACGTTCAAGTAGTTCAGAATTGTAGTTGGGAAGAAAATCTAACCAACACTCCATGCAGGGCAAACATTTTCTTTTCTTGCTATCTTTTATTTCATCTACTGTATTCTTCATCTACTCTATCTCATTGATAGAGGTGTAATGTTATATAATATTGGACTCACGGGAATAAGAAAATATTTTAGTAAAATTGAAAAAAAATCTCTGTTTGGAAATTATCCAGTTTCATTTTCATTAGTCCAAATATTTTAGAGTTTGAACTAGAGATAATCAATGGCAATCTATTATCTTTCAAAACAGCAAAAAGCCTGTAGTTTATTACTGACACCAAACAATAAGCAGATGTGAACTCTAGTGTAATTTCTTTATTGATTTTACCTTTAGTTAACCAGGTTAGTCCCATTAAGATAAAATGTGACCTTTACAAGAAACCTGGCCAAGACAGCAGCAAAATTAGCTCATAGAAAACACTCGCACACAGACGATACAGACTGCAATGAAATCACCATGTTTTCCTTCATCTTACCAGGGTTTGAAGTGGAAAGTTAGATTTTAAATTATTCCTTGTATGAGGCGCCAAAAACCTTAGAGCTTTCTTGCCCAGTTCCGTTCGTACTCCGGGGACAACAAATTGCAGAACATCCATAGATCTAAGATTGTATCCTCCATGTTTCCTTGTTAAGAGACAAGACAGATATAAGAATATCTAGTACCCAGAATACTGAGCCAGTTGTATTCTTATGCTGCTTACAAAAAAATTATTTTCTCATCTGTTATTGTTTCTTTTTTCTATTGGCTACCTCAAAATCCTGCCACAAGAACATTTTAAAAGTGGTAAGGACTTCTTCATTGCTTATGTGACCAAGTAAAGTTAACCTGCACAACGAGCAGACTTTATTGTTTGATTCTCTCAAACAGGACAGCAACTCAAGAACTACTTGCTCCTTACTTCTAAATACAAGTTTTAAACATAGATGCAAAGTGTTGAGCGCAAGGCAATGCAATTTTATTTGTATACCACACTTTCAACAGCAAGGTAATTCAAGGTACTTTACATAATTAGGGGATAAAGTAAAAACGGCAATAAAGCAAAAACACACACAGAGCATGTGACACACAAAAACATTACTCAAAAGCAGACATGAATTTAGGATAAAATAAAAACAGAAATAACGCATGAAGCACACACAAAACATATGATACATGAAAACATTACTCAAAGGCAGCTCTAAACAGATGGGTTTTTTGCCTTGACTTAAAAGAACTCAGTGTTTCAGCAGCTTTGCAGTTGTCTGGAAGTTTGCTCCAGATTAGAGGAGTATAAAAACTGAAAGCTTCTCCATGTTTGGTTCTGATTCTAGGGATGTTGAGTAGACTGGAATTAGAGGACCTGAGGTCTAGGGGGTTAGTATAGTGACAGTAGATCTTCAACATAAACTCAGCAAAATCAAAAGTACCAGTCAGTATCTGGTGTGGACCCCAGCTGCTTGAAGTACTGCAGTGCATCTTCTCCTCATGGACTGGACCAGATTTGTCAGTTCTTGCTGTGAGATGTTACCCCACTCTTCCACCAAGGCACTTGCAAGTTCCTGGACATTTCTGGGGGGAATGGCCCTAGCCCTCACCCTGCGATCCAACAGGTCCCAGACGTGCTCAATGGGATTGAGATCCGGGCTCTTCGCTGGCCATGGCAGAACACTGACATTGCTGTCATGCAGAAACTCACGCACAGAAAGAGCAGTATGGCTGGTGGCATTGTCCTGCTGGAGGATCATGTCCGGATGAGCATGCATGAAGGGTACCACATGAAGAAGGAGGATGTCTTCCCTGTACCGCAAGGCATTGAGATTGCCTGCAATGACAACAAGCTCAGTCCGATGGTGATTTGATATACCGCCCCAGAACATGACGGACCCCCCACCTCCAAATCGATCCCGCTCCAGGGTACAGTCCTCGGTGTAACGCTCATTCCTTCGACGATAAACACGAATCCGTCCATCACCCCTGGTGAGACAAAACCGTGACTCATCAGTGAAGAGCACTTTTTGCCACTCCTGTCTGGTCCAGCGAAGGTGGGTTTGTCCCCATAGGTGGCGTTGTTGCTGGTGATGTCTGGTAAGGACCTGCCTTACAACAGGCCTACAAGCCCTCAGTCCAGCCTCTCTCAGCCTATTGCGGACAGTCTGAGCACTGATGGAGGGATTGTGTGTTCCTGGTGTGACTCAGGCAGTTGTTGTGGCCATCCTGTACCTGTCACGCAGGTGTGATATTCGGATGTACCGATCCTGTGCAGGTGTTGTTACACGTGGTCTTACACTGCGAGGATGATCAGCTGTCCTTCCTGTCTCCCTGTAACGCTGTCTTAGGCGTCTCACAGTGCGGACATGGCAATTTATTGCCCTAGCCACATCAGCAGTCCTCATGCCTCCCTGCAGCATGCCTAATGCACGTTCACGCAGATGAGCAGGGACCCTGGACATCTCTCTTTGGGTGTTTTTCACAGTCGGTAGACAAGTCTCTTTAGTGTCCTGCGTTTTTAGAACTGTGACCTTAAATGCCTACTTTCTGTAAGCTGGTATGGTCCTAACGACCATTCCACAGGTGCATGTTAATTAATTGATTATGGTTAATTGAACATGCATGGAAAACATTGTTTTAACCCTTTACAATGAAGATCTGTAAAGTTATTTGGATTTTTACATTATTGTTGAAATACACAGTCCTGAAAAGGGACGTTTCTTTTTTTGCTTAGTATACTTTGGCGCTAAGCCATTCAATGATTTATAGACTAGTAAAAGTATTTAGAAGTCTATTCTCTGAGCTACAGGTAGCCAGTGTAAGGACTTTAGAACTGGGGTGATGTGCTCTGCCTTCCTGGTTCTAGTGAGGATGTGAGCAGCAGCGTTCTGGATCAGCTGCAGCTGTCTAATTGACTTTTTAGACAAAAGGTGAGTGCGTAAGGCCGTGCGTATCCAGGGCTCAAAAAACACCTTTCACCAATAGATAGCTCTTCATGAGACAGACTTCACTTTGATGAGAAACACGGTGCCATTTCATTTTTATTTACAGAGATCTTGTGACAGGTCTAAAAATAGAAATAAAAAATCGAAGTCTAAAAATAAAAGAATTTCCCAGAACACAGAGATCGGCAATTGTTTCCTTGTCAATTGAAAAACTGAAGTATATACCAACAATCACTTTAATTTAACCTGACTGGATCTAAAATGATGTCATTCAGTAAGCTGCTTCAATTTACAGGGAACTGTGATGCAGAGACGTAGACTTGAGTTTGAGACTCTGACTCGGGTCGCACTTAAGTCGTAAAATAAAAATGATTCAGACTTGACTTAGAGTTGTGCTCTTGAGACTTGACTTGGACGCCTGGTCTGAGACTTGAGTTTTAGTAAAAGCTTTTATGTCTTGTAATGAAGAGCGAAAGGAAGGTGGTATGTGAGCTGCGGTGTGCAGCTTTACTTTGAAAGGATGCACTCGATTATTAGCCAGTGACGTTAATAGATTATAGGATGTTAATGGCTCCTAACAATCTGTTCGTGTTGGCTGCATCTTCATAATGGTAACCCCATGAATGCATCTGCAAATAAAAGCTGTGTTAAATGACACTGCATTATTTAGGGGGGGGAAATTAAACATACCTCACCTTTGATATCCTCCCCTTACCTTTATCTGGAAGTGTTGTTGGATCTGAAGTAAAGTGGAAAAGTCTTATTGTGACCCATGAAGATTCTAACAAGTTTTAAAAAGAGCATTAGCTACCTTCAGGGTGGAAAGAACATTTCCAGTAGCTGTGTTTCCACTTATATTCCCTACACAAATGAGAAAATACACTTTCTTGCACCTTTCTTTTTGTCTTTATGAATTGCAAGACCTGCCTAACGGTATCAGATTTTACCCGAAATCTTGCCTTTCATTCTGAAGTTAACAGCCATATTCACATTCAAGGTTCTGCTTTTGTGCTTAGCAGTGAAGAAATTGACTTCCAGCAGTATTTGGTTCCTGGTGTCTATTACGGATTAGACTTCAAAGAGCTAATTTAGGACTGACATCCTAAAAATAGAAGAGCAACACAAGGCTGTAAAACTCAGCAGGGAAAGCCTGTGTTCACTGTTCTAATGAATTCATTTCTATGCATCACTTGCAGTGCTGATGGGCTTCACCATCTTGCTGTCTTTTAATGACTTCCTCATCACTTCCATTGCACTTATGAAGTGAGTTAACATATATAAAAGAGTGATAACCTTGACATGATAACTGGCTTTTTTTCCTCACCACAAGCTGTTTTTTTCTGCTACTTACTCCCATCCAATAAAGTGAAAGAAGATCAAATCTGTGGCAAACTTTTTCTCATTTCTAGTATGGTTATCCATCAATATGTTGAGCTTGTGTATTTTACGACAAACTTTGCATGTTTCATTCGATCTGTTTTTCTTGGATGAAAGGCCTCTGGCAAATACGAAGGCTCAAAACAGCTTTTCTTTTTAAAACAATCACACTCAGGTGGCATATACAGTAGATGCAAGGAGATGCCCCAGGATATGTTTGTGTTTTCTCTGCACTTCACAGGAAAGCAAAGTTGCATATTTTCTTTTTGCTACCCAGAGGGGTTTGTGTATTACTCAGGAACTGCTGAAACCTACGTATACTGCCTTCCATGTGTGAATTCTATGGAAAACCATGTAGTTATATGGATATTAACCTTGAAAAAAATGTGGAACAACATTTTACTGCCACTCTCACAGTATGTTAGGTAAAACTTCAAATTAATTACATTTATACATTTATTGATTGACTTGTATTCTTAGAATGCATGGCGTAAAGGCACGGGCTGGCATTATATTTCCACTATGATAACTTCTAGTAAAATTATCATTGTTTTACAGTATACACAAAAGTTTTATACACAAATTTAACATTAGCAACCTGATTTTCAATTAACATAAGAAAAGCAATAATATTCCCATTGCTCTGAAAAAGAAGAACATATTAATTATTATAGTTATGAATGACTGGTTCGTTTTAAGACAGGTCTACAAATGTACTTGGTTTTTAGTGTTTTTATCAAAAAAAAAATGAGATAAAAATTATTTTCTTTCAATATCTGCACTGTTTGTTTGAAGGGAAAAAAGATTTAAACTGGAAAAAACACTGCTATTAGCTTGTGTTCCTAATAGCGATTAGCCGCTTCAAAAATCATCAAACCCATTATCCATGTTTAACTTGAACATGGTTAAGTGTTTTGCTGCACAATAAATCTGGAATATATTGTCATCCCAGTATCAGAGTGTGCAACATTCATATTTGGACTGTTTGGAGTGCAGTAATTGTTAACCCAATATATTATGAGTTTTATGAACTTATATTTTTCATGTTAATGTAATATTTAACCAGTTGGACAGATTCTCACAGCAGCAGATGCTCACATCGGACACAAATCACATTACCTAAAATATAATTTGTGTCCACACTGTCACTAATAAAAAAATTTACCAATAATATTTCCATCACAAGATTTTCTCAAATCTTTCAGCCATAATCCAAGAGGCTTCTTCAGTTCTGAAAACTGGATTGGTAGTATCAGATTTATACATCCAAAAATAGTGTCATTAAACCTCACTAATGAGGCTATCGTTATTCCTAGCGAGGCTTTCAAGGTTATGTATGCTTCTGAGCAGCAAACTTGGTAGCTAATTATGTAACTATGCGCTGTTTTGGTCACATGCCTCAAAGTGTGAGTTTTTGTGTAACTTCTTAGGTAGGCAACTCAAGGCTGCTTGGTAAGTGTCCAATCCAATTTTCAGAACTGAAGAAGCCTCTTGGATGAGAGACGAAACGTTTTCAAGAAAACAAGAAAACTCCAGTTCCCTTCATTTAAACTGTCATGGTTATCATGTCCTGAATGACTGACGATCTACACCAGTGTCTTTCAGCCATAGTTACTGTAGGTGGCTTTCAAATTATGCCTAAATAGAAATGCAGTATGCCATTTAACAGACATGCCGCTAGTAACTTGCCAACTACAATCTCAACAGTGTTGTCTTAATAAGACTGAATGCCAGCACTCATTTAATTTCTACACCATGAATGGTCATGTTCTTGGCAACTGGAAATACTTCAAAACAGCTGAATTAGCCTTTTTTGTAAGCGTAAGAAAGGGTAGTAGTCTTCCTTAAGCTAGCTGACCAGCACTACATAGCAAGAGGTAGGGGAGGGGTAGAACTACATGCTTCAAACAGCTGGAGAACACGGCCATCTCTGTGGCACTGTCTCTTGCATCTTATTGATTGGACTTTGAACCACAGGGTTGCTATGACAGAAGATGTTTGAGTGTTTGAAAACGGAAGTACCTTCATACCGGAAAACAGCCATACGCCTAATGCTTCTTGTCCTTTTTTTTTATTCTGTGACTACATTTGCTTACGAGGCGTTTTGTAATTGAGGACCTAAATATGCACATCTTGGCAAAGCACAATAAACTTGCACCTCAGTGTGTCGTTTAACATCCTGGGACAGCAGAGAGTTTCTTCTTTCCGATTTTTGGCACTCTTCTAAAATGCATGCTGTCTGGCTTCTTTGTCTTCTCCTATGTCGGCACTTTTTCCATCTACCTCAGAGGACTTTTAACGGCTCTTTTTCAGACTAACAGAGGCTTTTAGAGACATGCAGCAATCAGCCCAAAGAGGGAGGACAATATGAGCAGGCAGCACAGAGACATTATTTTCTACTTAACAATCACAGTCCCATTCTCCCTTTCCTGTCATCCCTTGTTTTTGTTCATTTCTCCCTAAGGCTGTTTATAGGAACTCATTGTCCCTGCTTTTGGCATTCACTGTTCTCAAAAAATGTGCCATTGCTATGAAAGTTGATGAAGGTAGAAGATCCACTTCCAGTGAATTCGGCAGATATTTCTCTTGAGGTTTGTCAGCTTTTACAAGGACAGTGTGCCCCCGATAAGTTTTTCAATTTTTGGTTTTAAGTATTTAAATTTACAGTACTTTAACATTTCTTCCGCACGCATTATTTGAATCTCTCTGGGGCTGATCAGAATCACATCTCAATGTCAGCTGCAGACATAACCGACGACTTTCCAACTCTGATTTTATACAGCATTACCTTAATAAAGGCGATGAGTGGGACACGTTTAGTTTCCACGCGATCACCGTTTAATAAATATATATATATATAACTGCTAAATTGATGTTCTTCTTACCAAGGGAAAAGTTTGGTAGTTGTTTTTCAACCATTTGACTGGTACTAATCAGCAACAGGCAGGGAAGGATCAGCACAAGATTGCTCTCCATATCAGAGATGTTCACAAGTTTTTTTGTTTTGTTTTTTTCCTCGTCCAAGTCAAGTCTTAAGTCAATGAGGGGCAAGTTCACTGAAAATAACATTTTCTCATTAAACCATGACATCTAGTTCACCTCTAACCCTCCCTCACTGTATGTCGATAATTCAAACCTGTACCGTTTCTCTTTAGGCCTAAATTACAACATAACCTTTAATAATTATCTTTAAATCTGTTAACTCTCATAAGCAACTGTGTCTTATTATTTTACTATATTATCCAGTAAATAAAACTAAATGCTGCTTTGCTTTATTTTGAAAATCAATCGAATGTAATATTTATCCTAGGAATATAAATTGACATTTATGCCCGAAGATAGATGATAAAAAGGGATTAACACCTGTTAATACTGAATGAGTCAGTAAAATGCTTTTTTGTGTGTTTGTATTAATTAAGGTAGCACCTGTTAATCCCGCTCTTCATTACGTACAATAACTAAATAAATTAGTGTTAAACTTTTGAATGATTGGAACAGGAAGTGCTTTTATGTCTCCGTTTGCGGTTGTAATGTTTAAAGCTAATTTAACAGCGAGAGAATGTTGGAGGTAAGTTACGTTTATGTTGCTCAAACGATTTAAATAATTTAATCGTTCATTTAATGCAACATTCTTTTGGAAAAGCTTTCATCTGGTCATTAATATGAAGCCACAGCTAACATGAACACATTGTTATGAGCCATTAGCATCCCATGATCCACCAATGTCTCTGGCCAATATTCAAGCTCATCCTTTCAGAGTGAAACATGCACAGTGCTGCAGTCTACCGCTCACATACAGACTTCTGTTTACTCTTCATTTCAAGCCAAACAAGTTGTTACTAAGACTCGAGTCTCATATCAGGAGTCCAAGTTAATTAGTCTCAAGTCTTTACGGCACAAGTCCAAGTCAAGTCTGAAGTCTTTTTTTTTTTTTTTGCCACTTAAATGCGACTCGAGTCGGGGTCTCAAACTCATGAAACAGATGAAAATCTAAATAATAAATGTTATAGATAACATTACTTTGTATGTACGAATAAATAGATTATTTTAGCAGCTGTAGGAGTAATTGTTGCTTGTTGAAGTAAAGTCAAATGCATCTTGTTTTCATTTTTGTTGTAGACTGTACTGGTCTGACTGAGCTTTGACAACTTACATTTTCATATACATACCTTTTGGATGTTTGAGAGAGGAAGCTGTCTGAAGTTTAACTTTTTTGCCTTTGCCTTTGATTTTTTTTATATATTTTTTTTTTATGTGCATAACATCAAAAAATGTTGGTGCTTTAACCCAAAATGATTGAGTGAAAACCCTCCTGATACTGGACGTCAATTATTCATATCCTCTTGTATTGCTCTGTTCTTCTCAAACTTGCGGTTTGCTCCCCAAAGGCCCATGTTTTTTCCTCAAAAGGGAGCCAAACATGGTTGCCCTGTTAAGATAAGGGTTTTTCAGCCTGGCTCCATCTATGCATACCTGAACTATGAAGTCAGAATTTTTATGCCCTCAGATTAATTTTGCTCTATTTTATCACCCTCACCACTTTATACCCTGTGATCTGGTTAGGCTATCATATATCTGTCTCGACTGAATATTTTATGACATGATGCCCTCCTCTGGCTCCAAAATGTGTCAAAGCTGATCTGTCGTCATTCTGTTGCCGTCCTTTGCCCTGCATATGAGTAGGAAAGTGTTTTTTTCCCCTGCTGCTGTTACAGTCAAACAGGTCAAAATGGCCATGTGAAGTGCTCATTCTATATCACTTCATCCTTTTAAGAATTACAAGTTCTATGTCTATGTGATGAGTTTTATTACCCTCTAAATTATGTATAGCAGTGTAACACAAGTAATATATGTCTTAGGTCAGGATAAATGATTCCCATGTTGGTCTCTTCAAGTTCATTTTAGAATATATCAATGAGTTCAGACTACACTCCCATTATGCCAGTAATTATGTTGTTATTAACACATTAAAGGAGTAAAACATTAGCAAGCCACCTTAGGGATGGTTTTAGCTAAGCTGTGTTGCCGTTAGAGCTGGTATAGCTTTTGGAATTCAACACTGATATTACTCTTAAGCAATAAAGCAGTAGGAAAACCTTTTTAATAAGATGGTAAAAAATGTATATATGTTAACAGTAGCATTGTTACAGAGGAGGGTGCAGCTGAAACTAGGCACTTGTACATGTGCTGTATAAGATAAAGTGGTAATCCAACACAGCTGGCTGTTACAGGAGCTTAGAAAAGCAGCAGTTTAAAACTATCTGGAGCCATAGCTTTCAACAAGGCGAAAACTTTCATCACGTTTATTAATTCTTACCCAGCGGCATATGTGAGAATCTATATTTTTAGTTTTGCAGAGAGTATTGCTATAGCATATTTTACAGTTGATGTCTCAATTTCGGCGCACAAGTGCTGCTGGTTGCTAATTACAGCTGTGTTAAAAAAATAATCGAAAAATTGATTCTGAATCGATTCTTATAAAAATTCTAAGAATGGAATCGAATTGATTCACAAGTCCAAAAATCAGTTTTATTGTTTAACATTGCTTGCCCTTTTTTACAGCTAAAATAGGAAGGAAAAGTCTAGACAGCCATTTCCCACTAAACTGTTACTCAGTGTTGCGTCATTGCATTACAGCCATATAATTAAGGTAACAGTTAAAAAAAAAACGTTTTTAATAGGACTGACCCATATCAATATTGAATTGGAACAGATTGGATCGAATAGGATCGTGATAATCGATTCTAACTCTTGAGAATCAGAATCGAATAGATTCCTGAAATTTGGATCGATACCCAGCTCTATTGCTAATGCTAGACAAAGAAACCGCATTTACCAATTGAAAAAACACACAGAGCGCTCCTGAGGTAACCACAAAAAAGCAGACACACTGATTTCTTCAGATATTATTTTTAATTAATGGAATTAACATTAAAATCATGGTTTTTGGTTTTATTCACAATATATGTATCTGATGAGCTACAAATGTACGTGTGACAAAAGAAACAAATAATTTTTTTCACTGCACTTTAGTAGGTTAACTCTGATTGGTCGGATTGGTAATCAGTGTAGTGTTTTGGTTGCAGAAAATAAACCTACTTCCGAAGGATATGATCCTGTTCATGTCTCTATCTTTATTTTTTTAGCTTAATTATTCTTTTAATTTCATACTTTGCTATTTTTAGTCATCTAAAACTTCACATCACTTGGCAAGAAGTACTGACTTCTTTATAGTTTTAGAGAGGCCTTATAAAAACCCACGCTGAATTTGAATTGCCACCAAGTATAGCGATTGACAGCAACTCTTAGTTAGCAACTACAGAGTTCATATTTTGTATTTGTGGCACTGCATGCAGAGGCAAAAACAATCCAGTGCTTTGCCATTATCACTTCGTGTCACTCGGCTCCCCGAGCTCAACCTCACTGACGCAGAAGCCCTTTCATACGCTTTGATCTTGTTAATAATTGCATGCCATGCAGCTGAAAAAGAAGGGCAGATTTAAAAAGCAGCAGAATGCTGGATACTGATAGGGATAATAATAGCATGGAGCTTGAGACTTTTGTGCTGTTTGAGTTTTAATCCACCATTGTCTGTTCTGCTGTTTCAGCTCATTTTGATTAGTATGTGGCTGGTCTGAGGGTTTTATAAAAAGATTTATACCTGGACAGTATTCATTTTAGATTTTTTTTTTTTCAGTTTTGCTTTTGTTTTTTTTGTTTTTTGTCCCCCCCTTCAATTTTCTTGAAGGTCTTTTGGATTTTTTTCCCCCACCTGTCAAATAAAAAGTAAAAAAACATGCTGTCCATCACTTTGTCTACCGTGGAGCAACATAATGGAACAAAAGTCAGCTTCAATGCTGCCTCGGTGGCAGAACTGAAGAAGGAAAAACACCAACCGCGGCCACAAGCAGACCAAGAAACTCAACTGTTCTTTTTCTAATTCTCCTTTCTCCACTAGAGCTTGAGATGGATTGCAATGACACTCCATTCCATTTCATTGTCGTCTCTGGAACTCACACTAACCCTTTGTGTTATTCTGATAGTGGCAGTGATTTAAATACTTAAAGCTCTTAGTGTTTTCACAGGGGGTCAAAGATATTGTTCACAGGAATACTGGAAGTGGTATGGTGTGTACAATGTAACAAAAATGTGTGATTTTGACTGATCTGAGTCATGTAGGATCAGAAGTTTTGGAAATTTAATGATGGATTTTTCCATATCGCTCTGTACATTCCTACACTAAGCTAGGAGTAGACGGAGCACAGCATGCAGAGCAGGTTGCATGACAGAGACCGAAGGCTTCTACAGCCAATACAGTCTCTTTTACTGTCAATGCCATTGTAAACATTCAGATTGGCTTTAGCACTACAATGCTGCTAATGTTCTGACAATCCGTCGTCTAAAAGACGCTTTGATTTGTTTCTTAAAATACATCTGACTCAGCACCTTCAATGACATCACATCTTGCTCCTGCTTATGATGTTGTCATGCAGAGAAGTTTAGTAATGTTGCAGACTGATGTTAACTTGTTTGCAACTCTACTTATAAACCTTTTTAACCAACATAGCAGGCTGGAAAAGCTTTAACAAATCTGATGCCTAATTTCACTGGTTTAATATAGTTATGCCTAAAAATATTTATACCACTGGTAGATTTATATTTGGAATTATTTTCCTTCAACCAAGAAGTTAGCTTCTGACTGGAAATGAGAAAGGCATTTCTCAAAGGATATAAAACAATGCAAAATGAATATCAGATTTGAAACCAATATTTTTTCTAGGGATGCACTGATAGGAAAATGTTAGGGCAATATTGATACCCGATATTAATATCGCTGTTATAGCTGATTATCAATATTTACATATATTGTATGTATTGTATATATTTATAATTCCGTACCCTTTTGACACTGTGAAAAAGAAAAAACCCAACCATGCTGCTAACATTGCTTTTCGGGCTTCAGTTAAGCCCCCACAATCCTGCGCTGCATCATTATCACTGTCACATGACAAAGTCCCTCCCCTTCCTGAACATTATCAAAAGGAGCAGCGAGATGGAAATAAATATTGGTTAATATGGGCCCCGGTTTTACTTACGGGACTGATTCTAATATCTAAAAAAAAGACTAAAATTGACCAGTACTGATGTTAACGCCGATATATCGTCCATCCCTACATTTGATTTGTTTTTATTTACATGTTATAAAAAATTGTATGTTAAAAACAAATTATACCCTTCTTAATAATGAACAGACAAAATCCTCAATGGCATTATATCAACCAAACCCTCACATTTGCTGACCGGCTTTTTGCACGTTTTCCCTGGTATTTGAGGTTGGAAGGCCTCCTTGTCATCACCCTAATCTTCACTTCCCCCCCCCCATGCGCACACACACACACAGACACACACACACACACACAGGTTCATGATGATGTCCATACATATGTGAAGGTGAATAAAAACAACTTCAAGTTGAGGATGTGGTGGTGTTTGTGTGTGTGAAAGCACAGATGACAGGAGTGGAGTCTTGACTCGGATCCAAACACAAAGCTCTCATTCACAAATGAAAGGGGGTGAACCATAATGGGCAGGTTGGCCATATATAACGGTGCCTAACCACAGGCATTTTTCCCAGAAGCAATCTTACATCATGCGTGGTAACATATTGTTTGTAACGGTTGAGTCACTAAAGACTGAAACTCATGTAGCTTAGCCCCTGAAATCAAAATACAGCATGAATATCTGGATCCTGGATGTTTGGAAATCAAGAGGCCATTTTTTCTGTTTTTCAATGGAAATTTAAAATTGTATTGGTCAATAAAAGTTGTGAAGTTGCTTAAAGCTTTTAACATCTCACAGAATATTGTGCAATGCATAATCTGAAAAATGGAAATATACAATGACACCACTACAAACCTACCTGAACTCTGCCATCCTCCTAAACTGGCAGGCCGGGCAGTGAAAATATTTATCAGAGAAGCAGCCAAGAAGCCGCAGTAATGCAGTAACTCTGGAGGAGCTATAGAGCTCCTCAATGAAAGAAAGCCATGACAAGTCTGGTTTCCAGTGGTTTTTCTTGATTTGTAATTTGTTACAGACATACCCCTAAGTACTTGCAAATGTGACTGCAGTAAAATGTGGTTCTGAAAAAACAATGTTTTTTGAAAACAAAGTGTGCATCTACTTCCACTACATAATTATTTTCCATTTTGTGTTGGTGTCATAAAACCCTGATAGAATACGTAGAAGCAACATATGCCTGTTTGGGTCTGGCCTTTCTCTCACAAGTAGAGCTATTTGGTATCTGTAAATCATCATCTGGAAGGGAAGCCAACTTATTATCACTTAGTCTTGCAGTCAAATGGAGTGATTAGACAGATAAAGTGTTCAAGGAATCACCTTGAATCTGATCCCAGAGAGGAGGAGCTTCAGTTAGCACAAGGCGTACAAAGTATCTCTGTTTTTGTAATCTGTCTCCCAGAAAACATTTGCTTTTGTAAAGTGTCTGTTTTTCATTAAGATGGCAAAGTACTGACAGCCCTCTCTGATTTAATGTTTTTTTTTTCTCTTTTTGCTATTTTTTTCCCTATTTCCTATAGTACAGTCTCTCTCAAGTCTCTAAGTCTTTTTGTGCCCAACATTTTAAAAGTACCTGGTACACTTCCACTGTAACCCCCAAATAAAGCTGACATCGTCGCAGAACTTGCGTCTTTGCACACATTGACCCTTGCACCTACTACGACCTGACTTTAGTTTTAAACATACAGCCTGCTCCTGCTGTGTAAAAGCTGTGCTGTCCAGATGTCAGAAAAGGTGATAGGGCCACATAGACTTGAACAGGCCAACCACCAACTGCTGTCACATCTGCACGCGCATTACCTCTGTGTTCCAGTAAACGTCCTCTTTAAGCCAAATTAAGCGCTAGGGTGCCGCTGAGACTAAACACCAGAGAAGCTGGTATCCATCAGTTGTCTTTGTCTTCAAGATGTTTTGAATTTTTCAGTCAGAATGACTCTGGTTTGTTTCGATTGGAAAGAAAGCGAATGTTTTGATTTACCGAAGCTCTTTAAAGTCTCACAAAAGTGACAAACTGTGGAGGCAGTAGTGGAAAGTTGACAGGCAAGCCAATCTTTGTAGAAAAAAAAAAAGATTGGTTTTGTTTAGGCTCAGCTTGTATGTACTGGCTCATAAGTTCTTGACACCCTAATGGTTGTCTTGATGGCATCCGCTTAAGGACTTTTCACAGAGCTGAAGTGCTCATACTGCTTGAGCTTTTCACATTTTGTCACATTAGAACAACAAACTTTAATTTGATTTTATTAGTGATTTTGTGTGATAGATCAATAAAAAGTAGAGTATAATTTTGAAATGAAAGAAAAATAGTGCACGGTATTACATTAGTTATTTTAGCCACTAAACGTCCCAGAGGAGTGCCTTCTTATTTAGCCCCACTAAGTCAATGTGGAACCACCATTTGCTGCATGAAACCGCTGCAGAACCTTTGGGTTATTCTTCTGTGTAAAATAGCTCAAGGTAACTCATATTGTCTGTGAACTGCAAATTTTAAGTCTTCATTTCAAATAAAATGTTGTTATCCATATTTTCCAAGTTTCTTCAAAGAGTCGTCGTAGATACTGATGACTGTGGGCATTAAGGATCTCCTTTAGCGGTCAGTGAAACAGCGGCTCTAGGGAAGCAACTGACTGAAGACACTGTTGTTGTGTGACAGTCTCATGAAGAGGATTGCTCAGGGTTGTCCATAATGTTCTGGCTTTTATGAAGAATCCTTCTTTGCACTATCATCTCAAGAGGTTCTTGAGTCGTTCCCAGAACAGAACCAGCCTTCTTTATCTGGCTGTTGAGCCTTTTAAAGTCCCTGGCTCTGATGCTGCTACCTGTGGATCTCAACAGGTCCTCTACAGTTGTAATGGGACCTCTCTGATTAATGGTTTCCTTATCCAGCCTGTTGGTTTATATGGTCAACCATATCTTGGTTGGTTTGGTGTTGTACCATACCCTTTCCAATGTCAGATAATCAAATAAAAAGTCCATGGTGGGTGTGTTCCAAGCTGGTGCTTATCTCCAGCGGCCATTGGATGAGAGACAGGGTACACCCAGGACAGGTTGCTAGTCCAAAAATCAAGCATGCATCATTTTCCTTTAACTTAATAACTAGAGATCTACGTTGCTCTTTAACGTAAAACTAAACTAGAATTTGGGTCTGCAGTTGCAGCGTGACAAAAAGTGAGAAGGCTCTGTAAAGGGCAGTCTAAACATGTCTAGCGGGATTGGTGGATATTTTCCTGCTTTAACTCAAGTTTGTACTAGATAACAACAGTAAATAACACTTCTAAATTAAAATTAATGAACTTCTAGGGCACTAAAATGATGCCTCCAACCTCTGACCCCCCCCCCCAGTTGGCATATTCTCTTATTATAGCTTACGAGCATTGAACCTTTTAGGTTTTTTTCTTTTTTTCTCTTTTTTTTGTGCTTTAATCCATATTGCTGGCATGCTGACAGCTGCTTGACTCGCTCCATGTCTGTGAAATGTATGGTTAAGAGGAATCATGGAACTGATAGGGCTCTTTGGGAATTCAGTTCTGCTGGGAGGATTGCTCTTAGCGTCATTCTTTCAGGGTTTTCCTTGGTCCCTTTTTTTTTCTTAGTCTCTCTATGCAACATGAGTTTTTAACAAGCCCTGGTGATGTGACTGTTAAAGGAGTTTCCTGGACATGGGGACTGAGCATGAGCTATAATTACTAACAGGAGGGGAATTCTATATCCTGTCTAGCTGACTTCGTCTTATACTTCTTATTTTCCATCCTGATATTTTTAGTTTTTCACTATTTTGTACCTAAATCAAAACCTGCCTTAGTGTTTTCTCCAACCATTTTCCTATGTTGTGCCTATCTCCCTTCATGCCTGTTCCCTCCCTTCGTCCTTGTGTAGCTCTTAAGCTCTGCCTCCGTCTCCTCCTCTCATTCATGCTCCGGCTTCATCTCCACTAGGCTTTTCATGTGGCTCACTCGTCCGCCTGACCACAGACCGGATTCACGCCAGTCCTCTGTGAGTAGTTTGCTTCCACTGCGTCACTGTCGCTGTTCGTTGCTCACCTCGCGCCGTTCGCCGAGGCTTCACCAACTGTTGCTGCCTCTTCTGTACGGTTCGCTCGCAGGCTCATGGGCTCAGACACACAGATAGGCATAACGATCACACAGGATTTAGGAGATTCCCAGAGAAAATGGTGTGAGGTTTAGATGAAGTAGAATCTGCGAGAAGCAGAAGAGGGAGGTGGAGTGATGGGCCTGATACCTGCAGCACTGATGGGACACCCTCTAATTTAACAGGATGTGCTTGCACTGGACAAGTTGGCTCACATTTTAATGAGTGCTCCCTTATGCACAAAAAGCATGTTTGTTTAGTTTTTTTTTCTAAGTTGGTTTTATATGATTATATGTAATATTCAGTTGCCCTGTGAAAATACTAAATAAGTACTGTATCATTGAGCGGCTCATTCTTCAGTAAGGTTCAAAAGCAGCGTTGTATTTTGTCACAAGATCCTTTCCATTTTGTCTTTTCTCATACATTTTTGGTACATTTTTTTGCCAAAGTCTGTGGAGAGCATTAATATCAATAGGATTTTCTATAGTCCTAGCGAATTCCAATTCTAGACTTGAAAAGTGAAAGATTTTTGTGTTGGAGTAGATGATTTGTTTACCCTTTTTCCGTGAACACAACCGGTAGTGTATAAAGCACAGCTATATTACCACAGTTTCATTGGTGATAGTGATGTCCCAAACTGATCGGGAATTTTATTACCTTCACTTTTTACTTTTTATTTATTTATTGCTTTAGTCTTCAGAACCGCATCGTTTTCATGTGGAGCTGTTTGCTAGGCTAGGCTAACCTAGTGTATTTCCTCACTGTTTCGATATGACTTGTGGATAATTCAGTTTGTCACATATTTTAATAGGGTTGTAATCGCTCTGCTTTGAACATCATAACATTTATGACTGGTGTTTCAGCTGCTCTCTGTGAATGCTTAACCTACACCAGCAGCTGTCAGGGGGTAAATGAGAGCAGTACTAAGAGCAGGTCATATGACACAGACAGGCAGGGAGGGCCAGCGGCCAGTACGATCTCTCTTTCTCTGCTGAGGGCATTGTAAAGGATGAAAAAACACGTAGTTTTAGAGAAAATCCAGTGCACATGAAAAAAGGCCCATTTCTAAAATTGGTGATGCTTCTAATGAGTTACTAGGGCTCCCACACACACATACACTCACACAGTACACCAGCATGTAGATTTTGGAGTTTATTCCAGGTTTAGTTTTCTTTCCCCCCCAGCATAAGTTGGACATTATCACTCCCAATGTCTTTCTTTTTAGCTCTAAGCAGAAAAAACCCCCACATACTTCCACATACCAAAACTACCCACTATGTCATAGTCAGTTGAACCTCCTGTTTGTTTTACATATGGAAGTGACGGTACACATATTTTTCTGTAGAATTAATGAGTATCCTATCTCAGGTGACAGTTTATCTGTTTAATACAGGAGAAAAGCTGGCTGCTAGCCAGTCAGTTTGTCTCTCACTACTCTGTAACTCAAATGTTTTTTTTGTGCCCTAAAAATAATCCAGGCACACTCTCAGGCTAAAGTGTTGATTGGCATAGTTTTATACCTTTTTTTTGTCATTCACTTCACCCATGTGTGAGCACCAAGAGGGTAGGCCCAACACTAAACGAACTGACAGGTAAACATTTGGAAGCCATCCCCGCCCAATAATGAGACAAGTGTTGAAAGCTTTACAGTTTCAATTAACATAGAAATATTAGTCACTGTGCTGTTTTTAACCATAAAGGTTTTTTACGCTTATAGAAACCTCATGAGATTCTTATAAACAGACATTTTGGAACCGGTTTTGGTCTGTATTTCCTTTTCTCGTTAAGGGAAAAAAAAGATGCGTTTCTTAATGTACAACATACAACAGCCAGCTCCCACAGCTATGGCTCGACCACACTGATTTCCTGAGGTTGACAGCTATTCTGTAATTGCCCTATAATTTAACAGACCTTGAGTCTTTTCTGCATGTTGTGTGTTAACAATAAACTGTAAGATAGTTTTTTTTGGTAAACTTCTTTACTCAAAGATCCTTCCTAAATGATGCCTTTATTTCTGTGAAAGTGTTGCACATTTTTCAGATTCTGACTGCTCAATTTTTGAAACGTCTTGCTATAAGGAGAAGCCACCAAGCATTTCACCCAAACCCTGTTTGAGTGAATAGTCAAGATGTTCTTTAATGTGAAAATAAAAAAATCTGCTTTTGATAAAATGAAGTATGTTGGTCAGCCACACTAGCTGTATTGTGGTCCTTTTATTTATCAAAGAAACATCTACCATAAAAGCAATAACATTCAACATTCAGTTTGCTGCTTTTAAGTCTTTAGTCAGAATGGGGCTAATATGATTACCAGTTGGAAAAGACTGCAAAGAAAGCTTTTTACAATTATATAAATTGAGTATATATATATATATGTATATATATATATATATATATATATATATATATATATATATATATATATATATATATATATATATATATATGTATATATGTGTGTGTGTGTGTGTATAAGCCACTTTTGGCCCACAAAAATGTTGCATTCAACCGACATCGTACTTGACCGTAAATAAATTTCCATGGCTCTGATGCAGGAGTCCTTTTATAACCCAGATAGGAGAAGGGTCAACAATGGCAATCCCTCATCCAGTTGATCGTAAATAGTAGTAAGTGGCACAGTAGTATTAGGTCAGGCTGCTGACCACTTCAGTGTCTTTTTTTCCCCTGAGATGTTTTTAAGGAGAGCTGAACTGTACCTGCTGTTGCACCAAGCCTGATCAACGTCCATGTATTTGTCTTTAAGGTAGATTTAATCTCACCTGCTTGTTAGCTTGATATAAATGCATTTGCAACATACTTCTAAGTAATGGAAAGTGTTTTTTTTATGTTATAGCAATTCTTTTTAAGTCTAAAAAATATAAATTTCTTCCCTTCTAAGTTGTGTTCTTATTGTCTGTCTGTTAAACAAAGACCAATGCTAAATTGTAACAGCGGAGATGTGCTCACTTTTGGTTGCACTCACCCTTCCTGGAGAGTAGTCTGAGAGAAGATGCCTGTTGAGATAATTTCTGGAAAATAAATGAAAGAGCAGGCTCTCCACAAACTGCTATGTTTTGTAGCATCAGCCATAGGCATCAATCCATTTCCATCACTGGCACGTTTTGAAGGTGTTTGCAACCAACTGAGATCACTGGCTTGCACTGTACAGCTTACAAGCAATTGAGCAAGAACGGTTGGTCAAGTTTTGCTATCATGTGATGTAGACTGTCCTTCCACTAGTCTAGCCTAATGCATGCGGTCACTTGGTGGATCTCTTTGCAGCTACACGTGTGGTTGATGAATTATTGGCTCTAGTCATTATACTTTAATCCTAATTTCAAGCAGGCATAACTCTCAAATAAGATCCAACGGCTTAAAGTATTTACTGCACCAATTTAGGCTTTGGTGCTAGATGGTTTCCTAGATGTATTTATGTGGTTCAGCCACTACCTACACACCTGTAGTGGGTCTAAATGAGACCGGGGAGCCTGCCTTGATAACAAGCTGGGGAAGGTAAATGTAGAAGGACGAGGTGAGAAGCTTTAAGGGCAGCTGTACAAGTGTCAGTCATTCTCATACTTCACTCATAAACTCTCTTACGGAAACTGTCTTCATGGATGATGTACATATAAATCATCAGTTGACTTGAATTTTTTTGTGAGAAGATTTAACCTCCGCCAGACCAGAAGTGACGAAGCAGAAGCGAATCCTGTCGGCTCCATCAAACCTGTAGACTCGTTGTCCTTACAGGCTGGTGTTTGTACAGCAAACACAATAAATTACCATTTTTAATAAAAATGTACGCAATCCAAAACTAGTAAACACATTGACTGTTGATAACATGCTCACTCCACCTGATAACTACCTACTGAGCTGAAGCAGCACAAAGCATATCACTCCCCCCTCTTACATCACAGGTCAAGATTATAAAACTTTTTAATTACAATTTGTGCCTTTATGCATTTTGAAATTTCAAATACCATCAATAAACGTTTCAAATAGTAATTTTTGGACAACATTTTAAATGCATTTCAGAAAATATTTAACCTGCAATATGCTCTTTATAATGCGTTCTGGACTTTACCCTCCTCTTTTAGCTGTAAAAACGGCAAACAATGTCAAATGATTAAATTGATCTTTGGACGTACGAATCGATTTTTAGGAATTTTTATAAAAATCAATTCAGAATCAAAATTGATTTTTTTTTTTCACAGCACTATACTGTGGGTAGGTGGGTGAACATGTGTGACCGTGTGTGTTTGTCTGTGTTTATTGTTTACTTCTTAAAGATGGATTAGAATCTGCCAAAATTGATAGTGGCAGGTCAAAGCTTAACAAAAAAACTTGATCGGAAATAAGCCACAAAATTCTGATCTCTGCATCTTTAGTTTAAAGATATTAGTGGTCTCGTCCTATCAGGTGCTAAAAATGTTTAAATCTAAGTTCAAATGAGCGCTCCACAGTGGTGGTGATTGTAGCACTGTTGTCTCCGAGCAAGAAGGTCCTGGGTTCGAATCCCAGCCTGACGTCTTTCTGCATGGAGTGTTCATGTGCTCTGTGGGTTCTCTCTGGGTTCTCAGACTTTCTCCAACTGTTCAAAACATGACTTTTCATTGGTCTTTCTAAATTGTCCTTGGATATGAGTGCGTGCATATTTGTCTCTCCTGGAGGTAGCCTCCAGCCTCCCCATGAGCCTGTAAGGATAAGCAGATTTAGACAATGGATGGCTTGAAAACCAACTGCACAAAAGCACACAACACATTTTCCACATTGTCATTATATTATTATAGATAGATATTTAAAAGAAGACACAAATTAATATAAGGTTAACTTTCTTTGCAACATTAATACACAGTGGCTGAGGTGCACTTCCTGGTTAAAATCAGTCGGCAGTATAAATACATAAATACATTTATTTTTAACCCCTTGATGTTTTTGAAAAGAAAAAGAGGAGACACGCCGAATTAAAATCCTGCTCATGTCTTTTTATCTGTATACCATTTAAAAGTTCAAACTGCTATTATTGCTATCCTCTATAAAACAGCCCATAGCATCCCTGGAAGTGTGCCGCTTGGAGGAGTCGAGTTAATAGTATGCCAGAGCTGTGAGTACTGCTGAGGGGAATTTAACAGATAGCAGACTACTAGAACCAGCTGTTGTTTATGAGGCAAGAGGGAGGCATTGTGGTCTAGAGTTCAGAGGCAAGGACATGCGTGCAATGGCACCTGTGAACAACACACACTTTGATGGAGATCTGCTGAGCTGGGCAGACCAAACGGGTGCATTGATTCACAACAGCCTCTGAGGAAGGCCACAGTACTTTACATAAGCTAAAAAACAGTTTGATTAAACTATTTATACAGTTGACATAACTCGGCCAATTCTGCGTTGTGATATTTTTATTTAGAAATGCATTTTATTGAAATAAGCTAGACATCATGAGGTTTAACTAAGCACCGAGTTTAACTGACGTGCATAGCTGCTTTCTTAAGCGCTTGTTTGGAAATCCGCTTCCAGATGTATTTCTTTTATTGCAAAAGTAGTCAAAGGTGTTGTAAACCAGCGTCCCAAGAAAACCGAAGGGACCCTAACTCTCTGTAGCTCAGTTCAATGTTAGGTCTTTTGCTTCACAAAATGAGATATAGTCCTTTTAATTTACCACTGTATTGGAATAATATTCTTATTCACAATTAAGAATATTAACATTAAAGTTTTGGACTTGTGTTTTACAAACCAACACCTTCCAAAGACTTTTAATCCCTTTTTATTTTCGGAAGAACATTTTCCTCATTCAAAATAAACTAAATTGGGTGTAACAGAAAAGCCAAGGCCTTTGGGATGCCTGCGGTTATTTTTATCGCAAATAAAACGTCTAACGCAGATCATTAAAGGAATCGTAAAAATGAAGTGATGGTTTTTGTTTTGCCTTGTTTTGTTTTTTTCTTCCTTTTGTTGCATAGCAACCCATATGGAGCGACTTATTTTGCATCAAATACAAAACCTCCAACTGATCCTACAACAAAGGAGGATAGGATTCGCTGATGGGCTTAGCAGTCTCGGTTTGCCCATGAAAAGTATGTCTTTTCTTCACAGTTGGCATTAAACCCACCAACTGGATTAGGAAAGCTGTTACTGTCTCTAGTTTATTTTCAGCACAGTCACATCAGAACGAGGCCGAAACGAACATGTTGCGTTTAAAGTGACACATTTTACCGAGTGTTGTGTCCCTAAAAATCAAACCACCCCAAATATGCATTTCACCTAGTCTCTGTTGTGTTTTGGGCTCTGATGCACAGAGTGAAGATGATGTTTCCTGAATATTAAATGTATCAGTAAACTCCAAATCATCATTATCATACAAAATTGGAAAGTAACATAAAATAATAAAAATACTTAAAGAGAACTATAATCAGAAGAAATTCTTTTTTTGTTTTTCATATTTACGCATGTACAAAGATTTATCCATCAGCATTTCAGTTGGACCTCTCAGGTCATTTACAGTATGGTGAAGTGTTTATAGTGAATTAGCGCGTTTTGAATATGACCTGACATTTCATAAGAAGCAGGTCTGTGTCAACTTGTGCACATTTGTGTCGGATATCTGATAGCTGTTATGTAATGTCGTGCCTGAACTGTGACTGGCTCTCACAATAAGCTATGATCTGATTCAAGTCGAGCCCCTCTCTCTCTACCTCATCTTCGTCTTCCTTACTTCTTTCCACACGTTTCATCTCTTTATCTCAACTAACTCTGCCTTGTGTCTCTCTGTCGTCTGTAGGCTCCAGCAGTAAGTGCTCTCAGCTCCGTTATATGGGACTCCATGGCTGCCACTGCGGCTTGATTCATCGCACTCCGAGTTAGCTTCTGTTTTATGTGAGCATGGTTGTGCATCTCCATGGTCTCCCTGTCCATCTGCGTTTTTGTCATGTCATTTTCTTGGCTGTTAGTTCTGGAACTGAGGCATTTGTTCAGCTGTAAAAGCCTCGTTGTGTCCTTTAAATTTGTTTTTTTGAGTTCTTTTTGCCACACGAAAGTTTTCATTTATTATGTTCTCCTAAGTTCTCCGTCTCATCCTTGAAATAAATAATAGTAATAATTTCATGTTTAAATAGGTGAAAGAAACTGTAAATTCCACCTTTTATCCTAACCCTTTAACCTTTAATCTAGAAAGTGTTTTGCTGTGTATTTCACCTTCACACGTACCTACTCAGACTAATTACAACACAGTTATCATACAGAGAGCTTTCCTCCTATTCAGACCAAAGTTAAGGGTTAGAATTACCAGACCCTCTGGTTAAAAAAGGAGTCAAAGTGTCAATGTTATGGCTGGAAACAGGCTCGCTGTATTATAACCTCGTTTAAAAACACCAAGTGAGGAGATTGTCGCTCAATGGGAAAAAGTAGTCGTCTTGCAGTCCGAAAGTTGGGGTTCGATTTCCATCTACTAGAGGTTACTGGGTGAAAGGCAGGGTACACCCTGGACAGGTCACCAGTCTATCACAGGTCTCTAATAAATACAAAGGTAATAAATAACACTAGTGGGGCAAAAAAGTATTTGGCAGCCACCGATCGTGCCAGTTGTCCAACTTACAAAGATGAGAGAAGTCGGTCATTTTCATCATATTTACACTTCATAAAGACACCTCTCCACACCTTCAAACGGTCAGACTCCAATCTCCACCATGGCTAAGACCAGACAGCTGTCCAAGGACACCAGGAACAAGATTGTAGACCTGCACAAGACTAGGATAAGCCAATCTCCAGGCCCGCCTACAGTTTTCCAGAGTCCATCTGGATGATCCAGAGGAGGATTGGGAGAATATAATGTGGTCAGATGAGACCAAAATAGAACTCTTTTGTATAAACGCCACTTTCCGTGTTTGGAGGGAGAAGAATGCTGAGTTGCATCCCAAGAACACCATACCCTCTGTGAAGCATGGGGGTGGAAACATTATCCTTTGGGGCTGTTTTTCTGCAAAGGGGACAGGATGACTGATCCTTATTAAGGATGAAAAAACTTCCTTCCATCAGTGAGACCATTGAAGATGAGACGTGGCTGGATCTTCCAGCATGACAATGATCCCAAACACATCGCCTGGGCAATGAAGGAGTGGCTACGTAAAAAGCATTTCAAGGTTCTCGAGTGGCCTAACCAGTCTCCAGACCTCAATGCAATAGAGAATCTGTGGAGGGAGTGGAGAGTTCGTGTTGCCCAGCGACAGCCCCAAAACATCACAGCTCTAGAGAAGATCTACATGGAAGAATGGGCCAAAATACCAGCTATAGTGTGTGCAAACCTGGTGAAGACCTACAGGAAACCTTTGACCTCTGTCATTGCCAACCAAGGTTACATTACAAAGTATTGAGGTAAACTTTTGTTATTGACCAAATACTTTTCTGCACCATTATACAAATGAATACTTTAAAAATCATACAATGGGATTTCTTCTTACATTCTGTATCTCACAGTTAAAGTGTACTTGTGATGAAAACTACAGATCTCTCTCAACTTTTTTTATTTTTTTAAGTGGGACAACTTGTGCAATCGGCCTGCACAGTGGCGCAGTTGGTAGCACTATCGCCTTGCAGCAAGAAGGTCCTGGGTTTGAATCTGGCTTGGGATCTTTCCGGAGTTTGAATGTTCTCCCTGTGTATGCCTGGGTCCCCTCCGGGTACTCCGGCTTCCTCCCACAGTCCAAAAACATGACTGTTAGGTTAATAGATCTCTCTAAATTGCGTTTAGGTATGAGTGTGTCTGTGCATTGTTGTTTGTCCTATGTGTCTCTGTGTTGCCCTGCGATAGTCTGGCAACCTGTCCAGTGTGTACCCCGCCTCTCGTTCAACAATTGCGGGAGATAGGCACCATCCCACCCGCAACCCTGCATAGGATGGACGGATATAGATAATGGATGGATGGAACTTGCGCAATCGGTGGCTGCCAAATACTTTTTTGCCCCACTGTACATGCTTTAACATTCTGAAATTGGATATCTTATGGTGGCAGTATGTTGAAGTAGCTCTTTTACGTTAGTTCTGATTTATTCTTTTTTCAGAGTTTTGTTCATCTTTTAGTTTGGTTGAGATGTTGTATGTTTGGACAATTACTCCCTCTGGTTTTGGATGCTGTGCACCTGGAAGGACTTTAGCTCTTACTTTTTAAATTTTGGATAGTCATTATGATGTGCAACCGTGGCAGCAAGATGGCGTTTACTACCGGAAGCAGCTGATTAGCATCTCAAAAGCTTAAATAATACCTAAATTATGACCCCAAATCCCAGAGGAGTTGAAAAGGAGTCTTCGTGGATAAAGAGGATGATAAAAAAATAGTACTGTGCAGGTATTAAAAATAAAGTAGCGTACACAGATTAGAATGTGCAACTGAGTAAGATAATTTGAACTGAGTAGGATAATTTGAACAGTGAATATTTACAGAATGTGCATGTGTAGTTGTGCAATGAAAAGTAAAAAAGTAAATGTATTACAAGAAGTTAACAGAATATAAACGGAGAAAAACAGATGTGAAAGTATAAGCCCCAGAAATGTTAATTAAATGAGTCAAGCAAATTCAAACAATGGTGTAAAACTTATTGAGTTTGTTCGGAGCATTTCTGGTTGTAAAGTCTTAGCAGCTGCAGGGAGGAAGGACCAGTGAAAACGCTCCTTCATGCACCTAGGATGCTGCAATCTGTCCTTTAAGGAGCTTTGCAACATCTCCTTTACCCATCCATCCATCCATCTAGATGGATAGATTGGGGGATTTATTATTAGTTCTAAACTATAAATTTTATCTTCCTCTACTATTTTTGGAAGAGATACAAAATGTAAAAAATATTGACTTATAGATTAGATCGTTTTGTCAGTTATTTTTTTTGTAAAGAGGAACAAGATATTTTATTTTAACTTTTGGGGTAACCTTGTATTGGTTTTATGTTTTTTTTTAAATTATTATTTTATTATCGATAAACAGACTAAAGCAGAGTCAACAACAAAATTTTCTAAAGAGTTTAGTACTGATTATCCGAGATCAGCTCAGTGAACTGCGACATTCTGTAGATCAATATGTAGCCTATATTTATTTATTTAAGTTTTTTTGGATGAAGCATAACCATTTTGACCCAACACTGGCCCTCCAAGGATAGAGGGGGATGGGTTGCTTGTTCAGTGAAAGGTTGAGCCGCCTAGTGTTTACAACAGGCGTCCTCTCCTGTCTGCCTCTTGTGTGTTTTACCTGGAAGGGAGAGCGGTGTAAGATAGTGTGTTAAAATTCCCCCATCTCCTCAGCCATCCCTGGTATCAGTTACTTTCTGCTTTGTGTGTTTTGCACTTGGCATTTCAGAACAGCAGTGGTGTTGTTTGCCTCTCTTTCTGCTCTTGATGCCAGTGGGCTGCATTTTTCCACATTTGCATAGTAGAAAATTTTTGTTCCACGACATGAATTCTCGTGGATTTTCTGTTTTTATTTGAAATGCCTTGACTGCTATGATTGTTTATTTGTATTCTTTTCAAAATAAATCATGACCTGAACCAGAATCTGTGTAAAAAGCGTGGATTCCACCGCCAACACACCGAAGTCTGTCATGCTTGGAAGTGAGTGGATTAAGCCTCCTGTGAAAACGTTCCAAACTTGAGCCAGACTTTCAGATCAGAACAACCACCCTCCAGAGAGCACTTAGCAGGCCTGGAAACAAAGTCCTGCTTAAATTATTTGTGAAAAAAGGCCTGTCCCACCATCGCTATCAGTCTGACGCTGTCCAAAATCATAATGAGAAGGCAGAGAGACATTCTTCACTCACAGAAACGGTTCCTTTTTGCCAGTGGTAATTGGGAACTGCTATCAAATCTGTTCCCTTGTTCTATTTTCTCTCAGAGTTGAGAGCTGTAGCAGAAAGAGCCGTTTGTACTTTGAAGAAAGTAGGACAAGCTTCTCCAGCTACATTTTCAGCCAGAGCTCATGTTTCCTGTAGCTTCCTGAATATTCCACATAGTCAGTGTTCTCCAGACTAATTGAAGCCAGAATGGGTAATAGCTGAATATAGAAGTGTGAACAAAATTGACTTTTATCCTGTGTTAATTTCTTAAACGCTACTAATGTCTTTATTCTGTTTTTTGGTAAAGGTCGATCTCAGTAAATTAGAAGAGTTACTTTTGATATTTCAACTTGATTCTGATGCATTATATTCACTTCCCATGGTGATGTATTTCAGGCGTTTATTTTTGTTCATCGGATGACTTTGGCTTACAGCTAATGAAAAGCCAGAAAAGGAATCCTGGCAGCTTTAACAGTGACTTTCAGCTCATCTGCTTAGTTGCATTTAGTAGGCTACCTCTTCGCCTTCTTCTTACGGTGGCCCGGAAGGGTCCACAAAATGCAAAAGCCACAACACAACTGTAACTGCTTTACTGGTTTTCTTAATTAAATAAAATAATTTCTCAGACTGACAAAGGAAGTGAGTTATCAGGAGGTCACATGACTTGCTGTGACTCTATATAAACTACAGGAAGGCAGAATATAATTTTGTAACCAGGTCCTGGTGCTGAATCCCGGATTACACTACACACACAAACCCCCCCCCCCCCCCCCCCAAAAAAAAATAGAAAAAAGAAAACCCAACACTTTGATACCATGGTCACCGAAGCAAGTGTCAGTAGTTTTGGCAGTGTGGTCAGGGTCCAGGTCCTGTAAAAAAAAAAGAAAAGAAATCTCAAAGTTTGTCATGATTGACAATTTGTGAACCTTTTTTTACCACACTTTTTCCTTCCACTCAATTTTATGTGGCTTTGTGAACAACCAGCTTCTTTAGCACTAATGTTTGGAGGCTTACCTGGTTTGGGGAGGTTGCTTGACAAATGCCAAGTCAGCAGTGTTCCTCCTTTCTCTGCAGACCATAACATGGCTAAAAATTAGATTGCCTTTAAAAGTAGTTAATTTATTGGTTTTGGTCTTGATCTTTTGTTCTGAGAAACTGAATTTTGCATTTTCGTTTGCTGGAAACCTTATTAGTCAAAATTAACAGAAATGAACACTGTTGTGTAAATTGAAACTGTTAATTTTACTTTTTCAATTAAATTGCTCTGGTAATTTCATGTTTAAATTATATTTAAATTATTGGGATACATCTTTATTCATTAGTATTTCTGAAATATATTTTTAAATACAGAAAGAAATATAATATTACAGTGTACTAGTGTCACATTTAGTTTTTAATTAGTTTTTTTCTGTTGACTGGGAATGTAAAGATCTAACAGACCTGATGCCAACCCGTCATGGTAAGAGAAACAGTATAAACATTTTTGAGACGCAACAGATAGTGGAAAAAATTAAACTCATGATTTCAAGCGTTGCAGTAGCAGTTACAAACTTACTTTATAGAAAGTTCTAACAGATTTTAGAGCAGTGAAAGTATCACAGGCCATGCCTGAAGTGGCTGAAAACCTGTTAGTGAAAGCAGGGTTGTAATCATTTATAACAAGTGTATCAGTGGGATTTTTACGGCCTTGAAGCCGTAGGAGTTTTCTGTGATCCCATCTGATTGCTGTTCACTGCGTCCCCACTGCTACTCTAAAAAGATCCAGCTCTGCTCTTCTACTCTTAATTTTTCCTGGTGCCAAGCAAGTCTCTCTTTTTTTTTTTTTCATAGGGTGGAGGAAGGGTAGAGAGTCGGTGGTGAGAAAGAGCTTATGAGCTGTGCCGCCTCGGGCTAATCTGTGTCAGCTTTACATCACAGTGGAGAGAGTGTAAGTGAATCTGAAAAGCTGTGTGTGTGTTTGTGTTAAAGTCAGAAAAGCGATTTCCTAGTTCTATTTAACTTTTGTTATGTATTTTGTTTTTATTCTTTCACATAGGAAAATATGTAAGAGGACATTTCAGGTCATAAATGCTAGAGCTGCAGTTGGAGTACTATACAATCTGGAGAAGTTGGTGCAAAGAATCCTTACTTTGGGGGTAGGTTGGTGGTCTCATGAGGGGCTCGAGGCTTTACTTCCAAAAAGATAGTAAATCAAAAGTCTTGATCAGTAGTTTCGAAAGTTGGGGTTGGGACCTCACACTGGGTTCACAAATATGTAAGTGTGGGATCTTGAAATCCTCTTGAGAAAATAATATAAATACTAAAAATAGCAATGAGAAAGCATCTGCATTTCTTAAATAGAGTAAAAGATTGTAAAAACATGACAGGAATTGATAAAAGCAACATATATTGGCCAATATATTTATTGGCTCTTGATTTTGACTGCTTTACCATTGTACCACTTTTTAACTGACTCAGGAAAACCCAGTCGCTAAGTTAGTGTATTTGTTTTTTTATCCCAAACAATACATGCATACATATTTTATAATATGCAAAAGCACAAATGGCTCGTTAAAAAAACCCACACTTTTTCTGTTCACTGTTTTCTACGGGTGTAAAAGAATCTTGTGGCATTAAGAATTTGTCATATAGTTTGTTTAGCAAAGACCCTTCAGTTGCTGTATCAACATGAATTGGTCTGCTGAAATAAGTGATTGTTTGAGACTATTTATTTTGAAGTAAAAAAAAAGGAAAGCAGTTCGTGTGTTTCCCTGGGTCCCTACACACTCTTGAAATCAGGAAAAGATGAGAAAATTGTAAAGGTTGGTTTTTCTCTGTCTGAACAACTGTGGAAAAAATAAATGTTGAATGTTAAATGTCTGACTTTTCAGACTTTTGTCCCTCTTCCATTTTTTAAAAGCATTTTGACACTTGACCAGTTTAATTCCTGTTAAATTTACATGCTTTATGTTGCCACGTCATGGTTTGATTGAACCTTTTATCAATCTTTGTTTTGGTTTTTGACTTGCCTACTCTATACACACTTATTCAAAATTACAAAGGGTCATTTCACCACCAGTTCGGTCTCAAGACAACTTTAAATTCAGCTGTGGTTCTTAAAATTAGTCTAAAATGCCAAACTAATAAGAAAAACTGGTATTTTCTGGAGATTTCAGAGGTGATCATAGATTCAGCTGATCGGAATGTTTACTTCTTCCTCAACTGATTTTGTGGCAGTTACTTTTATGTAAAAATAAATCTGCTTGGACATGATTCTTCAGATAACAATTACAACCGCCACTGACTATCTTTGTCTTGCTAAATGGCTGAAACTTTGCTAAATGGCTAACAACAAATAGTTTAAGTGGTACCCTTTTCCTTTTGCAGTTATTGTTTATTCCAATATATTTTTGCGTTGTACAGTCATGCGGCATTGTTATTTTTTATTTACTTAGATGACCAATTTCCACGAGTCGTATGACGAGTAGTACGCCCGAGTAGTACGCGATGCACATGCTCTTTGATTGAAAGCCGACAAGGCGGAAACCCAAATTTCGTTGACTAAACATAATTCGGCGGTCAGTTTGAATTGCTTAGAGGTCAGTGGGAGGAATGCTGGACTTAGGAAGAATACAAAATGTTGTGGAACACTAGCCTTATATCATAGTGTAGAACTGCATTCATTTTAATGATTTATAAAACTTTTATACAAAAATATATTCTCTTTATGAACTACTTTTAACAAAGCACACAAAAACTAAATTCAATTCTCCCCTTTATTCAAACTCCTCTTTTTTTTTTTTTTTTTTACCATAGCGGAAAGCTTTTTAAGAGACGACAAAAACAAATCAAGTTAAGAGACCTAAGGGACATCAGTGAATGCTGACAAACATAAAGCAAAGTCCAATGGTATTAACCGTAATGGTATTGATTAAAAAATATTAAAAATTTTTATTCATTTAAATTGTAGGCTTATCCTGATGCTTTTTATTTCTTTTAAAGGTTTTGTAACACTTTATTATATCAATGACTCAGATATTTGGTTTAGTATGTGTTAACAAACCGGGCCAGAAAAGTTGATTCTACCTCGGGTCCCGCCACGACAACATTGCTGACGGTAGTTTTTCCTGTGTGTTATTTAGTTCATTCTTGTTACATTTAGTGTTGATGTTCGTCCCGTATCGGTTCAAAATAACTAAGTAATGACTGTAATATTAAGCTACCCAATAGGCTATGATGAAACAGGAAAGGAAACTTTTTTTAAATGGAACTTTTATCGACCTTTTTTTTAATCGCACACTTCTATCGATCAATATATATTGTTATTGAATTATCGTCCAGCCCTGCCAGGAGTTATAGATTTTTTTTTTTAAAAGCGGATCAAAGTTTGTCCTGATGCCACAAAGTGGTGAAATAGCCCAATACAGCTATGAAAACCAATCTTTTGTTTAATGATTTTTGGAAGCTATAAATGATCAAACCGACTTCTTTTCAAACAAGTTCAAGGTTGATTTTTTTCCTCCTAAATATCCAGAAGGTTTTAAAAAACTGCATTAAAGAAATCTTCAAATTTTAGTCTGGAAAAGTATGGAATATTGAAATTAAGTATGAATATTGCAAAAATGTGTAGGAACTCTGGAATCTGGACTGGAATTGATTCTCTCTAGCTCACTATCTAAAATACCTCCGTTTGTAAAACCTGTAGGCTACTGGACAACTCTAGATTTAAGATATATATATTTTTTAATACATGGTTTAAAATCAATGAAATCTTTGCTTTTTTAAGGCATAGAGAATAGCTTAAGATCAGAAAAGCCTTAACCCCAATATATGAACTGATCAGTGCTGGTCTACATTAAATACAGATGCTTTTAAACACCGTAAAAGACAAAAAAAAAAGAAAGTTTTATCCACCTCAGTAAATATGCCCAAAGTTTTATTTCTTCCTATCTTGTGGGATGGATTTAATCGTTACATTCTTGTAGGAATTGCCTGCGATAAGTTTGCCTTTACTCTCTACCTATAGCAGGTGACCGTCCTTTCAGTGAAAAGCTCGGAAATACAGACTCGGTGATCCGAAATATTTCTTTGCACATTTTACCTTTCTGATTTAAACTCCAAGAAAACATTGTTGTGCTGTAGGGTTTCTATAATCAAAGACATTATATAAATATCAAGAAGTCTTTTGGTAGCTCTATAACCATCAGCTACTATTAACTAAAAGCTATATACAGTGGCTTGCAAAAGTATTCAGCCCCCTTGAACTTCTCCACATTTTGTCACATTACAGCCACAAACATGAATACATTTTATTGGAATTCCACGTGAAAGACCAATACAAAGTGGTGTACACATGAGAAGTGGAACGAAAATCATACATGATTCCAAACATTTTTTACAAATAAATAACTGAAAAGTGGGGTGTGCGTAATTATTCAGCCCCCTGAGTCAATACTTTGTAGAACCACCTTTTGCTGCAATTCCAGCTGCCAGTCTTTTAGGGTATGTCTCTACTAGCTTTGCACATCTAGAGACTGAAATTCTTGCCCATTCTTCTTTGGAAAACAGCTCCAGCTCAGTCAGATTAGATGGACAGTGTTTGTGAACAGCTGTTTTCAGATGTTGCCACAGATTCTCGATTGGATTTAGATCTGGACTTTGACTGGGCCATTCTAACACATGGATATGTTTTGTTTTAAACCATTCCATTGTTGCCCTGGCTTTATGTTTAGGGTTGTTGTCCTGCTGGAAGGTGAACCTCCGCCCCAGTCTCAAGTCTTTTGCAGACTCCAAGAGGTTTTCTTCCAAGATTGCCCTGTATTTGGCTCCATCCATCTTCCCATCAACTCTGACCAGCTTCCCTGTCCCTGCTGAAGAGAAGCACCCCTAGAGCATGATGCTGCCACCACCATATTTGACAGTGGGGATGGTGTGTTCAGAGTGATGTGCAGTGTTAGTTTTCCGCCACACATGGCGTTTTGCATTTTGGCCAAAAAGTTCCATTTTGGTCTCATCTGACCAGAGCACCTTCTTCCACATGTTTGCTGTGTCCCCCACATGGCTTGTGGCAAACTGCAAACGTGACTTCTTATGGTTTTCTTTTAACAATGGCTTTCTTCTTGCCACTCTGCCATAAAGGCCAGCTTTGTGCAGGGCACAACTAATAGTTGTCCTATGGACAGATTCCCCCACCTGAGCTGTAGATCTCTGCAGCTCATCCAGAGTCACCATGGGCCTCTTGGCTGCATTTCTGATCAGCGCTCTCCTTGTTCGGCCTGTGAGTTTAGGTGGACGGCCTTGTCTTGGTAGGTTTACAGTTGTGCCATACTCCTTCCATTTCTGAATGATCGCTTGAACAGCGCTCCGTGGGATGTTCAAGGCTTGGGAAATCTTTTTGTAGCCTAAGCCTGCTTTAAATTTCTCAATAACTTTATCCCTGACCTGTCTGGTGTGTTCTTTGGACTTCATGGTGTTGTTGCTCCCAACATTCTCTTAGACAACCTCTGAGGTCGTCACAGGGCAGTTGTATTTGTACTGACATTAGATTACACACAGGTGTACTCTATGTAGTCATTAGCACTCATCAGGTAATTTCTATGGGCAACTGACTGCACTCAGACCAAAGGGGGCTGAATAATTACGCACACCCCACTTTTCAGTTATTTATTTGTAAAAAATGTTTGGAATCATGTATGATTTTTGTTCCACTTTTCATGTGTACACCACTTTGTATTGGTCTTTCACGTGGAATTCCAATAAAATTGATTCATGTTTGTGGCTGTAATGTGACAAAATGTGGAAAAGTTCAAGGGGGCAGAATATTTTTACAAGCCACTGTATGTTTGGCTTACTGAGCTTATGAGTCACTGGATTGATTGCCGGAACAATCAGCTGTTACTGGGTTTAGAGTGTAAATATCACTGATAAAGATTATTCCAAAACGACCAGTAAAAAATAAAATTTCCCCATTTTGTTGGGCTCATAAATAGTCACGTTGGATGAACAACCAGTATTGCCTCTTCCTGACAGCCTCTACTTTGCATTGTAAACATTTGACTGATCTGTATTTTTTCTAATTTTATTTTTTAAGCATCAACCTTAAAACTCTGTTTTATAGTCACTTTGTCCCCTGGAACATGAATTCAATTTTATAGTCATGCTTCTTTGATGCAAAGCCCCCTTTATGTGTTTAACCTCAATAACAGTTCCATATACCATGAACACTATGCTGTACTGAAGATGATCTGATCTACAACCCTAATTTTCATGAGTAAAGTTGAAATGGATCATCGTCCTCATAGATAATAGCTTTGTATACATGTAACTTTCCGCTGCTGCAAAAACTTTCCACTAAAACTTCTTGCTTTCAGAGCAAACATTATATAATGAATCTTAGTTGGATTTTTTTGTGTGCGTGCATGTGTGCGTTCCGTTTGTTCGCCCTGTGTGTTCCTTGTGTGTGTTTTGTCACTCCTACGCATCTGGCTTTGTCTGCTTTGCCACTCTGCTGGTGTTTTTCTGGAGGCTAGCTGGTTGCCATCCCAAGAGACCTGCTCTGGCTCTTTCTCAGGCCAGACTGCAAGCATTCTCCCAGAGCTTGCACAATACCAAATACCACAGAGGAATGTGGTTGCTTTCTCATTTCAGCCCCCCCCCCCCCGTCCTTTTTTCCCTCCATTTGCTCTCCATTTCTTTCATTTTATCATAGGTTCTAGACTGTCACTCTGATATTTTGTGGCTCATGAATGCCTAAAAAAAGTGATCACTTTTATCCCATTACACCAAGCTAATTGTCTAAGTCATGCCTACTACTTGAATATGATTCCAGACATGGTTTAGCATTGGATTAATTCTCCTTTTGTCTTGCCTTGTTTGCATTATTTAAACAGAAACCCCATAGCCTGGCTTTATCAGAGCAAATAAATCTATTGTTTCCTGTGGGACATTATCATCTTTTGCTGTTTTAGAAAGTGCACTTTAAAACTCATGATCCACAGGTTTGCTATCATCCGTCTATATAGAAACCAACCAGAAAAAGAAAAAAGAAACCAGACTGCATCATGGTCATAGTTGAGTCTCGCTGCTGCAGCTCAGACTTGTTTTGACAGTAACGTAGTGAATGTTTAGTATTAGTTGTGTCTTAAGGTAAATCTGTCACTGAATCAGCTCTGAACTGTGTGTATAATGGGGAGATTTAGTTGTCATATCACTCATCGCTGTCTGTCAACACAATAAGTTTCAAGTGGGCTAAAGCACTTCATGATTTTTAACTCGTCTTTGGTAGGCAGGAATTCAGTGAGTCATTGTTCAGTGGCAAAATTATTCGTACACTTTCGATTTTTTTTCTCACATTTCTTACACATTTTTTTGTACTAAACCAAGACAAAGTACTATCTAAATATGAGACGCAAATATTAAAATATATATATCTCTTACAAATGAAAGTGTGTTTTTCATCTTCGTTTAACTCCCCTTACCCTGATAACCCAAATCACATTTTTGTGCTACTCATGGCCTTCAAAAATTACTTTTTGTATTTTTGTATTTTTTTAAATTTAGAGTACACAAAAATCCTGGTATGGAAACATTCAGCCAGGAAAAGTAAGTAAATAATATATTTTCTTTTAGGGGGGTTTTATTTGGTCAGCAGTGAACAAGGAATCTTATAATTTCTAAAATGAATTTTATTTCATTGTATTCTAAAAATATAAAGGTTAGAAAGTTCAGAACTATCAGTTATAAGAACTTTTTTCAGTGCATAAACTATTGTAAGCAGGCATAGCCAGCACCTGAATAGAGAGATTATATAGGAAAACCACTTTAAAACACGCAGTGTTTATTTATGGTAATTTTGCAGTTAGGCTGTGTTCATGTTTGAGAATAAGACACATTTGGAGTACTGCTGATAGTTTGACAGCCTAGGCAAGGCAAGGCAAGGCAATTTTATTTGTATAGCACACTTTCAACACCAGGGTAATTCAAGGTGCTTTACATGATTTGGTGATTTAAAAGAAACACATAAAAGAAACACACATTACACATGATACACAATAAAGCAAGAGAAAAATAAAAAAAAGCAAGAGAGCATGAACACATTTCATACATATAACATCAAGCATTTACTCAAAGGCAATTCTAAACAGATGGGTTTTTAGTCTTGATTTAAAGCAGTTCAGAGTTTCAGCAGCTCTAGACTCGTCAGGAAGTCTGCTCCAGATAAGGGGAGCATAGAAACTGAAAGCTGCTTCTCCATGTTTAGGTCTGAGTCTAGGGATGTTTAGTAGGCTAGAGTTGGAGGACCTGAGTGGTCTTGGTGGTTGGTACCATGACAACAGGTCTTCAACATATTTTGGTGCTAAGCCATGTAATGATTTATAAACTAGTAAAAGTTTTTTAAAGTCTATTCTCTGAGCTACAGGGAGCCAGTGTAAGGACTTTAGAACTGGGGTGATGTGCTCTACTTTCCTGGTTCTAGTGAGGACGCGAGCGGCAGCGTTCTGGATCAGCTGCAGCTGTCTGATTGACTTTTTAGGCAGACCTGTGAAGATGCTGTTGCAGTAATCAATCCGACTAAAGATAAACGCATGGATGAGTTTTTCTAGGTCGTGTTGCAAAATCAGTCCTTTAATCCTAGAGATGTTCTTCAGGTGATAGAACGCTGACCTTGTTATTGCCTTTATGTGACCCTGGAGGTTCAGGTCTGAGTCCATTACTACACCTAGGTTACGAACCTGATCAGTAGTTTCTAGCTGTATTAATTGAAGCTGTGTGCTGACTCTTGATCGTTCCTCCTTGGGTCCAAAAATAATCACTTCAGTTTTGTTTCTATTCAGCTGGAGAAAGTTATGGCACATCCATCTATTTATTTGGTCAATGCATTGATTTAGGGTTTGAATGGGTTCAGAGTCACCTGGTGACATTGTAATGTAGAGCTGAGTGTCATCTGCGTAGTTATGGTAGCTAATGTTATTGGTCGCTATAATCTTGCCTAGTGGGAGCATGTAGATATTAAATAAGAGGGGCCCCAGGATGGAGCCCTGGGGCACCCCACATGTGATTTCTGTTCGTTCTGATGAAAAGTTTCCTTTTGAAACATAGAAGTCCCTGTTCTTTAGGTAAGACTCGAACCAGCCAAGTACTGTACCAGAGAGTCCGACCCATCTCTCCAGTCGTTCCAATAAAATATCATGATCAACAGTGTCAAATGCTGCACTGAGGTCCAACAGAACCAGCACTGTGGTTCTTCCACAGTCTGTATTTATGCGGATGTCATTAAATACTTTGACGAGGACAGTCTCGGTGCTGTGGTGAGCGCGGAAACCAGACTGAAAAGCATCAAAACGGTTTGTCATTGTTATGAAGCCATTTAACTGCTGAAACACAGCTTTTTCAATAATCTTACTGATGAATGGGAGATTAGAGATTAGCCTGTAGTTCTGCATTAACGTGTTGTCCAGATTTTTCTTCTTTAGCAGTGGTTTAATAACTGCTGTTTTTAAAGCCTGAGGGAAGACACCTGATAGCAGTGATGAGTTCACTATTTAAACAAGATCAGAACCAATAACAGGAAGAACCTTCTTTAGAAAAGCTGTGGGTAGGATATCAAGACAGCAGGAGGAGGAGCTTAATTGGATAATGATTTTTTCAAGGCTGTTCTGGTTTAATTCGTGGAATTCAGACATTTTCTCTGCATTGTTGTTGATTGGGGATGGCACTGGTTGTGGGTTCGATATTGAGGTACAGATTGACCGTCTAATTGTTAGAATCTTTTCAGTGAAAAAGCTGGCAAATTCATTCAGGGGCTACTGTCACTAAAGGATTAGTTAGTCTTTCCACTGTTGCAAATAGAGTCCGTGCATTATTAATGTTTCTGTTGATGATTTCAGAAAAGAACGATTCCCTAGCATCTTTTATAGTTAGCTGATATCTATTCAGTCTCTCTTTGTAGATCTCACAGTGAACCTGGAGTCGAGTTTTCCGCCATTTTCTCTCGGCTCGTCGACACTCTCTTTTTTCACTACGTACCAGTGGATTACTTGTCCACGGAGACTTCTTTCTACCTGAGACTACTTTCACTTTAGTTGGAGCCTAGTGTCCCAGCTGTACCTGAATGCAGCATGCGCAGTTGTTGGACAAATTCCCTCTCATCAATAGAACATCCTTTTACTTGCATCTTGGAAGATATAGGAGTTTGAGATGTTTTTGATAGTGCAGGCAGCTGGATTTGGATGTCAGCTGAGCTAAATACCTTATTGCTGTTGAAAATGTGATAATTGAGAGAAGTTGATGAAGGCGATCTGGTCAGAGGTCGAGTATCAGGAATTCCTTCTTGGATTTGAAACAAAAATTGTCTTAATGTCTGTCATCCCTGAGGCCATGAATCACTCTGGAAGAAGATCAGTTAGAATGTTTATACTCTGTTAAGGCTATAAAACACATACATCATGTTAACGTGTCTAAAGTGTAATTTTCTACTTTGACAATATTGATGAGCCTTTGAGTCATTATGGTGTGTGGGATGCAGTTTATTCTAATTCTATTTTCAGGGTTTTCTCAGTCTTGAAACAATCACTTTTGTCTGAGATATTCAGGTCCCCCTATGAACAAGCTGAAATTATGAAAAAAAGCCTTCTTTCCTCCTGTCTTTATTCCTGTTTTCTATCTCCAAGTGTCTGAGACTTGTCTGGGTCATAAAAGTATTTTTGTAGATCACATGTCAGTCGTTGTGCTGTTTTCTTCCACATTATTTCTGCCCTCCTGCGCTAGCCTCATTAACTTAAACTTTATGACTTGCTGCTTTATCATTGAGAGGAAATTAGTGCACTGAGAACATATGATTCTCTTAAGTAAATAGACCTTAATTGCAAACAGTCTGCTTGGAATAGCTGAAAATGTACTTGTAATTTAGTATTTACCTTGTCTGTAAGGGATTCACTAGTCTCTTTGCATTAGTGGTTGTGTACAGAAGTATCTTTTATAGTGTTATATTATTATGCAGCTTTGTTTTATTCTCTTCTCACAAACCAACAAGCTACTAAACTCGTTCCTTTAAAGGCTTCAATTCACTCGCTTTCCGGGATTTTTCTCTGAAACTCAATACAAATCTGAACATAGTCATTCACCACAGAAGATTCTGTTTTAATTTTACTGAGATGTTTTTGTGATTACAACTTATAACGTGTTTAATTGAGCAGCTAATGAGGGTTGTGGGAGAGCTCCTTGAGGCTGGAGTGACATGCAGTCCCCTCAGTGAAATGGCTGAGCTGAATTTGGGTTGAAACTCCATATTGTGTAAAACAACTCAGCCATGAAGTGAGCTTTAGTTCTGGAAATAAAAGCTTGCTGGGATATGCCACCCACCTCTGGGTCTATACAGTATCACCGATGTACTGAAATGTGAATCAAAGGAATGTACGAAAATATCGATACATAGTGATATTTTACACCACGATATTGTATCATATTCAAAAGAAATATATCGAACTTTTGTTTAAAATTTGAATGGAATCATCAATGATGAGTCATTTTTTCAAGTGAAATTATGACAAGTAGTTGGTGGCTGTTTTTACATTCTTTGTTCGAGTGGATCAACTAGATCTAGATATTAAACTGGATGTGTTAAAATATAAAACAAGTCAGAGTGTTTAGAATGCTGACAGTTTTTCTTCAGTTAAATTCAATTTTAAAAATCACAATATTTAGACTAGTGTCGCAATATATCGTATCAGAAATAGCAAATAATAGCAAAAAAGGAGATAGTATAACGGCCTACATTAGACACATTAAAAGCCTACGTCCTATTTTATTTTTAGTACCTTCCTGTTTCCATTATTTCTTTCGATCTCGAAACACTGTGCCAAGACTTGTGTTTTTAACATATTTAAAGCGTGCATTCTCCATGTGGTTAGAATAAACAGACTTCAGATAGGCTTTCACAATTCAACAAGTACAAAAATGACTTTAAAATCTCTGAAAATTAATTAATTATAGAATTAATTACTTTTCCAAATTAGAAAATTTACCAGTACCAATAATAGTTTACTTTTTAATTCATACTGCACAAAAAATCAAACAAATCTGAAATAATATTCTGAGAAACCAAGTATTTTATTTTCAATGTAATTATAAGTTAAAAGCAGTAGTCTCAAAAAGATTATAAAGTGTATACTCCAGTCTTTAGTTTTCATTTTCATTCAGTCAATTTATAGATGAACTCTCAATTTGCACAGCATTTTTATAGTTTTTTTGTCCATGTGGATCTACTGGAGCTTGGCCAATTTTGTCATGCACACAAACAGTATGCCAGCTATGCCAGCGCTGTTCGTCCTAATGCTACATTTGTGCTTTGGCGTCTTGTTAAAAGCCACAGTGCAACACGGCGCATTGTCGAGATGCAGCGCAGCACTGCCCATCTATGAACGAATCAGAACCGTCGACTAGGCAGAAGCTCGGGGACGAAATCAGAAGAGAGAAAGGCTGTCGTATTGCATGGAGTGCAGCTGTTAATTTAAGTACGCTTATCGGTCCCCTTTAAATCGATAAAAACCAGGACATTTTCATCAATCTATGAAATCCCCCCGGACGACCCCCCGCATGTGAAAGATGAACATTTGAGTATTTCTGCATTCAAATGGCTGGGAATCAGTAGCAGACGTTAAAATGCAGGCTAAAATAGACTGGAGTTGTTACGTAATCACTCCACTGGGCGGTGCCACAAGCTCCTACTCCGCTCCCCCCGCCCGCTCAGGTTCTGAGGAGTAGAGAAGACGATGGCGGATCAACACCTATGTGCTGTAGCGGGTTGCAATACATTGCTGAATAAAACAGCCCCTTTCTTTAAAGGGATAGAGACGGATAGAGACAGATAGCGATTTTTATAACCAAAAACAAAATGCCCAGCTGACTTTACAGTGCGGATGAGGTGCGTGCACTGATCTTTGCCGATCATGATTCAGAAGGGGACGATTTGCCCTCTGATGATGATCACTCATCAGAGACAATAAAGTGACTCTGATGATGCAGCTGGAGCTGCACATACTGAATATGTGAATGTCACTTATTATGAAATTGTGTCACCGGATGTGTTAATTTTTTCACAGAGCTCTCAGCAACAGGGGGGGTCTCCCTGCCAACGGCTCCGCCAACAACGCAGAGGCGAATTGCTAATGAGCTACTGCAGCTCTGCTGAAGCGAAGTCCCAGAAAGCGGCACAGGTTTTGTGATTTTGGCTAAAAACGGCATAATCATAAGTTAAAGACCACTGAGAATGTTTAAAAATATGATCGTAGTGGGACTTTAATGTGCATTAATACACACAGTGGATATAGTCTTATAGTCACTACTGCAAAAGCTAACATCCACGGTCTTCCTCACCTCTGCTCTTGGGGGTACAGCCAATAAACGGCAAGGAAAATAATTGCCATGCCAGCATGTCAAGTAGCGTTGTGCCAAGGTATTTCAGTTTCTCAAGCCGCATTTTCTTTAGAATATTTTAATTGTGCTCTACGAAAAAATCCACCAGTCGGTGAAAACACGAATACTATACCCCAAATAGGTGGGGGTCCAAAATATATCAAATCATCATTGTCATTGCAATATCAGCGTGTTAGCTGCTGTTACCTTCCTGCTTCGTTTTGGGTTCAGGTTCAGCTTGTTGACTTTAACAGGAGGGTCCAGCCACCTATCTATAGTTCTCCAGCCTTCTGTTGATTTTGCTCTAAAACATCTCTGACATTTGACATATCAGATTACCCAAGAGTTTAGATACCAATGGGAATACCAAAGTATTTGGATTCAAACCTGATTTGACTACTCCATTTCCTCTTAAAATGTACAGTGTTCCTGTGTTTCTCATACTGCAGGAGAAATATTTAAGCTGGCTTCACTAACTACCTTTTTGAAATCGGAGGAATACTAACAGTATTAACGATAGCATCACTAACCGTGATGCAGTGCGTGCCATTGCTGCTCCAGTGCAGCGGCTGTCTTTATCATTGAAGCCCTCTTCCAGACAACAGGAGGAAATCCTATAACCCATCTGCTCATGGCTGTGGGTTTCAGCTTCACTTATTCTCCCATTATGTTGCAGACTCAGAGAGCTCCCACTCGCCCTCAATAAACTTGTTTGTTACAAATAAGCTTCTATGCTGAGTACATTTCTGAGAGGAGGAAAACAGTGCTTCTCTGTGGAGGGCTGATTGTCTGAAAACCTGATGTGAAATTTCAACTGGGGCCTGTTGTTTTGATGCGTCTCTCACTTATTTCTCACGGTCATTGTCTATTTTCATTGCTGCTATTTTTATTTCTTTCTTTCTTTTAACCGCAGCTTTCTAACTGTTGGAGCTGTGAAGTGTCTTGTAAAAGGATTTTTACACCATAAACTTTTCCATATTTTGTCATTGTTACAGTCACAAACTTCAATGTACTCTATTGGGATTTGATGCATCTACATTATGATGCTGCCACCACCGTGTTTCAGCGTAGGGATGGTGTGTTCAGGATAATGTGATCCTCATTAGTTTCAATTGGAGTGGACATATTTCTCCTTGACCTCTCTGCTTTTTTCCTTGGTTTTCATGATGCTGTTCATTCTCTAATGTTCTCCAACATACCTCTGATAGCCTTGACAAAACAGCTCGATTTCTACTGAGGTTTAATTGAACTCAGTTGGCTGTATTTACTAATTAGCTAACTTGGCGATACAGAAAAGCTGCTGTTCCGCTATGTGTTTTTTTATTGATCTTAATTCGTGCCTGTTGGGTTCCTGTCAGAGAACTATTGTCTCCAGTGGTGTTTTACTACCCTCAGTGTGGCTGGCAGGGATGTGTATTGGCAAGAATCTAGTGATACAATATGTATCCCAATACAGTGGGGACGAAATGATATATTACGATATATTGCGCTATATTGCGATACCATGAGTAAGACTGTATATTGGGGCTGAAACGATTCCTCGAGTAATTTGATTACAAAAAAGCTTTGATGCAAATTCTCTGCTTCGAGGCTTCGTTTAAATCTTGTCACCAAAGTCCGTTTACTTTAAATGGCGTTCTACTGTTGTATCGCTTCCACTTTGTAGACGGTTGCAGCTCTGCCGGCATTATTTTCACCTGGACTGAAATAATCGACACATATGAAGACTTGATCCGACACAAACACGAGGAACACGAGGCGTTTTTTTTCTTTTTTTTTCTTTAGCAATGGCTGAAAACGTGGACACAGAGAGAGTGCGAAAAAGACAGAAAATGTCTAAGGTGTGGGACCATTTTACGCTACGCAAGGCGGATAACGTTGTCCAGCGTAAATACTGTCAAATGGGCCTAGCGTACCATAACAGTACTTCCACGATGCTGCAGCACCTGAAGAGAAAACATCTTTACATGAATGCGACCTCTGCTAGCGGACTGGGAGCTTCTACAAGGTAATAGCCTGTATTATTAGTTAATAGTGATGAGGCATAAGCAACAGGAGAAAATTTTTACTAAATTCTCACTCATATAACTTTCTGCTTCACCTCTACCGTGCGTGTCGCGCACACGTCATGGGTTGACAAGAAATCCCGCATTGTGCAGGACTGCACAGCTTTTTCAACTCAAATCCCACATCACGCAAATTGGAGCTGTGTCCACCATTGGACTATGCAGCGCAATCTTTCTAATCAGATCATTCTCCGCTCAGCTGCAGCTACCTGTGCACCTCTCGGCTCCTCCCCTCAATAGACTGACTGCAAATAGCGGCGCATTAAGACCATAGTCACCTTACCGCTCACTTGCTGGCAGTTAGGCGAAATGTACCTCACATTCACATCTTTAAAAGGTCCAAACTTGGTGTAGTGGTAAGTGAACTGCAGTAGCACCGTCTGCATAACCAGCATGTGGACATTGTTACAATAAGAGATTTATTGGGAGTTATAAACAATTTTATTTGTATTCTTTTTTATGTCCTAGGTGGTGTAATGTTGAGTTTGTAAAATAATTGTACCCTAACTTCAATATTGAGCACATGTACAAAGAGAAATACTATTTCATTGTGTAAAACTAAATTCATAAGCTATTATTTAGATTTACTACTAAAGGCTGAGTCTAAAAATACAAAAGAAAGGATAATAAATTAAAAGAAATCATACAATTTGAGCATTTTTTTAAACAACTTTTAGAAAATGTCCATAAAATTCATGTCCCAGATTTGTCTCTTTCAAAAATGGTCACCCAAAACCCACCCTCACCACACATAAGGTGTTTATGACAAATGCTACATATGGACAAAACTGCATTCATTAGCATATACATTTACTTGTATGTGAGTTTAATTAGTTGTACAAATCAAATTTTTTTTGTCCCCCACAGTACATCACAGTGGAGCATGAGCAGCTTTGTCCAGACAGCTCCCTCATGCACTGTGGAGGAAGCTGCAGGTTTTACCAACAGCATTTTAAGAATGCTCATCACAGACATGCGCCCACTGTCCATGGTGGAGGACATGGGATTTAAGGCTATGATACAAGATTTTAATGCCAAATACTCCATTCCCTCAAGAACACATTTCACAAATTTTAATGGAACAAAGGTACACAGAAATAACAGCTAAATTGAAGAGTGTGCTTAAGGAGACAGATAGTGTTGCACTAACAACCCACATTTGGACGAGTGTGGCCACAGACTCTGTGAAGTTGAACCAACCGAGTTGAAGTTTTGAAAAATAACATTTTAAGGATTAACCAACAATTGCGTGGTCATTTTAAGAGGTCATTCATATTTCATGATACACCACTGATATAGTTGTTTCCAAACACAAAAGTGTAATTTATCCGATTAATCGATAAAGACGATAGAATATTCGTTTACAAAACTATTCAATAGTAGAAACTGTAGAAAAACTGTCACAGCATTCTAAACACTCCAACCTGTTTTATACTTTAACACATTCAGTTTTATTACTAGATCTAGCTGATCCACTGGAATGAAGGTGAAAACAGCCTCCAACTACCAGTCATACTTTTAATTTTACTACAAAAATTACTGTCATCATTAATGGTTCCTTTCAAATTCTAAAAAATAAAATAAAAATAAAAATCGATGCATTGCTTTTGAATATCGATACAATATCCTGATAAAATATTGCGATATATTAGCGTATAGATAGTTTCTTACATCCTTAGTCGGTAGTACAAACTTGTTGTAACCACAAACATCATTTGTACTGTGCTGGATAGAATTTGCCCTCCAATTTAATGCCCCAAAATCACACACTCACACATCGTGCCTCAAACACTACTATCCAGTCAGACTTCAGCCCTTCTTTCAGAGTGAGAATCAATTTGACCCGCTGGAAACCGGTGCAGAGACGACAAGCTTTGGGTGGTGCTCCACTGCGGCTAAAACATAGGGGTTGCTAAACTCATAGTGACGTCTTTGCAATCATTCTCAGACAGCTCCCTGGTGCTTTATCTCCTTCAGGATGAGCATTTCTCTGGCATGTCATGTCACTGAGCTATAACTGATGGATAAAATGATGAAAAAGGCCTCAGGTGTAAAAAAGGCTGAATGGAAAAGATGAGAAGATGGTCTTGGTGTCAGGATTTAAATGGTGCCTTTAAGGACCTTCCTTAGGTACGATCATTAAAAGCTTAAGTCCAGTAGTCATCCTCATTTTTTTAAGCATTTGACAAAAGTAGTTATTTACATAGATTGATTAATGGATTAGTTAATTTGCGTTCCACTGATTTAAGGAAGTTAAATATATTCAAGGTGCACATATAGTCATGGACAGATTTGTTACAACCATATTAAAGAGAACATTTTCAATTAAATTAATCTTTTAAAACTGTAGAATAATCTTACCAAAACACTTTTTGAAAAAGCCAACTTTTTTCTTGTACATTTTTTTTTTTTTTACATGGTCACCAGTGGTGCAGTTGTTGGTACTTTTGCTCCTTGCCAGTCAGCGGCACAGGCTAGGTAATACTGTATGACCTAAAAGATGTCCGTCCTAAGTTTTTTATAATTTTTTTTTATTGTCCTTCCTCCCTTTGTGAAGCAAACTACATCTTTCACAACCAAAGCAAATTTGGGCTGCACATCACTCTTGTTGAGGTTGTTCTTGTTTTCTTTCTTTCTCTTTTACTAGTCCTTCATCCAGAGTTGTTTGCCTTCATGAAAAAAAACATATTTTTATGTGATTCTTGCTCGACTGCTTAGCTGCGTTAGCTGTCGCCATGCTGTTCCCCATAGGTGTGGACAGAGAAAAGTAAGTGAGTGATATCCTCTACCATGATGTTCCTATGGGCATAAGGTGCTTTTTCACTCATTCTTTTTTGTTTCACACCAGATCAGACCTGGTGTGCTTGCAGTGAAAGTTCCAGTAGAGTTTAGCAAACTGTTTTATGTTTGTGATGGTTGGACAGAAAGTGCATTCCCTCTCAAACAACACTTTGACTTGTAAACAGAATCCAATGGACATTACAAAGACTTGGTGATGCCACTGTTGTTGCAGTTCCTTAACAGTGATCCATAGAGATTTTGTAACTTCCCTTCGAATGCTTCACACTGTACTTTGTATCAAGACAAATGTGGGTCCTCATCCAGCCTAAAAATGCTACAAGGATAAATGTCTTTCTGATTTCTTTTTAAATGCTTGTGGTGATCGGAAACAGTGGAGGTTGCCATGCTGAACTCAGGGGCCAGTTTACTGTATATTACGCTGATTTGCTGAACCATTTCTTCACATTCATAAAGTCACACACTGGGTGCCACGTTTTATGATCCTTGTAGCTTTCCGCAAATAAAGTTTAAACCCACCAGTCGCTTTCCTAAGAAGTACAAATCTGGGGCTCACATGGCAGGCCCGTGAAGCCTGTGTTTTTGGGGGGTTGCGGCACAGAGCAACAGGTGTTGTGTGTTATCTCCTCTGCAGCAAAACCAGACACTGTTTGCTGCAATCAGTTCAGGAGCAGATGGTCGCAGACTGTTTTTCCTACATTGGACAGCTCACTCTGCAGTGCTGAAGGCAGTCACAGAAAGTGAGACTGAAGCAGTAAAAGGCCACTTGAATGCCCTCGTTTTGTTTTAATGTCTTAATTTTTCTTATATGAGGAAAGGTTGGTGTGGTGTTCATTAGCTATTCGTGGCTAGTTTGTTGTTTACTAAGGATGTAAGAAAATATCAATACACCAATATATTTTATGTCACGATATTGTATCGATATTCAAAAGCAATTTATTGTTTTTTATATTTTATTTTATATTTGCGAAGATATGCTGAGATAGTCTGGGCACATTTGTTGGTAGCTCTAAAGAGGTTATCAATCGTTGCCATGTTCCAAACTAACTGTTTAAATGTAAATAACTGACCAGAACTGATCATGGAGCAGAAAAAAAACCTAAATTGAAAGCTCTCTACTCTCAGAAAGACGATTATAGACTTTTGTTTAAAACAAAGGTTACAAGAACATCTCCAAGCAGCTTCTGAACACAGCTGCTAATGGTATTAAAAAGATTAGGTTAATGGACCCATAGCTGACCTCACAGGATGTACACAAGAGGAAACGTGACCCCAGGTTGGTCAGAGAGATATTCCTGATACTTAAAAGAAATCATCTAAAACCATTCAAGTGTATCTCAATGGTCCAAGTACTGTGTTTTACTTTCTGATCACATTGTCTGGCACATTTGGAACCGTGATTCCATGTAGAAATACCTCGGAGGGCTCCATTAATGACAAAAATGCAGGACTGGAGTCTGGCACAATATCCCGATGAGAACTGAGGGGATGAAGCTGGAGCTTTTTGGCCTCTGCATCTTTAATAAAAAGAATAAGATTTGAAATAAATGAACAACAAAATCTCTGTGAAATATTATTAATCTAGGGTCTCAACCAGTGAAACCTAGAATGATAAGTGGATATTGACAATACATTAAGCTTTAGTAGTTTCAAGATCTTTTTATTCAGTTTTTTTTTTTTTATTATCGTGGAAGTGTACTGATAATTTGTACACTCAATGGCCCCTTTATAAAGTAGGCTAGAACTTGTTTGCAATGTATAAGAACCCCTTCGCTTTTGGAGCTGCAGTAATTGTTTGAGCATATATTCACCAAGATGTCCAGAATGTCCCTGAGAGATTTTGGTCCATATTGTCTTGTTAGCATCACAGAGTTGCAGAAGACTTCATGGCTGCACATCTATGATAAAAAAACGTTATTGTTTTTGTCACAATTACAATAAAAAGTCAATATTTCACTCCACCACATCCCAAAGAGATCTGGGGACTGTGGAGGCCAGTGAGGCATAGTTAACTCATCATGTTCAAGAAACATGTTTGAGATTATAACAGCAGAAGATGGGTACACTGTGGTCATAAAGGGATGGACATGTTCTGCAACACTTTTTAGGTAGGTTGTGGCATTTAAATACTGGTACTTAGGTACCCAACTGTTCAAAAAATTGTGACCCTACTGTATGAATGTTGCAGCTGAAATCAAGACTCTTCAGACCAAGGAAAACTTTTCCAATCTCTTAACCTGGGAATAAATTTAGCCTCTTCAGGAGTGTTACCTGGTGTGGTCTCCATCTGCTGTATTCAGTGATGGTATCCCAGATACCTTGGTTGAAGTACTCTGCATTTACATCCACAAACTGTCTTCAGCCAATCAGCTGTCTTCACCACATCTAGATGCCTAATTGGGTCGAGTTGCTGCCATGTGATTGGCTGTTTCATGCAAGCCTTAAACAGTTGTAGCTAATAAAATGGCCAGGGAGTGTATAATAAACATGTTATTTAAAGCTGTTTTCGAAACCAGTTAGTTCTTTAGTAATTCATCACATTTTCATTGCCTTGCATAACTTCCATTGCATATTAAGTCAAAAATAGGTCATAATTTGGCTGATAGCCATCCTGGAAAAACATCAGCACAGAGAAATGCTTTCATCGTTAAGCAGAAAATAATTACACAAAAATATATATTGGTTATTTTACAGAGGTTTCTACCTGAATTTGTCATGTTTTATATGAATTTTGCTCCTGTTGCGATAAGCACCCAAAACCTACATGTCACACCAGATAAGATTATCTACTGACTTCTCAGTTACCATGCGGTTTGATATTTATCTTAAGCACAGCAAGAAATTAGATTACAAGCTTCCTTGTGGAGGCAGTGTTGACTTAACTCTGTGAACAGATGGGAAAAATAACAAAGAATGTGAAGGTGATAAAAAAAGAGTTGTCACTTCCCTCAGTAGGATAGATAGATAAAGTACAGAATTTGTGCTAATAGTAAAAAGTACTTGAGTTTTGGGTGTTACATGATTGTCTTCAGTGAGTTAGGAAAATATAGTTATACTGTTAGAAAGCAATCATCAATTTTTTTGTGTCCCTTCACAGCTCTGACGAGTTTTCAATGATATTGTTGGAACGATGGCCAGGGTTTCCTGGGAGGATGCACACCGTGTGCTGCAGCGGGATAATTCCTCTCCCACCCTTCACCATTCAGTCAGCAAAGTTTTGTCCAGGGGTTCCTGCTGTATTGTGTCTGGCGCTGGGCGGGGTTTTCTCATGTTAACGTCTATCTACACAGGATCTGACATACATGACTCCAAGAATGATTCACACATCTCTGTTGGCATTAGATTAACAGTGAGGCATAGTTTCATTAGGTTTTAATGAAAAATTATTCTTTAAAAGCCAGGTCATAACCTTAAAACCCTGAACTATGACTTTCACGTTGAGTTGCTGATTTCTTCATAATTAAGCCTGTGCCAGAAGCTGTTAGTAACAAGTTGTATAGATTTGTAAAAAAGCCATATGTTATATGACACACCATAGAATAGTCATTCCTTAAACTGTCTTTTTTAATGACCCCAGTACTAATACTAATCAGACTCCAAGGTTCCTACAGAGTCTTGGAGTCTGAAATGAGCTTTAATTATTTCCCAGGTCTGGACTTAATTCTATTTTCTAAAATATAATCATCTTAATTTCTAAAAACATTGTGCCGTTTACATTATTTATATTTTAATATTATTGTTTTTCTTAGCTTTTCCATTTTAACTATCAACGTTTTGGTTTCTGAGTTACTGCCCCAGTGGGGCAGTGGTTATCATTGTTGCCTGGGAGCAAGAAGGTTGTGGGTTAATTGGTGTTTTTGAATTCTCCTTTGGTATAAGTGTGTGTGTGCATGATTGTTACTCCTGTTCATCTCTTGTGTTTCCCTGTGATTGACTCGCGAACTGTCCAGGGTCTACACCCACCTCTGGTTTGGAGGCGGGTGTAGACCCTGAATTCTTCTTTACCACAGAATCAAAGTGAAAGCCAATTTTTCTCAGAAAAATCTTTAAATTTGATTCTGGAAAAATATCTAACTTTTAAATTCAAGACGTGAAAGGTCACTGTTATTATCTATACATTTGTTATAAATAGGATTTAGAATACTTTTATGTTAATAGTTAATGGAAAGTGGTCTGGACAGTTGGGAGGGAGCAAATGTAAATGTTTTCTGTCTTTCATAAAGTAGTTTTTGCAGGTAAACTTTGGTCTGGTGTGTACTGAATATTTTTCACTTTGGCTTCATTCATGTGGCCTATAAATGACCTATATCTGACTGTTGTTTCTATTTTGTGTCAGTCTGAACAGCACAAATCTTTTTTTTCTTCTTTTTAAATCAGACCCAGACAAATTTCATATGTGGTCATAATGCAAATCAGACAGGAACTTCAGTCTGAACAGTCATGTCCCATTTCACCCTACTTCTACGTCATTAAAATGCATCAGTCCATATTTTGCACCGGAGCAGCCAGGAACTACAAACATCCAATGTTAACAATCAACAAAACATTTATTGCAAATACGGTTAATCAAGGTTTTATTGCACTACTTCAGAACTGGTACACACATGCTGACATGTGCAGCATTCACATTTACTTCTATGAACACAGCATGCTGCGTCTGATGTTGCATCTTCTTCAGCACTAAACAGGAAATAGGCAGTGATACAGTAATGGGTCCGGTTCTGACAACTTCATCTTGGTCTTGTGTAGACCAAGATGAAGTTACATTTTCTCTTATAGTGCAAGTCTGTAAATTGGAATATAATTGAAAAGTTCAGTAAGTCAAAAAGAATACAACATATTTTGTAGAGGTTCATTCCACAGACAGACTGTACTTTATCTAAAGAATATCACTCTCTAAACTCTAAATCATTGAAAAACATCTTTGTTTATTCTAGAGCTAAGTGTATGAATGAAGCTTTTCTTTTTTAATAGTTCTAAAATTAGCAGCTTTAAAGTCATGCAGTGGAATGATGGACCATGTTCTCCAAATCTAAAATCCCAAAAAACAAAGAAGTTTTTTGTTTTAATTTCATTTTCTGTAGAGTGTATTAATAGATTAAAAACTATTATTTCTATGCCTGATTTACTTTTCAATTTTACCTGTAGTGCCTGGAATGCAGACTCCACTGAATTAGTTGTGATTTATATTTATTTATTTCAATTTTTTTGATTAAGCTGTTGTATTTAGGATGTTTCCTGATTTAAGCGTTATATTTGGTGACAGGGTCCAAGTCATTTGTCTCATATAATCCAGACTAAAGTCTTCAATCTTCTGTATTTCATTATTTGTGCTTTATTTAAACTTATGGGCCAGTTGGTGAGTTGGGAGACAGATCACTGCACTGTAGAAGGGATTAGCTTTGTGAAGCGAAAGTTTGCCACCTTATGGAGGAACTGTGGCACTGCTTTCCCATAATCTCATATACAACCTTCTTTTTATTCTTTTTTCTCTCTTTCTTCCCTTCATAGGTCTTATTGCTGCGATTGTATTGAATAATATTTTTGTAGGTGTCAAGTTATTGTTTTTATCACAAAGAATAACTTAAATATTTGTGTGTTAAAGTATGTTTTTTCTCTCTCTCGGAATAACAGTTATGATTCAGTTTACAAATATTTCAAAAAGCTTGTATTCTTTCCTTTTGTGTGTTTCAGGTGCAGTTTTCATCATTGCTCTCTAGTCCTTTCCTGTATGCCGTGGCTTAATGGAGGGGTTTCCTGTGCATTGACCTAGCAGGCCGCCCTCTGGACCAGCAGCCATGTCAGCTTGCAGTACCTTCACCGAACATGTGTGGAAGCCAGGCGAGTGCAAGAACTGCTTTAAACCAAAGAGTCTGCACTGTTTGACTCAGAGCAGTGGGGGGAAGCCCCGATCTGAGCAGAGGCCGCCATCAAACCAGCAACAAAATCTACTTTCTGCTGGGACCAGAGCTAACCCTAACCTTATCGCCAACTCTCAACGTGCGGGGGGTGGATCCACACGTACTGGACACATCCGTCCTCCGGTAGCCAAGAAGCCAACCATTGCTGTTAAACCCACTATGATGCTGCCCAGTTTAGCTGCAGGACTGGACTCAGATGGCAACTTGCAGCAGCAAACAAATGTAGTAGAACAAGGTAAAACATCAGCCTTTACTGCCTGGAACCGCAATGGACTGATCGCTAAGAGGCCTGGTGGACCCAACAATAACAATGAAGGAGAGGATGACAGTGGGGAAATTGAGGGTTATGGACAACTCAGCCCAAGGACGCCCAGTGGAAATAATAACAACAGTGGACTGACGGATGTCCTTAAAGAGATTGCTGGGTTGGGCCCTGGCACTCACCCCACACCCCTTTCTGGTTCCAAAGACCTATTTTGGGGACGAATTAGTAGCTCTTATCGAAGGTCCCTGGAGAGAGGCCTTCCAGCTTCCAGCTGTCTGGCTATAGGAAGCAGCAGTAGTGAAGGTTGCGCTCAGAAACGGGTATCACTTAGCGATTGTACCAAGATCATCAGCTCAGAGGGCGGGCGGTTTTGCTACCCTGAGTTTTCCAGTGAGGATGAAGATGATAATGATGAGGATGAAGAGGAAGATGATGAAGGGGAAAGTGAGAAAGATGAGGAGGAGCATGAAAGCTGGGATGAAAGTGACGAAGAATTACTAGCCATGGAAATCCGTATGCGAGGCCAGCCACGATTTGCAAATTTCCGTGCTGCCACCTTGTCTCCAGTGCCCTTTGCAGCAGGGAAAAAATGGAATACTGTGCCCCTTCGCAACCGCTCATTACAGAGAATTTGCGCAGTGGACTATGATGATAGCTACGATGAAATCTTGAATGGATACCCCTCCAATGGAAACCTTCTTCCCTATGGACTTCGTGAGACGCAAAGCAGCGCTTTCCTCTCAAATTCAGAGTCTACAACCTCTCCAGAATCATCGTCATCGTTACAAGAAGATTCTCAAACTATTTCTAGTAGTGAAAGCAGTGTGTTCAAAAACGGCTTGCATTCGCCTACATCTTCTAAGGCACCTGTACCGTGTACAACCTCCCCAAACAAGGAGTCTCCCAGCAGAGCTCTGAGTCCATCCAAGGTAGCCGAGACCCACAAGGCAGTGCTGGCAATTAGATTAGAGGACCAGGATGGCAGAGAAGGGATGCCAATGCCTCAAGCCCTTCCTGGACAACCAGTTACTATAAGTTTTAGCCCTACAGAGGAGCAGGCTAAACCATACCGTGTAGTTAATTTGGAAAAATCCCTCATTTGTAAGCCTTACACTGTGGTAGACGTCTCAGCATCCATGGCCAGTAAAGATGAACCAAAACAAGGTCCGTCGCCACGACCCAAAAACATCCCAAAACCCTCTAGTCCTTCATCATTCTGTAGCACTCCATTAGTCCAACCACTCTCTCCGGTGTCTCCCCTTTCCCCATCTTCTCCTTTAAGGACAGTGTCACCTTCATCCATCGCCCTGTCACAAAAGAAAACGGGCCAAATACGATACCAAGAAGTATGGACGTCAAGCACGAGTCCTCGCCAGAAGATACCTAGAGTGGATCCAGGGTTTGGAAGTAATTTTGGCCAGTCCGTCACTCCTCAGTTTTGCAGTCATAAGTCAGCTCCCACATCTCCCGTTGCAGGTCTGTTGTCCTCTCGAACTGTACCTGTAAAATCTCCAAATTTATCAGAGATTAAGTTTAATAGTTTTAACAATGCTGGCATGCCACCTTTTCCTATTATTATCCGAGACGAGCCAGCCTATGCCCGCAGCTCTAAGAATGCAGTCAAGGTACCTATTGTTATCAATCCGAGTGCGTATGATAATCTCGCAGTGTACAAGAGCTTCCTGGGCCTCCATGAGGAGCAGTCACAGACAAAAGGGGGTTGCGGTAGGGTTACCAGCCATACCTACGAAGAGATTGGTTCCTCTGAGAGTGTCCAGTCCTCCTGCACAGAAAAAACACTCTCTGGGAGAGGCACATCAGAGCAAGTTTCATCGGAGGAGTCAAAACTTTCACTTGAAGCAGTGCCAAGTTTGCAAGTTAGAACCACTACAGATTCAATCACTGTAACAAGCACTGTAATCAGCTCCGCATCTGGGGCACTTTCACCCACTACAACAATTTCTTCTGCCAGTCTTGCAATTCCTGCAAATCTAACTAAAATCAGCCCTGCTGCTAATGCTGTTACACACTCTTATAAGATAAGTGGAGATGATGACGATGATGATGATGATGATGATAAAGACTTAACTTCACCTTCTGGAACAGGTGTGAATCACAGGAAGGAGGCCAGTGCAGTACTATCACAGATTGTAGCATCTATACAGCCTCCTCAGTCTCCTCCAGAGTCTCCCTCAGCACAAACTAAAACCTTCAGCTCTGAGGAGTTATACGCGCTCCCTCCTGATGCCTTGAAGGAGACCCTTACACGACCCAAGTCTCTGTTTTCCACCGCTGACGGCTGTCTTTCCAAGCCAAAAAAGGAAAACCCCTCAAAGGTTTTGTCCAAATCCCAGAGTGCCTCTGCTGCTGTCCAACTCTCCAGTCCCCGACCAGAGCCCAGTGCCCCCTATCCACCCCCGAGATCTACATCCTCCCCTTATCATGCTTCTAATATACTTCAGAGACATTTTGGCAACTGGACAAAGAGCTCTGCCTCCAGCTCCCCAGTGCGACCCGGTGAAGGGGAATCGAGCCCGGGTGGGGAGGGGCGACGGATTTCAGCTGAGAGTTCCAAACCCAAAAGGTGGATCTCGTTCAAGAGCTTTTTTCGGCGGCGAAAAGATGAGGATGATCAGAGAGAGAAGGCTGAAAAAGACAAAGAAAAGGGAAAACTTGTCGGGCTTGATGGAACTGTCATTCATGTTCTTCCCCCGCCTCCTGCCCAACACCAGCATTGGTTCACAGAGGCCAAACCTGAGGACCCCACCCAGAAACCTACCATTATTTTCACATACAAACCAGACACTGATAGCAGCCCTGGTGATGGAGATGGAGAGCTGCGCATAGAACATTGCAGAGAAACGGATCTGCTGGCAGAAGAGGGCAGGGACTCTGAACCTTTGAGCCCAAGGCAATCAGAAACTGCTGGAGGAGACGCCAGCAGCAAAGACCTCAGGTAATTCTTATTTTTATTTCTCAATCTTTAATCAAAGCATCTCTGAATATAGATGTGTTACTGACTGCAAACTCTCTTACTGGATTTGGTCTTTCATATTGTTTCTTTGATCCGGAGGTTAGTTTCTTTCTTTGTGACTGTTCATAATTAACTTTTGTGCTTCATAAATGACCTGAAAGGTTCTTTTTTGGGGGCCTGCTGCTTTAAACAGACTGCATTTATGTCCTGTTTCTTAAGTATTTTACATCAGTCAAAGTGCATTAACATCATCAGAAGCTCTGGAGCTACAGCAATCCCTTCACATAGGGTACAGTTATTGCCGCAAGGGTAAACCAAAAATCAAAACCTGTATTCAGAAGGGAGTGGAGGTCCATACTGGAAAGTACACACTTCTACAGTACCGTGGAAAAGATTTCATATTTGAACTTTTTCCACATTTTGTTCAAGTTACAACTACAAACTTTATTATAACTGTAAAATGGAACAAAAAATATTCATAGTTCTAAATTTGCAAGTAAAAATCTGGAAGTTGTGGCATGTATTTGTATTCATCCCTCGCTGTGTCAAGGATTTGTATATCCAGATTTTTTCTGCAATGACAGCTCTAAGTCTTTTTGGGTGCCTCTACCAGCTCAGCACATCAAAAGACAGAACTTTTTGATTTAATTATCATATTTAATTAACTATTATTAGCTGTTCAGATTTTCACATGTCAAAAGTGTCCTCACATGCATCTTTAAAACTTGCTCAGTGTCTGACCCGATCTCTCCTTTTTAAATATACCCTGAATTTGCCATATATATATATATATATATATATATATATATATATATATATATATATATATATATATATATATATATATATATATATATATATATAGTTTGTTTTCTTTCTTCTTCACCCTGACATGTTCCAGACTTTCTGGGTGTTCAAGCTGCTGTGCATCCCTTCTCTTTGTTTAGTCTGATTTTGCTCTGCTAGTACTCACTTTCCTTTGAGCCCAAGGCCAGGAAATATTTAACTCCTCTATCCTGTCAAAAGCTCGGCCTCATTCTGTCTCGTTTCAAACTTTTCATTTATTTCCTCTTCAATTAACTTCAGCTGTTGTCGTCTTTTCTTTTCTCCTTGATTTATAATATTTCAATGTATTTTTTGACTTTATAACAAGTCGCATGAAAATGCTGTTTATATCATTTCATCTGACTGTTGCTGAAATCGGATGTGTTAGGCTATACTATATACAGTAAAGGGCAACTAATACAAGTTACTAAAAGTTACATGAAGGTCTAAGTTTGGCCACAGGATGATAGACTGCCCTCTGATTACACTAATTGAATTTCAGGTTTGAACTTTCAGTGTGTTAACAGGATGACATTGCAGTGTATCCTGAGAAGCATAATACCAATCCAAGTGATTTAGGAGTACAATGAACCCCTGATGTTCACGGGGGTTATGGACCACAGCCGCACACGAATAGCATAAATCGACTATTTCTTTTTAAACTTTTCAAACACCAAATATACCTTAATATGCATTTATAGACAGAGTGAAAACCGGTTTAGGAGTACCACAGATGCTAACATCCCTGGTCTTCCTTGTTTCCACTCTTTGGGTGTACAGTCAATCAGCACCAACGAAGGTGAAAGCTGCTCCTATTTTGGCTGCTTTGCAAATACTAGCTCATAGTGTGTTAAGTAGCGTTGCACCTATACTTTAGATAATCTCCACAAAAAAATCAGAATAGGTGAATTTTAATCAATTAATCTAAGGTTACATTCCACATAAAATCTGTGAATAGCTGAATCAATGAATACTGAACCGCCAATAGGCGGCCGTTCATTGTATTCGTAAATGGTCTCTTAAATGTTTTCCTATCCCTAGTTTCTGTAGTTCAGTACTTGACTCATAAAGTCTTAGTCTATTTTCATGTGTTTAGAAGGTTGCTGTACATTTCTATAAACTAACTGCTGCTAATTATCACAGTTGTTGGGTAAAGGTTATATTTTATTTTCCAATTTGAAACCAAATTGTTCACATTGTTTTGGTTGGGAAACGAGGGGTTAACTCAGGAGAGATTTTTTTTAATCTAACCCTGTTTTATTGGTGAACAGTGGGCGTGCTCTTTAGGGCTGGCCAACACACTTTACCTTAGACAGGTAAGAACATTCAGAGAGGGAGAGACCAAGAAGGTGAAGAAAAAGGAAGAGAACTTACAGGAAGCGTGTTTTGTTCCTTCTCGTTTGATGTAGAATGTGATTTCTCCTGCCTCCTAATCAGAGTTTTCAGATGGGAAGCTGCGTGAGCCAGAACAGTGGGTAAGAACTGACACCCTTATCTTTAACACACCTTCGAAACCTGTGACCAACTTGGCCATATGAGGCAGTGTTGACTTAGCTGGGAGGAAGGAGAGTTTTCTTTATTTTTATTACATTTCTATCCTCTGGACATTTGCAACAGAGTTCTGAGAAGGAGATAAATGCACCAAGGCTGCTTCGTGCTGTCTGAACAAGTCAGGTCCTGACATTGAAGTGTGTGGCAGCCAAGAAGGTATTCATTGTGTCAAGGGCCTGTGGAGATGTGCATGCACGCTGGATGTTTTGTTCAAACAGAATGAATTTGTTAAAACGGTCTTAAGTCGTTTGGGGAACTTTCAGGCAGCGCTATGGCTTTTTGTAAATCATTAATATTTCAGCTCAGTGCAGAATCAGGTTCTGTTGTTTGCTTCGAAAAGAATAAGGAAGAATCTAAGGGGAAATTGAATTTATTAATACTAGTACTGCAAATGCCAATAAACACCCTGTGTAGTAATTTCGAGTGTGTCCTTTTGACTTTCCTCAGTAATCATATTCACTCGTTTCCCCATGTTTGTAATTACCCTTTTTCTTATGCTAGAAACGGGCAAAGAGCCAAGTGTCGCTCGCTGTTGATCAGCTGTCTTTGAGAGACCCACATTGTTTCATGGCCTGCAGGAACACATCTGAAGCATGTCAGAAGAGAGGTTTTTCTCAGACTCAGTGTCTGCTGAGGATAAAGCCAGAATAGGCCAGAGTCAGGAGCTGAACTGTCACAGCATGTTTTCTTCCTTCTCTTTTTTGGGTCATACATGTGCCAAAAAAGGGAGTATTAGTAAATCTAGATAAATGAAGAAGGCTGATTTTACAGTTTTAATTAGTTGGAAATGCTATGTCTATGCTTGTTGTAATTGTTAGCGAGATTTGAATGAGAGCAGAGGTAGTTGCGCTAAACTGAGCTAAGCCTTCTGAACTGTGCTTGTGTCTTGATGTGTACTTTTATGGACTTTTGCCTGTCTTCGTACCATTAATCACATCAGTAACATCCTTAATCAGATGTGCCTTATGACAGGAAATGGTGCATGATTCAGGATATTATTGCTAATGTGCCTTTCCTATAAGGAGTGGGTGAGAAACAAGCTGTACATTTTGTGACCTTCTTACATTTCTGGCCATGTTTTTGTCTTTACTTTAAAATGACAGGTCTGATTCAGGAACCAAGCAGGGCCTATCACTGTACTTGTAAAGGGAGGGTTAAAGTCTACAGAAGGTTGGTTGGAATGTTAGCTACAATGAAAGCTACAACATACCTGGTAGATCACAGTAAAAGACCAAGCTAAAGAGTTAGCATGTTAGATCAGTAAACCTGATTCATGCTGGAGGAAACTATTCCTCCCACCCCCTGAGCCTATCGTGTTTGTAACATTTCAATAGCTTTATCTCATCTCTTTATTTATGTTTTCATAAACAGAATGAAGATTTCATAAATCTAAACTAAAATAAATGCCACTTCTGGATTGGCTGCTTTGCAAACCACAGCCAATGGCATGTTAACCACCATTTCGCATAAGTATTTTATCTTCCCAAGCTGTATTTTCTTTTTAATATTTAGAAATGCTCTATGAAATAATGCTAGAATAGTCAGATTTTCTACAAATAATTTTAAGTTTTGTTCCACAGAAAAATCCGAAAATACTGAATCGCGAAAAGAAATTAACCAAAGTAATATTATCAGATAGGAGGCTTGCAATTACAGATTTAATGATTCAAAGTTGACACATTGCAACATAAATAGTATTTCTTCCTTCTCTGTTATGTGTAGCCAAGTACCAGTCAGTCATGCCAGGGACCTGGAGCTGCCTAGGGTCATCCCTCTGCCTGCCAGAGTGAATCTGGAGCTGGTGTTTGGGGATGCAAATGAGGGCCGAGCCAACCAGACCACCCCAACTGTCACCGCCAGTGAGGGCATCGCCAGCCTCGGGGAGCCGGAGGAGGATGGAAATCACTCTCATTACTCCTACTCTCCTTCCTCCAGCTGGTGCAGTGCCACCTACAGCAACCTAGGTAAGAATGGCTCACAAGAAACAAACATGCCGCTACTTATTCACATTAAATTACATTGAAACCACAATTCTGGTTGTGGCTTCTTTTTTAACATTTTTATGCAATACAGCAAAACAAAGCAGTGCATAATTGTGAAGTAAGTAGAAAAAAACGATTTAAAACTATATTTAGACACAGTATTTTCCTCAGTGGCTTATGTTGTGGGAATAATTTAATAGTAATATTACTATTAAATATTAGTAGTACAGTGACTCAGGAGTGAGGAGTTCGTCTTGTAACCGGAGGGTTGCCGGTTCGAGCCCCCACTCTGTCCTTCTCAGTCGTTGTGTCCTTGGGCAAGACACTTCACCCTTCTGCCTACTGGTGGTGGTCAGAGGGCCCGGTGGCGCCAGTGTCCGGCAGCCTCGCTTCTGTCAGTGTGCCCCAGGGCAGCTGTGGCTACAGTGTAGCTTGCCATCACCAGTGTGTGAATGTGTGCGTGATTGACTGAATGTAGTGTGAAGCGCTTTGGGGTCCTCACGGATTAAATAAAGCGCCATTTACCATTTCATATAATTATTGATGTAGTTCGAGTTCTGATCTGTTAATTAACAGTTCGGGGCACCAGTTCCTTGTGGAGCAATTAATAAAACCAGACACCCAGTCTCTTCTGGATGTATAAGTTAAAAACGTAGTGGGACAAATAATTGCGCGCATACACCAAAATAAGCACAGAAAGCTTCTCTTTAAGATATGGGGGTTTAGTAAGAAAATAGATCAATCTTAAAGCTAAAGCATTTCGTCAATAATTCCCAACTAATCTACAGAATGCAAACTAAACTGCTATCAATCTTAGTAAATGAATAATATGTGAATATAACAACAATCACTTCAAAACACAGTCTTTATCATGAAAGGAGGGTGAGTTTGAGTTGGCAAAAAGGTTCGAGTGCTTATCAACTGGGCGTGTTCGTGTTAGCTTCTCCACGTGTGTAGAAACTAAAGCCTAGTTTATGCTTCTCCGTCAGCAAGTTTGCACCCACATGCACACGTATTGACAGAGACGTTTTCCCTTTTTACTTCTCCATTGGTGTTTCAGTGTTGCAATGCAGTTCCCCACCAGGACAGCAGGGGGTGGAGACCTTTTCTGGCGGGTCTGCCTACCATTGTAGTGATGTCTCTGGTCGACGAAAGTTTATTTACTTCAGCTTGTAAACACACATCCACTCAAGGACCAATGGCCAACAGAGAGTGGGTTTTGATTGAGCTGGAAAGCTTTTTACTAGAAGTGCAGTGTACTATCCCATAATATATCACCTTAAGGCTTGACACTCACAACTCTGTAGCTCTGATGCTTCTTTATTATCTTAACTCCGGGGACAACTTATAATGCAACACACCCCGCTCCTTCTTTTATATGTCCTACCTAAACAACTCTTTGCTCTTACATTTCCTCCTAATACATCCCCCTCTTTTAGCTGATTCTTTTCCCTTCTTCACAGAGCTTACTTTATCTTAACACAAACTCTGTATCTGTAAATATAACTCTAAACACATACAGTTTTATTAACCAAATAACCATTTGACATCTATTCCCCCTTTTTTTAACCTAGTGGGCTAGGATCGACTACCTAAATCCCCCAAAGCTGTGCAGGATTTATTTTGCCCTGTAACACAAAGCACAGCTTTCTAACTACAGATCAAGTCTGTTTGGAGGTTGAACGACACGCCGTGGTCTTGTATGTCTGGGAGTCTCTGGAATGAGTCTGATGTGAGATCGATTTCTTCTGAGACTTCCAGATGGTACGTCTATGTTGTAAGACCTCGGCATCTGAGCTGGACCTATAACTGTCCCAGGATCTTTCATGTTCCTCACACATACTCTGTTCTGGTTTTAGTTGTGGCCTCATCTTTGTGTTGTGACTTTTGTTGAACCAAAATGCTTGTTTGTCTTTTATTTCTTGATCCTTTTCTCAGGAAGCTTGAAGGTCAGGCCATCCTGGCTTGAGCTTCCTGCATCTAACAGGCAATGGTGTTCTGATGTTCTGGCCCATCAGCAGCTGCGCAAGTGATTTTGTACTTTTAACTTTAGCTTCAGTCCGCTCTTAACTTTTGTACTTTTATAATCTTGCACACGGTCGTTCGGCGAACTGTGGTGGTTGAGATGGGATCCAGCACACTTCTGACACCATGTAACATCCCATAATAATAATCACAGACATACACTCTCCGTTGTGTTCGACGGATAGTTAAAAAATTAGGCTCTACTCCGTGCATCCTTGTGTGAGTGACTGAGAGCCCTTGCATCGAATGATCATGGCGCTGAGTGTCTCTGCACCTCCGCCAACGGAGAAGTATAAACTAGTCTTCAGGAATGCGCAGATGTATATGCTAAAGGGGTAGCCACCGGAAGGTGGGTTAATCCCTCACTCCAGGGGGGCTCTAACAAGGGGACTACATGGAAATTAGAGAACAATGGAGTGAGCTTTGGCTAGCAATGGAGGTCGTGTGGCGAACAATGGAGTTAGCTTTGGCTAACAATGGTGGTTGTGTGGCGAACAATGGAGTTAGCTTTGGGTAGCAATGGAGGTTGGTTGTCCCAGTCGGTATGTGGCAGCTGGACAGAACCCGAAATACTGTGCAAAATATAATCAGTGTGGGAAGAGAGAGGAAAGATGGAAAGAGAGAAATAAATGGGGTTCCACATAGGATAAAAACCAGCTTAAAAACACAAAACAAATAAAACGGGTCCCAATTACACCAACGTGCGGCGACGCCAGTGAGCAACACAGTTTCAGCGCTTAAAAACACATCAACCCAACAATTAACAATTTCTTAATCGTTCTGACCTATATCTCTGCCCAGACACATAAGAGGAGAATAAAACAAACCGGTTTTACCCTACCTTGAGATGACTTGCCTCACCTGGAGTAATCAAGTCCATTCCACGCCAAAACCAGAGGGGAGGCAAAGGTTGGGCAAAAGCCGTGCGCACGGTGTAGTCTTCGTAAACAGAGTTCCAGTTGCACCCCGCAAAGGCTATGAATAGACGTCGGACATGGCCGAGACCGTCTTCTTAAAGATCTATCTTGGAACAGTTCTGCTGCCAGCAAAGTTTCCTGGATGCACTTGCGGGAGCTGTATAAGTGTTCAGCTGGTACTTCGACGATTTTAAGGGATTTCTTGCAGAAATAAAGGGAATTCACTGGTGGAGAGCGTCTCCTTCTGCTGGCAGAGCTGTGCTTCAAGACATATTAAAACATGGCTGCCACCATGTCATCATTGGCCACGGACCAATGGGAATGCGTTGGGGGGACAGCTAGGAATGCTGGGAAATGCAGTCTGTTCAGTTCATTTGTGGAAAATGGATCCCAACACTTATCTTTTCCACTGCTGTAAACTCGATATCACCAGAAGTCTGTTCAGTTTGTGTAACCCACTTTTCAATTTTCTCCAGCTTCAGCACGTTCCTTATGGAATTTGTTCCCCCCAAAACAGCTGGGAGCTCCAGTTTGTAAACAGCTAGTTCTGATATAATCAGAGTGATAATTGAGACACAGCTCTATCCTTTGACTGTATTTTACAGTAACAAACTGTTTGAGTTTAGACCCTGCCTAAGGTTTTTTTCTTCCTGACGTGAGAAGTTAAAAAGACTAAAAAACTACTTTTACCTTTTCAAGATGATTCACAACACATTATCTTTATCTGTGTACAATCACGCTCCACCTAGCTTGGACCAATCTGATGCATCATGTACCGCAGGGTTGCTCCATGTATTACTGCTGTGCTCAAGTATAATTTGACAGTAATTATATGATTTCTTTGTGCTGTAATCCTAATCCGCTGGTCGTATACGGATATTAAAGCCCAGGGTTATAAATGAAAAGCCATCAGGTGGCCGGCTTGCAACGGGAAGAATCAAATCAGGAAAACACTGAGAAGCTTGTCAATGCAAGCCATTGACCTGTTTTAAATTCATCCCAACTGCTGTTGATGATGATGAAGCTTTCCTTTTGAAGATCCTCTTTCAGAGCTTCTATGTGGGTATTGAACATTTCATCCTCAGGTTCTCATAACAATTCAGTGTTAGAAGTTCAAGCCTTTAGCATGATGAGCCTGTTTGAGATTCTCTGTATGATAATCTTGAAAAATACCAGTTTCATGATCTCATGGCACACGAACATTTATTACATGATCCAAGAAACACTTCTTCCTGCTGCTGCTAAAACAGTATACAATGCGGATTGTTAGATTAGATTAGTTAGATGACATTTATTTAACATTATTTTACTGTTTGTGGTTAAATATTGAATAAAGAGTTTGATTAAATAATACTGTTCAGGTCCTTATTGGTCTGATCCTTTTTAAAGTAATATTCTGATATTTGCTGGCTAATTATTGGGTACAAGTACAGTGTATCCTAAGTTTTATTTGTTTTACTAATTTATTGTTAATGTTTTTGTAGCAAAGATGTAATATATCATCCCCAAAATAAGCTTCATAACAATGCATACCTCTGATTAAAATACATCACTGGTGTTATTTTCTTTATTTCTTTTGTTAAAATTATTTCTTACATTTTTATTTACGTATATTCTTCAGCAAAGCATTGAAGCCATGTGTTAGAACATTCCTTGGCATTCAGGAAAAATTAGCAAACAACTAAACACACGGATTCAGTTTTCAATATTAGGGGACTAGGAGGCACTGGAATGTCCCAGATTTCAATGTAAAAGTACTTCATGGATCATTATGGGGTGTTTTATTAGGAATATGATCTGGTTGATGTGTTTTATTACGATGATTAAATCATAACATTGTTTCCTGTGACTAGGCACACTGACTTATGAGCTCAGTACTAACAGTCCACAATGCATACATCTTCAATGAAGCCTATACCATCACCATCATTGTGAAATCAGAGAGAAGAAGTAAGAAAAAAAGTCCAATCTCACCTTTGTCAGAAAAAAGAGAAGCAAAGAGCTAAATTGGCCTGATTTGTCAGCACAGTGCTACTGTGCTGACAAATCGCATAAATGTTTCAGGTATAAGCAGAATGCAGCTTTAATGCATTATGAGTTGCAAATGTGGAGTTTAGACAGTGAGGTTTTTCATGTTATTTAGATTAGAAAGTTGATTTTCTTTTAAATGTGTAGAACTACACACAAATACTTTGACATTGAAATCAAAACCAGAGAGAAGAAGAAAACTATCATTGGAAAGGATCACATAATATCCAAAATCTCCAGAAATCCTCTCCATGGTGACTATAAAAGGTTTATTGTTACCTGTTAGCCCTGTAACAATTAGATTATGCCTATGGGAAGCCACAAAAAAAAGTTATGTTTTACCAGCGAAAACACCGACTGACCTAGATAGACAATGTGCAACATTTTATGTCTGAAAAAGCAATAATGTTCATTTTGGGTCTGAGGGGCCACAGAAACTTTGTCAAACACAGAATTCAAGCCTCATCGAGCTCAAGCATAGAGTGATATGCGGATGTTTCTCATATTGGGATGTCAGGCTCATTTTTCACATATCACGGTTCATGGATAAGCTTGAATACATTAAAATACTTGAAGATGTCATGCTTCCCTAAGCTAAAGAGGAAATGGCTTACAGTAGGAATACCTGATCACAGGTGCCAGAAGTGGGTCAACTCCATGCAACACAGATTTGAAGCAGTTCTGCGAAACAGTGGATATATAACTAAATTTAAGGGATTCACAGGAAAGCCAAATCTTTCAGCTCCTTTTTCTTTCTTCAGATTCATAACAAAGCTGATATATTTTTCTTCACGTTGTGATTGCTAATGCTGTGTTCCCCATGCCTTAACATCCATGGAAATTAAAGCAGTTATAAGGATTTTGGGCTTTATTCACTTCCAAAAGCACAATGTCATTTGAACTCAACCGTACATTTGTTTGTGAAAGCAAATCCAACCCTGGATATTCTGTTAGAGCACAAAAGAGCTGGTTATTGCTGCAAGTGGTTGTGGTAGAGGTAGGCACAGATGTCATGCGGTGCTGGCCACTTGAAACCTGAAGCTCTGATGTGAGTGGGAAAGTATCGGGCTGTGATCAAGTGGTGAGATACAGAACAAGAAATGGGAACAATGTGATAGACAGAGTGGAGAGTGTGGGTATTGTGGAGTAGCTGAATTAGTAAAGTGCTTCACTTTGCACATGCCGGCGCGTGGGTCTTTCTCTTTCTGTTACATGACTCATCAGGGACTAAATATGTTTGTTGTTCTCTGCTACTTGCTAATTGGTTATTTCTTTGTGTGTGTGAGCAGTATTTGTGTTTGTGAAGCTCGGTGTGCGCATTTGCTGTGTTGGTAGCTGTGTTTGGATTGTGTTAAAAGCTCCCTGGATGTGGAATGATGAGCTGCCTACAGCCTATTTTTACCTCGCTACATGCTGCTAATGAGAGACGAGACAGGAAAGCACGCGCCCGAAGAGTGTTGGTCTAATGGCAAACTTTGCAGAGTGCGTCGTTCCTGCTTGGCGGCGAGATGACGAGCGTAACCTCTGCTTTGAGACGCGCAGCAAGTTAATGTTTGATTTGAGTTGATGAACTGACTTGCTCCCCCTCTTGGTGTTATTTTTCTTCATATTTCTCTATATCACGCACTCGAACAAGCGTCTCCCTCACTTGCCTGAGTGCACCAACTTGTGGTTTAATCAGAGCATCAGACAGGAGGAGGCAGAGCGCTCCCTGCCTCTCTCAGTGCTGGTTGAGAGTGTTGCCTGTTTTCACCAGCGCCTCTTCAGACTCAGAGATGGAAGCAGAGAAGAGTGTTTCACTCCTCCTGCCTCGCTCAGCTGCTCCATGGTGTTAGTTGAAAAACTCAGAAAGCATTAGTGGAATTGAGGTAGGATTGTTTTACTTGTTTTCATCTCCTGTAATTCATCAGGTTTTGTTTTTCTAAATCTGTCTGTCAGTCTTACCAGCAGGATCCACCCGCCTCCCTGCTCCCGGTTCTTGTTCTGATTTTGATCCACTGTCAGAGAGTTTTGTTGTTTCAAATCTGCTGGATGTTTGTCACCCAAACAGCTTCTGGAAGCAGAAGATGTATGAAGGTTTTATATTTTAAAACTAATTGAAGTCTGTAAATATGAAAGTGAGCAACGCAAAACACTGGAACATGTTTTTCAGCCACTTCATTCTATAAATTTGAATTATTCTGCAGGTTAGCTGCTTGCTAGAATTTCATTTTTAATATATATGATGACAGTGCAGTAAAACAGTTAAACTTTCATTTTAGAGACCCATAAGCTGTGTTTTTTCTTTCTCCCTCTGACATTACATCATATTAACTTCATCTGTTTTAGGTCAGTTACTATTACCAAAATTATTTATATTAGCTAAATACCAGAATAATGAGAGATAGAATTTATTTTCATTAATTTCTTTAAATAAGTTTACAAACAATTCCTCATTATTTGATAGTAATGCCTGAGTCATGAATTTTGGGTATTTTTCAACAAGCTTCCCACAGCAGTTTGCTGGGAATTTTGGCCCTTTCATCCCAACAGTACCGGTGGAAGTGAGTCAGGTCTGTTGGCTGCTCTGCCCACAGCTGGGCACTTTGATCAGGCCTTGATGTTGTCCACTTCGTAACATTAATTTTGTCGCTTTGTTCCCTAAGTCACTTTGTAACAAATGTAAAAAAGACCCAGTTTTAGTTTTAGTGTAGGACTTTTTTCACTGTGGAGAATGACACTCTTAATAGCTTAGACTAGCATCTTCACGTGGTCTTTTACTTTGGGGGGGGGGGGGGTTTTCTGGCGACAGTATGCCGATTTGCCGTCTCTAGGACACAGAACCCATCTTTTTCCTGAAGAATTTGAAGGAATGAGAATTCTGTGATGATTATGCTTGTGTATAATTACATTAAAACAGATAAACCTGCCGTTTCAGACTTCTAGAAATTGTGCCTAAATGGATGAACCGGACTTGTGGAGGTCCATAATTCTTTTCCTGATATCTTCCCTTTTGTCTGTTCATTGCATGTTTGAGGCGTTGCCTTAAAATACATCCTCAGGTGTGCCACCATCCTCCATTTTACTCAAATGTTGTGAATTTACCTGTTAGAAGCTCACAAAGACCTGACATCCTGATGTGAGCTTTTGTAAATTGTTTAAAGGCAAGAAAGTAATTTGAAAAAAATCCCTAAAAACTCTCGTTATCTCATTATTCTTGGGATTTACTTTTCATACACTATATAAATAGCTAGTACCAACTATATGTGGTAAAAACAAATGGGTACAACAAATTAATTAATTTGGTTTAATCATTGTAACACATAATGTTATGTAATTCAGTTGAGTCACAACAGAAGATCCTTATGACTGGACGAGGGAGACGTCTGCTCTCTTGGATGGATTACCGCAAATTGCTGGAGGGACACATTAAGTCTATTCCTTCCAGGGAGGATTACGGAGACTCATTTACTTCATCTCGACTGCTCTGTCCAAAGACTTCGGCTTCATCCTTAAGGCGATGGCAGCGTGACTTCCACGTTAGCAATTGCTCATCCTGTTTTACCAGACTTAGTAATCAGTAGCATTTATGCAGGGAGGAATGATTTGTTAAAGCGGATGCCTGGACCACACTGATGGGACAAGTAAATCTCCAGAGCAGAACATCATCTTCTTACTCTGTGCAGTTTTGCAGTATTATCTTCTAGGCAACCAGGGTATTCCTTTGGGAGTTAAAGCTGTGCTGATGGTTTGCCTGTGACCTTATGAACCCAGTCCTCTTTTCTTTTCCTTTTTTTTTTTAATCATGCAAAGGGGCACAACTATTTGTTTTTACTTTTAACACACATTTGCATCTGGATCCCTGCAATAAATTGATGAACCACTTTATCCTTGAACTTCCTCCATCATCTCATCGAAAATAAAGAAACAACAACGTTTGGATAGATTTGATCTACATAACTTTTAGGGATGTAAGAAAATATCGATACACCGATATATCGCAATATTTTATTTCACGATATATGTATTGATATTCAAAACAAAAATGTCGGGGTTTTTTTTTTTAAGGATTTGAATGGAACCATTAATGATGACAGTAATTTTTGTACTAAAATTAAAAGTATAACTAGTAGTTTGTGGCTGTTTTCACCTTCTTTGTTCCAGTGGATCCACTAGATCTAGTAATAAAACTGAATGTGTTAAAGTATGAAACAGGTTGGAGCGTTAAGAACGCTGTGAAAGTGTTCCTACAGTTAAATTCAGTTTAAAAAATCACTATATATAGTCTTACTCATAGTATCGCAATATATCGAGAAATATTGTATCGTATCCCCTGTATCGCGATACATATCGTATCGCCAGATTTTTGCCAATACACATCCTTAATAACTTTTACGTTTGCTTGAGACTGATTTGGGCTGTTGGATGCTTCCAGCTCTTCTAAGTGGTTTGAATTCTCCTCAGAGCCACACGTTCCTTCACATCCCTTTTTTAGATTCTTGTCTTCATATGAGGCAATAAACCAGCAGCCCTTGAAAACACTTTGAGAGAGACCACCACTTCTAGGGAAGAGATAACGTAGAATTCAGCTTCTTTTTGTGCTGTGATTGCTCTGATTCCTTTCTGATAAAATGTTTGATATCAACATCTTTTTGTTTTGTCTTTATAAATTCTTTAAAAGGAACAAGGGAGAGAGTCTGGGATTTTTTTTTGTTTGGAAAACTGGAAAAATTACACCAGAAAATAACTGGTTTTCACTCAAACAGATGTTTTAGTTTTGTCGGAATAAAAAAGGTGTGTATTTTTCCATTATCATTAATATTTTTATTTTACTTTTAGAACAAAATTTTACATGCTAGTCTATAGATGAACCTGGTACCTCTGTTATATGTCTACCACAGACCTGAAAGTAAGCGTGTGACATACCAACACAATGTGGAGGGTCAGATGGGACAAAAATTATACTTTTTGCCCTATGTGTAAAAGCTATGAATGGAGAAAAGTAACGCTGCACCTTACCTTGAACACATTGTTCCCACAAGGTAGGGGCAGGATCATGCTGTGGGCAAGCTTCAACAGGGAAGGTGATGTGAAGATAAATTGAAGCTAAATACAGGACAATATTGGATAAAGAAAACAGCTAGAAGTTGAGAAACACTGTAAATATTCAGAGCTATAATAGAATAGTTGTTAGTCAGCGTTACTCCTGTTGAAAATCCGTGGCAAGTTGATTCTGATCGATTCTTTCCATTCAATCTAACTCAGCTGGAGCGAGTTTGCAAAGAAGGAATGCACAAACATTAACCCCTCTTCTCGAGAGTTAAAAGTGAAGGCAACTGGACTTCACTTGTTATCTTGAAAATGTTTCACCTCTCATCAAGACAAGACAGCCAGAACTGAAGAAGCCTTTTGGATGAGAGGTGAAACGTTTTCAAGATAACAAGAGAAGTCCAGTTGCCTTCACTTTTAACTGTCAAGGCTACAATGACTTGGATGACTGGGAATCTACACCAATGTATTTCCGCCACTTGATGTATATAAAGTTGGTTGAGACATTATCTAAAAGCTGCAACTGCAGAAGGTTCTCAGCCTCATGGGCATTGAATATATATATATATATATATATATATATATATATATATATATATATATATATATATATATATATATATATATATATATATATATATATATATATATATATATATATATATATATATATATATATATATATGGCGATAGGGATGCGGCGCAGGAATGTGGGGGTGTTTAACTCAAGCAGAGAAGCAATGTAGATGGTGTTGTTGATTTTCTACGGTGTCGAAAGTGTAGGGAAATATACCGTATACCATATCGGTGCGTATCGGTTATCAGCCATAACAGCGGGATTAATATCAGACATCGATATCAGCCCAAATTTCCGTATCGGTGCATCCCTAAGTGGCGTCGCTGCTGCAACACAGCTAAATTGAATGGCTGAATTACCTCTTCAGTATGTCATTAACTTCTGTGTGGGCCTGTTACTCGGCCTAATTCAGGTTGGTTGAACCAGAGGAGCATCTAAAATGTCCAGCACCAGATTTTCCTGCTTTTGAGGACATGATTTAAACAGCTCTGGTCCATCACGTAAAATTCCTACGAAATGCATTAAATGTGTGGTTGCAACATGGCAAAATGTGGTAAATGTTTAAGAGGTATAATTAGAGGTGATTACTTTCCTTGTTTTATTGGACTTAAATGGTAAGTGGACTGAACTTACATAGTCATATTGACCCCTCGAAGCACTTTAAACCGGAGTGTCAGTAGGTAACTTGGTGTTAGGTGCCTTGCCCAGGGGCACATTGACATGTGACAGGCGGAAGCTGGAATGGAACCTACCTACCTTTAATTACAAGCCAACTACTCCACCTAGCGTGCCACAGTCGCCCATATACGGTTGATAAGTAGAGGAATTTTACCTGGTCATATTGAAGTAACACTTGATCTTTCTCTTTTCCAGGTCAATCAAGAGCCAATATGATCCCACTGAAACAGCCTCGGAACCTCAAGGCCTCCAATGATACTTTGTCCTCTATGGACCTTGACGGCTCCACAGACCAGGCAGCTCCTAAAGCCACACCACCACCTCTGCCCAAGAAGGTTGTCCCTCGCTCCAGCACTGAACCCAGCCTTGGGGTCAAAGAGCCCAACCAAGGAGCCCTCAAACCCCGGGTTGAGGCTAAACCAGGGGGTACCAACTTGAGTGTGGCCAACCCTCTGTATGATTTGGACTCTACCTGGGAGACAGCTAGCCAGAGCTCCTCTCTCAGCTCTGAGCCACACCGACCCCTCAACCATGAGAGTGGTGACTCTTTGGAGAGGTCGTCTGCCTCCGCAGCCACAACCAAGGGTCGCCTGACTAACAGTGTGTCGTCCCTCAACCCCCAGCCTGCCGCTGCCACACCCTTTACTACCTCTGGCAGGGACAAGAGGGCCTTCCCAAGCACGGAGTCTCTGGGCGGAAGGGGCCGGACCACAGGCCGAGGAACCGCTGGCGGAGGGGCCTCTAAACCACACAGACCTGCTCTTTACAGGGGGTTGGACAGCTGGGATGAGGTGGTGGGAAGGATCCGGGGACTTCACACAGACACCCTACGGAAGTTGGCGTCAAAATGTGAGGACCGCTTCATGGCTGGCCAGAAGGACCACCTTCGATTTGGCACTGACAGCTGGTCGCACTTCAGGTTGACCACCGGCAAACCGTGCTGTGAGGCTGGGGACGCTGTCTACTACACTGCCTCTTACGCCAAGGACCCACTGGTCAACTACGCCATCAAGGTGAACTAACGTTTTCTGTTTGTAGATCAGTTCATTTTGCACAATGACTGTGACTGATCACCCTATCCCAACAGGAGTTTTATTGATAACCTGATTAATAGTTTTAAAAGAGTTTTATAAAAAGTTTGACGTGAGATGATTTTATAGAGCTACAGCTCTTTTTTTGATTAACTGTCATGTTATACCCACAAACCTTAGCAGCACAACAAATGTTTTCTGATCAAATGAGAACCAAAATGTAAATTTTTAGCTCAGCTGCAGGAATGTAGAAAGAAAACGAAACGACATAAGATTCTTACGCAATCTGGAAAAGTGTGGAATGTAATTTCAGTATTTTCCAGGTTCATAGTATCCTTTATCCTCTTCTCTGATTCTTTCTTCTTTTTGTCTTTGAAAGGAATACCCCCCCCCCCCCCCCCGTCATTCCTTTCTTTCTTGCATCATTTTCCCCTCATTGTGTATTTCTTTCCTTCATTCAGTCCTTCCACATTTGTCCTACCTCTTAATTACCTCCCTTTCTCACATCCCACATCTTTTTCCTCCATGCGTTCCTACTTGTGATTTCTTCATATCTTTCCATGTGTTCTTTTCTTTTGTTTTCATCATTCCTTAACTTGTATACAGCCCCTCTTTTTTTCATCTGTTATTCCTTGTGTAATGTATTCATTCCTTCCCTGTGTCCTTTGTTCTTTCCTTCCATTCTATTCTACTTTCCTACCTCTCTTCCATCTTAGGGTTAGTATCATCTCCTGCATTTCTCTTTCCTTTCCTGTGTCCTTGTATCCAACTTCTATTCCTCCAATCCTAGTGTCCTTCCTTTATTCTTTTCCTTCCTTGAGCCCTTTCTTCCTTTCTTTACTTTTTTACCCTACCCTTTCCTTCCTTCCTTCCTAGTTCCATATTTAAAGCTTGACCAGTATGTCAACTAATTTTAATTGTGAACTTAAATTATTTTATATTTTTTAATGAATTTCAAGGACTGAGAACTATGAAGAGTCTGGGATTATAGGACCTGAATACTGGACAATCCAGGTAGACACCTATAAAATGCTTTAAACAATGTAAAACAGGGGTTGTGGTTCACCGTCCAGCCGGACAACAATCCTAAGCACACAGCCACAGCTACAATTAAGGAATGAGAGGTCTTAAAACTCCTCATCTCATGGGCTGGAGTCCTGCCACTGGCGTACCTCCTCAGTATCAAGTGATGCTTGTTACAGAGTTCTGCTAATGACCTAAATATTTGCTTCAGACATGCTAAAGCAGAGACACATCTAAAAGCTGCCGAAAACCACCCCTGAGGACTGGAGTTTGGGACCCCTGGTTTAGGTCAAAGCATGTTTGTTGGTTAAAATGGCCCAGTCAAAGTCCAGATCTAAATCCAATTATAAATATGTGGCAAGGCTTGAAAATAGCTGTTTACGAATCCTCAGTTTTGTCTATCCTTGGGAATACGTGTAATACATAAAACCCAGCCTGACTTAAACTCTGTAACATTCCAATTGAAGGCCTAATTCCTGCATATAGTGTCTGATCAAACTTTGTAAAAGACACTCTTGTTGTTTAGAAAAAAATTTTTTTCTTTGACTCCAGCAAGGAATTTAAAGAAAATCCGATGTCCGGTGGTTGTTGCCTTAAGAAGTCCTTGTGTTTTTTTTGTTAACTCCTCCCACTTCCTCTGGAAACGAGAGCAGAGGAAGGTGTTTACCTAAAAGTGCTACCACTTAAACTTTGAGCCCTGAAGATATGTTCTTGTGTAATAAAACGTGTGTGCGCAGACTAAAAGGTTGGCTGGTAGAGCTTGTTGGAAGAGTTAAAGTAGAGGCTGCACTATTCATTACATTATTCACATAAAATATATCTGAGCTTGACTGAACTTTAAATCTTTGCCTCTACAGACTCAGTTACACTCCTATTCTTCATGCTGTTTAATAAAATAACCACACCAAAGCAGAGCACAAACAAGCACCAACCTGCCAATTTTACTTTTTTTAAATCTTCTCCAGCTGAAGACGTTCACACTTTCTTGTAAAAATAATTCACTCAGGCACACTCACACTCTGAAATATATATATATATATATATATATATACAGTTGTGTGCGAAAGTCAGGGCACCCCTTTAAAAACAGCATATTTTATATATTTAAAAATGTATATTCATATTTACTGTCTCTCTGGTATATGGGAAAAAAAGACAATATTGTCAGGAAACATTAATGCATAGTTTCATTTTATTTTATAAATTGAACAAAATTACAAAAATTAAAAACATAATTTTGGCATGTGCAAAAGTTGGGGCACCCTACAGCATCAGTACCTTCAGTACTTAGTAACACCCCCTCTGGCAGATATCACAGCTTGTAAACGCTTTTTATAGCCAACAACAAGTTTCTGGATTCTATTATTTGGGATTTTTCCCCATTCTTCCTTGCAAAAGGCTTCCAGTTCTGCAATATTCTTAGGACGTCTTGCATGCACAGCTCTTTTAAGATCTACCCACAGATTTTCGATGATGTTTAAGTCGGGAGACTGTGAAGGCCATTCCAAAACCTTCAGCTTGCGTTTCTTGAGGTAGTCCATGGTGGATTTGGAGGTATGTT